>OX637352.1:12523913-13221506 GCA_951799405.1 Agapetus fuscipes
GATTCCCGCATTCAGCAGGGGCGCCAGTGTCAAGTTGTTTTATATAATGTCCTAAGTAGTGAATTGGAAGATATCTTGAGCCTGAGTCCTGCAGTTTTCAAAGGATATATCAGAAAGTGGGTTGTGGATAAGGAGATCACTCAAAATGTGCTAAATAATTACAAATACTGATCTTCAATTTTATTCAACTTGAAGAAAATTTGTTCAATGAAAAATTATTAGTTTTGTCTAATGAGCTTCTGAACTTTATTACTTATAAACTGAATTATTCATTTTATTTTATTTCTTTCTAAATAGGTTTATTGTTTTACTGATATTTCTTTTCCATCTTTTTGTTTCATTTTATTATTGTTTTTGTTTTTCCTTTTTTTTTATTTAATTTCAACTTTTACTATAAATGAACTTAACTTTATCTCTTTTCTATAAAAGTTTTTGTTTTTCCTTTTTCTGTATAGATCGTAATTAAATTTTTCAACTTTTACTTTTACTTTTATCATATTTGTATACCCACGCGCAGGCTATGCCTATGTGGGTTTCTCTTTTAAGATTTTTTGAAAATGTGTACAATTATTTGTATTTTTGAAGAGGAATATTAATAAAAATAAAAAAAACTTCCAAGATCTGGAGCGATAACCATGAGTCCAATAAGTAAAATGCATTTGGAATGATCTACCAGTATCTGTGTTCCCTTCCCAATTTAATCCAATTTTATTCAAAACCAACATCAATCGCCACTGCCTTGCAGCACCTTACGACAGAAGCAACAATTCAAGCAACACCTCTGCGGCACCCTTCCGGGGTGACATAGCCCCATAAACCTTTTAAGGATTGGTGAGCCTCCCGTACAGGATTCCATAATAAAATAATTAATCTATCATTAACATTATAACCAATAGTTGTGTGTCCTTTCATACGGGTAATTAACTTTCAACTTTAACTTCAATAGTACCTAAGAGACGTTTTTTTGGTCTAGTAAATACCTACTCACATAATGTTTTTGGAGGGATGAAAGAAAGGGGCTCAAAGGTACAAAAAGGTAATTCGCTTTAGACCCTACGTCTATAGAATAAAAAGGTTCGGTTTATTAACATACCCAATTTAACAGACCTATTCATAGTCGTGTAGTTAACGCTAGCGTTTCGTAATCGGAAGGGCGTTGGTTCGATTTTTGGCGGAGAATAAAAATAATATTTGTACGATTTACAAGTTCAGTTGAATAAAAACTTTTTTTCATACAATTTATTTTAAGATCCCGTTCATCTGTTATCTAAGTTGCAAAGATATATCAACATTTAAAATTCATATAAAATGCATACCCACAAACAGGCTTGTGAAAGCTTGCGCTTACAAACGCTGAATGTGTAATAACAAATTAAAATCCAAACGTCAAATGAATACTCGTATATGCACTGCACCTTTTTTTTTTTAAAGAAATCGTGTACGGGAGACTCCCTAGATTCTAGAGACTCTAGGGGTCTATGACACTTTTAGAATAGAAAATGGTATAAAACACAACATTTTGACTGGTCTGTAGTCCAGTGGTTAACACTTCTGACTTATAATTGGAAGGATATGGGTTCGAATCACAGCGGAGCACAAAAACATATCATTTTTTTGTTCAAATATTCTCTTCGCTTGGTTAAAAAAATCATATACCTGTACCAATCACCAAAGGTCCATCCAGCCTTACAGCAACTGGGTCTCGCTTGAGAATCGGTGTTTTCTACAGCGACGACCTAGCTTGCAGAGGGCTGTTGAGGTGTGACTCACACAAAAACAGCGCTCACCAAATTTATCATCGTAGTATTATTTTTATTATAATATGCGGTCAGTTACCCGTATTTACAGAAGTCTTGTGTGTGCAGAAAGCCGGATATAGAAATTGGATTTCGGATTACCCGTACCATAGACTTAATGGAGCCTTAATTTTTAATGATCCCTTTATGAATAAAGTCGGGCCCTAAGAGATTACGGTGCCTTAAAAAAAGGCCTTTTCCTTTTTTGTCCCACGGACTAAGAGGAAAGGCCCAACTTGTGAGCGCACGACAATTTGTCGGACGATTTTAATGGGGCTATCTTAGAGCTCGTTCCCACTTGTCGGGTGTCGTATCCGTATATTAATCGGAGGTTCCAGTGGCAGAACATTATGTATGGAGCTTTTCACACTTGTCGGAAACCGATTTTGTCCAAAAATGTTCTGCCACTGGAACCTCCGATTAATATACGGTCCGACACCCGACAAGTGGGAACGGGCTCTTAGAAGTATGATTGAAAAAAAATTAAGTGATTAACTGGACGAAAAAATCTATCCGATCCGTTGAGACATATCGTCTTCTTAGTGCTTGTTTGTCTTATGTATATCAGAGGTAATTTCACATGAGCAATGTTTGAATGTGTACTGGACCAAGGTGTTTCGTGAAAACTGGAAATTTATTTTTAAAAAAACTGTCAGATAGAATGTTTTTTTTAAGACAATTTCATTGAAAGGTCATCTTCGAATCAAATGATAGATAAGCCTAAAAGCACTAGGGGACGTTAAATATGAAGCTTTCTTACAAAGGCACACACATCGGATGACATTGGCCGGTGAAATCTGTCAGATTTTGTCGTACGACGAAATCTATCGGAGCAAACGTGAGCCGGACCGTTCACCAGTGAAGTGGCAGTAAGTTTTAGTCTGCAGTTTTCTTATAAAGGCATACACATCGGATGACATCGGCCAATTAAATCAGTCAGATTTTTTCGTACGATGAAATCTATCGGATCAAACGTGAGCCGGACCGTTCACCAGTGAAGTGGCAGTAAGTTTTAGTATGCAATTTTCTCATAAAGGCACACACATCGGATGACATCGGCCGATGAAATCAGTCAGATTTTGTCGTACGTTGAAATCTATCGGATCAAACGTGAGCCGGACCGTTCACCAGTGAAGTGGCAGTAACTTTTAGTCTGCATTTTTCTTATAAAGACACACACACCGGATGACATTGGCCGATGAAATTTGTCATATTCTGTCGTACGATACAATCTATTAGAACAAACGTGAGGTGGACCGTTTGCCAATGAAGTGGCAGTAACAGTGAAGTGACAGTAGTCTGCAGTTTTCTTATAAAGACACACACACCGGATGATTAAGCACACACCGGCCGATGAAATCAATCAGATTGTGTCGTACGATGAAATTTATCGGAGCAAACGTGAGCCGGACCGTTCACCAGTGAAGTGGCAGTAACTTCTAGCCGTGGGTTCTTTAGGAAGGCGCTCTCCCTGGATTAGGGACTTGGGAGACGCCTTTATCTCTAATCCGGTACATTTTTAACACAGCTTTATTTATTTGAAAATGTACCTACTCTGTTGAAGTGTTTTTTTAACACTGAAACAGCTGTGAATAAAAAAAAACATTGTACTGCTGAGTGCCATGAAATTAACGTTTTTTTTTTCCATCTATAACTCGCTGCCTTAGTTCTTGTTTGCTGTATAGACCATTAAGCTAATTTTACATAAGCAATGTTTGCATGTGTACTAGACAAATGTGTCTTATGAAAACAGGAAATTTATTTCAAAAATATTTAAAACAACTCTCACATTATCGAATTTTACGTTTTTTTTTAGCTCAGATCGTGTAGAATTTGATTCTGCATTGAAAAATCATATTTGACAGAATTGGTCTATACGGCAAACAAAAACTGGGGGAGCGAACTGCCAGCCAAATCAGTATATACTTTCTTTAAGGATCTGAGACTGAATAGATCCCAAATAAATGAATTTCTGGAAAGACTAACAAAGGCGGCCATCTCGGGATCATACAACATTTGGCTACGAAGAGCTGAGAGCCCAGACACCTCTGGACATGCAATGTAATAAATCGGACTTACATATTGGAAGGAAGGATGAGTTGGCAGGAATTGGGAACGTTGTCATGACGCTAGGATCCTTAACCAACCAGAGACAGGTCGTAAGTCCTGTGACTCCCATCTCATCCTGACTCCGTGCGGCGGGCCTGAGTTTGGGTCTTGGATTTAAAAAAACTAAAGACCTGACTCGGTGAGACCGTAGATCCTCAGTTATTTCACAAATAAGTTGCAAAAATATTAGATATTTAGGGTTCATATATCGCCACCTTAAAGGTAAGATTGAATAAGTGCTGATTCACTGATTTGAGGAATCCTGGATAAAACATTTTATTGGGTGTAACTTCTCATAGAAAATGAACTCATTATGAACAATCACTCATGGAAAACTTTTAAACTACAGGATTTTTTACACTTTTTTAGTGTTTTCTCTCGTAGAAAATAAGGAAAAGGAGCATTTGTCTGACAAACCCGTGTTAGCTTAAAATGTCACTTATTCCGTTTTACCTTAAAGGTATCAACATTAAATGTTTTCCCACAAGCAGATACGTATAAGTTCGCGCTTACACATACCGCAGTATGTAAACTTACAAATTAAAATCCAAACCTCAAATGAACATAAGAACATAAGAACCTAGCAAGTCTTGCCGAACTTTGTTTAAACATGAGTGACGTTGGCAAAGTGAACCATTTTGCGTAGTATGGGTGGTCAGCCTCATACCAACCTGCTACAATTCATTAAAAAAATTCTACTCACAAAGAGGAAAATTCAAATTTAAAGTTTCTTGACTAATAGATTAGTATAAGGCTGACACTCCATGCTGCGAAAATTCGGTTCACTTTGCCAATGCCACCCCGTTTCAGTAAAAGGCAGCAAGAGCATTTTTAAGGGAGCACTGAAACGGCACCTTTATAAAATATCTCATTCATGATTGTGATGTTGAGGTGTGACACACACAAAAACGGCGCTCTTTTGTCATGTAAAAAAAATAAAAAATAAAATCCTCATAAATACAAGAGTTGCAAAGCTTATGTTCATGTGAGGTTTGGTTTATTTTATTTGTAGACGTGCCGCATGTGTAAGCGCAAACTTACATGTGCCTGCTCGTGGGCATGCATTTAATATGCACCTGGAATATCAATATATCTCTGCAACTTATATTATAGATATAGAAAGGAATAATTATATACTTCGTTTGCCCACGTTTTCATTATATGTATAATTCACACATATGCCTAAAACATTTCTGTGAACAGCAGTACCCTTAGTACGAGTTGTAAAACTTGAGAAAAGTAAAGTTTACGGAAAATATTAAAGAGTGATTTCTCCCAAAATCTGCCGTTTTTGTTTCTTACACTTTGTGGTCTTAGCAAAAGAGTTACAGTGATGAAGAAAATCAAGTTCAAACAAACAAAAACGGCAGATTTTGGAGGAAATCACTCTTTAATATTTTCCGTAAACTTTACTTTTCTCAAGTTTTGCAACTCGTACTAAGGGTACAGGATTGCAAATCCTGCGGTTATTTAATGAACGCAAACATAGATGGCTCTATACAGGGTGACTGGTAATTCGACCTATTCCTTGAAAGGAGTTATACCAGGGTGTATTTGCAACATTTTTGACCCAGTTAACTAGGGGTCGAAAATCACTCATCTTCGAGTTATTTCAATTTTTAGGTTTTTTTGAAAATTGACCATTTTTCGACCTAAAACTTATGATTGCGAAAAAAATTCTTAATTTTTTGCAACAAATAAGTGTTTTTCTTATAGCTGATAAATGAGCAACTACTGAAAACTAAAATTTATGTAAAAAAATCCCAAAACCTCCAAAATAAAAAGTTTTCAACCCCAAGTTTTTTTTTTGTTATTTTATATTTTTTTCAATCCAAAGAGGATAACTCAAAAAAATGATAACACACTTGGCGTACAAACTGCAAGAATAACTTCCTCAACTCATAAGCTTTCAAAAATAGTGCAAGTGTTGGAACTTTTACAACAAATTTGCAAAAAAAAACCTTTTTTAAACACGCAAAAGGGGAAATGTGAATTTTAATAAAAAAAATATTGGTCTGGAGAAAATTAGTCAACTCTTATAATAACTGTTAAATAAGCTAAAATAAGCTAAAATAAGTTAAAACTAAGTTTAAAGAAATTGGGGTTGAAAACCTTTTATTTTGGAGGGTTTGGGATTTTTTTACATGAATTTTAGTTTTCAGTAGTTGCTCATTTATCAGCTATAAGAAAAACACTTATTTGTTGCAAAAAATTAAGATTTTTTTTCACAATCATGAGTTTTAGTTCTAAAAATGGTCAATTTTCAAAAAAACCTAAAAATTGAAATAACTCGAGAATGAGTGATTTTCGATCCCTAGTTAGCATGGTCAAAAATGTTGCAAATAGACCCTAGTATAACCCCTTTCAAGGAATAGGTCGAATTACCAGTCACCCTGTACACATGTACATACGAGTACATAATAATAAAAGGTAGTACTACATATATGAGGATGAGCTGATTTTGACTGACCGACATGTTTCTCATTTGCATATCATTGTAATTTCAGGGCATACCAACTCATAAAAAATACAAAATTAAAATACGTATATAGTCCGGTCGATAGCTCAGTTGGTAGAGTGCTTGCATTCCATGCCGAAAGCTCGGGTTCGAATCCCGCCGAGAGTACCTACCAGAAACGATTTCCCGTTTCGGTGTTTATTTCAAACCCCAAAATAAAATACCGGCAAAGTATACTCAGCCTTCCCAAGAAACGAGAACCTGCCTTTTCAAGAGCTGAGAAACCGACACTTTAATCGAAGTGGCGGGCGTAAGGCCGCCCTCCTTACCTGTGAAAATAAATACATACGTTTCACACGGTGCATGTGACTCCTTTGGCGCATGTGACTCCCAAAATAAAATACCAGCGAGGTTTACTCAGCCTTCACAAGAAATAAGCACCAGCAATCTCAGGAGCTGGGGTAACCGTACTTGAACTGACGTGGTTTGCCTAAAGCCGGCCTGTAAAAATAAATAGGTTCCGCTCGCCACATGCGACTCCTTTGGGAAGAACGCGGCAAGAAATTACACTATATGACTAGCTAATAATTTCTGAAATCCTTGTTATGGAGTACAAGCACTCTACCAACTGAGCTATCCCTTTGTATGTATGAAAATAAATAGGTTTCGCTCGTCCCATGTGACTCCTTCGGCGATAATACAATAATAAGTTAGACTATATGTGTAGCTTAGTTGTGTTTTTTTCCGTTTCAACCCATTCATTCCGTAATCTATCTTATAAAAAATCCTGTCATTCTTCTCAGGTTTTTCATCTTCACTTAATACGTTGACTACGTACGTTATTCATTTCATTTTCATTCACGCTCCATGCTTCACTTCCATACATTAGCGTCGGTTTCAATGTACAATTGCGTATCGTCATTCTCACATTCATCGTTAAGCGCTTATTCTTTGTAATCCTTCCTACCGCTCCTATCATTGGTATACTATTGTATATTTTACAATTCTCTCGTCATTATTCCATTCTTCTTAATCATACTTCCCAAACGTTCACATTCATCCACAATTTCCACATTCGTACCATTCAACTTTAAAATACTAGAAGTATAATCTAGAGTAGTACCTACGCTGTCGAAGTTTGGACTCCTTACCAGCGGAAGTACATAGATAGAAAGTTTCTCAGGTATCTCCTCATGAGGCGGTGTGGAAGTTGTCCACAATTCATGCATCATGAGGAGCTACTTCGGGAGACTGCATTTAGAAGCCTGGAAACGAGGCGCAACAGGTCCCTTATGGTGCTCACTCATAAGGTCATCAACGGCTTAATTGACAGTCCCACCCTGTTGGAGGGCTACAGGTTGTATGTGCCTGACGACTACACCCGAGGGTGAGGACATGATCTATTTCATGTACCGAAAAGCCGTACTGATGTCGTGGCGCAACACCCTGTGACTCGGAGTATAAAGCTCTTAAATAAGTCTAATATAGACATTTTTGAGTGTAATTTATTAAGATTTAAAAATCCAGCAACAGAGTTCCTCCCAGCGCGAGCGTGTTGATAGCTGTGAGGGTGCAAAGAAATTGAGAATGAATGGAATATCCAGAGTCATAATAAAAGAAGAGCCTGTATGAAAAAGGTTATGAATCTGGAGGAAAAGAAAGAAGTATGCAAGGACAGAAAGAAAAAGCGGTTGATCTGTAATGTTGGCGGCTAGGGTTTGTTAAATTGTAATTTGTTTTCTGTTTAGTTTTGATAATATTATTATTTACTGATTTATAAAATGTAATTTGTTGTGTATGTTCCTTGACTTATAGGTTGGTATGCGGCTGACCACCCATGCTGTAAAAATGGTTCACTTTGCCAATGTGACCTCTGTTACAGGGAAGGACGTCAAGAGTTGCAGTGTGTTTGTCCATTTCAGATTTGGTTTTTATGTTGTAGGTTCACATGAGGCGTGTGCAAGCGCGAACTTGTACGTGTCTTGTTGTGAGGATGCATGTAATGTGAATCTCCAATGTAACATATCTTTGCAACTTAGATTAGATTAGATTAGATTAGTGCACTGTAATAAGGGTGACCTGTTGTTCACAAAAAAAAAAAAAAAATTTAATCGAAAATCTAGCGTCCTGAATAAATGAATGCTTGAACGCCCCTGCCTTATGTTAGTCAGTGGAAATGCATACAAAATGTAGCAGGATAAACAGAACTACCGCTTCTATTGTTCTCTGTGATTTCATGACGCTAGTAATCAAAGCCCCTGCATAAATACCGACTAAAAAGCGATGCAGAACTGCAGAAGAACCTCAACTCTCGTGTGCTTTGGTGTACGAGCGAGTCAATATTGAGCCTCACATTAACTATTGTAGCAGCATTCTATTTTTCAGCAAGCAAGAGACAATAAAGAAACTCACCGTCATACAAAACAAAGCAATGAGAGTAATATTGAAAAAAAAATAGATATACTTGTGTGAAGGAAATGGTGGAGGAACTGAACATCTTAACATTTAGACAAAGAATATTATATAATACGATGATGTTTGTGTAATAAGTGATAAATAATGACAAATCACAGTTCTGGAAGAAAATATCAGCAAACCAAAGGGCGCATGCACATAACACTAGAAACAAACACGAAATGAGAATGCCGTCAAGAAAAAAAGCAAAATCACAGAATTCTATTCTGTGTATAGCGATGAGAGAATTCAAGGAAATGGGGAAGGAAATAACAGAGGAAAAGACAATAGCTGGGTTCAAGAGTAAATTGAGAAGATATGTAACAGAAAATATATAATATATTAAATGTAAATAATTAGGACATATGTATTTTTTATAATGTATGTATGTACTATTTAAAGAATAAATCAATAAATGTAATAATAATAATATTTGCATGGACGCTAACTGAGACTTATCTATTTATTATTTATTATCTATCTACTTATCTTTCCTTGACTTATAGGTTGGTATGAGGTTGACCACCCATACTGTAAAAAATGGTTCACTTTGCCAATGTCACCCCTGTTTCAGGGAATGTCGGCAAGAGTTGCAGGGCTTATGTTCATTTGAGTTTTGGATTTTATTTGTAAGTACACAATCAGCATTTGTAAGCGCGAACTACACGTGTTTGTTTGTGGGCATACATCTGAGAGCTTTGAATGAATATATCCTTGCAACTTAGATTATAGATTATAGACATAAAGGAAAAGTTAAAGTGGATAGATAAAATCATTAACTTTGCCGATTGCATCGCAAAAAAAAACTCAACTAAGTTACACATATAGTGTAACATCATGCGTGTGGTGAAATCATTTCTGACACCTTCGGTGGGATTCGAACTCCAGCTCTCGGCACGGAATGCAAGCACTCTACCAACTGAGCTATAGTACTGATGAACGGCACCAGCTACTATTCTTATGCTGATGATATTCTACTTTGTCGTTTCTGTCAGCCATCTATGACAGATGCCTGTAGTCTTGAGATGGTCCGGTGCATTGAAGTGGTGGCTGAGTGGATGGCAAGGTGTCGCCTTAGAATGAATCCAGACAAGACAGAATTTATCTGGATGTCGTCTCCTGGTAGGAAACACTTGCTTGGCTCTTCACCAATTAAAGTAATGGGCCTGGATGTATATCCATCTAGCTCAATTAAGTTTCTTGGGGTCCATCTTGACAACACTCTCTCCATGAGTACGCAAATAAGCTCGACTGTGAGCTCCTGTTTTTTTCACCTGAGGCAGTTGAGATGGGTCAGAAACTGTTTGACATCTGAAGCTGCTAAGATTCTCATTGCGTCCTTTGTTGTGTCGAGACTGGATTATTGCAATGGTCTGTTCTGGGGTCTTCCAAGGTTTCAGCAGTCTAGACTGCAGTCCGTCTTTAATGCTGCAGCCAAATTACTTTTAGGAGGACGAAAAACTGACCATGTCTCTCCTCTGTTGCGGCGCCTTCATTGGCTGCGGGTCCCAGAGAGGATTGAGTACAAAATATGTGTTTCTGTTTTTAATGCCCTCAGAGGAGTTGCCCCATCGTACTTGTGTGAATTGTGCAGAGTCGACCAGATAGGTGGAAAACGATGCACTCTTCGTTCTGCACAGAGTGACGCCATAAACAGGCTTCAACTGCCTCTTCGACGGAACAGAACTGGTTTCGGAGACAGGGCTTTTAGTTCGGCTGGTCCATCCTGCTGGAATAGTCTACCTCTGGAGTTGAGAACAGAGACCAGTGTTGGCAGTTTCAGGAAGTTGCTTAAGACACATTTGTTTAACAGAAGCTTCAACACATAAAAGCGCCCTTGGGGTGGCTAGTGCCACTAAACGGCGCTGTATACAAATTGTCCAATTATTATTATTATTATTATTGATCTGTAGATTACAATAATCTGATAAAATGTTAGAAATATACGACGGCACTCCTAGTGAGTGTTTTACTTTTCATACTGTTACGAACTGTGGATTCGTAGAACGTGCGCCTAAGCACGATGGTGTGTGTCTAGCAATATGAAAATGTTAAAAAAAAAATCCATTTTGTGATAATCTAGAACATGCAAGAACCGTCTCTTTCGTACCTATATATACAAGCAAACATTCTGCGGACAGCAGAGTTTCTTTCAACATTGAGCCGCGAAGTCGATAAGCTAGAGCAAGAAAAGTACTGTGTAACCAATATTAGCACGTACAGAGGACTCATCAGAACAGTCTTGGATGGTGCCCGCTCAGGTGTTAGACCACTCGGACGTCCCAGGATGCGGTGGGCAGACAACGTTGAAGCCGAAGCCGAAGTTTTGGGAGTGAGGGGACCATGGAGGGAAGCAGCACAAGACAGAGAGTTCTGGAGGATTGTGGTGCGGGAGGCCCTGAGCCTTTAAGGCTTTTGAGCCGAAGAAAGTAAGTAACCAATATTGTGCACAATAAATCTTGTTTAATAAATATATCGCAGTTTAATTAAAAGAATCCCGAGTAAAATCATTACTATACATTATTCAATTTATATGCACAATCGAGAGGATTTTATGCAATGTTTGTTACAGTCCGATGTATGTCGGTCTACGAATCATTCTTATTATGAATGCGCAACTTACATATATTGAGGTTCTATTTTATCTACTAAAAGCTCTGGCATGTTTTTGTCCCGCTTATAAAATATTACAAATCTCGACGTACCGTTGGAAAACGTCCAGCTGGCAAGGAGCTAGGTTTCGAGAGATGAAAATATTCAACGGATTTATTTATGATAAAAAAAAAGAAAAGGTTTTCGACCTGCCATGTTCTTGATTAATAGGTTGGTACGCTCCACAAATAATAGGTTGGTAGATTCTTTGATTAAATTATTGTATTGTTGCAAATGTGTAATTGTGTGTCTGTGAATTCTCTTGATGTAGGTAAGTACTTATCTAATCTAAGTTGCAAAGATACGTTACATTGGAGATTCACATTATGTGCATTCTCACAAGCAGACACGTACAAGTTCGCGCTTGTACGTGTCTGCTTGTGATGCTTGTGATGAAATGAACATACACCCTACAACTCTTGCCGTCTTTCACTGAAACAGGGGTGACATTGGCAAAGTGAACCGTTTTTACAGCATGGGTGGTCAGCGGCATACCATCCTATAAGTCAAGGAACTTAAATATTCTTTATTGTATTCGTTCGATATTTTGTGAGTGTTTACTCGAATATTCTAAGTGGAATATTGTGGTGAAATGTCGTACTAATTGCCAGTTGTCAATGTTTCGAGAATAATTCTTATTCTCACCTATAAATAAAGACCATTCTGAGGCCATGATGATCGCCGATCTTTGATAGAAGTGGCATGAAAAGACGAAGTATATTTATTGAATAACATGCTACAATGAATGATTATAGACTGACAAAGTTTATATACAAATAAAGTGTGAAAGGAAAAAGAGGGAAGGGAAAAGTATAGAGTGATCAATTTGAGGAGATTGTGAAAGAATTGGATATACAAAGTGAGCGTAAAAGAAGAAAATGTATGAAAAAGGTGATTATATGAATGAATTGAAAGAGGGATATCGGATAGGAAAAAATGGAGGCAGCTCTGCAGAGGCTCTGGCCACCCCTAGTGGAATTTTACTTAATAAAATTGTAAGTTCCGTCATTAATCGGTTGGTATGTATGGATGTTCCTTAAATAAAAGTTTTGTAGGTACCCTGGTTGATAGGTTATTTGATTACTATTTTGATTTGTTCTTTGACTAATTGTAAAGTATCTTTCTTGACTAAAATCATCATTCGTTCATCATTATGGCAATCTAATATTTAGGAAAAGCGTAGGTTACCCTCCAAATAGATCGCGTAAGCTTTGAAGTCGATCGGAGTACAAACAAAAAAAGTCCATCCTGTAATTGCATATGACTGCCTACCTTCTCTGTGAACAAAATGATTTAGTTCATTTTGCATCATCCTTGTCCTCCGCCAAACAAGGATGTGTCTCCTGATGATGTTGGATAGGAAACCAACGAAACGCCTAGAGCACTGAAATTCTCTAACTAATGGTTCGTATAAATATCCGATTATTTTTTTATTTAACTAATTTTAAAAATACGATTCAATATCCTAAATGGTAACCACCAAAGGTCCATCCAGCAATTACAACAACTGGGTCTTGCTTGAGAATTGGCGCTTCGTAGCGACGACCAAGCTCGTAAAAAGTCCGTTCGATAGCTCAGTTGGTAGAATGCTTGCATTCTATACTGAGAGCAAGGGTTCGATCCCCACCGAGGGAGTCAGAAATGATTTCCCGTTTCGGTGTTTATTTCAAGCCCAAAATACCGGCAAGGTTTACTCAGCCTTCGCAAGAAATGAGAAGCAGCCCCCTCGGGAGCTGGGAAACACCCACTTCGAATGAAGTGGTTGGTGTAAGGCCGGCCCCCTTACCCGTTAAAATAAATAGGACCCGCATTGCCACATGTGGCCCCTTCGGGGATAAAGCAGGCAAGAAGTTACACTATATGTGTAGCTTAGTTTCGTAGATGCGTTGCGTCAACTAATTTTAATCATAATAAATGGTAAAGTGAAACTAACATACAGGGTACTGGTAGTATTCTAAAAAATTTAAAAAAATATTATGAACGGACGCGTTTAAATTTTACTGTCACAAATATATTTTTCAGTATTTGCAAATATGTGTTCATATAAAATTTACGTCCATGAAAGCCAACATTTATGATATTCGAGTAACTCTGGCCTGCAATATACGGCGGCTATGCTTTGAGGTAAATATTTGACGTTATGGATCGCTCTATGCAAGCAAATAATCCAGAAATGCTCGAAATCGAAGCCGCCTACACGAGCATAAAGCCGTGCTTAAAAACTTATAACTTATTTCGTATGTATTTGAATGGAAGTAATTGTAAAACCACTTTGACTTATTTTAAATGTTTAAAAAAGTTAATGGTTGACTTAAATAATGCACCATCTATAATCAATAGCCACGTGACGTGACTAAAAAAGTGACTAAGCTACACATGTAGTGTAAATTCTTGCCGCGTTCTCGCATGTGGCAAGTGGAACCTATTTATTTTTATAGGTAAGGGGGCCTTTAATTTCTTGTGAAGGCTGACGTCCTGAAAATACCTAGCCAGTATTTTAATGTCGGGTTTGAAATAAACACCAAAACGGGAAATCATTTCTGACACCCTCTGTAGGATTCGAACCCGAGCTCTCGGCATAGAATGCAAGCACTCTACCAACTGAGCTATCGACCGCTCAAAAGTTGCGGATCAAAGTTCCAAAAATATGTTAACATTTAAGAGAATTTAAATGAATGTCTACAAGCAGATACATGCAAGAAAGTACTACAAGATTCAATTTAAAAAAAACATGTTAACAGCAGGTTCAATTTTTTTTAGATTTAATTATCACGCACGGTAATTGATGTATGGAAGTGAAGCATGAACAGTGAATGACAGCGAAATGAGTAAAGTGTGTACAGTGGAAATGAAGCATTTGAGAAGCATGACAGGAAAAACTCTGAAGGATAGAGTAAGGATTGAATGGGTAAAGAAATAATGTAATTGTAAATAAAATTCGGAATGACCGTGCTGATGAAACTTCCAGCCCAGGCACCATTAGTTTGACAAAGCGTGGGCTCAACCGACGACTAAAATGTCTAAGAATAGCCCTGATGTTACTCAACGCCTTTTTCAAATCAACTATCCAATATGAAGCAAGGCTTTTAAAATATTTTGGAGATTAGTTTACGCTGCCACGGAGCTAAAATTTTATCGCCCATATTGCAAAGTGTTTGGGAAACTATTAAAATACCTCAGGGAAATTCTGAAACAGAGTTTATTTAATTTATTATCAGAACCTTTCAAATATCTGTAACTGTAACGCTATCGACCTTCCACTAGGGTGGACCAGAACCTCTGCTGTATCTCCTCCACTTATTTCTATTCTGGCTTACTCTCTCAGTTCATTTATATATCTTTTAATAATGATTATATCAGGCTAATTTATTTTAAATTACAAATGATAAGAGAGCGCCGTTTTGTCACTTCAAGGGCCCTCTCCTATCATGGATAAGACTTTCTAAAAAGGTGTGTCTTGAGTGCTCCACGAAATACACCCACAGATTTGGAGTTCTTCACTCCGGGTGGCAGTCTGTTCCACTCCACCGGACCTGCAACACGGAAAGCGCGGTCTCCGAAGTTTGTACGAATCTGACGGCGTGGCTGAACCAAATTAACTACTCCATCGCCCGCGGATCTGAGTGTCTGTCTTTTGTCATACGTTTCCTTCTTTTCCACTCTAGACCGGTCCATAATCTAGTGATAACGCTTCGGACTCGTAAATGGAAGGCCATGAGTCGAATTCCGGCTGGGCACAAAAAATATACAATTTGCATTTTCAAATATTCGCTGGATTGAAAAAATCATATAACTTTACCAAACACCGGTCACCGAAGGTTCATGCAGCTTTACAACAACTGGGCTTTGCTTGAAAATTGGCGCTTTGTAACGACGACCAAGCTCGTAAAAAGTCCGGTCGATAGCTCAGTTGGTGAAATGCTTGCATTCTATTCTGAGAACAAGGGTTCAATCACCACCGAAGGTCTCTGAAATGTTCTCTCGTTTCGGTGGTTATTTCAAACTCAAAATAAATTATTTATGATTTTTTTAGAATTTAAATTAAACATTGTTTTATATTTTCACGTATATAAATAATTGTATACGTGAAAATATAATATAAAACAGTGTTTAATTGAAATTCTAAAAAAATCATAAATAATTTCTATACCTACGTGATACAATTATTATTATACAATTATTACACGTATACAATTATTTATATACGTGAAAATATAAAACAATGTTTAATTTAAATTCTAAAAGATAAATAAATTATTGAATATGAATTTTCACAGTGTTAATACACAAACAATACAAAATATCAAAATAAATATTTAATTAAAAAAAGTAATAATTTTATGAACAATTAAATGAAAAACTTTGTTTTATTCCACTGTGAGTATTTTATTTTTGAAAAATCGTTTTCGGAGATCATTCTCCATCCTCAGTTTCTTGTATACCTACTATTAAAATGATTTATTTTTTAATCAAATATTTAAAATAGAATTCCACAATGCTTCACCAAAACAATTTCAAAACAAATACCAGCAAGCTATACTCACCTTTCACAAGAAATAAAAACTAGCCCCAACTGGAGCTGGTAAGCCCCCACTTCAAATAAAGTGATTGGCGTGAGTCTGGCCCCTTTACCCGTAAAAATAAATAGATCCCTAATCACATTTTTGGCAAGTTTGTCTTCATTTTTCTATTTGTTAGAGATATCTAATTTTTTCAGAGACATCTATTTTATTCCTTTGGCAATCGGAATATGGAGCATTTTTCATATTATTTCTGAAGTTTCCTAGTCTGGCGCCATCTTGTGATCACGGCACCCAGACGGCGCCCAATAAATATAATAAATGGGCCATAGACAATGGTATAGCATAGACAATGGCATAGCATTGAGTATAGACAACGGCTATAAGGAGAGACAATTATTCTCGATGGTCCAGTCATTCTTACTATCCCTAGGTTCGTATTCTACGCGGGAAAAAAATTGAAACAAGTAAAAATATTTATGATTTTTAACACATTTGAACCAAAAAACTAAACGCAAATATATGGTACATATCGACGGTTAAAAGGCAGTAGGGCATAAGCAACATAAACTAAATTGTTCTGGAGAGCAGTTTAAAGTTTGAGATTGCAGAAAAATGATATAAACAACACAAAAATCATCGTAGAGCTATGGGAGTTAGCGCATTAGAAAGAGCGCAAATTTTCAAGTAGGATAGCATTCAACTCATTTTTGTGTGGCGATTGGATCCTGTATATGTTCACAGGTAAGGGGTCAGCCTGACGTCAAGCTATTTACTTAAAAAGGCAGTTTCGCATCTTACAAGGAGGCTGGTTCTTATTACTTGTAAAGGCTGATTTACCTCGAGGTTTACGTCGCCGATATATTTATTATGGGTAAGCATTCTATCAACGGAGCTATCGACCGAGCTATCGACCAGACCATCCCAATCATCTGGCAATCTTGGTGGAATCGAACTTGAGCTTTCTGGCTTTGAATGCAAGCGCTCTACAAACTGATTTGCCGACCATACATACATAAACAATTTCAATTTTATGAAGTTAATAATGAAATAATTGCACTTACGATTTAGCGTTTGTTTTTGATTTGTGATGCAGAATCAAAATAAGGCTGTATTTTGAATTGAAGGCACTTACCTGTAATGAAAAAAATAATACAATTAGTTGTAGAAATAAAAAAATTAAATAATAATAAATAAACATTGTTGCGAACGTTGAATTGTGTCTGTGTGAATTGGTGTGAGTTGTGTCTGTGAAGTTTCTAGATGAAGGTACTGAAATAATTGTATTTGTATTGGTTCGAGATTGTGTGAGTGTTAACTCGAATATTCTAAATAGAATTTTCTGGCAAAATCTCGCAAGTGCTAGTTCTCAATGTTTCGAGAATAACTCTTATTCTCACTTATAAATAGAGACCGAGATGCTCTGTAGACAGACGTACCTAAGACGTCGAGCTGCGAAACTCACAGTTATCATCAAGATCATCTTCATCATTGCACTTTCACGCTAAAGACGCCCATTGTAGACATGAGCGAAACGTCCGGAAGCTCCAGCTCCCACAGACCACGGTACCAGATCCCGAAATATAACTCTCCAGCATCACCGCATCTCATTTAATCTAATCTAATGTAAGATTCACATTTAGATTCACATTACATGCATTCTCACAAGCAGGCACGACAAGTTCGCGCTTGCGCATGCCGCATGTGAACCTACAGCAAAAACAATTCTCAAATATAATATACACCCTGCAACTCCTGCCGACCTTCCCTGAAACAGGGGGGACATTGGCAAAGTGAACCTTTTTCTACAGCATGGGTGGTCAGCCGCATACCAACCTATAAGTCTAGGACCAAACACTAGAAATTACATTTTATAAAAAAACAAATAATAATATGGATAATTATTATAATCAAATACAAAATTCTAATTTAAAATTTACAAAAAATGATATACTTAAATGGACAACCCGGCAAGAAATTACACTGTATGTGTAGCAAAGTTGCGTTGGGTAAAGCAATACATTAAATATGCAAGGTGAATAGCTCAATACACTTTATATTTAGGGGTGACTATAAAATTGGCACTCTCCAAAAGGTTTACTTTATCTTCGCAGAAAGTTACGGCCGCTTTTACGACGGTTCGCATTCAGGCAAATGATCGATACAAGAGAGCTGCCTCAAACGGAAGCTATGTGGGACCTTAGAGGAAAGCGCACGGTAGGTATGGATAGATAAAAGTTGCGAAATTTGGCGATTTTCAAGAACGCTTGTATGGTTCTTTTTTTTTTTTCAATGCCACTTCAAAGGAGAATTGACGGTCATTATGTTTTTTTTTTCACTTTAGGTACAATGACACAACTAAGCTACACATAAAGTGTAACTTCTTGCCGCGTTATCGCCGAAGGGTTTCGCATGTGGCGAGTGGAACCTATTTATTTTTACACGTAAGGGGGGCGGTCGTCAATTGAAGTTATGCCATCCACTTCGGTTGAAGGCGGGTTTCCCAGCTCCCGGGGGGCTGGTTCTCATTTATTGTGAAGGCTGAGTAAACTGTATATATTTAATTTTAGGTTTTTGAAATAAACACCGGAACGGGAAATTATTTCTGACTACCTTGGTGGGATTCGAACCCGAGCTCTCGGCATGGAGTACAGGCACTCTACCAAGCTATCGACAAAAACAAAAGGGGAAAGAATAAATAAATCAATATTAGAGTGATATCATTGATGAGCACTGCTTTTGTGTGAATCACACTTCAAGAACCCTCTGCAAGCTTGGTCATCGCTTTTGAATAAGCAGAATTTTCAAGCAAGGCCCAGTTTCTGTAAAGCTGGTTGGGCATTCAGTGTCCGGTCTTTCGGAATTTTTCAACCCAGCGCAAAGCAGAATTTTATTTGTGCACCTCTGGGAATTGAACTCACGATCTCCCGTTAAAGAGTCCGTAGCGTCAGCCATTTGACTGCAAACAAACCAAAAAGTGTGAAAAAATTGTAAAGAAGTTGAGACAAATAATCAATCGTCCCACTTGTGCTTGTTTAGCTAATCTACCATTTGATTCAAAGATGACTTTTCCATAAAATTGTCTTAAAAATCCCATTCTACACAATCTGAGCAACGAAAAAAACATAAAACGCGATAAGGTTAGAGCTGTTTTAAATATAATTACAATCAATTTCCAGTTTTCATAAGACTCATTGGTTCAGTACACATACAAACATTGTTCACGTGAAATTACCTCTGATGAGCATAAGACAAACAAGCACTAAAGAGACGAAATTACTGGAATCTGCAAAGTGAGAATAAGAGAAGAGCGTGTGAGGGTTTTTCCAATAGTCCTGCTGATTGACACAATTAATAATTAACAGCCACTTTAATATGTTTACTTTTATTTCTTTCACAATGTATACACAATTAACCACAGCACAATAATATTCTTTATTCTTAATTACACAGGCTTGTGGCTATCCCGCCAGGCAAGCTTCTCCTTCCTTTCTGCCTTCCTTTGTTTTCCTTTTCATTCAAATTCAAATCTCATGTTCCATTTTACCTAACAAACAAATCCATCTCGTTACAATACACCTCCTTCCTCTCATAAAAAAAAACATTCCCAATTTTTTTTTTTCTTTTACAATGAGTAAATAATGTATCATAATGCTCAGCCGGCGCCACATATTTTGTTTTATTTTAAGGATGAATTTCAAAAATATGAAAATAAAAAAAAAACCTGTTTCTGATACATTATTCAGTCATTAATACCTTTTTTTAACAATACCAATTATTTTCATACTAAAATTAATATATATATTTTTTTTTTAACACAAATTTCATATTCAATATTATAAACAAATATTTGTTTTTTTTTAAATACTTAATTCAACAATTCAAAATAATCAAATAACAATACATAATAAACATTCACCAGTTTATTAATCAATTCATTAAAATAACTTTTTTTTTTTTTTTATATACTTAATTCAACAATTCAAAATAATCAAATAACAATACATAATAAACATTCACCAGTTAATTAATCAATTCATTAAAATAACTTTTTTTTTTTTAAACATGTATCACATCTTTCCCAATATTTAAATTTATTTCAAATTTATTTTTCATTAATAAATTTATCAGTCCATCAATTTTTTTTAAAAACTTTACCTTCATATGTAATACTTTGTTTAATTTATGTTTCATACCTTCATTCATGCAATATTTCATAATTCATTCTTTCACTGATCACTTTTATATCAACTTTCACCGTATCATTCATCACCTCAAATTTTTCATACACATGAAAATATGTTTTTTTTTTTTTTTTTTTAATCTAATTTGATTATGTCCTTGATGTGATATTTATTTATAACATTTGTGTCTATATCTTTTAATACATAGACTATCTTGCTAACTTTCTTTTCTATTCTGGCTTTGACAAATTTTGGAGCCAACTTTGTACAGAAGTATTTCCCTGCATTTGATTGTATGAAATTTTTACGCCATACAATATCCCCTTGATCATAGACACGATTTGATCTACCTTTATTATAATAATTTGCATTTTTATTATATGCATCCCATAAATTTTCTGTTACAATTTTGTATAATGTGTTTAATTCCTTCATTTTATCTTTATGCATATCTCTATATTTATCTAAATCTTCCTTTGATTCTATTTCATCATTTACTATTTCACCATGAATTTCACCATTTAGTACAATCTCCCTACCTCTCGCTAATACATTAGGTGTGTATCCTGTTGCTAAATTGACTGTATTATTTATTATGCTTTGTACTGAATCTAAGAAAGTATCCCATTTTCTTTGTTCATTTTCAACAAAAATAGCTAATGTGTATCCTATTGTTCTATTATATGTCTCTACATTATTGCACATGGGAGTATATAAAGTTGTATAAAATATTTTCTGTACTCCATATGAGTACATAAAATCTTTAAATGCATTAGACTTTAAATTCTTTCCATTATCTGTTATTATCGTTTGCGGTACTCCTTCTGTTAAAAATATTTTATTTTCTATTAATTTTACTATTTCTTCTGTAGTTGCTCTTCTTAAAGGAAATAACCAACAATATTTGGTAAAAACATCTATTATTGATAATATATGTATATAGCCCGTACTTGATTTTGGTAATGGTCCTATCAAATCAATACTCAGCATTTTTAACGGTCTATCCACTCTTTTTCTATTTTCCATTTTTCCTGCTGGAGGTAAATTATTCGGCTTATACATTTTACATTTTTGACATTTATTTATAAAACTTTTTATATCTGCATACATATTTTTCCAATAGTAACATCTTGATATGTATTTATAAGTTTTAAAAATACCTACATGTCCATTATCATGATGATTCTTTATTATAGTTAATCTATTGTCTATAATAGGTATCTCTTTCCAATTATATTCCTCTGTGAAAGGATTATCATCATTTTTTAGTTTAAATAATTTATTATCTACCATTTTGAATTTTTTGTATTTGTGTGGTGTTTTTGTACATCCTTCTGCGATATTATTATACCAAGGATCTGCAATATTTGAATTTATTACTTCCATTTCTTTAGTACCAGGAATCCTAGATAATACATCTGGCACTGTATGTTCTTTCCCTTTTCTATGCTCAATCTCAAATTCATACTGTGAAAGTCTCATGGCCCATCTTGCTAATCTACCTGTTGGATTTGATATTTTATTCAAGAATTTTAATGCCATATGATCAGTTATTATTAAAACCCTCACATTTTGGCCCCACGTTGGGCGCCAAAATGTGAGGGTTTTTCCAATAGTCCTGCTGATTGACACAATTAATAATTAACAGCCACTTTAATATGTTTACTTTTATTTCTTTCACAATGTATACACAATTAACCACAGCACAATAATATTCTTTATTCTTAATTACACAGGCTTGTGGCTATCCCGCCAGGCAAGCTTCTCCTTCCTTTCTGCCTTCCTTTGTTTTCCTTTTCATTCAAATTCAAATCTCATGTTCCATTTTACCTAACAAACAAATCCATCTCGTTACAAGCGTGTATGAAGAGAGTGATGAATGTCGAGGAGATGAAAAAATTGTGCGAGGATAGAACACAATAGAGACGCATCTGTAGAGACACTGGTCGCCCCTAGCGGAATCGCAGCTGGATACAAGTACAGTTTTCAATTTGTTTTAAAATATCAACGTTTTCAGTCGACAAGTTTTCAGGGCTGTACAAGGCTTTGCCGCCGGTAAAGTGCGGACCGTGTTCAATGTACTGAAAATTCAATTTATGAAAATACAATGCAATTTAATTAACAACGATTTGTTCAGCCCTGAAAACAAAATGGCCCCACTCCGAACTGTTCGAAGTTAGTCGAAAAGATAACACGATTCATATATTATGTATTTATTTTATTTTTAGACGAGAAAAAAACAGCTGAGCTGCACAAGAAGCG
Organism: Agapetus fuscipes; assembly: GCA_951799405.1. Lineage (NCBI taxonomy): Eukaryota > Metazoa > Arthropoda > Insecta > Trichoptera > Glossosomatidae > Agapetus > Agapetus fuscipes. The sequence continues at coordinate 12,546,349 of OX637352.1, forward strand.
TAACGTCTTACCGTGCGGTTCTCAAATGGATCGGATGTGGTTTGTAGAACCGATTAATTTTTACGTAGAAACAAATTCCCAATCCCAAATCGTCTCTGATAAAAACCTCTGCATTCTTATTTTTTTCTTTCTTTTGTTCTTTTCGTTTGCTGTTACATATTTTGCTGTAGACAAGCTTTTATTGTAATTATTTTTATTTAAGAAAACTATTATTGGCCTTATATGTATTTATTATAAATCTTTACTTGTTTTATGTGTATGTGCTGTTGTTCTCTGTAATAATAAATAAAATAAAATAATAAAAATATAAAAACCAAACTCTGCTCCTTTCTCCTCTACATTAATAGGCCACGCCAATTTCGTGTCCACAAGGAATAACTACCGAGCCTTCAGGCGCTTTTGCACCTCTAACGTGGACCCTGGACTGGATCTCCATCCGGTCGATTAAGGACGCCAACCACAAATTCCTTGTGATTAGCACGAAATATCAAAGAGCGCATCCCGATGCAGTTGCATCGAGTCAGTAACTTCGGATTTCGCCTTGTTTTCTCTAGTGGATGAACACGTAGATCTAGAATCACTGCTGGGTTGGGTCACGACCATCAAGAAGGCCTTTCGCCGTTAAAAAAAATATATAACATTTGGTCTAAAAATGGTTCGGAATTAGGAAATGAGAAAGGATGGCAGGGCAGAGAGGAATCCTGGGTAAAGGTGGAGAGATTACAACTCGCAGAAATCAAACACGTCGTATTTTTTGGCACGCCATTTATTAGGCGTGTTGACAGTAGGGCTGGTAGAACACAAGAGAGAGATTTTTACAATATAAAATGACAGAAGACGTCAGACAAGTCTTCTTCCTCTTTTTACTTTTTGGTTGTTAGACAACATGAGATTAGATGTCAAAATCGTCTTCTTCTTTCAATTACATTTCTCATATTAAATTTAGACCAGCATTTCAAGAGTGTTCTGTAATATGCTTCCCCGGATGGAATTTTACAAGCGGAACGTATTTGAGGATGGGTTTGCGCAACTGATTCCTTTACGTAGCATACAAACTTGGCTCTACTAGGTTTAAGACTACAGTTTTCGTGCAGGTAACAACAGAGTCACGAAAGGGATTCTCTTGAATATTAATATTTCGTAATTTTAGATCTGTATAACATCCATGATACCCAAGAACCCCGAGTGTACAACTTTTCGTGGACTCCCCAAATCGAGTAAACAGAGAAAATCGGTGAAAACTAGCTCACTCACCAGGGGTGTTGTTGTATCTTTCAAACATTTTCCTATTTACTTGATTGAGTTTACGCAATATTTTGTAGGTACTCAGCATTAAAGCTGAGACATTATATTATGTAGATGGTTTTATGTATAATATATCTAAGCACATATATATGCACAATACATAATAATATGCAAATAAATGCAAATAAGATGATATCTCAAAATCTATTACAATATCGACGATTAAAAGGCAATAGGGCATAAGCGACAAAAACTAAATTGTTGAGGAGAGCAGTTTAAAGTTTGACATTGCAGAAAAATGGTACATTTTTATTAATATTTTATCATACCGTTAAAATCAAAGCAGGTCTAGAATAATAAAAATAAAGGCATTTATTGGCATCCCTATTAATGGGCTTTTACATTTTTTTACGAAGTTTTATGTCAAAAGTGCCTTTAAGACAAAAAAGGCCAAAAATTTCGTCGGTTACACCAAAACCATACTTCGAAAACGCAGTTTTTGCTTGGGTATAAAACACAAATAAAGACATCGTAGAGCCATTGGAGTGAGTGCATTAGAAAGAGCGGAAGTTTTTAAGTAATATAGCATTCATAACTCATTTTCCACCAAAACGTCGCTCATGCCCTATTTCCTTTTAACCGTCAATATGAAAAGTACAGAAGCAAGTTTGAGTCAAATGGGAAACTGACGAAAGAATTGGAAAAGCGCGCTAGTAGCGGAAGAAGTGTGATGGGAACGATTGGAAGAATTGCAAGAAATAGGAAACTCACTAAGAATATGAGATTGGCGGTACTCAATGGCATATTGGTGCCGACATTGATGTATGGCCTATGAGAGTGAGGCGTGGACAGTTATTGAATGTGAGTTGAGTAAAGTATGTACGGTTGAAATGGCTCTCCTGAGAGCATTGACTGGAAAGATACTGAATTATACAGTCAATGATCTCAAATGAATATAAGCCCTGCAACTCTTGCTTCATATTCCTTTAATCTAATCTAATCTAATCTAAGTTGCAAAGATATGTTACATTGGAGATTCACATTACATGCATTCCCACAACCAGACATTTACAAGTTCGCGCTTGCACATGCTTCATGTGAGCCTGCAACGTAAAAACCAATCTCAAATGGACATACACCTGCAACTCTTGCCGTCCTTCCCTGTAACAGGGGTGACATTCGCAAAGTGAAATGTAATGGGGGTGAAATTACACCTCTGCGGCACTACAACAAGTGTCATAGACCCCTAGAGTCTTTAGAATCTAGGGAGTCTCCCGCACAGGATTTCTTATATAAAAAAAAAAAAAATGGAAAAATGTACCTTATTTTTTAATAGTATGGGAGGTCAGACTCATACCAACCCATAAGTCAAACGGTGTCATTCACACACAGTAAATCCATGGCTCAACCGGCCGTAAACCTTGCCGGTATTTTATTTTGGGGTTTAAATAAAAACCAAAACGGTAAATCATTTCTGACCCCCTAAGTGGGATTCGAACCCGAGCTCACGGTATGGAATGCAAGCACTCTACCAACTAAGCTATCGACCGGAAATGATGAATATTTCTAAATGAAGAAGTAATGAAAGAAGTTTGAGAAAATGGGAAAAGGAAGAGAGGTATCTGTGGATGTACTGGCCACCCCTAGAGGAATGTTGGATGGATATAATACTAGACAATTAAAAGATCTAAAATCATGTATATATACCTACGTGGTTTTACAAAGGCGTAACTTCTATATAATTATAATTGTAGTATTTATTACATACAACATTTTGTAAGAAAATCCTGTAGGTTTCTTGTAATCGTTATTCATAGAATTAATTAGTATTTTGTATAATTAATGTTAACTGATTTATGTACGTGTTGTCAAAATTTAATTACAACGTATCTGAGATTTTCGGCAGTAATTTTGTGAAAGCTAATTTTTATAAATGTACAATAAAAATCAATTTGTTACAATTCACACAGGTTTATTTAATCCACAACCAGTTTCATTTTACACTTGAAGATGAGAAGTACGAGTACATTAATGAATGTTAACAAATTGTATTCTTATTTTCTAATCTAATTCAATCTAAGTCGCAATGATATGGTGATTCACGTTATATGCATTTTCACAACCAGACACGTACAATTTCGCGCTTGCACATGCCGCATGTAAACCTACAACATATAAAAACCAAATCTCAAATGGACATACACCCTGCAACTCTTGCCGTCCTTCTCTGAAACAGGGGTGACATTGGCAAAGTGAACCATTTTTACAGCATGGGTGGTCAGCCGCATACCTACCAACCTATAATTAAAGGAACATTTTTAATTTAGAATATTATAAAGGGGCCGTCCATAAATTACGTCATCGATTTTGGCCGATTTTCGACCCCCCCCCCCCCCCCCTACAATCATCCCATAGTCATTATCTAATGACCCCCCCTCCCCCTCTTGCTGTAATAATGGATGAGCTTAATAATTAATAATGTTATATTACTTACATAATATTTTGTATATTTTGTAGAAATTGGTATTTACAAGAACGACGTCACTTTTGGTACTCGTACATCATTTGCCATCATCCGCAGACCAGACTCCCCCCCCCCCCTTAATGCGAATGACGTAATATGTGGACAGCCCCAAAGCTGTCAATTGAGGGCTGCAGTTTTTTCAAGAAACCGCCAATGCATAAGTTACAGAGTGAACCATATTGTGTAATCGATTTGTGAATCATAAATTCAACTGCAGTTTTATTAAAGTGAACCCAAAATAAATCATAACACTCTACAATAAACAATCGTTTGTGATTCTTTAATCTGTAAACTTACTTGCAAAGATATATCACATTTGAGATTAATTTAAAACGCGTTCCTACAAGCAGACACGTATAAGTTCGTATGTGAACATGCCGTATGTGGACTTACAATATTAAAACCCGATCTCAAATGAACATACGCCCTGCAGCTGCTCTTGTCGGCCTTCCCTGAAACAGGGGTGGCATTGGCAAAGTGAACCATTTTGAACAGCATGGGCGGTTAGCCGCATACCAACCTGTAAATCAAGGAACCTGGAAATAGGAGTAAAATTGGCAAATTAAACCATTCTATAATCTATAATCTAAGTTGCACGGATATTTTCATTCAGAGCTCTCAGATGTATGCCCACAAACAAACAAGTGTAGTTCGCGCTTACAAATGCTGATTGTGTACTTACAAATAAAATCCAAACTCAAATGAACATAAGCCCTGCAACTCTTGCCAACATTCCCTGAAACAGGGGTGACATTGGAAAAGTGAACCATTTTTTACAGTATGGGTGGACAGAAAGTGAACTATTCATGGACAAAATTTGTTCATGGACGAGATGTTCGTGTCTGTAACCGATTTGTCGTGACATGGCAAGCAGATCCACTCGAGGATTTGAAGCAGAACGACGCTAAACGAAGCTTTGAAGAGCATCCAGAACGGATGAATGGGAGATGGCACCGAATGGATGAATCTATACTCTATCTGTCTGCTCACTTCCGCCGGTAACGATCGAGCAAAGCCGAATTGAAGACAACAGAAATAAAAAAGTTGCTTTAATTTCTTTAAAGTCAGAATTTGACGCATCTATGCTGCACATATAGCACAACTCCTTATCACGTTTACCCCGAAGAGGTCTCACGTGGCGTACAGAATGAATTTATTTTCATAGGAAAGGGTTTCATTACTCAAAAAACATATCCACTCCTGAGAGGGTTGTTTTTCGTTTCTTGTGGAGAAGTTGTATCCTTGACTTATAGTTTGGTATGAGCCTTACCACCCATACTGTAAAAAATGGTTTACTGCTCCAATGTCACTCATGTTTAAAAGAAGGTCGACAAATTTTTTATTTTAATTTGTAAGTACACATGCAGCGTTTTTAAGAACAAAATTACACGTGGTTGCTTGTGGGCGTGCATTACATATGGGTATTTCATGTTAAAATATATTTGCAACTTAAATTATAGATGATCGTTGAATAAATCCTTTCGGTGATTTCGATATTGTGTTTCAAAATATCACTGAAACAGGAATTCATTTCTGACATTGCATGAGCTCTGTGCAAGCTGTGAGCAAATGCGAAAATAAAACTGAGTCAGTTATCATTCTCAATCGTCGTTCAGGTAGAGTGTTTCTTGAAGACGTTGGCTACGACGCCAGCGAAACGTCGGGAATAAAATAAGTTGATGTGTTCTTTAGAGCTCCGTTTCGTGATGTAGTCACTCCAAGGGCTCTTCCCAAGTTTTCCTATTAAGGTTCGTCTAAAATCCGAAAAGTGTAAATACATTTTTAAAGATACTGTAACTGTAACTCTGTCGCCATTCCGCTAGGGGTGGCCAGAGCCTCTGCAGAGTTGCCTTCATTTTTTCCTATCCTTACATACCTCCTTCAATTCATTCATATCCATCACCTTTTTCATGCATTTTCTTCTTTTACGCTCACTTTGTATATCCCATTCTTTCACAATCTCCTCAATCTGATCACTCCATACTTTTCTCGGTCGTCCCTTCCCTCTTTTTCCTTTCACACTTTCTTTGTATACATACTTTGTCAGTCTATCATCATTCATTCTTTCCACATGTCCAAACCATCTCATCACATTCTTTTGTACCTTAACTTTCACATCCTCTTTCAAATTACATTCTTTTTTTACCCATTCATTCCTAACTCTATCCCTCAGAGTTTTTCCTGTCATGCTTCTCAAATGCTTCATTTCCACCGTACATACTTTACTCATTTCGCTATCGTTCACTGTCCATGCTTCACTTCCATACAACAAAGTCGGTAACAATATGCCATTGTGTACCGCCATTCTCAGATCCATCGTCAATCGCTTGTTCTTTGCTATTCTTCCTATTGCACCGACCACTTGTTTTCCCTTGCACACCCTATTCTCAAGTTCTCTTGTCATCTTTCCATTCTTCTCAAACATACTTCCCAAGTATCTAAATTCATCCACAATTTCAACTTTCGTACCATTCAACAAAAACGTGCATTCTTCATTTTCATCCGTTCTGTCAAAAATCAGTACTTTCGTCTTACTTGCATGAATTTTCAACTTGTTTACACACAGAGCATGGTTCAGACTAGAGAGCATTGCCTGAAGCTCTGCTGCTGAATCAGCAATTAGTACTGCATCATCAGCATAAAGCAGAACTCCGACTTTTCTCTCTCCAATCTGTATGCCATGCCCTTCCAGATTCGCTTGTTTAACACAATGATCCATAATTATATTGAATAACCACGGGCTCATTATGCAACCTTGTCTCACACCCTTGTACACATTAAAATACTCGCTGTATTCTCCATCCACCCTGACACACGCCCTGCTATTTAGATAGATGGCGCGTATCGCGTTCAGAAGTGCTTTATTCACACCATACCTCTCAAGCACACACCACATCATACTTCTATCCACCGAGTCGAAGGCTTTCTCAAGATCTACGAAAGCCGCGTAGACCTTTTTATTTACGGCTAGCTGTTTTTCGACGATCTGTCGAAGCGCGAATATCTGGTCTACGCAACCTCTTTCCGGCATAAAGCCAGATTGTATATCTGAGACCCTCTCCTGGGTGGATAATCTTACCCTATGGATAAGAATCTTGCATAGCACTTTACCTGGCACACTAAGAAGGCTAATCGGTCTGAAGTTACGGCAGTCTTTTTTGTCACCTTTACCTTTGTAGATTGGCACAATGACCGCCTCTCTCCAGTCCGATGGAACCTCCTTGACACTAACACACAATTCGCAAAGCTCTTTCATCCATTCAATCACACATTCTCCTCCCGCTTTCATCATCTCAGGTCTCACACCATCCACACTTGCAGCTTTCCCATTCTTTAATTCCTTTATGACCTTTCTTACTTCTTCTTTCGATATTTTCAAAACATTTTCAAAAGATAATTATAAATAAAAAATATGAGTCAGTCACAAGCCCGGCTTTGGAATCCTAGTAACGAATGACGGATAACGGTTGTTACGACTAACGAGAGGCTACGATAACGAAGCGACGATTTTCGTTAGGGCAGTCTAAGGGGATGTCAGGCACGAATAAAGACCTTTAGGGGCCCTGGTGCAGATAAAACATGTGTGTGTGTGTGTGTGTGTGTGTGTGTGTGTGTGTGTGTGTGTGTGTGTGTGTGTGTGTGTGTGGGTGTGGGTGTGTGTGTGTGTGTGTGTGTGTGTGTGTGTGTGTGTGTGTGTGTGTGTGTGTGTGTGTGTGTGTGCGTATTCAGCATTTCTAAAAGCAAACTTATTGGTGGATGCTTGCGGTGTGAAAAAATAATATGAATGTAATATATTTGCTTCGTAAAGTTAACTTTTGTAGCTTTCTTACAGGGTTATTTGCGGTTATGACATTGTTTAAAATGAAAACAAAAAGTGTCGGGAAATGTGAGAAATAAACCACAACACCTTAAGTGGGGCCAAGTTCGCGCATCACCAGCGCCTTTATGGGCAAAGTTGACGCTCGACAACGTTCTTTATTTCCCTGAAAATAAGGATAAACTGCTGAAGTTTTGTTGGGAAATTGTGTAAAAGATGACAGAAGCGAAAACTTTGCAATACTCGTAAAAGAAAATGTGAAGAATTTAGATGTTATAAAAACCTTAAAGGATCTCATGGAAAATTTATACTACCAGGATTTGAAACGGCTCATGGATGTCTCCTCCTATTCACTCAAGAGGATGGCAACCAACCGAGACAAATGGGTACCACAAGAAGGCACTGCCTTTACAAGAGGATGGCGATCTCAAGACACAAATGGATAGCACAACAAGGCATTGCCTTCACAAGAGAATGGTGAGTAGCAGAGACAAATGGCTAGCACAACAATGCACCGTCTTTACAAGAGGATGGCGACCAGCAGAGACAAATGGCTATCACAACAAGGCACTGTCTTTACAAGAAGATGGCGACCAGCAGAGACAAATGGCTATCACAACAAGGCACTGTCTTTACAAGAGGATGGCGACCAGCAGAGATAAATGGCTAGCACAACAAGGCACTGCCTTTACAAGAGGATGGCGACCAGCAGAGACAAATGGCTATCACAACAAGGCACTGTCTTTACAAGAGGATGGCGACCAGCAGAGACAAATGGCTATCACAACAAGGCACTGTCTTTACAAGAGGATGGCGACCAGCAGAGATAAATGGCTAGCACAACAAGGCACTGCCTTTACAAGAGGATGGCGACCAGCAGAGACAAATGGCTAGCACAACAAGGCACTGCCTTTACAAGAGGATGGCGACCAGCAGAGATAAATGGCTAGCACAACAAGGCACTGCCTTTACAAGAGGATGGCGACCAGCAGAGACAAATGGCTAGCACAACAAGGCACTGTCTTTACAGGAGGATGGCGACCAACAGAGACAAATGGCTAGCACAACAAGGCACTGTCTTTACAAGAGAATGGCGACCAGCAGAGACAAATGGCTAGCACAACAAGGCACTGTCTTTACAAGAGGATGGCGACCAGCAGAGACAAATGGCTATCACAACAAGGCACTGTCTTTACAAGAGGATGGCGACCAGCAGAGACAAATGGCTATCACAACAAGGCACTGTCTTTACAAGAGGATGGCGACCAGCAGAGATAAATGGCTAGCACAACAAGGCACTGCCTTTACAAGAGGATGGCGACCAGCAGAGACAAATGGCTAGCACAACAAGGCACTGTCTTTACAGGAGGATGGCGACCAACAGAGACAAATGGCTAGCACAACAAGGCACTGTCTTTACAAGAGGATGGCGACCAGCAGAGATAAATGGCTAGCACAACAAGGCACTGCCTTTACAAGAGGATGGCGACCAGCAGAGACAAATGGCTATCACAACAAGGCACTGTCTTTACAAGAGGATGGCGACCAGCAGAGACAAATGGCTATCACAACAAGGCACTGTCTTTACAAGAGGATGGCGACCAGCAGAGACAAATGGCTATCACAACAAGGCACTGTCTTTACAAGAGGATGGCGACCAGCAGAGATAAATGGCTAGCACAACAAGGCACTGCCTTTACCAGATGATGGCGACCAGCAGAGACAAATGGCTAGCACAACAAGGCACTGTCTTTACAGGAGGATGGCGACCAACAGAGACAAATGGCTAGCACAACAAGGCACTGTCTTTACAAGTCCCGGAAGAGCAATATCAAGCCACTAATCTAATCTAATCTAATCTAATCTAAGTTGCAAGGATATGTTACATTGGAGATTCACATTACATGCATTCTCACAACCAGACACGTACAAGTTCGCGCTTGCACATGCCTCATGTGAACCTACAACATAAAAACCAAATCTCAAATGGACATACACCCTGCAACTCTTGCCGTCCTTCCCTGAGACAGGGGTGACATTGGCAAAGTGAACCATTTTTACAGCATGGGTGGTCAGCCGCATACCAACCTATAAGTCAAGGAACACTACATAATGTAATTGCCTCCAAAATTCGGGCACTAATCAAGCAAGACCAAAGCCCTCTCAACATCTTGGAACGGAAAAATTTCCGTTACAATTAAGGCCCAATAAAGGAAGGGAACTATGACGAAGATGATACAACTCTGAACTATACGCTCTTGCCCAAAACGTTGATGAGGTTTAGTCAATAAAAGTCAGCAGACTGTATTGGCTGGGTCACGTCCAGCATATGAACTATCAGATCCTGGAAATGATGGTTGTGATGAAGGACTCAAAGAGGTGTAAAACAGTGGGAAGACCCAGATTAAGGTGGCTGAACGGAGTGGTGGCAGACTGTCATGCAGTAGGAGTTTAGAGTATGAGACTTGAGGAGGAAGGCGTTGGACAGGCAGTGGTGACTGCGGTTGATCAAGGAAGTCAAGACTTCCCCCAGGTTGTCGTGTCATTGATGATGAACTGTTACATATAACCTCAAAAACAATTTGAAAAATTAAACGTCAAAATGTGTGACAAAACTTTCACATATAAAGGCATACCTTTTAAGATTCAAATTGTAAAAGTATCCTGCCTTTCAAATCACCATTTCACGTAAGAAAAAACTAAACAAACTAATTCAATTATTGATGGAATAAAACTACAGAAAACACACACTTTAATCACTTTGAAAATGTATAGTTTTCAACAATAGGAAATAAATTGTTACTTGTAATTAAATTTGATTTTATTATTACTTTCAACTAATACCTATTTACGCAAGAAAAATATTTTTAAGCATTGTGGGCTATAGAAAACAAAAGTGGCAATGTAGCACTTTTTCGATAAAAACATAAATATACATGGAAAGATGAAGTTTTTTTTCTGTTCTTTCATACATTTATCAAATTTTCGAAAAAAATAACCTTAGATTTCCGCCTTTGGTTCTGTACAAGTCGATTGATACTGAAATGTTTGTGTCATTTACAGCAAAAAAGCTCCACCCACAGTACTATACTTTCATAGAATAATAATATATTATTTTTTCTTGGCGCACAAATTTTGTTTTTGTGTTCAATGCTTTTCTTGAAATGTAATCAAAAAATTTAACCAATGGGAACAAAGTATTCCTTTTTGGTAAGCGATACAAGAGAAAATGACCAAATGACAAATGGCAATAATTTTTGTAGCTAAATTTAACCGTTTTAAAGATGAAAAATACATTGAAAATCATCGGTGTACCTACTTCTACAATCTATAATATATGTTGGAAAGATATATAAACATTAAAGATTAATATCAAATGCAAGCCAACAAGCCTATAATTATGTGGAAATTCGCACTTACACATGCTGCATGTGAACTTACTAAACAAACACCCAAATTAAAATAAACCTTGCAACTCTTACCGACCTTCCCTGAAACAGGGGCGATATTCGGCATTTTTTTTACAGTATGGATGTTCAACCTCAAACCAACCTATTAATCAAAGAAAACTTCTTCGTTGAAAATTAAAAACGAATATTCCGCATTACATTAACATTGACAGAGTCGTCGTCTAGTGGTTAAAATTCTAGACTCATAATCGAAAGGAAGTGGGTTCGATTCACAGCGGAGCACATGCTCTTAGCTATATTGAAAAATCATCTGCCATTATCATACAACGCTCACACAAAAGTTTATCCAGCCTTACAGCAACTGGGTCTTGCTTGAGAATAATAAGCGCTTTCTTTCGTTTGGCGCAGCGACCTAAGTTTTCAGAAGGTTCTTGAGGTGTGATTCACGCAAAAAAAAACGCTCACCAAAATATAATAATAATGTATTCCTTGACTTATAGGTTGGTATGCGGCTGACCACTCATGCTGTAGAAAATGGTTCACTTTGCCAATGTCACCCCTGTTTCAGGGAAGGTCGGCAGGAGTTGCAGGGTGTATATTTATTTGAGATTCGGGTTTTTATATTGTAGGACCACATGCGGCATGTTTAAGCGCGAACTTATACGTTAATACTCAAGCAAGACCCAGTTGCTGTGAGGCTGGATGGACCTTTGGTGACCGGTCATTGGTAAAGGCTTATGAATTTTTCAACCCAGCGAAGAGCATATTCGAAATATAAATGGTATATTTTTGTGCTCCGCCGGGATCCGAATCCACAACCTTCCATTTACGAGTCCGAAGTGTTGCCACTACGGACTACGGACCGGTCCAAGATGCCAACGACACGCGGTGTACCTGAGCGGTTACCCATCCAAGCGCTGACCACGCCCAATGTTGCTTAACTTCGGTGATCTATGGGAACCGGTGCTTTCAACATGGCTAACGTCGTTGTTTGAGAAAATGCATATAATGTAAATATCTAATGTTACATATATTTTGCAACTTAGATTAGGTTAGACATATGGGTAATTTGTGTATACTTTTTGGTTATTATGTATGCTGTTGTTTTTCATTTAATAAAAATAAACATAAAAAATGAAAAAGTAACAAATAAAATATTTTCGAGACATGCTAAATTATGCACTTCCTCTTGTACGACGTACATGCAACTAAATTCTAATTCGACAAAGATCTGATACATTATTAGGTACAAATTCTACATAGTTTTCAAAGAATTTTTGTCCATGCTATTTTAATTATTTGCATTCAGTTATTTGTGCCAATAAAAGTATTAAATATTTTTGTGCCTGTCATTTCAGTTATTCGAGGTTATAAACAGAAAAAAAATAAGATACAACAATACAATCTGTACCAAGAGTATGTGCAACGCAACGCAAAACGCAACTAAGCTACACATATAGTGTAACTTCTTGCCTGCGTTATTCCCGAAAGGGTCGCATGTAGCGATTCGGGACCCATTTATTTTTTAAGGGTAAGGGGGCCGGCCTCACACCAACCACTTTCAGTTGAAGTGGGGGTTTCCTAGCTCCCAGGGGGGGCTGGTTCTCATTTCTTGTGAAGGCTGAGTAAACCTTGAGATCGAACCCTTGCTCTCGGTATGGAATGGAAGAATTCTATCCATTGAGCTATCAACCTTTTTACGAGCTTGGTCGTCGTCGCTACAAAGTGCCAATTCTCAAGCAAGACTCAGTTGCTGTAAGGCTGGATGGACCTTTGGTGACCGGTCATTGGTAAAGGTTTATGAATTTGGCAACCCAGCGAAGAGCAAATTTGAAAATATAAATGGGTTATTTTTTGTGCTCCGCCGGGATTCGAACCCACAACCTTCCATTCAGAGTCCGAAGTGTTTCTACTGAACTACGGACCAGTTTGTGCGGTCAATAAAAGAGGATAGCCTGGAACGACTGGTTGTGATCGGTGGCTTGGAGGGGAAGAGTAAGATCCCACACACGATCGACCGATCAAATGAAGACAGCAGCAGGCACCTCGTTGGTTGGTGCGCTGTGGCCAGCGCAGCGCAGGCCGACGCGGAAGTCCTGGGAGTGAGGGGACCATGGAGGGAAGCAGCACAAGACAGAGAGTCCTGGAGGATTGTGGTGCGGTCGCCCTGAACCTTCAAGTCCTTTCAGGCGGAAGAAGTAAGAATATTGTTATGATTTAAGGGTTCTAATTGTCTCCAAATTAAACAATGGTCTTCTATTTAGGATATTTATTTTACAGTTAAATTTATTTCTTACACTTTTACATTTATTTATTTCACAGATGGTTTGTGTTCACTTATGCTGTTAGTCTTCACAGTTATAAGGTTGCAAAAGAACTCTTTTCCTGCAAGCTGTTCGCGCCTCATATACCTACCCCAGCGATAGAAGCCTCTAGAGGTGAATTTTTCCAGAAGCTTCTCGAAGCACATGACAATCTAGTGACTTCTTTATGTACTCAACAATCACTAAGCCTACCCACCAATATTATAAAGAATTCCCATCAGCTATAACTAATACCTATACCTATCTAAATATTTATACTGTATATTTACATTACAACTAGCAGACCGACCATGCTGCGCACGGTTGTCTGCTAGGCCCTTCAGGCAGTTTAAGTCTGGCTTCGCAATAATTTTTCCTCACACCTCCTTCATTATAATTATAAGGGATATGATTTATTTATTTGTCATGTAACTTTTTTGTTGTTGACTTTTGGGATTTGCTATTACTGTTTTATTGCTTCAACATGATCCACTGGTGTTTCTATATATTTAACGTCAAAGTGGATATTTGCCCTGGCCCTGAAAAAGCACTAAAATTGTGTAATGTTTTTTTTTACAACCCTACGTGTTATTTGGGACCTGTGGAAGCTTCTAGTATTAAACCTAACCGCTTCACGACAAATTGGTTCAAGGTAAATCATCCGAGGACAGCTCGTCCATGGACAAATCGGTGACACGACAGTTCGTCCACATTTTTTCAATCACAGACAACTCAGCCACGGATAAGTCGTCCGCAAAACATCAGCCACGGACATTTTTGGACATCCAACGGTTCGTCTACAAGATTTTTCAGCCAACGCCCAACTAAGCACCCTTGGAGTGATTACATCACGAAACGGCGCTATAATCGAAATCATCAACTCATCATCATCATCAACGACATTTCAGTCACAGACAGCTCATCACAGAAAACTTGTTCTCCAAAAAAACCTTTGTAATAATTGCAGTTTTCTGTGATGGAGAGAGAACGGAATATCCAGAGTCATAATAAAAGGAGAGCCTGTATGAAGAAGGTTATGACTCTGGAAGAAATGAAAGAAGTATGTAAGGACAGAAACAAATGTCGGTTCATATCGGTCGGTTATAGTCGGTGTTATAGCCGCGGGGATCAAGACAGGTAATTTGGAACTGGATAACGCTGGTTCGAATCCCGCGACGATAACTTCGACCCTGGTTCAACAGATGCCGTTGCATGCACACAAGCTTCTGCTTTCGCATGAAGACAACTGGCCAGGTAAAATAGGTTGGTGGATTGCATTCCTTTCCACAAATCTATTTAAAAAAAAAAAAAAAAAAACTGTAATGTTGACAGTTAGGGTAAGTATATTAAATTGGAATTGGTTTTCTGTTTTAGTTTTGATGTCCATACGTGTTATTATTTATTGATTTTAAAAAATGTAATTTGTCGTGGATGTTCCTTGACTTATAGGATGGTATGCGGCTGACCACCCATGCTGTAAAAATGGTTCTCTTAGCCAATTTCAACCCTGTTTCAGGGAAGGACGGCAAGAGTTGCAGGATGTATGTCCATTTGATATTTGGTTTTTATGTTGTAGGTTTGCATGCGGCATGTGCAAGCGCGAACTTGTACGTGTCTGCTTGTGAGAATGCATATAATGTGAATCTCTAATGTTACATATCTTTGCAACTTAGATTAGATTAGATTAAATAAGAGTTCCTTGACTTATAGGTTGGTATGAGGCTGACCACCCATACTGTAGAAAATGGTTCACTTTGCCAATATCCTCCCTGTTTCAGGGGTAGTCGGCAAAAGTTCCAGGGCTTATGTTCATTTGAGATTGGGTTTGTAACTTTTAAGTCCACATGCAGCATGTGTAAACGCGAACTTACACGTGTCTGTTTATGGCCATGCATTTCTAAAATCTATAATCTAAGTTGCAAGGATATATTAACATTAAAGCTCTCAAATGCATGCCCACAACAAACACGTGTAGTTCGCGCTTACAAATGCTGAATGTGTACTTACACATAAAATCCAAACCTCAAATGAACATAATCACTAAATGAATTTTAAAAGTTAATATGTCTTTGCAACTTAGATTACAGAAAGATTTGACTATTGAGCTGTCTATGGATCATATTATATATTTTATGTGACCGAAATGCTGTCGACTGAAAAGTCGTGTGGACAAATTGTCGTGTGACCGATTTGTCCATGGCTTAACTGTATGTGGGCGGGTTGTCTGGGAACAATTTGTTGTGAAACCAGTCACACCATAGCGTCAACCAAAAAGTATACAAAAACTGAAACAGCGAATCTAGTGGGCGTTTACATCTCGATACATTCTTTTGGAAAAGGCTTTTGTTGAGAAAAACGTTTTTTTTGTTTACAGTACAAAACATATAATTGCGGAAACGTATGGACTATACAACAGCACTCCTATCGAGTGATTTAGTTTGAAGGCATTTTTTCGATTTACGCTATCTGGAGGAGTTTCATACTCGGAGTACAGATTAGCTCGTAAACAATATTAGTGCAGAGCATAACTTTTCTCATTTCGTCTTACAAATTGTGGGTTAAATCTCTCTTTTTTTTTGAGGTTAATAAAAAAATTGTAAGTACTAGGAAATGGTTGATTTAAATAATATGATACTATATACACCCATATTTCCTTGACTTATAGGTTGGTATGAGGCTGACCACCCTTCATGTACAAAATGGTTCACTTTGCCAATGTCACCCCTGTTTCAGGGAGTGTCGGCAAGAGTTGTAGGACTTATGTTCATTTGAGATTGTTTTTTTTTTATATTGTATGTTATTTTATGTTATACCCGGTCGATAGCTCAGTTGGTAGAGTGCTTGCATTCTACCCCGTGAGCTCGGGTTCGAATCCCACCGAGGAGGGTGGAGTGGACAAGAAATGAGTACCAGCCCCCTCGGGAGCTGGGAAACCCCCACTTCAACTGAAGTGGTTGGCGTAAGTCCGGCCCCCTTACCTGTAAAAATAAATAGGTTCAACTCGCCACATGCGACCCCTTCGGGGATAACGCGGCAAGAAGTTACACTATATGTGTAGCTTAGTTGCGTTTTTTTTTGCGTTTTTTGTGTAGGTCCACATGCGGCATGTGTGAGCGCGAAATTATGCGTGTCTGCTTGTGGGAATGCATTTAATATGAATCTCAAATAATACATATCTTTGCAACTTAGGTTTAGATTAAGATATACCTAGATAAACAAAATATTCAATTTTTAATGGAGTTTGCAGTTTGGTTCTATATGCCAAGGAAACATATATAAAATCTAAATCTAAGCTGCAAAGATATATATCAAATCAGATTCATATTAAACGCATTCCCACAAGCAGATATGTATAAGTTACTCGCTAACACATGCCGCATGTGGACCTACAATATACATAAAAACCCAATCTCAAATGAAGATAAGCCCTACAACTCTTGCCGACTTTCCCTAAAACAGGGGTTACATTGGCAAAGTGAACCATTTTTTACAGTATGGGTGGTCAGCCTCATACCAACCTATAAGTTAAGGAACTTAATAATTCCTCTTACATATTTCTCATGTTAATTTTGTTTACTCTTTTCTGTCAGACTAACGATCTGTCCGTTAGTTAGCGTTCCTCTAATTAGAGGAACTCTCCACTGCGACAAAAGCTCTGCACTTCTCTGAGCCAATTTGCGATAAATTCTTTCTTTGAGCTATGTCAAGAATTAACATTGAATAATGTTAATATACCTACCAAGATCTATTTGCACTATTGTCTATGGTGGGTTTTGCTGCTAAGTTCATGTCAGTTTTTTGACAGTCGCTGCCTTAGTTCTTGTTTACCGTATACGCCATTGAGAATTTTTTACATGAGCAATGTTTGCATGTGTACTGGACCAATGTGCCTTATGAAAACAAGAAATTTATTTAAAAAATATTTAAAAGAACTCTCACATTATCGAGTTTTACGGTTTTTCTTAGCTCAGATTGTGTAGAATTTGATCCATAAGACAACTGCATGAAAAAGTCATATTTGACAAGATTGGCTTGCTTGTGTCCTCTCTTCTCTCAAACCTTGTGCTGGCAACGTGTCGCCTGAGTTCTCATCCAAATTTATGTAAGACGAAGGTTGCGCGTTCGAATCCCAGCGTGGCTAAAAAAATATATATTTTCTTGGTCGCCGTCTTTTGGACGGCTCCCTTACCTATAAAAAATAAATAAGTTCCACTCGCCACATGCGAAACCCTTCACGGATAACGCGGCAAGAAGGGTACACTATATGTGTAGCTTAGTTGCGTTGCGTAGGTACTGTTTACCGTTATATTTTTATTTGGTGTCTCCGGCACACAAAGCCAGTTCCTTTGCCAGTTGGCCCGTACGGTTTTCAGTCAAGCGTGAGAACAGTATCGGCTACAATCCTTTTGTTGTTTATTTATTCAGATTATCTCACTCAGAGCACATGCTTTCCACGGACTGAACATAGAGGATCAGAAACTAACTTACTGCATTGATACATACTATCCACCACTTTTGTCTCAGTCCTGTCAAACGTTGCAGTTGTGTAGTCATACATAACATGTTTTTGCGTGTCAAATTTTATGTTTTCTTGCTTTCTCCATTTTGTGTTTTGACACCGAATTACAACAAATGCATAATGTTCATCCTCAGTTGTTGTGCAGAGAGGGTGTCTCCTGAAGACGTTAGCTACGTCGCTAACGAAACTTTGAGAATAATGTAATAATCTCTTATAACGTCTCGCGTAATATCCAATATATTTACTGAACTGTGTCGTTATAATTATCGTAAATACATGTCTGAAATTAAATTTGAATAATGTCCCTTTCCTTTGAAATTTGTCCATTTTTATCCATCACAAGATTTATATCGCACGCAGGGGCATTTTAAGCTATTTTGGGTAGGGTCCAACGCTGCTCATGGGGGCCCCCCCCCCCCCCAAATAAGTAGGTAATGACATTTTTTTAAACACAATTTAATGACAATTTTTTAGAAAAGTAGGTAGGTACATTATTATAGGTAGGTACCTACATTAGGTAGCTAGGCACAACGTACCGGTTCAAAACATTTTTTTCGTAATTTCGCAGTCATGAGTTTTTCTAGTATAGTTGAAAAATCTAAATTATATAAGGTGTCGTAATTTATGTTCATCACTGACAGGTGATTCAGTTTGTGCTGGGAAATTGTAGTCCTGACTCCTGAGGTCATTTTTTGTCAATTTTAATTTTGAAAACACCCTTTCTCCCGTTGCGTTACTGACCATTATTGTCAGGTAAATTTTTAAAGCCGCAGCAGTACTCGGAAAAACAACTTCTATGTCGTTTTTTAACATGAATTTGTATGTCTCTGCCGCCCCCATTGGTTCCCCGATGTCTTGAACAACCTATGTACCTACCTAATTTTTTTTATAGTGAAGAATTATTTCTCATGTTTTTTAATTTTTTTTTCAAGAGGAGCTAAGTACTGTAAAAAAATTTACCCAAAAGGGTGCGCGCGGGGCCCCCTTTCGGTGGCCCCGCGGGGCCCCTCGGGCCTTGGGGCCCTGTCCGCTGCGGGCACTGCGGACCCCCCTTGAACTGGCACTGATCGCACGCGTGTATGTTCGGACTTCTCCGGGTATAGAACGTACGCGCCAATGCTGCCACCTTTATAGAAACATTTTTACACTCGCCCGACTGTGAAGTTCTTTCTTCTCTTTCTTATTTATGACCATTTTCGTAAGTAAGTTGAAACAGATAGGTATATATTGTCTATTTTCGTTGAAATAATTTATAGTCCACAGATATCATAAGACTATGAGGTCCGTACGTGAATCGACATATTATGCTAAAATTGTGTCGTAACACGGCCTGGTTGCTAGGGAATGGGTGGCTTTCGAAAATAATCTGAATTCATTTATGTATTTTTCTAATCCATCAATACTTTGTCTTTCACACATAATATAAAATGTTACTAGGTATTTTAAGTTTGAATTTCAAATTCAGAACGTTTGCTAATCCGAGGCAGAGTTGCCAGGCTGATAAAGTTTTTATTGTCGAGACTAGTCATTATCCAGCCAGCTCGCTTTACATACCTGCCTGTGCACTCACTAAATACCTACCGCTACACTGCTGCCAACACAAAGGAAAAACTTTACCATAGAGATAAAATGCATTTTAACAAAATCTGTTGTTTTAAAATATTAAATGGGAGTTAATAAACCATTTATTTAACTAAAGTTAGGTTCATTTAATTTTATTTGATTAATAAACATGACCGGCTGAAGATTTTAAATTCCATGTCCAATTTATTTTTTATTTTTAATGGTTTGTGTGGTAACATTGCAAAAAATCATTCATCACATGAATTTACAAAGAACTATGAAAAAAACTAATTATTTATTAAAAACACGTCAAACAAAATAAAAATCCGGTCGATGGCTCAGTTGTTGGAGTGCTTGCATTCCTTGCCGAGAGCTCGGGTTCAAATCTCACCAAGGGTGTCAGAAATAATGTCAGGTTTCGGTGTTTATATCAAACCCAAAATAAAATACCGCCAAGGTTTACTCAGCATTTACGAGAAATGAGTACATACTACCAGGCCCCTCAGGAGCTGGGAAACACCCACTTCAACTCAAGTGGTGGGTTTAAGGCCGCCCCCCGTAAAGGTAAAAATAAATATGTTGTCCCTACGAAGAGAACGCTGAAGAATATGCGTAGCTTATTTACATTATGTTTGACCTTTTCGGGGATGATAACGGGTCTAGAAGTTGCACCATACGTGCAGCTTAGTTGCGCAGCCATGATGATTGTTTATCTTCGATAAAAGTGACACTGTGAGAAGAAGTTTTAATTTTGTAACTAGACGCCGCCGCCATCTTGGAACGTAATTCAAGTTGTCGACATTTTACGTTTTAATACTCGAGTTTGTAATATTTACGGCACTCATCGACGCCGTTACGATAACGAGGAAGCTGCCGTTAACGGCCGTTAGCGACGTAACGGCCGTTAACGACGGCACAACAAACCGTTATGCCTACAAGAGGGAGTAGGGAAAGGTGACATGTTAGAAAGGCACAGTGACAAAACGACATATACCAAAACGACACATGACAAAAAAACACATGACAGTATATCACGTGAAAAAAGATCACTATGACAAAACAAAAAACTACATCTAAATCTAATCTAAATCTAAGCTGCAAAGATATATATAATTTAAGATTCATATGGCCGCATGTGGACCTACAATATAAAAACCCAATCTCAAATGAACATAAGCCCTGCAACTCTTGCCGACTTTCCCTGAAACAGAGGTGACATTGGCAAAGTGACCCTTTTTTTACAGTAGGGGGGGTCAGCCTCATACCAACCTATAAGTCAAGGAATCATTAAGAAAAAACAAAACAAGGACAAAACATCACATATCTACCTAAAACAGAACATACCATAAACGGCATATGAAAAAACGCTTTTTACTATCTATCATCTATAATCTAAGCTGCAAAGATATGTTAACATTTAAGGCTCAAATTAAATGCATGCTCACAAACAGGCACATGTAGGTACGCGTCTACACATTATGCATGTGTGCATACAAAAAAAACCTCACATTAACATAAACCTTGCAACTCCTGCCGCCTTTCCCTGAAACGGGGTCACGGAGGGTCAGCCTCATACCAAACTATCAGTCAAGGAGTACAAACAATTATAACGGATGTTTTGTTATATTTTGTCATGTGATTATTGTTCCTTGACTTATAGGTTGGTATGAGGCTGACCACCCATACTGTAAAAAATGGTTCACTTTGCCAATGTCACCCTTGTTTCAGGGAACGTCGGCAAGAGTTGCAGGGCTTATGTTCATTTGAGATTGGGTTTCGTATACTGAAGGTCCACGTGCGGCATGTGTGAGCGCGAAATTATGCGTGTCTGCTTGTGGGAATGCATTTTATATGAATCTCAAATGATACATATCTTTGCAGCTTAGATATAGATTTTTTTAGATGATGTACTGTCTTTGCGATGTTCGTTATGTGTAATTCTGACATGTATCGTTCTGTCATGTGTCGTTCTACCATGGAATCGCAGTGAAACGTGCCAGAACAAAACAGACAATCGTCTGACGAGAGAGCAAGGGGTTGCCAGTTCGCAATCCCAGTGCTTGTTTGGCTTATCTACAATTTGATTCAAATATGACCTTTCAATGAAATTGCCTTAAAAATCACATTCTACACAATCTGAGAGATACTGTGAGAGTTGTTTAAAATATTTTTAAAATCAATTTCCAGTTTTCATAAGACACATCAGACCAGCGCTGGAAGTCTCATCACCACGGTAATTCTTACCTACCGAATATCTGTAATATTTGTATGAATCACCTGTTCACTTGCGGCCATCTTGGATTGGCAGGTCTTCATACAAATATTACCGATATTCGGTAGGTAAGAATTACCGTGGTGATGAGACTTCCAGCCCTGTACACATACAAGCATTGCTCATGTGAAATTACCTCTGATGGGCATACATAAGACAAACAAGCACTACGCAACGTAAAACGCAACTAAGCTACACATATAGAGTAACTTCTTGCCGCGTTATCCCCGACGGGGTCGCATGTGGCGAGTTGAACCTATTTATTTTTACAGGTAAGGGGGCCGGCCTTACGCCAACCACTTCAGTTGAAGTGGAGGTTTCCCAGCTCCCGAGAGTGCTGGTACTCATTTCTTGTGAAGGCTGAGTAAACCTTGCCGGTATTTTATTTTGGGGTTTGAAATAAACACCGAAACGGGAAATCATTTCTGACACCCTCGGTGGGATTCAAGCCCGAGCTTTCGGCATGGAATGCAAGCACTCTACCACCTGAGATAGCGACCGGAACTACGCGGAGGAATAATCTGAAGGGAGAGCAAAGGGTTTCCAGATGGCAAAATAAAATTAGCAAATACGCCAAATAGCAACACTAAATGATATCACCCAGCCTCATTCTGGGCACACTGAGGACCAATATTAAGGAAATAGGCCTCAACATTAAAACACATGGCGTCACTAGAGTGGGGTAGGACTCGCAGTGTGCCAGGAACGCGTCACGACAAATCAGTCGAAGAGAGCTCGTCCACAGACAGCCCGGCCATGGACAAATCGGTCACACGACTGTTCGTCCACACGACTTTGCGGTCAACGACATTTTGGTCACAGACATTTCTTTGACTAATAGATTGGTATGAGCTGACCACCTACACAGTAAAAAATAGTTAAGTTTTCCAATGTTACCATGTTTCAGGGAAGGAAAGAAAAATCCAAAGCTCAAATTAACATACACCCGGCAACTTTTGCCTACCTTCCCTAGAACAGGGGTGGCATTGGCAAAGTGAAACATTTTTTACAGTATGGGTGGTAAGCCTCATACCAACCTATATAAGTCAAGAAACTGTAGTTTTACATAATTCATTTTACTTTTCAACAATGGAACTGTCTCTGTAGCATATACATACAACCGAACTGTTGTGTGATTCGTGACAGATTTGTGCATGGTTTTCTGTGACAGATTTGTGCATGGTTTTCTGTGACATATTTGTGCATGGTTTTCTGTGACAGATTTGTGCATGGTTTTCTGTGACAGATTTGTGCATGGTTTTCTGTGACATATTTGTGCATGGTTTTCTGTGACAGATTTGTGCATGGTTTTCTGTGACAGATTTGTCGCGGAGTCACATTATTGATACGAAATATCATAAGTTTTTTTTCTGAAAACATAATATGTTAGTGAGAAATAAGAATAATAAACGCCATCGATTTTCAGTTTTCCTTGTTGTGTTTTTGGAATAATTTTGTAAGGTCGTTTTGAAGCGCGCTGATGAAAGCCATTTCGGATATAAGAGGTCCATACCCCACATAATATATACGTAGCAATCTACATAGGACCTCATATCTATAGCATATATATATCCTATACAAGCCTACGGCACAGTAGCTCCGAACCATTTTTTTTTGTCTAAGAACAATATTGTTTTTTTTAAGTATGAGGAAAATAAATAGGATGTTATTAGTCTGACCCCAATGTTGTAAAAACTTTGTTCCCTTTTGCCATGGTCACCCCAGTTTCAAGGAAAGGCGGCACACTTCAACTGAAGCGTGAGTATTACTTTTTTACAAAAAAAGGTTTAAAAAAATAAAACTATGTTTTAAAAAAGTTTTTTTAATTTAAATTAAAATGAATTTTCACTCTGTGAATGCACCAGCTCTAGAAAATTTAAAAAAGGTTTCATTCGCCATATGCGAATCATTCGGGGACAATATATAAATTTAACTCGCTATAATAATAATAATATTAGGACGATTTATTTGGTGAGCGCTGTTTTTGTGTGTATCACACCTCAAGAGCCCTCTAAGCTATATTATGTGAATGCTTTGGTTACAATAAATAGGTTTCACTCGCCATATGCGAACCCTTCAGGGTCAACGCTGCAAGAAATTACATTATATGTACTGCTTAGCTGTTATTTTTCAATTCAAGAATTCCCTAGAATATTCATTGTAAGCCTTGATGAAATGCCTGCAATCGTTTTCTCACTGAAAGCTTTCTTCAAATTTTCTTACAGCAAATACACAAAAACGATCACATTTAAATGAATTGCAATTTGTACAGGAACACGTCTGCCGGGTCAGCAGTATTGAATATAATTGTTAAACACAAATCTTTGCTTAAATTGGCAATCTAAATTTGACCGGTCCGTAGTCTAGTGGTTAACACTTTTGACTCGTAAACGGAAAAAAACGCAACTTAGGTACACATATAGTGTAACTTCTTGCCGCGTTATCCCCGAAGGGTGTCGCATGTGGTGAGTGTAGCCTATTATTTTTACAGGTAAGGGAACCGGCCTTACGCCAACCACTTCAATTGAAGTGGGGGTTTCCCAGCTCCCGAGGGGACTGGTAGTCATTTCTTGTGAAGGCTGAGTAAACCTTACCGGTATTTTATTTTGGGGTTTGAAATAAACACCAAAACGAGAAATCATTTCTGACACGCTCGGTGGGATTCGAACCCGGGGATCATGGCATGGAATGCAAGCACTCTACCAACTGAGCTATCTACCGGAAGGTTGTGGGTATACCTTTACCAAAGGCCGGTCACTTAAGGCCCATCCAACCTTACAACAAATGGGTCTTGCTTGAGAATTGGCGCTTTCTATAGCGACGACCAAGCTCGCAGAGGGCTCTTGAGGTGTGATACACACAAAAACAGCGCTCACCAAATAAATCATCCTAATATTATTATTGTTGAACACAAACCTTTGCTTACAGTGGTAACCTAAATAAGATAAACGATCCGATGGTTTAGAGCCACTGGCGTGTTCAGCATCTATACCACCCCGGGTCTTTTGATATCAATATTTTCCCGCCAGAATGGGCGCGCGCCGTTTCTGAAGGCGCTTAAGAAATAATTCCGAGAAAAGTAAACGTGGGTCGTGTTCCTTCCCCAATATTACATAGGTACAATGTCTCAACCTCAAGGGCACTTTCACGCCAAAGCCCCAAAACACCAAGCATATCTTTGTGTTTTTGGGATCGCTGGGAAACCCCCACTTAAACCGGCTTACCTCCCTTAGCTGTAAAATAAATAGTTTCACTCGCCTCATGCGATCCCTTTGAAAAAAAAACGCGTCAAGAAGTTTTCCTATATGTGTATCCGGTCGATAGCTCAGGTGGTAGAGTGCTTGCATTCCATACCGAAAGCTCGGGTTCGAATCCCACCGAGGGTGTCAGAAATGATTTCCCGTTTCGGTGTTTATTTCAAACCCCAAAATAAAATACCGGCAAGGTTTACTCAGCCTTCACTAGAAATGAGTACCAGCACTCTCGGGAGCTGGGAAACCTCCACTTCAACTGAAGTGGTTGGCGTAAGGCCGGTCCCCTTACCTGTAAAAATAAATAGGTTCAACTCGCCACATGCGACTCCTTCGGGGATAACGCGGCAAGAAGTTACACTATATGTGTAGCTTAGTTGCGTTTTTTTGCGTAGATTAGCTATAATCTATCTATAATCTTAGTTGCAGAGATATATTAACATTTACAGCTCATATCAAATGCATGCCCACAAACAAACACGTGTAGTTCGCGCTTACAAATGCTGAATGCGTACATACAAATAAAATCCAAACCTCAAATGAACATAAACCCTGTAATTTGTATTAACTCCCTTAATGTTTACTTATTTTGTAAAAGGCTTATGCTGTAAATAAATAAATAAACTTTTGCTGACCTTCCATGAAATAGGGGTGACGTTGGCCAAGTGAACCATTTTGTTACTGAATGGTCGGTCAGCTTCATGCCGAATGAATGCTAGATGTAAAAGTACTTTGTTTCATAGCTTCAATCGACGGTAAGCATATTTTATTCAAATCTGTATTTCGTTTAATTTTTATTTGTTTTTCAAATGACCATCATTCCAGTTTAAGTTAAGCACTACTCTTTCACTTTAACTGAAAGTGGTTGGTGTGAGGTCGGCCCCCATACCCGTAAAAATAAATAGGTCCCGAATCGCCACATGCGACCCTTTCGGGGAACACGCAGGCAAAAAGTTACACTATATGTTTTTTATTTTAATTTAATTATTTTTAAAATGTAATTTGTCAT
Source organism: Agapetus fuscipes (assembly GCA_951799405.1). Lineage (NCBI taxonomy): Eukaryota > Metazoa > Arthropoda > Insecta > Trichoptera > Glossosomatidae > Agapetus > Agapetus fuscipes. The sequence goes on from OX637352.1 coordinate 12,572,262, forward strand.
GTATGTTCCTTGACTTATAGGTTGTTATGCGGCTGACCACCCATACTGTAAAAAAAATTAGTTCACTTTGCCAATGTCACCCCTGTTTCAGGGAAGGACGGCAAGAGTTGCAAGGCTTATGTTCATTTGAGATTGGGTTTTTATATTGTAGGTCCACATGCGGCATGTGTTAGCGCGAAATTATACATATCTGCTTGTGGGAATGCATTTAATATAAGTCTTAAATGATATATATCTTTGCAGCTTAGATTAGATTAGATTAGATATGTGTAGCTTAGTTGCGTTAGTTGCATTTACTACATTTTTAGTGATATTTCTCTTCCTTTTGTTCCCAATCTGATTGCTTCTTCCCCGCCACACATTCTGACTTAGGTTTCTCTTCCAGATTATTCCACGTTCCAGGCCTAAGCCTACTTTAATTACGTCCCACAAACAAAACACAATCCCATAATTACTAGGACGAAACTCATTTCCTGAGAGTAAGAAATTCGTTCAGGTAAAATGTATGGAATGGAAAAATCACTTTTTCTTTCAGTTTCACGTCAATTTTACATACGTCACGCTACTGCGTTAATCTAATCTAATCGAATCTAAGTTGCAAAGATATGTAACATTGGGGGTTCACATTATATGCTTTCTTACAAGCAGATACGTACAAGTTTACCCTTGCACATGCCGCATGTGAAACTACAATGTAAAAACCCTAATCTCAAATGGGCATACATCCTGCAATTCTTGCCGTCCTTCCCTGAAACAGGGGTGACATTGGCAAAGTGAACCATTTTCGACAGCATGGAATGTCAGCCAACCAACTTAGTTAAGGAACATTTGATAATTTGATAATCAATATAAATATCAAAACAATTATAAATCCTAAATTCTAATTTTAAAATTAATTAAAACCCGGTCAATAAAAGTAAAAGCCGGTCGATAGCTCAGTTGGTAGAGTGCTTGCATCCCATGCCGAGAGCTCGGGTTCGAATACCACCGAGGGTGTCAGATATGATTTCCCGTTTCGGTGTTTATTTCAAACCCCTAAAAATACCGGCAAGGCTTACTCAGCCTTCACAAGAAATGAGTACCAGCCCCCTCGGGAGCTGGGAAACCCCCACTTCAACTGAAGTGGTTGGCGTAAGGCCGGCCCCCTTACCTGTAAAAATAAATAGGTTCAACTCGCCACATGCGACCCCTTCGGGGATAACGCGGCAAGGAGTTACACTATATGTGTAGCTTAGTTGAAACCCCTAGCCCTAGCCGCCAACATAACAGATCGACCGCCATTTATTTCTGTCCGTACATACTTCTTTCATTTTTTAAATAAAAGATTTTTGAAATAAAAAATAAAATAAAAATCAACTAAGTATGTTCTATTTCACTTTTATTGTAATTTTTCGAGTCTTTACTAACGTTTTTGGAGAACTTCCGTCTATGGGTAACAAATAATTAAAAACACCTTTTATGGATTTCTACAGCGTTTCACAAAACTCTCTCGAAATATTATAATTTAGTTTTATCATTTCGTCCCCTTAGTGCTTGTTTGTCTTATCTCCATCAGAGGTAATTTCACATACGCAATGTTTGTACGTGCACTGGACCAATGTAAAAAACGCAACCAAGCTATACATGTTGTGTAACTTCTTGCCTGCGTTATCCACGAGGGAGTTGCATGTGGCGATTCGGGACCTATTTATTTTTACGGGTAAAGGGGCCGGCCTCACACCAACCACTTCAGCCTCACAACAACCCCATACCAGAGTTGAAGTGGGGGTTTCCCAGCTCCCTGGGGGGCTGGTTCTCATTTCCTGTGAAGGCTGAGTACATCTTCCCGGTATTTATTTTGGGTTTGAAATAAACACCTAAACGGGAAATCATATCTGACACCCTCGGTGGGGATCGAATCCTTGCACTCGGAATGGAATGCAAGCATTCCACCAACTGAGCTATCACCCGGAATTTTTACGAGCTTGGTCGTTGCTACAAAGTGCCAATTCTCAAGCGAGACCCAGTTGCTGTAAGGCTGGATGGACCTTTTGATGACAGGTCTTTGGTAAAGGTTTATGAATTGTTCAACCCAGCGAAGAGCAAATTTGAATACATAAACGGTATATATTTTTGTGCTCCTTCGGGATTCAAACCCACAAACTTCCATTTACGAATCCAAAGTGCTACCACTGGACTACGGATCGGTCATGTATATACGGTATAACACCCTTATATTCATGATGTTTATTTGATAGGCTTTAACCACCGCTAGCGGAATGACGCTACAGCAACAGTAACATTGATGTATATTTTCCACTGGGTATATAAACTCAATGCGACTCTTTTTTTCACTCTAACATAAAAGGGGCGGATTGATGAAGCACATATTACTGGGGGTAAGGAACCCTTATCTTGTATGGGATAAAATGAAGAAGGTATAAAACACACACAGCTTCCCAAACTCTGCTGGGTAAACAAATCGCCACCTTAAGGGTAAAACTAAATAAGCGCTGATTCACTGATCTGTCAATTCGTGGATTAAACCTTTTATTGGGTGTAACTTTTCATAGTAAGTGAATTAATTATAAGGCAAAGCTCATGAAAAACTTTCAAACTACAGGATTTTCACACTTTTCTAGTATTGTCTCTTGTAGATTTTTTTTTTAAGAAATCCTGTACCTACGGGAGACTCCCTAGATTCTAGAGATTCTAGGGGTCTATGACACTTGTTGTAGTGCCGCAGAGGTGTACGAGCTTGGTTGTCGCTACAAAGCGCCAATACTCAAGCAAGACCCAGTTGCCGTAAGGTTGGATGGACCTTTGGTGACCGGTCATTGGTAAAGGTTTGTGAATTTTTCAACCCAGCGAAGAGCAAATTTGAAAATATAAATGATAATTTTTTTGTGCTCCGCCGGGATTCGAACCCACAGCCTCCCCATTCAGAGTCCGCAGTGTTACTACTGAGCTATGCACTTGGTGCAAAGTTACCATTTTATTTTATTCCTCATAGGCAGCCGCCACAGATCTGTATGACCAGAGTTCTTAGCTAGATAAAAGGTGCATTTATCTGAGAAACCCATTTAAGCTTAATATGTAACTAAATCAGTTTTACTTTTAAGGTTTAGAAATAAATAAATTGTCATGTTATAAAACATAAAGTTCCATGCTGAGAGCTAGGATTCGATTCCCATCAAAGTTGACAGAAATTATTGACCGTTTCACTGTTTATTTCAAAACTCAAAATAAAATACCGGCAAGGCTTATGTTCATTTGAGGTTTGGATTTTATTTGTAAGTACACAATCAGCATTTGTAAGCGCGAACTACACGTGTTTGTTTGTGGGCATACATGTGAGAGCTTTGAATGAATATATCCTTGCAACTTAGATTATAGATAGCTTAGTCAGTCTTCGCAATAAATGAGGAGCAGGAGAACTAGATATCTCGTTAGCGACGTAGCTTACATCATCAGGAGACACGCTCTCTGCACGACGACTGAGGATGAACTGATTTCTTATAACAACAACCGTCACAAATCACTGAATATGACAGTTGTTGTTATTAGAAATCAGTTCATCCTCAGTCGTCATGCACAGAGGGTCTCTCCTGAAGACGTTAGCTACGTCGCTAACGAAACGTCGAGAATAATGTAAGTTCTCTTATAATGCAAACGCAACCAAGCTTCTTGCCGCGTTATCCCCGAAGGGGTCGCATGTGGCGAGTTGAACCTATTTATTTTTACAGGTAAGGGGGCCGGCCTTTCGCCAACCACTTCAGTTGAAATGGGGGATTCCCAGCTCCCGAGAGGGCTGGTGCTCACTTCTTGTGAAGGCTGAGTAAACCTTGCCTGTTTTTTTATTTTGGGGTTTGAAATAAACACCGAAACGGGAAATCATTTCTGACACCCTCAGTGGGATTCGAACCCGAGGTCACGGCATGGAATGCAAGCACTCTACCAACTGAGCTATCGACCGGACCATTATAACGGTTGGTCTCATATAGGTACTAGTAAAAATTTAAACTGTGTAGTTTTTACCATTTTAAGAACATTTTTCGTCGTAAGAAAGTGGTGAGTCTTTTAGTGGTGTGCGCTGGTGTGTTCAGAAGCTCTGTGTTTTTTTTCTCTTTTACAAAATGGCGTTCGTCAAGTCACGCGTGACGTATCGCTCACGTCTTGTGTTTATGGGTGGCCAGCATCCCTGCCTTCATTGTTTACCTCCTTTTCCCCTTATATTTACGCAGAAGAAAAACACACACAAACATAATATGTCTTATCCAAGGCTAGAGATGTGCGTGGTATCCGGTTTCCTTTTGATGGTTGGTATGCGGCTGACCACCCATACTGTAAAAAATGGTTCACTTTGCCAATGTCACCCCTGTTTCAGGGAAGGACGGCAAGAGTTGCAGGGCTTATGTTGATTTGAGATTGGGTTTTTATAATGTAGGTCCACATGCGACATGTGTTAGCGCGAAATTATACATATCTGCTTGTGGGAATGCATTTAATATAAATGTTAAATGATATATATCTTTGCAGCTTAGATTAGATTAGATTAGATTAGATTAGTTTGAAGGCCCTATAGTCAAAACAGCGCCCTCTTTTGAACAATGATTCTTCTAAGACACCGAATAATATGAGACTCTTGTTGGGAATCTAACCCGAATCCTCTGATTTTGAATGCATACATTTTACCTACTGAGCTATCGACCAAACAGTATAAGGTAAGGTATAGACACTAGGTTATCCCGTAAAACTGGTGCTGTCACAGATTTTTTTCTAAAGCGGATTTTTTTTTCTGTTAGTTTTTGGTGTCCATAGGTACTATAATCTATAATCTATAATCTATAATCTAAGTTGCAAGGATATATTCATTTAAAGCTTTCAGATGTATGCCCACAAACCAACAAGTGTAGTTCGCGCTTACAAATGCTGAATGTGTACTTACAAATAAAATCCAAACCTCAAATGAACATAAGCCCCACAACTTTTGCCGACCTTCCCTGAAACAGGGGTGACATTGGCAAAGTGAACCATTTTTTACAGTATGGGTGGTCAGCCTCATACCAACCTATAAGTCAAGGAATATGAATAATAAATTACATTTAAATATAAAAAAGAACAAAACCTTACAAAGAAATCTATACAAAAGAAGTCAAAAATTTCCTATGCAAAAAATGTAGCAAATGAATACACCAACATTAGAAATCAACATTGCAGATTAGCCGCCACTTCTTCCTGTCCTTGCATACTTCTTTCATTTCATCCAGAGTCATAACCTTTTTCATACAAGTCCTCCTTTTATTATGACTCTGGATATCCCAGTCATTCGCTATTTCAGAGATTTGATCCTTCCATACTTTTCTCGGTCTTCCTCTACCACGACATCTATCTATTCTAGCAACACTACTACATGTTAAAATTTGTTGATTAAAAAAATGTAATTTGTTGTGTATGTTCCTTGACTTATAAGTTGGTATGCTGTAGAAAATGGTTCACTTGGCCAATGTCACCCCTGTTTCAGGGAACGTCGGCAAGAGTTGCAGGGTGTATGTCCATTTGAGATTTGGTTTTTATATTGTAGGTTCACATGCGGCATGCGCAAGCGCAAACTTGTACATGTCTGGTTGTGAGAATGCATGTAATGTAACATATCTTTGCAACTTAGATTATATTAGATGAGATTGGCCAATTTTTACATAGCGCTGTTTAGTGGCACTAGCCACCCCAAGGGCGCTTAAATGTCTAATGCTCTGGTTTTTAATCTATGCCCTCTACCTACTGAGCTATCGAACGAACAATTAAGGTATAAGTTTTATCGAACCACTTCGGCCTTCCGGCGACTAGGCGTACTATATAGAGCTCGTAGATTTTTTACTTCAGCTCAACTGCTGACTCTATATAAATCCCAAATCCGTCCAATTATAGAGTATAACAGCCATCTCTGGTCCGGTATACCAAAGAGGCTGTGTGACCAACTTGACTCTGTGCAAAGAAGAGCGGTGAAGCTGATTGATGATCCCATTCTCACAGCCAATCTACATTCTCTTGAGCACAGAAGGAAAGTTAGAATGATCAGTCTCTTCTATAAGTACTACAACGGCGTCTGCTCTGATGAAATATCCTCACTTATACCCCCTCCTCTCGTCACAACAAGGGCAACTCGTAGAACGGCTCACATTCAACCATTTGCAGTCGATATCAAAACTATGAGAACTTGGTGTTTTCACAACTCATTCCTCTGCCAAACTGCCCGCTTATGGAATGAGTTCCCGGTATCTGTGTTTCCATCCCAATTAAACCTTGCCCTTTTCAAATCCAATATCAATCGCCATTTCCTCTCAGTGTCTCAAAACAAAGCAATGCCACACACACACAGCACTGCGCAGCTAACGACCCTGCAACCGGACATGGACAACTGCCACATCACCAACACCTTTGCGGCACTATAACAAGTGGCATAGACCCTTAGAGTCTCTCGAATATAGGGAGTCTCCCGCATAGGCTTTAAAAAAAAAAAAAAAAATACTAGATTATCCGGTAAAACTGGTGTTGTCGCAGATTTTTTTCTAAAGCGGGTATTACCCGGTATTCGGAAATAAATATTACAGTCCCATCCCTAAACGAAGGCACATAGATAAAATGCTGAAAGTTGATATTTATTTGAGATAAATTCTGGAAAGAAATATATCCAACCCTTTGAGAGAGTAAACAAACAGAAAATAGATATTCTAGAAGTAATGTAAAATAATAACAAGACATTCAATCGATGAAACTAGGAAAATTGTTTAATCTAAGTTGTTGTTGTCTAAGTTAAGGTACAAAATAATGTGATGAGATGGTTTGGGAATGTGGAAAGAATGAATGATGATAGACTGACAAAGTACATATATACGTATATATATATATATATATATATACGTATAAAGTGTGAAAGGAAATAGAGGGAAGGGGCGACCGAGAAAAGTATGGAGTGATCAGATTGAGGAGACTGTGAAAGAATGGGATATATACAAAGTGAGCGTAAAAGATGAAAATCCATGAAAAAGGTGATGGATGTGAAGGAATTGAAAGAGGTATGTCAGGATAGGAAAAAAATGGAGGCAGCTCTGCAGAGGCTCTGTCCACTTCTAGCGGAATGGTGACAGAGTTCCAGTTACAGTTTACTGTTAAAAAATATTGTAGAAGAATGCAGTTCACCAACCTGTTTTGCCTGGTCAGAAACAGGTTGATTTTAATAATGTTATGAATTAAAAATTAATGATTATTACTTTGTAGAAACGACGAAGAAGACGTGCGGTCGATGGCTTAGTTGGTAGAGTGCTTGCATTCAATACCGACAGCTAGGGTTAGATTTCCACTGAGTGTGCCAGAAATGATATTCCATTTTGGTGTTAATTTCAACTTTTAACTTTAACTTTCAACGTTAACTTTGTTGTGACTTTTAGTGACCGGTCTTTGTTAAAGGTATGGGATTTTTTCACCCAGCGAAGAGCATATGTAAAAATATAAATGGCATATTTTTTTGTGCTCCGCTCCGCCGGGATTTGAACCCACAACCTTCCGTTTACGAGTCAGAAGTGTTAACCACTAGACCACGGACCGGGCATATTGTATATATTAAATTTGGGTTAATAATTCATAAACCAAATGTCCATCCAGCCTTAAAGCAAGTGGGTCTTGCTTGAGAATTGGCGCTTTGTATCGATGACGACAAAACTCGTAAAAAGGTCGATAGCTCAATTGGTAGAATACTTGCATTCTATGCCGAGAGCAAGGGTTCGATCTCAAGGTTTACTCAGCCTTCAAAAGAAATGAGAACTAGCCCCCCCGGGAGCTGAGAAACCCCCACTTTAACTGAAAGTGGTTAGTGTAAGGCCGGCCCCCTTACCTGTAAAAATAAACAGGCAAGAAGTTACACTATATGTGTAGCTTAGTTGCGTTTTTTTTTTTTTGCGAATGAAACTTCACGTGAACGTAACTGTTGTTGTGTGACTGAATTCCCCGTGACCGATGTGTCTATGGACGAGTTATTTGTGGCCGAGTTGTCGATGACTGAAAAGTCGTGTAGACGAACTGTCGTTTGACCGATTTGTCCATGGTTGAGCCGTCTGTGGTCGGGTTGTCTATGACCCATGTGTCGTGGAACTAAAAAAAAAACACGTACTTATGATTTCGAAATTCCAAAGAGCTTTAATATTCCTGAGAGCAAAAAAATCTTTTCGTTTCAGGTCGAAAACAAAAGCGGGCAAGACGAAGAAAGCACTCGACATTTTTTCCCTCTTTTCTATTGAAAGTAAAGAGGAAGGCATTGAAAGGGGATCAGGTAAGGAGAGGAGTGATTAAAAATGAAAATACGAATTTTTCACGTTAACGAGAAACACCCAAGAAAAATGTGAGTGTTTTCTGTCTCTCTTTAGACGTTCCTTCGATTGTTCAAGTGTAGGATTTTTTCCTTTCAAATACATAATATTTCTATAAAATAATCTATATAATCTATTAGATTTTGTAGGGTTTGTGTATTCACACAGTGAAAATTCATTTTAATTTAAAATAATTTTTTTTTTTTCAAAACGTACTTTTATTTTCACAAAAATTTTATCTACCTCAAGCACTTTCGAAAGTATCGTACTCTTGATAATGACCTGAATCTTGAAGGTCGAAAGTGCTTGAGGTAGATAAAATTATTGTGAAAATAAAACTACGTTTTGAAAAAAAAAAAATATTTTAAACTAAATAATCTATCATATCGCTTCTTCAAAGGTAAAACTGCATAAGTGCTGATTCACTGATTTGAGAAATCACGAAAGCATATACGTAAATCAACTTATATACATCATATTTCCTGTTCAAGTTCCATCATATTATTATCTACTTCCGAGAAATATTTAACCGAGGTCTTTACCAGTATTAAGCAATCAAATTTAATGAATATTAAATAAATTAACACAGTTTTAATATACTTTTTAAAATTGTATTGTTGTCTAGCACTTTCTTGTACTGTCCTGAAGATGCCTTATAGGCGAAAGTACCTACTAGACAACAATAAAATTGAAAAAAAAGTGAATTAAAACTGTGTTAATTTATTTTATATACAATGGACTTTCACTGTGTAAACCACCAAACCCTTAAAAATATTAAATTTAATGAAAGTTGGTGCAGCAGGCCCTAAGTGATTTCACAATAATATTTTGTGATTGATTGCTAAGGACTGTAGTGATGTCCTATATAAATGTGACGTTTGCCCGCCGAGAAAAAATATATATAATATTCAATTTTATGCCGATTGTCCATTGTTCCTATTTACCGAAACGCATGCTGAATTTTAAGTATCGACTTGATATGCCGTTAACGATGTCGCAGTAGTTAGCTATCGAACCAACCACGTACAGTTAACGACGCCGTTGCAACGGATACCGACATAGCGATCGTTAGCGACGCTAAGCGGTGCATTCTGAATACAAAACCAGCCTTCAATCTAACCGGGCTATGACGTAACCAAAGCGCAATCCAGCTGCACATATAGTGTAACTTCTTGCCTCGTTGTTTGCGAAGAGGTAGAGAGTTACCTAGTCCAAGATACACTAACAATTTATAATTTTCGTATGGCTTGAAATAGCGATCGTTTCATTCTGAATACAAAATGCTGCTATCTAACTAGGTTATGACGTCCCCAAAGCGCAATCAAGCTGCTCATATAGTGCAACTTGTTACCGAGTTGTCTCCGAATAGGTAGAGAGTAACCTAGTCAAAGATTACACTAACAATTTATAATTTTCGTATGGCTTGAAAAAGCGATCGTAACATTCTGAATACAAAACGTTGCAATCTAGCTGGGTTATGACGTAACCAAAGCGCAATCCAGCTGCACATATAGTGCTACTTCTTACCGCGTTGTTTCTGAAGGGGTAAAGTGAAATCTAGTCAAAGATTACACTTACAATCTTTAATATTCGTATGACTGGTACGAGTAGAAAATATTTTGGTCATTTAGGTGAAAATCCAAGCTCTCCATCCACTTTGCTGTTCCTGGTTAAACCATCGACTGAATATTACCCTCATATCGGCGCTATAGTCAAGAGAGTCAATACGGTGACTTTGACTAGTGGGTTTCAAATAGAAATAGCCCTGGTTCCAGTCCCTTAACGACAACTTTGACCCAAGATCGACAAATATCATTGGCTAAAAAATAATTAATAACTCATTGAAATACAAAATGAAAACGCGGCAGGAAGTTACACTATATTTGTATCGTTGAGCGTAGCGTCCAGCGTGGCGTCCAGCGTGGCGTCCAGCGTGGCGTCTAGCGTGGCGTCTAGCGTGGCGTCTAGCGTGGCGTCTAGCGTGGCGTCTAGCGTGGCGTCTAGCGTGGCGTCTAGCGTGGCGTCTAGCGTGGCGTCTAGCGTGGCGTCTAGCGTGGCTTCTAGCGTGGCGTCTAGCGTGACGTCTAGCGTGGCGTCTAGCGTGGCGTCTAGCGTGGCGTCTAGCGTAACGTCTAGCGTAGGTATTTAGCGTAGCGTTTTGTTTGTTTGTTTCTGTTTCCCGTCAAGCAATACAAGTAGATGAATTGCATTCCTCGTCACAAATTTATACAATAAAACATAGCATTTGGCTACAATACTTCTTTTATCTTTAAAGGAATCGAACTCTAGTCCTGTGGGTTTGATAGCGAACGTTCTAAAAACTGGATCATCGACCGGATAACATCATCACCACCCGGCGCGTGCATAGGGCATAGGCAAATACATTTCAAAATAAATACTTTCTCTCATTCCTTTGAAATGACCCATTTGAAATGGGCTGAAGTGTGAACGATGGCTCCGATCAAACTTAAATTTGGAATTTTAAATCTGAATGTCAAGTTTTATTGATTTTAGAGGCATTATCTTTGTAATCGTTCATCTTACAAGATGAAAAGAAAAACAACTTTGTTTTCGATTACTATGAGTATATTTTAATTCCACAACCGGTTTCGCAAACATCCGTTCGCATCATCAGGTGGTTAAATTAATACTATTTATATTAATACTATATAATATTAATATTATTATACATGTGCCTGTATGGGATGCACGCCCCTGATCACCCTACTGATTAATCCATGTATTTACACTCTCAATGATAATGCTTTCCTTTGAGCCAGGGCCACCAAGTGTTTGCACATTCTGATTCAGATCGGTTCATTTCATTAGGCAATCGGATTGCTATAATTATCTCATGTGGACATAGCAATGAAGATTGGGTACACCTTGTCTGTCATCATCATCATCATTTGACCGGTCCGTAGTCTTGTGGTAACGCTTTGGACTCGTAAATAGAAAGTGGTGGGTTCGAATCTCGGCGGAACACAAAAAAATACCATCTATTCTTTCAAGTATGCCATCGTAATATTTGTATGAAGACTAATCAGCTGTTTACTTGCAGCAATGTAATATCCTCTGGAACTCGGAAACTGGTTGTGCTTATGGCTCTCCGCGTGTGGCAAAAACGATGGGACTCCTCCGACAAAGGCAGAACCAAATTTTCTTTCTTTCCCTCGGTCCGTGAGAGATACGAGGCTCCTTGGTTGGTCCCGGACCATTGGACCAGCCAGTTCTTGACTGGTCACGGTAAATTTAGGGCCAGGCTCTTCCAGCTTGGCCTCTCAAGGGGGTCGGGTTGTGAGTGCGGAGCGACGCTGCAGGACGTGCGACACGTCCTGTGGGACTGCGAAGCCTTGCAGCCTGGTCGTGAGGCGCTCTTCAACGCTGTTAGACCGGCCATCGGCCCGATTGGATACGCGGACTTTGTGGCCAACAAATCCAACTTTGAGGCTTTCTCAAAGTTTTGTGCCAGCCATGGCGAGAACTTGTCGGTCTAATTAGACCGACATTTTTTCTTCTTTTCTTTTTTCTTTCCCACCTCTATGGTGGTTGGCCACTTAGTCAGGAGAGCACCTCCCGAACAGTCTCAGTAGTAACATCTCGAATTTAGGCCTTAAGTCATATGTTAAGACGCTCAGAATCACTTTGCACTTTTGTTTGTAAATTTAAAATCCTCGAGCCCCAAACCCCGGCTATAACTTTTCAGTGATTTCTGAGCCTCCTTGCTTTGTGCAAACACTTGGGAAAGTGTATCTTCTCGGGAGGGCCTTCTGCCACTCGCATCTCACATAACTTTTGCATGCGAGTCCTGTGACACATCCCCGGATGGGATGGATATACAGGGCGTGGGTCAGTGGAGGGGAGACTGACCCTGAGAGAAGGTGTTGTTCACTTGCGGCCATCTTGAATTAGCAGGTCTTCATACAAATATTACCGATATTCGGTTGGTAAGAATTACCGTGGTGATGCGACTTCCAGCCCAGGCAAAGTTAGTAACGTACGAACAATGTTTTGTAATCCGATCATCATCGAACATCATAAGAACTATTCCGATAATATTTTACATGTTTCTCGAAACTTAATAAAATGGAGCGGTTAAGGAATCCATTCGGAACGTACATACATACATACATAAATTCAATTTTGTGTATTTGATTAATGTATCTAGCCAGTGGCCAAGGGTGCCATACAAGCCGATTCCCATCGGTTTTCCGTTTAAAATGAGGCAAAAATGATAATAAAGTAGACTGCATGGTTTCAATGGGGAAAAAATACGTATTGTTGCTTTGGTTTTAAATGTATTTTTTACTTTTTGCCTATATTTTTTAACTACTTTGCTACATCATTTTAAAAGGGAAGCCGATGGGAACCGGCTTGTATGGCACCCTTCGCCACTGGTATCTACCACATTTCCACTTGGAAAGAACCTCTGTTGATTTAAAAAAAAAACTTACCCATTTCCTTGATCACCCCCGGCGGATGCTTCATCTTATCCATCTTTCTCTTCAATTCATTTCTCCCATTTTGTTTTTCACACAATACCTTCACTCTCCATCAATCCATTATTCACTCACTTCACATTGAGAATAAAGTAGAGCATACTTCACTTGCCCAGTGACATTAGAAATGTCAAAATCAACAGCAACAGAATAAACATGTTCGATTTTCAAATTCAAATGTTTTTAAACTTGGTTTCCGGAAACTCAATCTTTAAAGTATTTATTTAATGTTTCTTTCTTTTTTAAATGAGGCTTATGTGACTTTAAACTGAAAAAAATATAAACGATTTGCATAAATTTGTCCTTTGCGTTCAGGATAAAAACGCATATAATGTAATAATCCAAATGATGTGTTGAATGAATAACCCTGAAATTTTTTTACACCTTTTTCCTGAAAAATTTGCATCACTAGGTCCTTTTAGTTCTTGTTTGTTTTATATCCATCTGAGGTAATTTCACATGATGAATGTTTGTATGTATACCGAACCAATGTGTCTTATGAAAACTAATAAATTGAATTTAAAAATATTCAAAAAAACACTCACATTATCGTGTTTTACGTTCTTTTCTTAGCTCAGATTGTGTAGAATGTGATTCTTAGACAATTTAATTGAAAGGTCATTTTTTAATCAAATGGCAGATAAACTAAACAAGCACTGGGGGGACGACTTTTTTAAGGAAGCCTGTGCGAGAGACTCCTTAGATTCAAGAGACTCTAGGAGTCTATGACACTTGTTATAGTGCCGCAGAGGTGTTGGTGATGTGGCAGTTGTCCTTATTCGGTTGCAGGGCCGTTAGCTACGCAGTGCTGTGGTGTGCGTTGCGTTGCGTGTTGGGTTGCTGTGTTTTGAGACACTGAGAAGAAATGGCGATTGATATTGGGGCAAGGTTAAATTGGGATGGAAACACAGATACCGGTAACTCATTCCATAAGCGGCCAGTTTGGCAAAGGAATGAGTCGTGAAACCACCAACAGAATCATTCAGTTTCTTTAGTTATTTTTTTCACAACTTTTTTAATTCACTTGCTTGCTTTTCATTCTTTCAAATTCCCTGTAAACTTTGTGAAATGAATATTCAGGACTAGACGGATTCAGCTTTCAGTGGAGGCTTTTCGCGCCGGAATTTTCTCCGGAAAAACAAAAGAACATCGATTAATATTCCATTCACAGCTCTCATTTGTTTCCCGGCCGAGTTTAACACTTCGGAAGCGTGAAATTGAATAAACCATCTCGAAAGTTCGGTCACAACTCGACGCACGGATCCCTCAAACTGTTGAATGAAAGAATAATTCGTTTGAGAGAGTAAATTTATTCATTTTGGAGTGTGTTTATCAGGAATAAAATGCTTCGTCAAATTCATGAACTTATATTTGAGGGCGACGGATGGCACATCTGTACCAAACTCGGAGCTAAAGTCCATGCTCTAACCTCTAAGCTCTGTTGCACCAACCTTCAATCAATATTTAATCTAATCTACAAATCAAATCTAAGTTGCAAGGATTTATTAACATTCAAAGCTAAAATCAACTGCAAGCCCACAAAGATACACGTGTTAATTCGAGCTTACAAATGCTGAATGTGTACTCGCAAATTAAAATCCAAACCTCAAATAAACATAAACCCTGCAACTTTGGCAGAGTTTCCTTGGAACAGGGGTGGCATTGGTAAAGTGAACCATTTTGTACAGTATGGGTGGATAGCCTCATACCAACATATAAGTCAAGAAAAGGCAGATAATGGGCATATTTCTCCTGAAATGGGTAATTATATGATGTTATTTGAACAGGAAAGATGATGTGCATCAGCTGATCTACGTATATGCAACCAAATTTTTTATTTGATGCGAGAAATCACACTTAATTTTGATTTTTATCTTATTGGAGTTTGGTGCAACAGGCCCTAAGAGTCAAACATCGCGTTAGTTATGAATTCAAGAAGACTTCAGTGGGTCGGGCATTTGGAACGTGCAGAGGACTCCAGGATAATCAGAAATGTCTTGGATGGTGCCTCCTCCGATGGTAGACCACTCGGACGTCCCAGGATACGGTGGGCAGACAATTTCGTGGCTGACACTGAAGTCCTGGGAGTGAGGGGGCCATGGAGGGAAGCAACACAAGACAGAGAGTCCTGGAGGATTGTGGTGCGGGAGATGTCTTTTCAGACAAAATCGTTTTATTTATATGTATGTAAGTACACATTTTTGAATAACTAAATATTGTAGTTAGAAGTTTGTTAATCATTTGGAATTAATGTTTAAAGTGACGTGACTTAGCCAAACATATATTGTTACTTTTGTCACGTTATCTTCGAAGGTGTCGCATGTGGCAAGTGGGACCTATTCATTTTTACAGGTAAGAGAGCCGGCCTCACGCCAACTACTTTGGTTGAAGTACTCATCTCTAGTGAAGGCTGAGTAAACCTTGCAGGTATTTTTATTTTGAGTTTGAAATAAACATGGAAACGGGAAATCATTTTTGACATCCTCGGTGGGATTGGAACAAGAGCTCTCAGACTACTTTGTTACATCATTTTAAAAGGGAAGCCGATGAGAACCGGCTTGTATGGCACCTTTCGCCACTGATTTGTTTACATTTTTCAAAAACAATTATTTTGTAACTACTTACTAAAGTTTTTTTTGCAAAACGAGAAGTGGCAATTAATTCACATTAATTGTGAAAGATAGAAAATCATTTTCTCACAATTTCCATATATATGTATATTCCATTTCCGAAAAAAATACCTGAATTACTGCATTTGTTTCTATACGATACAATTATACGTACATAGTAAGTGAACCACAATTTATATAATATATACCATTACCTATATAGTTTTTGCAACTTAGATTATAAACTGTTTGCAACTTTTTATTGTTTATATACCTTAAAGTCACGTACGAAATTTAATGTATTAAATTAGTTTTTTATTTCAATTAATTAATCTATTGAAATATATTTCTTTTAGAGACGCGTTAGTTATTTTTAAATAATATTCTTTTACAAGCTTCTTTTCTTAACTTTCGTTTTCAAAAATATTTCGCGTAATTTCTATGTGCCTTCAGATGTTACAGGAGCGTACTTCCAAAGACAACCGTTTGACTCGGAGGCTGGCTCCAGACTGAAAGCGGTACATGAAAAAATCTGAAACTTTTACCCTCTCTTTATTTTATAACAACTTATGTACATCTATGTTGCAAGATGAAAACTTCAACCTACGAATAGAAAAATCGCCCGGTTTTTAGACCAGTGGCAACACTTCTGACTCGTAAATGGAAGGTTGTGGGTTCGAATCCCGGCGGAGCACAAAAAAAAACCATTTGTATTTTCAAATATGACCGGTCCGAAGCTCAGTGGTAACAATGCGGACTCTGAATGGGAAAGTGAGGGTTCGATTCTCGGCAGAGCTCAAAAAATATACCATTTTTATTTTCAAATTTGCTCTTCGCTGGGTTGAAAAATTCATAAAACCTTTACCAATGACCGGTCACCAAAGGTCTATCCAGCCTTACAGCAACTGGGTCTTGCTTGAGAATTGGCGCTTTGTAGCGACGACGATCAAGCTCGTAAAAAGGTCGATAGCTCATTTGGTAGAATGCTTGCATTCCATGCCGAGAACAAGGGTTCGATCTCAAAGGTTTACTCAGCCTTCACAAGAAATGAGAACCAGCCCCCCCGGGAGCTGGGAATCCCCCACTTCAACTGAAAGTGGTTGGTGTGAGGCCGGCCCCCTTACCTGTAAAAATAAATAGGTCCCGAAGCGCCACATGCGACCCCTTCGGGGATAACGCAGGCAAGAAGTTACACTATATGTGTAGCTTAGTTGCGTTGCGTTTTTTTTAAATATGCTTTTCGCTGGATGAAAAATTAATATATCTTTCCCGGGCACTAAAAAAGTCCAACCAGCCTTACAGGAACTTGGTCTTGCTTGAGAATTAGCGCTTTCTACAGCGTCTATCATCCTTATATTATAACGCAACTAAGCTTCACATATAGTGTAACTTCTTGCCGCGTTATCCCCGAAGGGGTCGCATGTGGCGAATTGAACCTTTTTATTTTTACAGGTAAGGGGGCCGGCCTTACGCCAACCACTTCAGTTGAAGTGGGGGTTTCCCAGCTCCCGAGAGAGCTGGTACTCATTTTTTGTGAAGGCTGAGTAAACCTTGCCGGTATTTTTATTTTGGGGTTTGAAATAAACACCGAAACGGGAAATCATTTCTGACACCCTCGCGCTCGGTGGGATTCGAACCCGAGCTCACGGCATGGAATGCAAGCACTCTACCAACTGAGCTATCGACCGGACTGGCTCCCCGGCGGGGAATCGAACCCCGGTCTCCCGCGTGACAGGCGGGGATACTTACCACTATACTACCGAGGAACTTACCACTATACTATGAAATATGAAAATAAAAAATTCTAAAATAGCGAATGAATGGGATATCCAGAGTCATAATAAAAGGAGACCTTGTATGAAAAAGGGAATGACTCTGTATGAAAGGAAAGAAGTAGGCAAGGACCGAAAATAAAATATGGTGGTTGATCTGCAATGTTGACGGCTCAGGTTTGATGTCCTTTTTTGTTTATCATTTATTTTTTATTTATTAAATACTCAAGATGAAATGAAAGAAATATGCAAAGACCATAAAATAAAGTTTTATCTGCAATGTTGGCAGTCGAGATTTTTAAATATATAATAATCATTTTATATTGCTGTATTGACTTTCATATAATTTTTCACTTGTTGTATTTTGTTCCTTGACTAATTAGTTGCAATGAGGCTGACCCCCCATGCTGTAAAAACTTGGTTCACTTTTGCCAATGCCACCTCGGTTTAAGAGCAAAGCGACAGGAGTTGAAAAGTTTATGTTCATGCGAGGTTTGGTTTAATTTGTATGTACACATGCAGCATGTGTAAGCGCCAACTTACATACATGTGCCTGCTTGTGGGCAATGTCAATACATCATTTCAACTTAGATTATAGATTATTGCACACATATTATTATTTTAATTGAAAAACTAGCAGTGCGTGTTTGGGATATTTTTTTTTTGCAGGTAAGGGAAGCATCTCTACGTCTTTTTCCCTGTAAACGAATTCTGTCCGTTATGTTGATGGTTTCGGTTACAAAATGTATGGAATCCGTCCGGCGTTCCCATAAATTTCGAGGCCGAAAACATAAACAATTCGGGTAGAATTCGTTAATTTAATGTTAAAAGGGCGTTACGGAACAATGGGACCGAATTGGAGAATTATTTTTAATCCGATCGACATCAAACTTCATAGGAACCATTACGAAATATTTTACATGTTTCCTGAAAAAATATTTAAAAACGCTTGAAATCGGTTGCGTGGTCTACATAGAAGCTCATAGGAAACATAAATCACATACGTGCATATTCGTACATAAATACATACATTTAGTACTATTTATTTAATATATTAACTTGGTATGAAGCTGACTACCTTGAAAAAAAATGATTTATTTCGCCAATGTTCCTTGTCTCATGTTAGAGCGGCAAGAGTTGCAGGACACATGCTCATTTGAGAATACGGTTTTTACTTTGTAAGGACACATGCAACATGTGTAAACGCGAATCTATACGTGCCTGCTTGTGGGGATGCATTTAATATGAATCTTAAAAATATACTTTTTATGGTTTGTGTATTAAAACTGTAAAAATTCATATTGATTGATTTTTATATTTTTTTAATCAAATTCTAATGAAACACTGTTAATTTTCACAATTAACAAATTACTTTAATTATTAATTAATAAAATTAATAATTCATTAAAATATACAATAATGAATTATTAATTGATGATATTAATACCTGTTTCTGAACAGGCAGAATATGTTGGTGAATTGCATTCTAATCTAATCTAATCTAAGTTGCAAAAATATGTAACATTGGGGATTCACATTATATCCATTCTCACAAGCAGACAAGTTCGCACTTGCATATACCACATGTGAACCTTTAACATAAAAACCCAAATCTCAAATGGGCATACACCCTGCAACTCTTGCCGACCTTCCCTGAAACAGGGGTGACATTGGCAAAGTGAACAATATTTTTACAGTATGGGTGGTCAGCCTCATACCAACCTATAAGTCAAGGAATAATTGATGATATTAATATCTGTTTCTGGCCAGGCAGAAGAGGTTGGTGAATTGCATTCCTCTTCACAAATCTAATTTATTGAAAGAAAAAAGTTAGACGCAATAATATGTAGGTAGATTATTATTTTTGGTGGAACAATGCAGAAAATATAATCTTGACTCACGTATTCCATATTTGAACTGCACGACGTCTGGCTGCGGCGCTGCCAGGTCCACCTGAATAGTCTTCCCTCCTCCAGGATCCTGTCCACTCTTGCACAACTTGGGGGAGGAAGTCTTCTGGCTGTTGCTCCGCTTCTTCCGGTTGCCCATCGTCTTCTACAGCCACCAGACCTTGAAGAAAAAATATTTGATTTCTTTAAGAGATCCTATTTCCTAGATTTCAGGAAATCAAGGAGTCTATGACACTTGTTGGATTGCCTTAAAGGTGTGGGCTAAACTGGCGGTTGATGTTCCGATCCTTTCAAGTAGGGCTCTTAGCTGCTGATGATTTATTTATAGCAACGTTTCGTGATGTAGTCACTCCAAGGACGCTTGTGCAAATGATGCCAGAAATTTGCTTGTCTTCATAGTGCATTCCGGAACTTTCCATGGTCCTCTAGCTCTCTCACATGATGTGGCAGGAGGCCAGCAACTACAAATACACGCTCTCCAAACATTGTGGTTTTTTTTTTTTTTTTTTTTCTTTATTAGATACTACAGCATTTTACATTTTTACATATTATAAGTGATTATGATAATTTAGTTTTACACCGCCAATTATAGTATCTATACATTTATTCATAGTAAGTTAAAAATTTAAGAATTGAAGAAGTGGAGGGAAGATAAGAAGATGGAAAGGAGAATGATAGGAAAGAAATTAAGGAATTAAGAAGCCAAATAATGAAGATAGGATAAAACATAGAATAAGACAAATTAAGTTAAGATTTCGACAACTGCATTAGATTGCTTTTAAATTTATTAACAGATGTGGCAAACGGATCCAGAGCTGGATTGTCGCCACAACTCCTATTGAAGCTCATACAGGCTCTATTTATAAGAGAATTTACAAAATAATTTGTCCTTGATTTTTGTGTATAGAAGAGAGTATGATTGCGGTTGCATCTAGTAGGACAGTGGAATGGTAATTCGCCCAATAGGTATGAGCTATCAATATCATTTTTCAAAATTTTATATAAGTAACAAAGGTCTATAATGATTCTACGGGTTTCCAACGAGTAAATTTTGTGATGATCCAAAGCAAGGGTGTAGTTATTAAAATGGAGTCTTTTCCTAAAATTCAGTTGTTTGATATATTTTTGTTTATATTTATTTATATATCTTCAAACGCATTCCCACAAGCAGACATGTATAAGTTCGCGCTAACACATATGCCGCATGTGGACCTACAATATAAAAAACCCAATTTCAAATGAACATAAGCCTTGCAACTCTTGCTGACCTTCCCTGAAGCAGGGGTGACATTGGCAAAGTGAACCATTTTTTTACAGTATGGGTGGTCAGCCGCATACCAACCTATCAGTCAAGGAATAAAGTAATTTTACAAAAACGCTTTGTGAGAAGGTAAGTGTACCTATTCATATAAGTACCTTTTGTTCCGGTCGATAGCTCAGTTGGTAGAGTGCTTGCATTCCATGCCGTGAGCTCGGGTTCGAATCCCGCCGAGGCGAGGGTGTCAGAAATGATTTCCCGTTTCGGTGTTTATTTCAAACCCCAAAATAAAAATACCGGCAAGGTTTACTCAGCCTTCACAAGAAATGAGTACCAGCCCTCTCGGGAGCTGGGAAACCCCCACTTCATCTGAAGTGGTTGGCGTAAGGCCGGCCCCCTTACCTGTAAAAATAAATAGGTTCAACTCGCCACATGCGACCCCCTCGGGGATAACGCGGCAAGAAGTTATACTATATGTGTAGCTTAGTTGCGTTTGCGTTGCGTACCTTTTCCAAGATAGGCCTCAAAGGTTACACCAGCCTTTCAGATTTTTCTTTGCTTTTTAGACGCAGCACTGCAGCTTGCAGAGGGTTCTTGAGGTGTGATTCACACAAAAACAAGACTCACCAAAAAAAACTATTAAGATCTTTCATTCATCACAAACTTCATTTAATATTTATTTATTTTTTTGAAACCACAGAATCATTGTTTTTGCTCTTGGTAAATATCCTATGATACCATTTTCGATAACAAAAACTTCGTGATAGAATAATACACCAAAAATATAAATTGAATCTGTCTCCGTGGGATTTTCTTCACAACCCAGTTTTTCTCAATACAACCAAATATTTTTATTTATTATTATTGATTATTTATTAATATTTATTATTTAATATTTATGATTTAACAGTTTTTATTGATTTATTTAAAACACAACACATTATTTTTAATTTTCTGACAGCGTCAAAAGCACAACATTTTTATACGTATTTTATTTATTTATTTATAACAACCATTTGTTTATTTATTTTATTTTTAAGTATAGCCTTTTACACAACCAAGGTTTTTATTTATTTTTTATTTCAAAGAAAATTTACGAAATTCTTTTACATGACTTTTACGCGAAAATACGGAAAGGTTCATATGTTAAACTTTTATTTTTATTTTTCGCTTTGGTCACATTTTTTTTCCCGCCCATATTTATGTCATCCATTTGTAAAATGGCGTCCGCGGTGCATCTGTCAAAAAAAATGAGGATTTTTAAATTTGGAAAAAAGTGAATGCAGTGACATAACATAACCTAAAAATCGCGACTGTGTTTACGCGCTGGCATCGGATACGAGAACTAAATTTCCCCTAAATGTAGGGAAAAAATGGTTTCAGAAGAGATTTTCTACCTGGTATGATCGTCAACGATAGAGATCGAAATGACTGGGCTATTATTCCTTGACTTACAGGTTGGTATGCGGCTGACCACCCCTACTGTAAAAAATGGTTCACTTTGCCAATGTCACCTGACTTTTAAGGAAGGTCGGCAAGAGTTGCAGGGCTTATGTACATTTGAGATTGAGTTTTTATTATAAGTCCACATGCAGCATGTTTAATCACAAATTACCTATACGCAGGCCCAGATTAAGACCACTGGGGGCCCTGGTGTGGAAAAGTCAGGAGGCCCCCAACCCTCTATCCCCTCCCACCAACACCTCTCCGCGGTAACCAAAAAATGTGATTGAATGATATATCGTTTTCTGTGTTCTTTTCCAAATTTAATCTAGTTGTATTCAAAACCAACATCAATCGGCACTTCCTTGCAGCGCCTCACGACAGAATCAACAATTCAATTCAACAAGTGGGAAGCCTCCCGCACAGGATTCCTTAAAAAACCTTCATAATATAAAAAAATAAAAACAAAAATGTCATCACATAATAAAAAACAATTAATCCCCTAAACCTAAATCTAAATCTAAGTTGCAAAGATATATATCATTTGAAATTCATATTAAATGCATTCCCACAAGCAGACACGCATAATTTCGCGCTCACACATGCCGCATGTGAACCTACAATATAAAAAATTCAATCTCAAATGAATATAAGCTCTGCAACTCTTGCCGACCTTCCCTGAAACAGGGGTGACATTGGGAAGGTGAACCATTTTTTACACTATGGGTGGTCAGCCTCATACCAACCTATAAGTCAAGGAAAAAAAAAATTATCCTTATAAATAATTATTTCTATTTTATGAGGAAATTAGAGGTCGGCGTATGACAGCACCGTCTCTCCCGGAGCCAGGGCTCGCGAAGCCTCCTCGCATCTGCGCACTGCTCCTACGGAAACCAGCTGATGACGATCGATGTAGGCACAGCCCTGAATCTAGCGAACCAAAAAAACCTATAAAACTTCGAAGATTATCCAAAAATGTTTTGAAAGTTAGACGCTCACTAGAGGCGCTGCTTTTACCTTGATACTAAACTGTTATAAACTTCTGTAGGTCCTTAGTTCAGTGGTAACACTTCGGACTCTGAATGGGAAGGTTGTGGGCTCGATTCCCGGTGGAGCACAAAAAATATGCCATTTATATTTTCAAATTTGCTCTTCGCTGGGTTGAAAAATACATAAAACTTTTACCAATGACCGGTCACTAAAGGTAAAGTTCCATCCAGCCTTGCAGCAACTGTGTCTTGCTGGAGAATTGGCGCTTTGTAACGACGACGATCAAGCTCGTAAAAAAGGTCGATAGCTCAATTGGTAGAATGCTTGCATTCCATGCCGAGAGCAAGGGTTCGCTCTCAAAGGTTTACTCAGCCTTTACAAGAAATGAGAACCAGCCCCCCCGGGAGCTGGGAAACCTCCACTTCAACTGAAAGGGGTTGGTGTGAGGCCGGCCCCCTTACCTGCAAAAATAAATAGGTCCCGAAGCGCCACATGCGACCCCTTCG
This sequence comes from Agapetus fuscipes, assembly GCA_951799405.1. Lineage (NCBI taxonomy): Eukaryota > Metazoa > Arthropoda > Insecta > Trichoptera > Glossosomatidae > Agapetus > Agapetus fuscipes. The sequence continues at coordinate 12,595,591 of OX637352.1, forward strand.
GAGAAACGCAGGCAAGAAGTTACGCTATATGTGTAGCTTATTTGTATCAACTTATAAATTTTACTTTTCTTGTCACGTATTGCACCCTCCGCATGACTCAATATAATCAAAGATATATCACGATTAAGATTAATATTAAATGCATTCCCATAAGCAGGCGCGTTTAAGTTCGCGCTTACACATGCCGTATGTGTAGGTACTTACAAATTAAAAATAAAATCTCAAATGAACAAAATCCCTGCAACTCTTGCTGGCCTTTCCTAAAACAGGGATGGCGTTGGTGAAGTGAACCGTTTTTTACAGTATAGGTGGTCAGCCTCAAACCAACCTATAAGTCAAGGAACTGGAGTAAAGATTATTATTAATTTACAACTTATTACTTTGTAGTCAGAAAACTTCACTTCAAAGTCAACCGTGGCAATTTATCAAAAATGTATGGATAGTATAACGCACACTGAGAGCGCTATTTTAATTTCCGTATATTTAGCTGGAAAGAATGAATGATGAATGATGATAGACTGACAAAGTATAAATACAGAGGAAGTGTGAAAGGAAAAAGAGGTAAGGGACGACGAGAAAAGAATGGAGTGATCAGATTGAGGAGATTGTGTGAGTGTAAAAGAAGAAAATGTTTATTTTTTATACATTTTCTTCTGCATGAATGATGCATATGAATGAATTGAAAGAGGTACAGGTATGTAAGGATAGGAAGAAATGGAGGCAGCCCTGCAGAGGCTCTGCCACCCCTAGCGGAATGGCGGCAGAGTTACAGTTACAGTTCGTAAACTACAAAGACTTCATATTTTATACTTGCGAACAGGACCTAGCAGTGGCGAAAGGTGCCACACAGCTCGATTCCCATCGGTTTCCCTTTTAAAATGAGACAAAAATGATAATAAAGTAGACTGCATGGTTTCAATGGGGAAAAAATAAGTATAGTTTCTTTGGTTTTACCTAAATGTATTTTTTTTCTTTATGCCTATATTTTTTAACTACCTTGTTGCCTCATTTTAAAAGGGAAGCCGATGGGAATCGAGTTGTATGGCACCCTTCGCCACTGCGGCCACCTACTCATCCCAAACGGCAAATTTTATGGCATTTCTTCAAAAATATATGAGAACTTACACGCTCGCAACAGGCGCTGTTTTAGTTTTCATATTTTTTTACGCGTTCAGAACAAGCTTAATCGTAAAGTTGTATACTTGATTATAGAACAGGATGTTTCCCAAAGGGTGTGAGACAGCATCCAATGCACTTGGCGAGAAAACGTCACAGGTGTATGTGACCAGGGTCCGATGGCAAACAATAGCAAAATATGTGTTGTTAGGCTTAAGTTTATCCTCTGTCGTCATGTAGAGAGCGTGTCTCCTGAAGACGCTGACTACTTCACCAACGAAACGTCGAGAATAATGTAGGTAAGTTCGCTTATAACGGTTTGTCTAATATACTTTTTTTTTTTGTAACTGTTTAGTTATAATTGTAAAAAAATGTTATTTTATTTTTCTTTTCTCTAGCAACACGACCGAGTGACATCACATTTTTTTTGGTATGTGGAACTTGAGCCGAGTCCATTAGCTACTTGGCTTGGTTCTTTTTCTTCAGTCCGATCAATAGCTCAGTTGGGAGAATGCTTGCAATCTATGCCAGAGGGCTAAGATTCGATCCCCTACCAAGGGTGTGAAAAATGATTTCCTATTTCGATGTTAACCTAAAAAACATGCAAGGTTTATTGAGCTTTCACAACTTATTAGAACCAGCCCCCTTGGGAACTGGGAAAGATCTCACTTCAACGGAAATGGTTGGCGTAAATATGACCCTGTTACCTGTGAAAATACATTTCACACGTCACATGTGATCCCTTCGAGGACAACGTAATAAGAAGTTGCACCAGATATTATACAGCTTAGTTGTGGTTAGTTGCGTTGCCACAGGTCTTGGTGAGTAGGGTCATAATGAAGATTCTTCAGCAACCCGGCAGGGTGATGCCTGATCTGTGGTGATGCCACATGCTCTCCCCGATTTTTTTGTTCCAATTCCAATCCACGAATATCTTTCCATGTATTTTCTTTATTTGACCGATCCGTAGTCCAGTGGCAACACTTCGGACTCGTAGATAAATGGAAGGTTGTGGGTACGAACAGGCCCGGATTAAGGGCGGTTCAAGCGGTGCAATCGAACCAGGGCCCCCACACTCAGGGGGGCCCCACAGGGCCACCAAACCTCTTATATTTTTATCAGTGCCCAGGTCTTTCCGGGCATTTGTGACGAAAGGGGTCCCCGATGACAGACTTAAAAGAAATAAGTTTACAAGCATTACAACAATATATCGTTGGGGTGTAAGTCTTATGACGTATGAGGCATAGGCTACCAAGGGGCCCCCCAAAAGCTAAAAAATATTGTATGGAAAAAACTTCAACATACTAATTTTTTTTCGGACAATATATGCATCTTTGAGGTTATGGAAAAGTAGGAGGGAAAGAGGGGGGGAATTTCACGGAGGGGGAGGCATATAGGGGCCCCCGAGCTTTACCCCGCACCAGGGCCCCCAGAGGGGTTAATCCGGGCCTGGGTACGAATCCCGGAGGAGCACAAAAAAATATAGGTATCAGTGGCAAAGGGTGCCATACGGTGCCATACATGCCGGTTTCCATCGGTTTCCCGTTTAAAATGAGGCAGAAATGATAATAAAGTAGACTGCATGGTTTCAATGGGGGAAAAATACGTATTGTTTCTTTGGTTTTAAATGTATTTTTTTACTTTGTGCCTATATTTTTTAACTACTTTGTTACATCATTTTAAAATGGAAGCCGATGGGAACCGGCTTGTATGGCACGCTTCGCCACTGATAGGTATCATTTATATTTTCAAATATGCTCTTCGCTAGGTAAAAGATTCATATACCTTTACCAATGACAGGTCATCAAAGGTCCATCCAGCCTAACAGCAACTTGGTCTTGCTTCAGAATTGGCGCTTTGTAGCGACGACCAAGCTCGTAAGAAGTCCGGTCGATAGCTCAATTAGAATGCTTGCATTCCATGCCGACAGAAAGGGTTCGATCCCCACGGAGGGCCTGAAAAATGATTCCCCATCCCGTGTGGCAAGTCCCGAATTGCCACATGCGACTCCTTCGGACATAAAAAAAAACGATTGAGTTCCATTTCTTAGCTGGCAAAGTAGGTACGTTACACGTCTGAGATTAGGGTTCTTATTATTAGTTTTTACTTTAGCAACCTGGCCGTGTGGTTTCACAATTTTTTGTCATTCAAAATTTTAATAATTTATTTTCATTATGAACTTTTGATACTGGCGCGTTATTTTTTTATTCGAAATTTCTACTACAAAGAAAACGACTTGTTATATTTTTAGTATGTGGTATAAACATATTGCTTCGTGAAAACTAAAACTTATAAAAACATGTTTAGTTGCGAAAATAAACATGTCTAAAATCATTTAAATTAATTTCATACCTACAAGGGATATATTTTTTCACAGCGGCCACCCTTCGGGAATCGTGACATGTCAGTGCGACCTTCAGTCGACCTCTGAATTTCTTTCGCCATTTGGTCCAAAGTTTCGTCCACCAGTCCCCAATCACCCCAAGAACGGTCTGCCCATAGCTCGGTGAGTCAAAAATACATGCAAAACAATAAATTTACTCAATTTTCCATCTACAACACGCGCGATATCCGCCATTTGAGTTTGCATTTGACGTGAAAAAATCATGTAAAAAAATTCAGCCCGATTATAACACAGTTTCGAATTGATATTATAATTCTTTGAATATGTTCTGCATATTTTTTTCAATTGATTCAATTGGTTTCTTACTACTAATTTGAATAATTTATTTGTTTTATTTCGTTAAACTTTTAGGTTATGTTTCTTTATTTTATTTTTTCTTTGCATTGCATAAACCCTAAAATTAATTATGTCAGATTTTTATTTGTTTTGGAAATACGCAGTTTTAGTATCGTGCTGAACTTGACCTTTGAAGTTTACAATGTCAAATTGATATGAGGCTGACTACCCATACTGTTAATAAATCCCCACTTTTGTCAATGCCGCCCCTGTTCCGGGTAAAGACGGGGAGAGATGCAGAAAAAAATATTGTGATTTTCTTTTGTAAATTGTACAAGCAGCGTGTGTAAGCATTGACTTACACACTCTAGCTAGCTATGCAACTTAGGTTATGCATATATTTATAATTGTAACTGTAACATTGGCGCCGTTTCACTAAGGGTGGTCAGAACCTATAATATATCTCTTCTTATTCTTATTCTCACATACTACTCTCAGTTCACTTTAATTCATCACTTTTTTTCATACATTTCCTTCTTTCACATTCACTCGTTACTTCCCAAACCTCAACAATTTCACTAATTTGATTTATCCATTCCTTTCTCGTTTCTCCCCTTCCTCGCTTGCGTTAGAACTCAAAAAGCTAGTGTGCACTTCCTTCTACAGCGTGTGAAATGATTAAAACATCCTCATAGTCAAGATGTTAACACTTTGGACTCGTGATTGGAAGGTATTGGGTTTGAACCCCGACGGAACGCAAAAAACTTTTTAACTGTTCAAATTTGCTCTTTGCTTGAGTGAACAATTAAGCTGCCTTTACACCAAAGACCGGCCACTATAGGTTCATCCAGCCTTACACCCGCTGGGGCTTGAAATTTGGCGCTTTCTAGAGGGACGACCAAGCTTGCAGAGGTCTCTTGACGTGTGATTCACCCAATATCAGCCCTCCCCAAATAAATAAGCCTAATATTATTATTATACAACAAAATGCTGGACATTACTATTTAGATTTATAGCATTTTTAACAAAAATAGCAATTTATTGTTTATATTCCTTGACTTATAGGTTGGTATGAGACTGACCACCCATACTGTAAAAAATGGTACACTATGCCAATGCCCCCCTGCTTCAAGATATGTCGGCAAGAGTTGCAGGGCTTATGCTCGTTTGAGATTTGGGTTTTTATCCTACAGGTTCACATGCGGCATGTGCAAATGCAAACTTATACGTGTCTGCTTGTGAGAATGCATGTGAATCTCCAACGGTGCATATCTTTGCAACATAGATTAAATTAGACAGATGATGACCAATCTTTCACAGAAGTGTCGCTTATATAAGAAAAAATGACACTTAGTAGCTGTACTAAAGAACTTGAATACGGTCTTGTCCAAAACAAAGTATTGCAGATATGCATTCAATAAGCCAAGGCATGTCAGATTGTGATGAAATACTTAGTTCTCTGTGCCAAAGAACACCAACATAATGTCATGGTCACTACCGAAGATTACATCGCACTCAGGTCAGACTTTAATGCTAATCTTCTTCTTCTTTGTGTGTCATGTTCGATCCCTCTAACGTTGAGGAACATGCCCCTGTCCTGTGTCGTTCGGAAAATCTCTTCCACACTTTGGATGCCTGTCCTGGGCTGGAAGTCTCATCAAAAACTATGTACTTACCTACATGATGTCAAAATGGCTGAAAAGAATATTCAAGTACCAATACTCAAGCAAGACCCAGTTGCTGTAAGGCTTGAAGGACCTTTAGTGACCGGTCTTTGGTGAAGGTACATATATGAATTTTTCTCGCAGCGAAGAGCATATTTGAAAATATAAATGGTATTTTTTTTTTTGTGCTCCGCCGGGATTTGAAACCGACAACCTTCCATTTACGAATCAGAGGTGTTAACCATTAAAGTCAGATCAAGCATACCTACATGCATACATGGTGTATGTACCTTGTTGACAACAAAATTCAGTATTTATTTTGATTGTATTTCCTTGTTGTTCCATATGAAAAACAGCTTAAATTTCTTGTCGACCTTGAGAGATCTAACTTGTATTTAATCTCATATTGATTTGGCAGATTGTTCATAACGATCTAGCTGCACTACCGCAATCTAACTTAATAAAAGTAGTTTTTAAAATAATTGAACTATTTTAACCTAACGCAACATATTAAAAGAAAATGCATTTTTCTTTTTCCCTATTTATTTGAGTCTGGTCGACAGCGACAAGCAGAATGCTTGCGTTAAATGCCACAGGGCTAGGGTTCAATCACCACCTCGTACGTCAGAAAGTATATGACCTAAAATCAAAATACTGGTAAGGTTTACTCGGCTCTCACAAGAAATTAAAACCAGCCTCCTTGTGGCAGTAAAGTATTTACTTCAAGTTAAATTCTAGAAGTGCCACGGGCTTTCTTAAGCAAGAAAAAAATGCAAGTAAGCTACATATATAGTGTCTGTATTGTCAAAGGGGTTGCATGGGCCTCGGGGGGGCTAAGTGGGGATCGAACCCTTGCTCTCGGTACGGAATGCAAGCATTCTACCAACTGAGCCATCGACCGGACTTTTTATGAGCTTGGTCGTCGCTACAATGCGCCAATTCTCTACCATTTATATTTTCAAATATGCTCTTCGCTTGGTTAAAAAATTCATAAACCTTTACCAAAGACCGGACACTAAAGGTTCATCCAGCCTTACAGCAATATCGGGTTGGTGAGCGCTGTGTTTGTGTGTATCACCCTCAAAAGCCCTCTGCGAGTTTGGTCGTCGCTATAGAAAGCGCCAATTCTCAAGCAAGACTCAAGTGCTGTAAGGCTGGATGGACCTTTGGTGACCGGTCTTTGTGAAAAGTATTACGTTCTACGTGTCCCCTTCCAGAAGTTGCATTATATTTGACATTGTAATAACACAGTTGCTTTCACAAAGTTGTAAGACTGATAATCTTGTTAGCGCTTAGTTGTTTCTACTTAAAAATTGTGCAAATAAAAATTATGTTTTTCTAATAAAACTTATTTTTAATTAACAAATGTTTTCTTGTTAACGAAAACTGAGAGACTTTAAAAATGATTTTGATGTTCAACACATGTTTTTATCTTATTTACTTTGTTGTTAGTCTATTTGAAAACATTTCATTAAGATATTGTTGCTATGACGCAATCTGTGTATTTATTTGACAAGCCCCCAGACGACTTCTCTAACCTTTGATACAGAATATCAATTTACTTTATTTTTTGTATATTTTTAATAATTTTATCACTCATTTATCTATTTCTTTATGTTGACTGTGTATGTGGAAAGTTAAATATCTGAATATTTCGACAAGGTTTAATCAGCCTTCATTAGAGGTGAGAGTTGCGACCTACTGTCTCGTTTGGTATGAGAGTCTTCTCTTTGTAACCTCCTCTGTATCCGTGGTCTGGTTGGTTTTTATTCCGTACAGTTTCGCCCATAAGCTTCGATGGGCATTGTCAACGGTTAGCCAGGTGCTTCAATCTTCTCAGAGGTTCTAGTGTACTTGAACCGGCGCTGGCCATTTTTTTTTTTAAGAAATCCTATGCGGGAGACTCCCTAGATTCTAGAGACTCTAGGGGTCTATGACACTTGTTGTAGTGCTGCAGAGGTGTACGTGCTTGGTCGTCGCTACAAAGCGCCAATACTCAAGCAAGACCCAGTTGCTGTAAGGCTGGATGGACCTTTGGTGACCGGTCATTGGTAAAGGTTTATGAATTTTTCAACCCAGCGAAGAGCAAATTTGAAAATATAAATGGTGTTTTTTTGTGCTCCGCCAGGATTCGAACCCACAACCTTCCCATTCAGAGTCCGCAGTGCTATCACTGAGCTACGGACCGGCCTTTGAAGCCTATGGGCGAAACTGTACGGAATAAAAACCGACCAAACCACGGCTACACAGCGGGGATTTTTTTTATTATGTAAAGTACATGGTGTTACGGCGTTTCAGAGCTGACGCCTTGACCCACGCCAAAAACGCTTCCTGTCTGACGAAGCCTTGATTGTTGTGTGCTATTGTTGCAGCCCTCCAGTCTCCAGATATAATCAGCCAGCATGACGACCTACTTCAAGTACCCCTCCGTGGGGCTGCAGGAGGAGCTGCGCAAGATCGCCAACGCCATCGTGGCTCCGGGCAAGGGAATCCTGGCTGCCGACGAGTCCACTGGTAAAGTCATGGTCTGCTTCACTCATTTTATTTTAATATATCCATGAAGAACCAACCTTTTCCTGTCTGGCCAGAAACAGGTTTTACTGATCAATACATAACTCATCAATTTTTATTGAAATGGATTCGGGAGCATAGAATCATCGTCAGTTGTGCAGCCCAAATTGTATGAAATTCTGTTTGAACTGTTTCTTTAGCCGCCACGTTCATCAGAACTGACTTCTAGCTATCATTGACTGTTTCAAAACCCGAAAATCACAAAATCGGAAGAGATTTTACTCAAATGACAAACTAACGAAAGCCTCTCTGTAATCGTTCATCTTAAAAGATAAAAATAAAAACAATAATTGTTTTCGATTACGGCGAGTATATTAAAATTCCACTACCGGTTTCGCAAAAAAATTTTAGCCACCTGGAGATGCAAACGAATTGTTAAACCAGTCGTGGAATTTTAATATACTCGCCCTAATCGAAAACAAAATTGTTTTTATTGCTATCTTTTAATGAAGCCTATTCTGAGGTGTTTCCAAAGAATTACCTTTTTATATTTTGTATTGTTTGTGTATTAACACTGTGAAAATTCATATTCAACAATTATTTAGTTTAAGGATTTAAATCAAACACTGTTTTATATTTTCACTTTTACAATTATTTATTCATTAATTTTATTACCTTTTTGATGAGATAAAAGAGTTACCGGACTCGCTGTATCGACTTGCAAAAAATAAAATGTTTAAAAATAAAACTAAATTTTGTGGAAAACAGTATTCCTCGTCTTCTTTATTCCCCACTTATTGCTTCACCCAGTAAACATTGTCCTTGGTTTCAGGCACCATGGGCAAGCGTCTCCAGGACATCGGTGTTGAGAACAATGAGGACAACCGCCGCAACTACAGGGAGCTGCTGTTCAACGCTGATGCCGTGAGTGTGCAATGTTAAGCGAGACCCAGTTGCTGTAAGACTGAATGAACCTTTGATAAATAAATAGATTAATATTAGTGGGGAACGTCAGTACTTTCAACATTTCGTTGGCGACGTAGCCAACGTCTCCAGGAGACACTCTCTCTGTACAACGACTTAGGATGAACTGAAATGAGAATTAGACGTCGAGAGCACTGATATTCTCCGCTAACAGCTCATACAAATATCCGTCTATTTATTTATTTCAATAATAATTTTACAGAAAAGAAGTTTTGTTAATTGATTTTTGGTAAAAGCAAATGAATTTTTCAACCCAGTGAAGAGCAAATTTTGGATGTTAAATGATAACTTTCAGTGCATTTAATGTGATAATTAAATTGTATAATTTCTCCTACAAACAATTGAAAGTATGTTTTTTCTCGGCAGACAAAGACTACAAGCCTATGAGACTGGTCCTTGGTATCCAATATCAAAATATACCTTTTCCATATAAACCCAACTATGTGAAATCACAATTTTGTTGTCTTTAGAACAGCCGTATGCATAGGATATAAGCAAATACATTTCAGAAGAAATATTTTCCTCTAATCAAACTGAAATTTAGAATTTGAAATCTGAATATCGAGCCTAAACAGTATTGTAATATATATTGCTTATCTATAAGGCACATGAGTTTATATGGGATGCACGCTCCTGCTATAGAATTCGTTCAGAGTTTAAAGGATTAATGCCATTCTTAATTTGAAATAATGAATTACAACATGTTATCTCTCCAGGCCCTCTCTGAGAACATCTCTGGCGTGATCCTGTATGAAGAGACCCTGTACCAGAAGGCTGCCGACGGTACTCCGCTGGTGGAGCTCCTCAACAAGAAGGGAATCATCCCCGGCATCAAGGTCGACACCGGAGTAGTGCCCCTCATGGGATCCGAGGACGAGTGTACCACACAGGGTAAGCAGGAGCATCAGTACGAAGAATAACCTCCATTTCCCGATTTGACCAACAACACTTAAATTTGTAGTGATTCTGGAAGTTGAAATTTCTTAGTTGGTAGTTTCCTGGTTTTCTTGATCCAATGAACAGAAAAAACTTATTGGAAACAAGGTTGGGGCAGTAAAAGTGATCCAAGAAACTTTGATACAATTCCCTTTTTTTCAACAAGGTGTTTTTTTTTTTTTTTTTTAAGAAATCCTGTGCGGGAGACTCCCTAGATTCTAAAGACTCTAGGGGTCTATGACACTTGTTATAGTGCCGCAGAGGTGTACGAGCTTGGTCGTCGCTACAAAGCGCCAATACTCAAGCAAGACCCAGTTGCTGTAAGGCTGGATGGACCTTTGGTGACCGGTCATTGGGAAAGGTTTATGAATTTTTCAACCCAGCGAAGAGCACATTCCAAATATAAATGGTATATTTTTGTGCTCCGCCGGGATCCGAATCCACAACCTTCCATTTACGAGTCCGAAGTGTTGCCACTACGGACTACGGACCGGTCCAAGATGCCAACGACACGCGGTGTACCTGAGCGGTTACCCATCCAAGTACTATCCGCACTCAATGTTGCTTAACTTCGGTGATCTATGGGAACCGGTGCTTTCAACATGGTAACGTCGTTGACATTAATGTTAAATTGATGTGTTAATTGTATTGTAATGCCACAAATATCAGTGATACCCTTCTCAATTAACAATAAATTTAAATGTTAAAATTAATCAACACTTTTCGGATATCGAAGGAAGCATTGAGTTTGTATCCATTTCAAGTTGTGTAAATGGCCTGGAATAATTTTTTAATTGTCTGCCCAGGTCTGGACAACTTGGCCGCCCGCTGCGCCAAGTACAAGAAGGACGGCTGCCACTTTGCCAAGTGGCGCTGCGTGCTGAAGATCGGCAAGAACACGCCCTCCTACCAGTCCATGCTGGAGAACGCCAACGTCCTGGCTCGATACGCTTCCATCTGCCAGTCCGAGCGCATTGTGCCTATTGTGGAGCCAGAGGTGCTGCCCGATGGTGAGTCCAAGCAATATCCTAGCTATCTAAACCTTAATCATCCTATCATTAGCATCCCAGCTGTCTGAACCATAATCATCCTAGCTATCTAAACCATAATTTTATTCATCTCTGGTCTGGTATGTCTGGTCATGCCTTGTTGTCTGCTGGTTAGCATCCTCTTGTAGAAAGAGTGTCTTGTTGTGCCAGCCATCTGTCTCTTTTGCTTCCCATCCTCTTGAGCTGCAAATAGAAGGAGACATTTATCAGAAGATGCTGGAGAGATGTTTTCCGGGATATGTTGCCGTGGTCTATGGGAGCTGGAGCTTCTGTATATTTCATCCATGTACAAGATGGGCTTCTTCAGCGTATTCATAGACCACTCCAACAGATCCCGGAAAACATCTCAAAACATTAGCCGGCCGTGTATGCCTAAAACTCTTATGGCGAATATTGTTTTTTTTTAAAACACAGATGCATTTATAAAAATGTACCTACTCTTATCATTTTATGAAGTAAAAATAAAAAAGTGAAATTACCCTATTGTTTGTAAACTCCGACTTAGACTGCCTAAATTCTAAAGACTCTAGGGGTCTATGACACTTGTTGTAGTGCCGCAGAGGTGTTCTATTTGACACCTTATTAGTTAATCTTTGCTGTAGCAACCTTCCTGTGTGATTTTTTTTTTTGTCATTCTCAAATGTGTGCATCTCATCTGACTGTCATTGTTGCCGTGTTTCAGGTGACCATGACCTGGAGCGCGCCCAGAAGGTGACTGAGACGGTCCTGGCTGCCGTCTACAAGGCCCTGAACGACCACCACGTCTACCTGGAGGGCACCCTCCTCAAGCCCAACATGGTATTGTTATGCTTTTTTTTGGGTTCTTATAAAAGTACAAACACATATATTTATTTCAAGTACAGAATTTATTTTACAAAAGTATAGTCACTAGCGGTTCCACACTTGAAATGCCTCACAGACTTGTGCAAACTCGGATCTCTCTAGCCAAACTATTTGTAGGTTATTTTTCTATTTGTAGGTTATTTATTGTGCTAGAAAGATCTTATAACCGGGCTGCGTCTTTCCCTCCTTACTGTGGGTTCGGCGACAATTTACGCTGAAGTAACGTCATTACACTTTATGGCCTTTGTAAAGAAGTGACATTATAGGAAAAAATCACGCGTGTTTATTGATTTTTTATCTTAATTTTAAAGTTAAAATATTTTATAAAACTTAAAAAATTAAGCCACGAAAAAATATTTAAAATAACACGTTTTTGTTCACATTTTTTTCTTCTAATTTTGTTGTTTAATATTTTGGACATTTTTTTTTTCTTCATAATTATAGAATAATACAATGTCTAGAGAGTCTATGAAAAATATTTTAGGGAATGTAAACAGTTTTTGAGATAATATGAAAAAACTGAAACTAGATAATTAATTAAATGTGCGCGGCAGTACTTCAGCGTAAATTGTCGCCGAACCCACAGTAAGGAGGGAAAGACGCAACCGGGCTTCCACATGTTGAAATGGAGAAATATCAAGGAGCTTCTTATACATTCATCTCATTATTATTTCAATGATTATCCTATGAAATATGTTCCGAATTTTCACATACAACCCCTTCAGGGATTACGCGGGCAAGAAGTTGATCTGTATGTGGAGCTTAGTAGCGTTTGTGATATCCTACTTATCTAATCTAATCTAAGTTGCAAAGATATGTTACATTGGAGATTCACATTACATGCATTCTCACAACCAGACACGTACAAGTTCGCGCTTGCACATGCCTCATGTGAACCTACAACATAAAAACCAAATCTCCAATGGACATACACCCTGCAACTCTTGCCGTCCTTCCCTGAGACAGGGGTAACATTGGCAAAGTGAACCATTGTTACAGCATGGGTGGTCAGCCTCATGCCAACCTATAAGTCAAGGAACATACACGACATATTACATTTTATACATCACTAAATAATAATATCTATGGACGAAAAAAACAGAAAACAAATTCCAATTTAATAAACCCTAGCCGCCAACATTACAGATCAACCGCCATTTCTTTCTGTCCTTACATACTTCTTTCATACTACTTAGGTACTTATAATTATTTTATATTGCCAACACTTTTCCAGCAATGTTGAATATCTTGCAGTACCTTTATCTAATTATTTTTTATATTGCCAATGCCAATGCCACCCTGCTTTCAGGGAAAGGCGGCAGGAGTTGCAAAGTTTACATGTGCGCAGCATTAAATATGATCCCTAGATGCTAATGAATCTTTGCTTAAAATATAGATACTAGATTCCAATTGTCATGACATCTCATAGAACAGGGATGTGCCTCCTGAAGACGTTGGATACTATTCTCATGACTCGCAGCGTATTCTAACCGTGTTGGGATTTGTGATTTGCAGGTGACGGCCGGTCAGTCCTGCGCCACCAAGTACACCACGGCTGACATTGCCCGCGCCACCGTGCAGGCCCTGCAGAGGACCGTGCCCCCGGCAGTCGCAGGTAAACATAACCTCAAAACATGCGCAAGCAATATCATCAGCATTATGGACCTACTTAATAATTAATCTAAGAGCTCCTTGTATGGAACCTTACATCATCCACTACGAGACATGTTCAGGCAGGTAGTCTGCATCGAGTACATGATTTTTTCAAAGGTCTGCTTGATCCTATCCTGGAGCATTCTGGATGCACACACTTCAATGAGGCCCAAACATTAAAAAAATACTTCCATCGACTACCAGGCAGAGACTTATTATGGGAGGTACTCTTATTACATGCTTTTTGAACAGGGTCTCTTATTCCAATTCTGGAGCATTTTCCATGTGGCCATTTTTATGTCAATGTGACGTTTTACAAGATGGCGTCGGTAGTTCTGTTTTCACCATGTTCAGGTTGATCCGTGTTGATCCGTACCTACCATTATCATTACAGTGTTGACCTATATGTTTGTTTGTGTTACTCGATCATTGGAGGCGAAATACTCGTAATAGAATAATAAGAATGGATATCCAGGGTTATAATAAAAGGAGAGCTTGTATGAAGAAGGTTATGACTCTGGATGAAATGAAAGAAGTATATAAGGACAGAAAGAAATGGAGGTTGATCTGTTATGTTAGCGGCTAGGACTAGGGTTTTTAAAATTAGAATTTTTTGTCCTTTTTAGTTTTGATGTCCATACATATTAGTATTTGTTGATTTTAAAAATTTGTTGTGTATGTTCCTTGATTTATAAGTTGGTATGCGGCTGACCAAACATACTGTAAAAAAAATATTCACTTTGCCAATGACACCCCTGTTTCAGGGAAGGTGGGCAAAAGTTGCAGGGCTTATTTTCATTTGAGAATTTGATTTGTAAGCGCGAGCTTACACGTGTCTATTTGTGGGCATGCAATTGATATGAGTTTTGAATGTTAATGTATCTTTGCAACTTAGATTATAGATTATTGTATGATGTGGAAGCAACAACAGGGACTGACTTTGACTATTATTTGTATCACATTCTAGGCATCACCTTCCTGTCTGGTGGCCAGTCTGAAGAGGAGGCCTCCGTAAATCTGGACTCCATCAACAAGTACCCCGGCCGCAAGCCCTGGGTGCTGACCTTCAGCTACGGCCGTGCTCTCCAGGCCTCCGTGCTGCGCGCCTGGGGCGGCAAGACGGAGAACGTGGCGGCCGCCAGGGCTGAGCTGCTCAAGAGGGCCAAGGTAACCTAACCTCATTCTTACCTAAACATGACCTCAAGGTTAATCTATCATAACCTCAATCTTACCCAACATTACTTCAATCTTGCGCCACGTAACCTCAATCTTATCTCAACACATAACCTCAATCTTTCCCCACGTAACCTCAATCTTGCCCCAACATAACCTCAAAGTTACCTTAACACAACCTCAAACTTGCCCAAAAATAGCCTCAATGTTATCTCAACATATAAACTCAATATTTCCCTACATAACCTCAATCTTACCCAAACCTAACCTCAATTTTACTTTAACATAACCACAATCTCACTTCAGCATTCTACTCAATCTAACCTAAACATATTACATAGGTACCCACAATCTTATCTCATCATAATGTCAATCTTTTTCACATTATTAGTTAAAAGAACCAGTTTTTAAAAATGTCTAGTGAGAGAATGTCTGATTTGAGTTGATGTAAAAAAAACTTTACTAGAATCATTGCAATTGTCATTACAATTGCAATTGAGGAAACAGAAAAGGCAAAATTGAAAAAGAGAAGGCCAAGGAAGTATGGCTTCATCGATTTGATGAACTTATGTAATGTAGAGAGTGAATGTGAATGAAGAAGATGTATAAAATAGATTAATGATAAGAATGAATTTGAAAAGGTATGCAAGGATAAGAAGGAATTTGATTCTAACTTAGTTAGATTTTAATTTATCATTTAATGTATTTCTAACCTAATCTGTTTTTTGTTTTCTTTTTTTGTGCTGTTTTCTACCCTGCTGCATGTTGCCTGTGTGAAAAAAATCCATCCCGCCCACAACCTGACAACACTCAACAACACTAATATTACATTTTCGAATTGCGTGTTCCAAATTTTTAAATTACATCTGTCAAACCACAATGTGTCTTCACAATCTAAACATGCACTGTTTTTAAAACCATTATTTCTTTGTGTTGTTTTTTAATTTTAAATGTTAAAAGGCTAATGGCTTAGCTTGCCAGGGAAAATATGTGGCCGGGTCTATTGGATCTCTGGCTGGAGCCAAATCAAACTTTGTGCAAGCCCACGCATATTAAAAAACATTCCAAATTTAATGCATATAAAAAAAAACATAATGTGACATTTCAAAATGGATGCCACAATTCCATAAACAAAATATGTGATGCTATACAGCCAGATTGCGAGATAAAATACAAGGACCCTAGTCGTGTAGAGGTGTGAGGTTTGCATGCTGAAAAAAAATTACCTGACATTCCATAGGTTAAAATTCCATAGACGAAGATGTGATGTCACACGACCAAGTTGCGAGATAAAAGGCTAATTAAGGTTTTGTTGTTGGTTGCTAAGGACACTAGTCACATAGTCCATTATGTGATAAAGCAAAAGAGGCATTCATAAAAAAAAAAGTTTGTGTGATTTGTCACATTTGTTTTATTTGATATGCATCAGAGATATATTAAAACACAAAGACTGTCTTGTATTTTGTTTTTATTATTTTTTTCAACCACAGACAAGAATAATGCATTTTTAAATTTAAATTTAGTCAATATTTGTTAATGCGAAGGTGCCAGATTTTCTTACATACATAGGTATTTTCAAAACAAAATAGTATAATAAATTTAAGATAATAAATATTTTATAATTGTCTTTTTCGCAATTAATCATTTAAATTCAGAAAATAAATACTTTTGGTTTAATAATACTGTTACATTTTTGTTTTTGCAAGAACATAGAAATTTCAAAATCAAATTGTGTCGTATTAACTTAAATAAAATTGTACATTTTAATTTTCTTTGTATTTGTTCCTCACTTTTTTGCATCAATCAATACAAAAGATACAGAGGCGCGTGTCATTTTTTTTGTCCTTACTAATGCATGTGTCAGGGAACGTTATAGGTAGACAATGAAAAAAAAAGACGGCCCTTTTCGGATGCTGGGAATCAATCCCCTTTTCAACTTAAGGGGCTGCGTAAGGCCAGTCTCCTTACCTGTAAAAATAAATCGTTTCCACTCGCCACATGCGACCCCTTTGGAAATAACACGGCAAAAAGTTACAATATTTGTGTAGCTCAGTTGCGTATATAAGATAATAAGAATGTTGAAAAAAGGGACTTAAGAAAACAGCAATTTTAGTTTGACAGTTGCCTGGAAATTGATTATAACATAACCTCACTGACGCCCTAAGACGTCAGGGATTTGGCACGCCAAACGTCTCTGTTTTGCCCGTCTAAATCTTTAATATTGATTGATGCTTTTTAAATAAAAATCTGTTTATTTTGTTTTATCTAACTTTTGCATGTATTTACACCCGCTGTTTATTTTAAAATAAATAAAAAACCTACTTTTTAATTTGTGTTACTTCTTTGTGTTGCACCTTTTATACCTGCACTCACTATTCTGCTGCTTGCTTGTAAGTATTTTCTTCATTTTTTCATTTATTTGTTTAGTTGTATTCTTCTTTTCATATTTTTCAATGATTTTACAGGTTTCGACCTGCAAAACAGACTACTTAAGCTTAAAATTTTAAATATAATTGTTTCCTCGGCGGCCAAACGTTCCATTGTGAGTTAGGTCCTTTGCAAATATGTTGTTTATGGAAATTATTCTGGGTCCATTAACACTATTTGTGAATTGTACATTTTGTACCTATATTCACACAAATGCTATTTTTAGGTTATGTGTCAACTGTCATTTAACATGATATTGATCTTGATATTCACAATGATCTGTGCAATTTCCATAGACAACAAAATTTAAACATCATACGGTCAGGTTGCGAGTGCAAAAGCAAACTTATATTTGCAATTGGTTACTAATTACCCTATTCACATAGAGCTGTGACGTTTGTTCAATGAGATTTTTTTTTAACCCTACTTCCAATCCGGCATTGGGCCAGTTTGTTGTAAAAAGGACTTACTGATACCTAAGTACATAGCCATTACTTAAATTTTTTGATTAAATAAATAAATAATCAATCTATCGTTGAAAAAAAATATAGCAACCTCATGGAGCTATATCATGTCTATGAGGATTCTGCAATCTAAAATATTGTTTCTGAGAAAAAAAATGCATTTTCAAATTTGTGGTCAGTCCATTCTAATTTTTAATTTTGTACCGAGTCCATACTGCTTTTACTTGAGGTCATGTAAGTGCTTTATTTAAAATGAATTCCTCTTTCTTTCCTTTTAGGCCAACGGCGACGCGTCTCTTGGAAAGTACGTGGCTGGATCTGTTGTGGGAGCCGGGGCTGACGCCTCCCTGTTCGTCCAGAACCACGCCTACTAAATTATTCTTCCTTTCATTACACCAACTGCCGCTGTCCAACCTCTGAAAACAGAAGAAACCACCATCAAAAAACAAGAAAAATGGTATAAAAAACTTCACTAACTTACTATCTAACATTAAATTCAAATGAATTAAAAAGTTCTTACATTTGAAGATTTACTGATACTTAGGAACTTTTATAATAATAGTTATGTCAATATTTTCAATCTAGGTAGGCTTATTTTTTTTGAGTTAAAACAACCTGGCAACCCTGAAAAAACAAGCTACCAACTCTCAGAAGTTTCAGTTCAGCCAATGTTTGAAAACAAAATAATATTCTACCTACTTACTGTTAAATTATTTTCAAAATTTAAAAACAGAATTTTAATGTTTGCAGATTGGCGGTGTGTGGCAGTGTTGCAATAAATAGCTGTCTGCTAAAAATCCCAAGAAAGAAATGTTAACAACACCAAAAAAAATACCAAAATTAGGGAAAAAACATATGGAAGGCTTTTTTATTTTTATTTTGTTGTTAAAATAATATTAAAGTAAGCTGTAAGTGAACAAAAAGTATTATTTTAAATTATTACAATTTTCACCAGGATCGTTGAGAGTTTTCAACGATTTTGGTGATTTTGCCATTTTTTGTTAATTCGGTGCTGTTATTCTAGTGCAAAAAATGTTCATATTTTATCAGATAATTAAACTTTTATCACATAGGCAATAACGGATGTTACCAAAATGTTAAAATTAATGTGTAAAAAATAAATAAAAAGAATATGAAATTATATGTATGATTTTTAAATGTTAAATTTAAAATTAGTAGATAATATTGCTTAAAGAACACAAATAGAATTTATTCTATAATAATAAAAAATAAAGAACTGTTGATAAAATTTACACAAATGTTTTATTTCTAAATTGCCTTGTAGTTGTACAGGAATAAAAGTAAAGAATTCAGACAAAAGGGGGAAGAGATTTACTATCTTATAACAAAATCCGCGGACAAACAGAAAAAAACTGTTGGAGTTATGATTGTTAACATATTTATAATTATAAAAACTACACAGTAAAAAAAAATACTTGGATATTAGATGAACCCTTATAAGAAAACATGCATTATTTTCGACATTTCGTTAGCGACGTAGCTAACGTCTTCAGGAGACGCCCTCTCTGCGCGACAACTGAGGATGAACTGATTTAATACATAGTTTTAAAGTTTACTTATCTATGAACTAATTTCTAATGACAACTGTCACAAATCACTGCAAGCTTGGAGTGAATGTTTAAATTTGTCACAATAATCAACACTTTTACTCCGTTTTGAGTCACATGACAGTTTGTGTAATATCCAAGTATTTTTTTTAACTGTGTACTTAGGTAGTTATTATAATTTAAAACTAAAAACATCAGGCATATAAGAATGTCTATAAGATTTTTATCTTGAAGAATAAACATGCAAGGAGAAAGCAAAGTACAATTAATATAAGAAAAAAACGGCCCTTTGGATGGCTATATTGGCACTGTGTAAAACTGTGTAATAATCCATGTATTATTATTAGAGATGGAAAAAACGGCTTAGTAAAAAAAACGAAAAAACGCTTACGCTTTTTAAAATAAGCTGCTTAAAAAGCGTTTTTTCGTTTTTTGCTTTTTCCGCTGGCGGGGGGGAGGGAAAGGGGGGGTGAGGGGTCGGGGGTAGGGGGGGGGAGGGTGTTAATACGATTAAAAAAAAACGAAATATTAAAAGTATGACATCATAAGCTTTTTTCGAAACGCTTTTTTCAAAACGATTTTTCGTTTAAATTGTAAGCGCGCTTAGTTGCAAATAAGCAGAAGCAACTTTCGTTTAAAACGAAACGAAAACGATAAATGTAGCAAAAGCAACTTTCGTTTTCGTTTCGTTTTAAACGAAAGTTGCTTCTGCTTATTTTATACGCTTTTTTTTCAAAACGACTTTTCGTTTAAATTGTAAGCGCGCTTAGTTGCTTAAAATAAAAAGCAGCTATTTTAAACTGCTTTTCGTTTAAACGGCCACCTCTAATTATTATTACACAAAAACAGTGTCCAGTCAATAATGACTAACAAGGCTATTCTTAGACATTTTAGTCGTCGGTTGAGCCCGCGCTTTGACAAACTAATGATGCCTGAGCTGGAAGTTTCATCAGTACGGTCATTCTTACCTACCAAATTTTGTAATTTGTATGAAGACAAATCAGCTTTTCACTTGTGGCCATCTTGAATTGACAGGTCTTCATACAAATGCAGTATTAGTTTGTCAAAGCGTGAGCTCAACGGGCGACTAAAATGTCTAAGAATAGCCCCGTTAGGAGTTAAATCAAGGGTAGAGTTAGCTAGAACTAACATCTCATTCACACAGGTTAAGTAATCGTCATCTTCATCAATGGCACGACAATCCAGGGTGGGACTTGGCCTCCTTGATCAACCGCTGCCTATTCAACTTCAACGCCTTCCTCCTCCATCCCATACTCCTACCGCACAGCAGTCTTCTACTACTCCATCCAGCCACCTTAATCTGGGTCTTCCCACTGTCCTGTGTCCTTTAGGATCTGCCATCAGAACTATCGTTTCCAGATCCGATGGTACATTCGCTGGATGTGACCTAGCCAATGCAGTCTACTGGCATTTATTGGCGGTACCGCCAGTAACAACAGTATGTGTGCCTTTTTTGCACAGTTGTGACGATCGAGTAAATAGTATCTAATAACATAGAGGAGCAGAAACTAACTAACTGCATTGATACATAATATATAGAACACATTTGTCTCCAGTCCTGTCAAACTTCTGTCAAATCCTCTGTTTTCTTGCTTTCTTCATTTTGTGTTTCGACAACCAATTATAGTACATGCCATAATGCCTTTTTCCTTTTAAGATTCGTCTATTTTAGTGATCACAAGATTTATAACGTGTGCGTACTATGTTCGGACTGGTTCGGGCAGCCATTAATTTGCAATGTTGCCAACTTTCTAGAAACATTTTAACATTCGCCCTAGTTTTTTTAGCAACTGGGAAGTGCTTTGTGATCTTTCTTACTAATGACCATTTTCGTAAGTACGAGTAAGTTACACAGATATATAATGTCTATTTTTGTTAAAATTATTTCTAGTCCACATAATATATTTTAAGTCAATGGCTGTGACTGACGGAGTGTTGAAACATGTCAACTCCATCACACTGCTTGTGTGGGTGGAGAATAAAGTGTATTTTAGTCCAGAGGACAACAACATTGGTGAGATTTCCTGCTTCTGACAAAATTTATCTAAACATTCATATGTTT
Source organism: Agapetus fuscipes (assembly GCA_951799405.1). Taxonomy (NCBI): domain Eukaryota; kingdom Metazoa; phylum Arthropoda; class Insecta; order Trichoptera; family Glossosomatidae; genus Agapetus; species Agapetus fuscipes. The sequence continues at coordinate 12,616,742 of OX637352.1, forward strand.
ACATATAATAAACATAACTAAGACAAGAAGATTGAAGTGTTTGAACAAGATCAAAACATGCACTCCCACTATGATAATAGGTACCATTTATATTTGACTCTAGTCTAGTGGTTAACCCTATAAACTCGCAAATGGAAGGTTGTGAGTTTGATTCCTTACAATTAAAAAAAAAATCATTTGATGTTTAAAATTTTCTCTTAGCTGAATTTTAAAATTAATTTACTTTTAGAAGATACCAGCGCAAGATTCATTCAGCGGCTTGCTTACAGGTTTTTGGAGCATCTGGGTCTTGATTGAGAATCGGTGCTTTCTATAGCGATGACCAGGCTTGCAGAGGATTTTTGAGGTGTGACTCACACAAAAACCACGGTCATTAAATACATCAGCTATCTATAATCTTTTATAAAAGTTGCAAAGATATATTGACATTTAAGGCTCACATTTAATGCATGCCCACATGCAGGCACATGTACATAAGTTGACGCTTACAAAATATACCAAACCTCACATGATAATTAAACTTGCAACTTCTGCCACCTTTCCCTGAAACCGAGGTGCCATTGGCGAAGGTTAACCAAGTTTTTACAGCATGGGGCGTCAGCCTCATACCAACCTATCTTATTAGTCAAGAAAAATATAGCACGGTATTATGGCCGAGGGGACCAAGTGAGCTGATCTTTCTAGCGTGTATGGAATAGAATAACGTTGGTTCGATCCCCGCCTGGGTCATTTGACCATAACTTTGACCCTGATTCAACAGATGTTATTGTGTAATTATTAATTAATAATTCATTAAAAAAAATATATATATTATTAATTGACGATATTAATACCTGTTTCTGTCCAGGCAAAATAGGTTGATGAATTGCATTCCTCTTCACAAATCTATTGAACTGTGCATAGGAAATGAAGACCGCACATCAATTGGTATAGGCAAAGTTGTAACATCAAACAACCATGTTTCTAGGGCAAAAGACCTGTGACGTTTGCCTGCCGAGAATAAATTCCAATAGCAGACTCAATTACGATATTATAATCTTACATTATACCAACTGTTTGATTTGAAATTTTTCCACAGCACATATAATGAAGAGAGTCCAGTGAAAGGAAATATCCCACATGTGACAGTAATCAAAGTGCTGGAAGATTTTAGCTCTGACAACTTGCTTACTTAAACATGAGGAATATTATTATTTCGTAATGGTGAGACATGTCATGTGCTCATTCAGAAAAATCTAGAACATCATTTCAGTTAATAGAAAGAACACTTTTACATATAGTAATAAAAGCAGTTTTTTTTTATTCCGATGATAATTATTTGGTGAGCGCTGTTTATCTTTGAATCACACCTCAGGAGCTGTAGAAAGCGCCAATTCTCAAGCAAGACCTGGTTGGTTTAAGGCTTCATGGACCCATCGTGACCTGTATTTGGTAATAAATTTAAAAAAAAATGTAAGCGCGAACTTACACTTAGATTATAAATCACTTAGGAACTTTTTTCATGTATATAATCTATAATCTAAGCTGCAAAGATATACTAACATTAAAATTAATATTAAATGCATGCCCACAGCCATGTGTAAGTTCGCGCTTACAAATACTGCACGTGGACTTACAAATTAAAAATTCATACACCCTTAACATATTAACATATAAACCCTGCAACTTTTTCGATCTTCTCTGAAAGAGGGGCAACATTGATAAAGCGAACCATTTTTTACAGTACGGGGGGTCAGCCTTATACCAACCTATAAGTCAAGGAACATACACGACAAATTACATTTTTCAAATCAATTTTTTGAATTGCAAGTACACATGCAGCTTGATTTTTTGCAGATTTGATTTTTGAATTGCAAGTACGCATGCAGCATTAATTATTGTAAGCGTGAACTTAAATTATTATTATTATTTCGTATTACGTGTAGGTATCATTCTTCACGCTACTCGTGATCTAGCAACAATCCCACAAGGAGTACGCAATGCGCAATACAAATACATACATACCTATGTAAGTAGTACAAAAATATTTTTTTTACAGATATGTCGGTAATAGAGAGAAGGGTTGTTACACAAATAAAAGAGAACACCTTTTTTTTAGATAGGTACAAGTAAATTAGAGTGTTAAAAAAACTTTTTTAGCCTGATAAGTTACTGAATAAAATAACTGACTGATTACAGGATAGAGAAGTCCTGAAAAGAAGAAATTTCTTACAGGTAATAGAACGAAGACTCTTATTTTTCAATTACTTTACTTTACTTTCTTCGGCTCATAAGCCTTGAGGCCTCCCGCACCACAATCCTCCAGGACTCTCTGTCTTGTGCTGCTTCCCTCCATGGTCCCCTCACTCCCAGAACTTCAGCGTCGGCTTCGACGTTGTCTGCCCACCGCATCCTGGGACGTCCGAGTGGTCTAACACCTGAGGGGGCACCATCCAAGACTGTTCTGATGATCCTGGAGTCCTCTGCACGTGCTACATGTCCGGCCCACTGGAGTCTTCTTGATTTCATCACCGACAGGTACTTAAATGATAATATGTGGTATACCTACGGTGGATTTTTTTTAGATATTAATTATAAATGTATCAAGTATAACTATTTTGTAGATTGGTAATAGAAGTAAAGAAGCTTTAGTGAAAAAGAGAAATATGAACTTTTTAAAATAAGGTTAATTCTTCACGTAAATACCCAAACATCTGCAACCCTGGCCACCCCCAGTGTAAAGGAGCACAGTCGCGGCTACAGTTGAATAAAATATTTAAAACATTAATAATAATTAATTGTACATTTATTTGCATTCTGTCAGACAGCTTGGCGGGACAACTGTCAAAACGTTACCGTCCGCCATTTGTAATCAAATTAATGGCGTCCAAAATAAACACAATTTACGCGGGAAAAGTGACAGATCAGGACGATGACCTCAAATAGGGACCAAGTATCAATATTTTAAATAAGTATATAGCCGCACAGAAATAAACTATGTATTATAGGAATTGTTAAATTGCACCGTACTGCATTAAATTTAGCATTTCCACCAAGTGTATGGGCCCACAGTGCTGTGAACTAGAAAAAATCCCTGTTTATCGGGATTTTTATTTTATTTACTATTGGTGACGCTACATAGCCGAAGAATATTTTGAATGTCCATTAGACAATGTCAAATAGTTAATAACCTAATTTTCAAGAAGCTCCTCCTCCATGACTACAACAATATAATCGAATCTAAGTTGCACAGATATCATATTTAAAAAAAAAAAAATTAGACTGATTTATTTGGTGAGCGCTGTTTTTGTGTGTATCACACCTCAAGAGCCCTCTGCGAGCTTGGTTGTCGCTGTAGAAAGCGCCAATTCTCAAGCAAGACCCAGTTGCTGTAAGGCTGGATGGACCTTTTGATGACCGGTCTTTGGTAAAGGTTTATGAATTTTTCAACCCAGCGAAGAGCAAATTTGAAAATATAAATGGTATATTTTTTGTGCTCCGCCGGGATTCGAACCCACAACTTTCCATTTACGAGTCCGAAGTGTTGCCACTGGACTACGGACCGGAAGATTCATATTAAATGCATTCCTATAAGCAGACACGTATAAGTTCGCGCTTAAACATCCCGCATACTTACAATATAAATACCAAACCTCAAATGAACATAAGCCTAGCAACTTTTGCCTTCCTTCCCTGCAACAGGGGATGACATTGGCAAAGTGAACCATTTTTTACAGCATGGGTGGTCAAAAGATCTAATAATAATAATATTAGGATGATTTATTTGGTGAGCGCTGTTTTTGTGTGAATCGCACCTCAAGAGCCCTCTGCGAGATTGGTCATCGCTATAAAAAGCCCCAATCTCTCCAGCAAGGTGATGCATTTTTAGCGCTCCTCCGGGATTCGAGCCCACGACCTGTCATTTACGAGTCTAAAGCGTCACCACTAGACTACGGACCGGTCAATATACCGGACTATAAATAGTAAGTACATAATTCATATTAAAGCAGATTCGTGCAAGGCGGAGTGCTTATTTTAGGAAGTAAGGACAGCAGGAGCATATCGAAAATCTTGACAGAGTTTCGTAACGAAATTATGGAAGGTCAATAAAATTAATAAACTCTCTTGAAAATCTGTTGGAGAGAAAATGTTAGAATTTATCATTTTCAATAAGTTCGGTCGATAACTGAGTTGCAAGAACGCGTGCGTTCAAAACCAAGCTCCAATCAGACAAAAATCAAAATTACTTTATCCCTTTCAAATAAATAAAAATGGTTGCATATACGTAAGTTAGCTGATGTACATCACATTTCCTCTTCAAATTCCATCACATTATTACCCTCTTCCGATAAATATTAAATCGTGGTCCTTACCAGAATTAAGCAATCAAATTGAATTGATTATTGATTGGAGGTTGGTGCAACAGTCCCTAAGGGTCTAGACACCATCTCGCTTGCAAATTGGCGCTTTATGCGACGACCAAGCTCGTAAAAAGCCTGATCAATAGCTCAGTTGGTAGAGTGCTTGCATTCCATGCCGAGAGCTCGGGTTCGAATCCCACCGAGGGTGTCGGAAATGATTTTCCGTTTTGGTGTTTATTTCAAAACTTAAAATAAAATACCGGCAAGGATTAAACTCACCCTTCACAAGAAATGAGTACCAGCCCCATCAGGAAGGCCGGTCACCTTACCTGTAAAAATAAATAGCTTCGACCCATCACATGCGAAACTCTTCGGGGATAATCGTGGCAAGAAGTTACACTAAATGTATAGCTTAGCTGCCTACCTCCACCTTTCTTGCTTGAATTCATTCGGATCGTTTTGGGACCCGAAGAATTCCCTGTGAGAAAGTTTTATTTCGTACCTATCGGTGTCTTTGTCTATACAAAACGTGGCTTTTTTAATCAAAAGTGATCGAAAAAACCTCAAATGTATTTTGTTTCAGTATTTTTAAGGGTAAGTCTATGAACGTGTTCCAAAATAAAATCATCTTGTATTAATTTGTATTTTTTGAAGATAAAGGCCAAAATTATTTTATTGACCTCCATACTCTGTACGTAACAACCATGCCTACTAATAAAAGTCAAGGTGTGCCCTTGCAGTGGCATAGACACACATCTTATGTAAAAACTCGACTAAATTATCATTTTAATTCAATATTTTACGTTATTATGTAACAAAGAAACAACCTACGGATTATCCATTGTAATCCGATCATATACTCCTTCATCTTCTTGTAGAGTTCGATCGATAATATTAATAATAATAATATTAGGATTATTTATTTGGTGAACGCTGTTTTTGTGTGAATCACACCTCAAGTGTCCCCTGCGAGCTTCAGAAAAATCATCGCTATAAAAAGAGTAAATTTTCAAACATGACCCAGTTGCTGTAAGGCTGGATGGACCTTTGGTAACCGGTCATTGGTAAAGGTATATGATTTTTTCAACCCAGCGAAGAGCATATTTGAAGATATAAATGGATTTTTTTTGGGCTCCGCCGGGATTCGAACTCACGACGAGCTATGACGACAATGAAAAAAAAAATGAAAGTAGCGGTACGCAGTTGTATATTTTTGCCGACCCTGATGTATAGAAGTGAGTCGTGGACGGTGAATGAAAGAGAAGTAACTAAGGTATGCACCATAGAAATGGCTCATTTGAGAAGTATGACAGGAAAAACATTGAAAAATAGAGTGAGAAACGAATGGGTTCTGAATGAATGCGGAGTAAAAGAAAGCGTGAAAGTGAAAGTTCAAAGAAGTGTGATGCGATGGTTTGGACATATTGAAAGAATGAATGAAGACCGACCACCGATTTCGTGTCCACAAGGAATAACTATCGAGCCTTCAGGCGCTTTTGCGCCTCTTACGTGGACCCTGGACTGGACGTTCATTCGGTCGATTGAGGACGCCAACCACAAATTCCTTGTGATTAGCACGAAATATCAAGGAGCGCATCCCGATGCAGTTGCATTGAGTCAGTAACTTCGGAGTTTGCCTTTATTCTCTAGTAGATGAACAGGTAGATCTAGAATCACTGCTGGGTCGGGTCACGACTATCGGTAAGACCTTCCACCGCTGAAAAAATTATAGCATTGCATGAGCGTTCTGTGATACCCTTCCCCGGATGGAAGTGTACATACGGAACGGGTATGAGGATGGGTTTGCGCAACTGACAACAAAAGTTTATCAAGGAAATGTAATAGGTAAGCGTGGAAGGAATGGATTGATCATATAAGTGAGATTGCGAATGAATGGAATCTACAGAGTGGAAACAAGAGAAGAGCGTGCATGAAAAAAGTGATGAAACTAGATGAGATGAAAGAAGTATGCAAGGACAGAGGACCTAGAGGAATGGCGGCAGGATACAAGACAAGACCGCCAACCTTCACTGACGAGGCACACGAAGAAGAAGGCGATGATAACGTTGACAGGCAACGGGTGCACAGTAGTTATGCAATAATCTGTCACTCGGAAGCGGAAGTTACCTCAGCCTCGCTTTCAGCTTCGTTTCGCTCCAACGAAAACGCTGCGTTCTTTTTTTTTCTTTCGACAGTTTTTTTCAAACGTCGAAATTATAGGAACTAACCAAATACATTATCTGTCATTTGAAGCTATAATTTTTTTAACTTTTCGCAGATCTAAAAATGGTTCCGATAAAAAGATTCGAAATAAATAGTATATTAAAAATCTAATGCTCGTACTTATCTTATAGTGTTGTTGGCATTTCTTGGGCCGGTCCGTAGTCCAGTGGCAACACTTCGGACTCGTAAATGGAAGGTTGTGGATTTGAATCCCGGCGGAGCACAAAAACATACCATTTATATTTTCAAATGTGCTCTTCGATGGGTTGAAAAAATTCATAAGCCTTTACCAAAGACCGGTCACTGAAAGGTCCATCCAATCTTACAACAACTGGGTCTTGCTTGAGAATTGGCGCTTTCTACAGCGACGACCAAGCTCGCTGAGGGCTCTTGAGGTGTGATACACACAAAAATAGCGCTCACCAAATAAATCATCCTAATATTATTATTTTTATGGAGAAATAAGAGTGTTTTTTTTTTGTTTTTAATTTCTAGTTAAAATCAATTTTCACTGTGTGAATACACAAAGTCTACTAAAGTTTTATCTAAAATATATTAATTAATTATTTTGCCCTAAGTATGTTCCTAGACCCTAGTATTAAGATTATTTTAAATTGTATCTTACAGTTCTGACGCTGAGAAATATAATTTATGCCCAAAAAAAACAGATAAAGAAATAATCACAGTGATTTTTTTCATTTATTGAATAATTTAATATTATTTATTGGTGATTTGACTTCCGAATTGAATCGCAAAAAAATTCAGTAAAAACAAGTCTAAGGAAAATATACTTTATAACCTTTAAAACATTTTTTCACCAACTATCTTATGTAAATGATAAATGAGGTAAAAAATAGATTAGAAAGACTTCCATTAATAAAATAAAATTAAATAATTCGTTGACCGGTTGGTGTGAGGCTGACCACCCATCTATAATCTAATCTATAATCTAATCTATAATCTAATCTATAATCTAAGTTGCAAGGATATATTCATTCAAAGCTCTCAGATGTATGCCCACAAACAAACACGTGTAGTTCGCGCTTACAAATGCTGATTGTGTACTTACAAATAAAATCCAAACCTCAAATGAACATAAGCCCTGCAACTCTTGCCGACATTCCCTGAAACTGGGGTGACATTGGCAAAGTGAACCATTTTTTACAGTATGGGTGGTCAGCCTCATACCAACCTATAAGTCAAGGAATGACCCATGCTGTAAACAAATGATTCACTTTGCCAATGTCACCTTTGTTTAAGGGAAAAGTTGCAGGGTGTATGTCAATTTGTTGGTCGCAAACTTACACGTGTCTTTTTGTGGGATTGCATTTGATATGAATTGGAAATTTATAATTTTTTTTTTTTAATGAATTCAAAACAAAACACTGTTTATTTTCACAATAAAATTTATTTTAAAAAGATTAAAATCTTTAAAACAAATTACAAACGTTTTCGACCTAGTAGGTCATCTTCAGGTATCATGAATTGAATTGGAAATGTTAATATATCTTTGCAATTTAGATTATAAATAGACTGTCAGCGATTAATGAGGTCCACAAGTGTCGTCAACCTGCCGGGTTGCTAGGAAAAGGCAAACAAATACTTTGTTTTCGGTTGCTAAGGAAGGCAGTCCCATGCAAGACTGACGTGTGTTCAAAGAGAGTGAGAAAAAATTCCAAATTAAAAAATGCTCGGACCTTGTTATAACCTACATATAATCTAAGTGCACAAATATAGTGTCATAAAGAAGACTACTAAGAATTTCCTGGAGAGACCACACCACAAATGAGGAGGTTCTCCAAAGAATCGAAGGAGGAAGGCATCAGCTCAGGACCTTGTCCAAAAGGCGTGCAAGATGGATCGGCCATGTAATGCGACAAGAAGGTCTCTTGTATGCCATAATGGAGGGGATGACTGAGGGGAACAACTCTAGGGGACGCCCACGCCAGGAGTAGGTACCTGGAGGACCTGTTGGTGGACGTGCGCTGCTCATCATATGCAGACCTTAAAAGAGCCGCACAAGACAGGGAAGAATGGAGGAGAAGAGTGAAAGAAATTGCTGCAAGCCAATCCCAGGATTGAAACCAGAGAAGAAGAAGAAAGGATTCAAATTTAATATCATTTGGCAGCTAAAAACCGGAAAGAGAATCATAACTTCAAAACAATATTATGTAGGTAGTCTGAAAAGACATTACAGTGCACCGTACTGCATTTAGCATTGCTACCAACTGCATGCGTTTCACAGTGCTGTGAAATAGAAAATTTATCTAAATTTCGGGAATCCATTTTTATTTCCTACTAAGAATGACGTCACATAGCCGAAGGATTTTTTGATTGCGCGGAATCCAATCTTATGTTCGCAACTAAAACGCAACTAAGCTACACATATAGTGTAACTTCTTGCCGCGTTATCCCCGAAGGGATCGCATGTGGCGAGTTGAACCTATTTATTTTTATAGGTAAGGGGGCCGGCCTTACGCCAACCACTTCAGTTGTGCTTCAAGTGGAGGTTTCCCAGCTCCCGAGAGTGCTGGTACTCATTTCTTGTGAAGGCTGAGTAAACCTTGCCGGTATTTTATTTTGGGGTTTGAAATAAACACCGAAACGGGAAATCATTTCTGACACCCTCGGTGGGATTCGAACCCGAGCTTTCGGCATGGAATGCAAGCACTCTACCACCTGAGCTATCGACTGGACAAATGTTACTTTTTATAAAGAAAAACAGATCATATACATTTTTGTTCCAGTATAAGCTGCTTAGGTACTAGTTAGGTTTATGTTAGAATTACGCTCGTTTGACATTTTGACAATTATTATATTAATTTTAAAACTAAACAAATTTCAAAACTTAATTTAACTCGGATTTTTACTGAATTTGTAACAGACCTAAACATAATTACTACCTTCGCTCGAATGTATGCAGTGATTTGTGACAATACTGTTTTCAAACTAAGTTCATCCTCAGTCGTCGTGCAGAGAGGATGTTCTCCTGAAGACGTTGGCTACGTCGCCGACGAAACGTCGAGAATGATGTAAGTTCTCTCTAAACGGTTCGTGAAATATCCGAGTTAAATTAAGTTTCGAAATTTGTTTAGTTTTAAAATTAATATAATTGCTTAGGTACCTACTGATGTATTTTTTAGAAGAATGAAAAAATGAGGAAATGATGAATATTTTTTGACGGTTTTTTCATACGGCACAGATAGGTGTTGCCAGTTCATAAAAAAAGATTAATTTTTATGTTTAAATAATAAATACCTACCTACGTATAAGTAACCTGTACTTATATTCTAAATGCATTTTACAAAAAAATAAGTTGGCAAGAGAAAAATATCCGATATTAATTCACATGCAAATCTTATTAATAAGTACTTAAAGTTCGTTCAGATCAGGATAGTAGGTAAGTAAAAAAGACAGCACAATGAGAAAAAATGTGTTTAATGAGGTGTGTGTATTTGAAACCGACAAAAAAAAAACACACGCAACTAAGCTACACATATAGTGTAACTTCTTGCCGCGTTATCCCCGAAGGAGTCGCATGTGGCGAGTTGAACCTATTTATTTTTACAGATAAGGGGGCCGGCCTTACGCCAACCACTTCAGTTGAAGTGGGGGTATCCCAGCTCCCGAGGGGGCTGATACTCATTTCTTGTGAAGGCTGAGTAAACCTTGCCGGTATTTTTAATTTGGGGTTTGAAATAAACACCGAAATAGGAAATCATTTCTGACACCCTCTTCGGTGGGATTCGAACCCGAGCTCACGGGGTAGAATGCAAGCACTCTACCAACTGAGCTATCGACCGGACAAAATTGTGACAATACTCCGATGGGTTGCTATTTGTGTAGAAGAAAGCGATTCACCAACCTATTCTGCCTGGCCAGAAACAGGTATTAATGTCATAAATTAATAATTCATTATTGTTTATTTTAATTATTTAATAATTACCCAATGACATCTCTTGAACCAGGGTCAAAGTAATGGTCAAATGACCCAGGCGGGGATCGAATCAGCGTTATTCTATTTCAAATACGCAAGAAAGATCAGCTACTTGACTCTCTCGGTAAAACACAGACATTTTATTTCTTAGATTTGGTTCATTTATAATTTATTTTAGTTAAATGTATATGGGTCATCAATACTGTAGAAAAATGTTTCACTATGTCAATGTCACCCCTGTTTCGAGGAAGGGCGGCAAAACTGGCAGGTTTTATATTCACTTGTTTTTGTTTCAATTTTAAATTCAATTTGATTATAGACATATCTTAAAAACTAAATGGATGAATGTTCTTTTGTTTATTTAGAATCTTTTTATCATTAATATTGTTAGATCTACGAAACGTGAAAACAACACTCCTAACCAGCTGTCTAAAACAACTAATACACTGTCCTCGTCAGAGCAGGCAATATGACGAGAATAAAATTTACTGGCAAATCGAGCTGGCAAACTTCCAAAAAAACTAACCAGCTGTAGCATTATAAATACCTACCACGTCAAAAAATAAAATATTATTTATTTTACACGATGGCAACGCTACATGCATTTCAAATAATGTGTTCTTTTTTCAAAAAGAGAATTCGAATCGCCAAACCATAGACATTTGCTCTGGTTTTATTTTTTTTCACGCCGTTTCAGGCGACCTGTTTTCAATCAAATGTAGCCATGACCTATATTTTATACCTACCTCTCGAATAATTATTTATTTTTGATATTTAATTTTACTCAAATTACAGATTAATCTGATTTTTATTCCGGAATGAAAAGGGATTGAAACATCATCAAAATTAAATGCATTATATTAGCTACGGGATTCTATATAATTTATAATCTAAGTTGCAAAGATAATTTTACATTTAAGATTCATCTTAAATGCATGCTCACAAACAAACACGTTTAAGTTCGAGCTTACAAATTCTGCATGTGTAAACATAGAAGTATTTTTTTATGAACATTTTTTAAGGCTACCAAATAAATATTTTTTTTACACAAGTGCCTAATCCATAAAAAATATAAGACATTTAGTATGCAAGGACGTTAAAATACGAACTTAAATAATAATATATCCTAATGGATTGGAAAAGAACCTTGAGATGTGTCGCAATCTTTCATCACTTGGCGTAAGCATTTCTTTCATAATGGATTCTGTAATTTCTTTCATTTTTTTTGTGAAAATACAGAGATAATTAGTGAATTTCTATTTTCATAAAAAAAAAAATTCAGAAGTTCTATTGTTTTCAAAACAAAAAATTAAAAGACTAATGACGTCGACCAACAGGCCCGGATTGATGCAAGGAAATATTTTCTAGTAAACTAGTTCCTACTTCATTGTATAAAAAAAAAGATTCGATTCTTAGCGTGAGACTTGTATCTGAGCCGTCGAGCTGAACAGTTCAAAATACACTATGTGTACGTACCGTATGTGAACCGTATCTTTCAATAAACATCCTCAGTTTTTTTTTAATTGAACCCAATAAAATCATAAAAAATTATAGTTTTCAGAGTTTGTGTATTGAATACCTACTATTCACCCAGTGAAAATTCATTTACAAATGGACTTTTTGTCCTAACTCATCCTTCTCATTTCTCTATTGGTTTTGTCTTCTTTGTAACTTTGTCAATTTTGTTACAGTGTCCTCTTTAAAATGACGTAAGCAAGTCGAAAGTACTCGAGGTGAAATAAATACTCCATTTGTGAAAATACAACTCTGTGTTTTTGAAATTTTTATAATTCCTCATCATAATTTTATATTTGCAACTAGGATTATTATAGTTCCTTGACTTATAGGTTGGTATGAGGCTGACCACCCATACTGTAAAAAATGGTTCACTTTGCCAATGTCACCCCTGTTTCAGGGAATGTCGGCAAGAGTTGCAGGGCTTATGTTCATTTGAGGTTTGGATTTTATTTGTAAGTACACATTCAGCATTTGTAAGCGCGAACTACACGTGTTTATTTGTGGGCATACATCTGAGAGCTTTGAATGAATATATCCTTGCAACTTAGATTATAGATTATTATTATAGATTATTAATTGTTTAGTGTTTATTTGTTTTATATATTTGAATGTATTTAATTGCTTGTATTCCTTGACTGATAGGTTGGTATAAGGTTGACCACCCATACTGTAAAAAAGTGTTTCACTCTGCCAATGTCACCCCTGTTTCAGGGAAGGTCGGCAAGAGTTGCAGGGCTTATGTTCATTTGAGATTTGGTTTTTTATACTGTAGGCCCGCATGCGGCATGTGTGAGCGCGAAATTATGCGTGTCTGCTTGTGGGAATGCATTTAATAGGAATCTCAAATGATACCTACATATCTTTGCAGCTTAGATTTAGATTAAGATAACAGATTCCACCATTTTTTATGAAGAACAAAACAAGGTCTTCGCAATGTCTTCCAGGTATTAAAAATAGATATGTCGAGTAAAAATGCAAATATATATATTTAGAGATTTCTCACTTCTTGTTTGAATGTCTCCATATCGACGGTTAAAAGGTAATAGGGCATAAGCGACAAAAACTAAATTGTTCAGGAGAGCAGTTTTAAAAGTTTGACATTGCAGAAAAATGTCATAACTTTTTTTTTCTAATCTAGTTGCCCACAATGTTTTACGTTTTTTTATATCACAAGCGTCTTAAGGACAAAAAAGTCAAAAGTCTTGTCGATAAACAGCAAACCCATAGTTAAGTTTAAGTTAGATTTACGGTCGTTTGACATTTTGACAAATATATTAATTTTAAAACTAAACAAATTTCAAAACTTAATTTAACTCGGATATTTCACGAACCGTTTAGAGAGAACTTACATCAGTCTCGACGTAGCCAACGTCTTCAGGAGAACATCCTCTCTGCACGACGACTGAGGATGAACTGAGTTTGAAAACAATATTGTCACAAATCACTGCATACCTTCGAGCGTAGGTAGTAATTATGTTTAGGTCTGTAAAGGCTGGTTCGGACAAGGCGAGTAATTTAGTCAAGTAACGAGTAATTTAGTGGCTAAACGTGTGCGAACCCCAACAATTTAGTCCAGTAGTTAAGTCAATGGTTTAGTCAAGCCGATCCATTTCATTCTATTTTTTCGGGCAAGTAGCGGCCCCGCCCACCGCCCGTGGGCGAGTGTTGCCGAGAAGCCACGGAAAAGTCCGAGTCCGAAGAGCCACGGAAAAGCCCGAGTCCGAGTCGAGTTTATTAGCGGCCGCGCCATTGGCCGCTCACTCTTGGCGGGGAAACGGAAATGCAAGAATGGCGGCAATTTAAATTGGCTGCACTTTGAAAAGATAATGCCCGTTTTCAGCAAGAATATTTAAAGATAAAGTGCTGTTTAAAAATATTTAAGTACTTAAGAACTTCTTATATTTGCGAGCCCGATGTTCCGCTTCCTAAACTTAGCGACCTGTCAGTGAGGTTATGTCATGTTTAAACTGTAAATAAGTGGATATGCACACCGATATCCTTGGTTTTTTAGAAACTCTTGAGAATATAGAAGTTGCTAGGACTTATCTACTTCCAAAAAGTTTTGAGAAAGGTAATTTTTTTTCGATAAGAATAGTATGACATCGATTTTTGGTGCGGATATCAGCTGTCAAAAATACAATCATGTAGCTCCTTGCTGACAATAGAGCTGTACAAATATAGTTTTGGTAAAGATGTTGTGGAAATAACTATTATCGTCCATGAATTTATTACGTATTTAAAAACATCGATCTTTTACATTGATCGATGTTTATAGGTACCTACCATAAATTTGTCATATCACAGGCCTTATGATATCCTTCAGATGGATTGTTACTTATTGTTTTGTACAGAAACAATTCAGTGACACACGGGGATAACTAATTAGAGGCATTACAATTTTATGCCACTGTAAGCCATCAGCTGGTATATCTGTGACAGACGTGAGAGGCGTATGTAGCAGGATTGAACAAGTTTCTCGCGGTCAGCCTCTGAAAAGTTGAACCATGTTTCTTCTTTAACTTGATAATTGATTGGTGACCGCCGTGTATTTGAAAATGCCGATTTTACATGTTGAATATTGATGTTAATTGTCAACAACGAAAAACGCAACAGAGAAATGCATCTGAATGCAGCTGCAGACTAGAGCCGTATTATAGTGTGTGCATACAAAATATACTTTGTACACATCATTGAAAAGATAAAAATTCAATTAAAAAATAATGTTTGCAGCGTAAATGGTAGATATTATTATAAACATCAAATAGTCATGTGTTGTTTTTATTTAAAATGTGTATATTATTTTATAAACCATAAAATACATTTCGAATTTACAAAAGTCGAGTTTCGAAGTTGTTTGCTAAACAGGCTCCTAGCTAGGTGGCCGGGCATAAATCAGTTAATATTACCAAACCATAGCCAATTTAAAGGGCTTTATAATAACATGATTTGAATACTCAATTAATATTTTCAAACTGCAGCCAATTCAAATTTTCCGCCATTATAGAAAGGGCTTTCTGCAGCCAACTTCGCACTTGTGTACTGTACTGGACCGTAATGCGAACGCTTCACGGGCGAGTAGCGCCCCGCCCACTACTAAATTACTCGTTACTTGACTAAATCAGTGGCCTTGTGCGAACTAGCCTTTACTAATTCCACTTTCATCTTGTTTGTATTCCACGTCACTAGATGGTACTATGTTACCTGTACACACCGCACTAATTATATCATTGTCTTTGACTTGAAACTTAGGTACCTACTGGTTTCAATAGTGAGTTGAGTGTAGGTTTCCAAATACTGGACAATTTGAAACTGTCGTCTCTGTTGAAGTTAGGATGCCTATAAATTTCAATGGCCTCGTTACAAGTCTGGGAATCAAGAATTTTTCTTTCGATAGGACCTTTATTTGGTCGAATCTAATAAGGTGAATATCCTTCATCCTCTTATAAAGTTTATCATGGAGATAGAGGAACAAGGAAAAATCTCATTCCTTGATGTGCAAGTACGCAGAAGGATAGATGGCAGCCTGGGTAACTCTGTGTATAGGAAACCAACACACACAGATAGAAATTTGTTTAGTTTTAAAATTAATATATATGTGTCAAAAGCAAAACCATACTTCGAAAACGCAGTTGTTTGCTTGGGCATAAACAACAACAAAAAATCATCGTAGAGCTATGGGAGTGAGCGCATTAGAAAGAGCGGAAAATTGTAAGTAGGATAGCATCCATAACAAATTTTTGACCAAAATGTCGCTTATGCCCTGTAACCTTTTAACCTTTGATATTATAATGTTTCATTCACTAATGGAAGCGTCAATCAAAAGACAACCTACGCCTTTTAGGAAAAACGTAAATATAGCAAAGTCTGACACTCATTTCCTATGACAAGTCCAGTAAAGAAAATAATATCTTGTTGTTTTTCCTGAGAAAAGAGTTTCCTTCGGCCGAATGACGTCACACTGAGCCTTGAACCCATCTTTATAATACAAATGAAATGGCGTTCGCTGGTAGCCGCATCACTCGAAAACGGAATAAAATTACAAGATCAAAATCTTATTCTTAGACATATTAGTCGTCCGCACACTTTGACAAACTAATGATGGATCTGTCAATCAAAGATGGCCGCAAGTGAGCAGCTGATTAATCTGCATACAAATATAACCAAAATTCGGTAGGTAAGAATGACCGTGGGGATGAGACTTCCAGCCCAGGCATCATTAGTTTGTCAAAGCGTAGGCTCAACAGACGACTAAAATGTCTAAGAATAGCCCCGAAAGACTTTGAATAATTTGTTGTGTAATTAATTAAATAAATACACTGTTTTAATTCACTTATTATTTTATTTTAAATATGTCAAACGTTTTCGCCTAAAAAGGCATCCTCAGGACAATGACAATGACAAATCAAAATTAAATTCTCTTCTTCTTCATCTTTTAAAATAATAAGTGAATTAAAACAGTGTATTTATTTAATTAATTATACAATGGACTTTCACTGTGTAAACCACCAAACCCTGAAAAATATTATTTGTTGTGTATGCTACTTGACTTATAGGTAGGGACTGGAAAATAGTGGTGTTATTTTTTAGGAAATTCGCGTTATTTTTTTGTGAAATTCGCGTTATTTTTGATCAAAAACAGGGAAATTCGCGTTATTTTTCATGATAAACGGGGAGATTCGGTATAATTTTTAGGGTTGATTTGATCAAAATAAAGGTTTATATAATTGCAAAACAAAATATATTACTAATATTTACAATTTATTATATAAACAACATTATGTACCTTCAAAAACAATGAATAAACAAAATCTGAATCAATACGAGTATCTGCAACCGAAGATGGAAGGACCCACCGAAAACGTTTTTGCAATAAAAAATACTGAAGTGGTAGGTAAAAAACAATGTTTTTTAATTTTAGTTTCTTAAAAAAAATGTAGGTAGGTATATTATTTTTTAAAATAATCCTTTTTTACAAAAAAAAAAACCATTGATTGAAAAAAGTATTAATATTTCAATGACACTCCGAATACCCTGCAAATATCCTTTTAAAATATTTAATTTTTGTGCATTTAGTGTCTAGATGAGGGTTATCTAATTTTTCAAGGGATGTTGGCTTTTATGAAAGCTTCAAGTTGTGCTCTTGGCTAATCCAGCAACAGCTTCACTCCTTGAAGTATTTTCCTTCATTGATGTCACGATTCAAGTCTGCTTGGATGATCCAGGACAGTTCTGCTTATCATTAATTAAAAAAAAAAAATAGATTAGTGAATAGGAATGCAATTCACCAACCTACTCTGCCTGACCAGATACAGGTATTAATATCATTAATTAATAATTCATTTTTGTTTATTTTAATGAAGAGTTGCAAGGCTTATGTTCATTTGAGATTGGGTTTTTATATTGTAGGTCCACATGCGGCATGTGTTAGCGCGAAATTATACATATCTGCTTGTGGGAATGCATTTAATATAAATCTTAAATTATATATATCTTTGCAGCTTAGATTAGATTAGATTAGATTCATTTATAATTACCCAATTACATCTGTTGAACCAGGGTCAAATTTATGGTCAAATGACCCAGGCGGGGATCAAACCCCGCGTCTAGCGTTCTAGCGTGTTTTTAAACGTTGAAAGATCAGCCTACTTGGCCCTCTCGGTCATAGCACCGACCAATTTTCCTGTACTTTGCACCTTGCAAAGGGTTTTCGCATGATTTTTTCCTTTCCTACAAAATCGTTGCGTTGCAAAAGCGATACATGACAACTTTTTCGCACAATTTCTACCAAAAGTACGAAAATTCGCGATATTTGCGTAAAACCTCAAATTTCGCGTTATTCGCGTAAAAACATCAAAATTCGCGAATAAATTCGTTTTATCGCGATCGCGAAATTTTCCAGTCCCTACTTATAGGTTGATATGCGGCTGACCATCCGCATGCTGTAGAAAATTATTCACTTTGCCAATGTCACCCCTGTTTCAGGGAAGGTGGGCAAAAGTTGCAGGGTGTATGTCCATTTGAGATTTGGGTTTTTATGTTGTAGGTTCACATGCGGCATGTGCAAGCGTGAACTTATACGTGTCTGCTTGTGAGAATGCATGTAATGTTACATATCTTTGCAACTTAGATTAGATTAAATTAGAGATTAGGGGTCTACGACACTTTTAGAAGTGCCGAAAAATTCATTCATCATCCGATTACCAAAGATCTATTCAGCCTTACAGCAACTGGGTCTTGCTTGAGAATTGACGCTATATAGCTACGACTAAACTTGTAAAAGTTGTAATTTGTTGTTGTCGATAGCTCAGTCGGTAGAATGCTTGCATATTGAATGCCGAGAGAAAGGGTTCGAATGCTACCGAGGGTGTCAGAAATGATTTCCGTTTTCGGTGTCCCAAAAACCCAAACCCAAAATAAATAACGGCAAGGTTTACTCAGCTTTCTCAAGAAATGTGTAGGTACCAGCCTCCTCGTGAACTGGGAAACCTTCACTTCAACTGTAGTGGGTGAAAAGGTTCCACTCGCCACATGCAAAAACGCGGCAAGAAGTTACACTATACGTGTGGCTTAGTTTTGTTTATAGAAATGAAAGCAGACACGTGAAAAGAAGAAAAAGAAAACGGATGCTATGTAGATGCCAGCAAGACTGAAATTTGCAAATTAAATAAATAAAAAAATAAAAAAAGTTACACTTTATGTGTGGCTTAGTTTCTTTTTGAGCTGCGTTTATAGAAATGAAAGTAGCAACGTTAAAAGAAGAAAAAGAAAACGGATGCCATGCGAATGCCAGCATGACTGAAATTCGCAAATAAATTAAGTTTATTTGCGATAAAAAAACAAAATGGTGATACAGAAAAGATAAGGATCTACACGCAAATTTAAATACAGAATTAATTTGTCATTTATTTGTTTTATTTTTTAGCACTCCTTTGTCAGCACTCTTACAAATGAGTAGTTTTAAATTAACAACAACAAAAATGGAGCCCGTATATTTGTGTGTTTTTAAAAAACTATTACTTTATTTTACAGTCTCATTTTATTCATTCTTTGTTTCTACACATAATTTGCAATAGTCTGTTTCACTATTTTCGCAATGCCGACATGTGGGACCTATTTATTTCCACGGATAAGGTGGCCAGCGTTACGCCAACCACTTAACTACAACCGAAAATAAACATCCATCTGTCTGAATAATCTAATCTAATCTAAGTTGCACATATCGCACGTTTAATAATAAAGAGAAATAACTCGAAAATTGGGAAAATCGAGATTTTGTAATAAAACGCAAGAACAATGCTAGAAGAATGCGTAGAATGCGACAGCCGTTCAATTTGGACGAATATGACCGAGATAAAACATTGGCCGCCTTTTTCATACCATACAAGTTGTACTGGGTGTCTGAACTTCAAACGTGATTTCCCAACATTCTTGTTTTTTGAGTTATTGCTCTTTATTATTAAACGTGCGATATATATTACATTGGAGATTCGCATTACATGCATTTTCACAACTAGACATGTATAAGTTCGCGCTTGCACATGCCGCATGTGAACCTACAACATAAAAACCAAATCTCAAATGGGCATACACCCTGCAACTCTTACCGTCCTTCGCTGAGACAGGGGTGACATTGGCAAAGTGAACCATGTTTTACAGCATGGGTGGTAGGCCGCATACCAACCTAATAAAAATAAAAATAATAAAAATCTTGTAATTCGATTATCGATTTCGTAAATCGAAAACATATGTAATATACGACGGTACTCCTAGAGAGTGATTTGCTTGCATACATTTCTTCGTGAACGTGCCAAAGAGCCATTGAAAGGAGGATGCTTGGAATCAGCCTCAGAGACAGGGTTCCTAACCAGGAGATCCGTAGACGCACTGGTGTCACTGATGTCATACAGCGAGTGGTCTGCTTACAGTGGCGCTGGGCTGGTCACGTCGCAAGGCAAGACCATGACGGGGGCCGAAATAGATCGTCCAGTGGGGAGACCCCAACTGAGGTGGCTGGACGACATCAAGGGAACTGCAGGCAGAGGATGATTGAATACAGCAGCGAATAGACAGGAAAAGAGATGATTGGAGGAGGCATATGTCCAGGGGTGGACTGAGAAAGGCTGAGAAAGAAGAATAAGAAGATGTTTCTTCGATTTACGCAATTGAGATTTGGTCAAAAATGAGTTATGAATGCTATCCTACTTGAAATTTTCCACCCTTTCTGATGCGCCAACTCCCATAGCTCTACGATGTTTATGCCCAAGCAAACATTTTTGAAGTTTTTCGTTTTTGTTTATGAAGTATGGTTTTTGTGTAACTGACCGTATTTTCGCCTTTTTTGTCCTAAAGGCGCTTGTGGCATAAAAAAATCGTAAAACATTGTACTACCACATTAATAGGAATACCAATAAATGCCTTTATTTATTTTAATTTTAGAGCTGTTTGGATTTTATATAAAAATAAAAAGGTTAAAAAGGTACCGGTCCGTAGCTCAGTGGTAACACTGCGGACTCTGAATGGGAAGGTTGTGGGTTCGATTCCCGGCGGAGCACAAAAAATATACCATTTATATTTTCAAATTTGCTCTTCGCCGGGTTGAAAAATTCATAAAACCTTTACCAATGACCGGTCACCAAAGGTCCATCCAGCCTTACAGCAACTGGGTCTTGCTTGAGAATTGGCGCTTTGTAGCGACGACGATCAAGCTCGTAAAAAGGTCGATAGCTCAATTGGTAGAATGCTTGCATTCCGTGCCGAGAGCAAGGGGTCGATCTCAAAGTTTAGTCAGCCTTCACAAGAAATGAGAACCAGCCCCCCCGGGAGCTGGGATACCCCCACTTCAACTGAAAGTGGTTGGTGTGAGGCCGGCCCCCTCACCTGTAAAAATAAATAGGTCCCGAAGCGCCACATGCGACCCCTTCGGGGATAACGCAGGCAAGAAGTTACACTATATGTGTAGCTTAGTTGCGTTTTTTTAGATGAGTTAACGCAATGTTTGACACTAGGGCCAATGTCAGTTTTCCCGCTCCCGGTGTTGTGTTTTTTGCTCAAAACTGAGTAAACTTTGCCGGCATAAAATGTGCTTTGTAATCCGATCGGCATCAAACTTCGTGGCATCTATTCCGGGAGTAATCAACACGTTTTCTAAAAACTTCATTGTACAAAAGATTTTTGTAATCCGATGGACATCAAACTTTCACAGCATCCGTTCCGGGAGTAAGCAAAACGTTTTCTGAAATCTTCTTACATCTTTTGAGTGTCCATAGTATTTAAGCACTCTGTTTCCAGCTTCCTGTTTACTTCCGTGCAACTTTGATAATATATTAGATGTTTTAAGTATGTTCACAGGAATATTTTCTCTATTTCAAGGTAAGTGGAAATATTTTCAGCGAGAATTCGCAGAAAGGACAGATAATCCACACCAGCTGCTTCCTCTTATCTCTATCGACCAGTAAATAAATATTTTTTGAATATTCTGGAAAAATATTTTGAAGTATCTAGAATGTTTTGTATCTAAAATAAACAGAGAGCTTTGGAGCAGTGGTTCTCAAGCATTTCTCGACAAGGTGGCGCATGTATTGTTTTCTTTCTAATAACTACATTGTTTTTCTTTCAATCGGAAGCCACTGTGTTTGGTTTTTGTTCGACCAGCGACCACTTTGACTGATTTCATTCGACCAGCGACAACTCGCTCCCCCAGTTCTTGTTTGCCGTATAGACCAATTTTGTCAAATATAACCTTTTAATGCAGTTGTCTTAAGAATCAAATTCTACACAATCTGAGCTAAGAAAAATACGCATTTGTCTTCAAATGTGCGAGCTTTTCAACATTTTCACATACGATATTCTGTGTTCGAAAATTAATTCAGTTCTTGAGTGCCGTATAGCCAGCAAACGCTGGAGGCGCATGCGTGACTGCTACGTGACTGCCTAATCTGCCAATCACAGACGCGCGTGGGCATGACGTCACACCGACACAATGTTGTATGTTATATGTATTTTACTAAAAGATTGTCGCGAGCGTCCGGTCAAAGTCCGATATTTTGCCGTATATCCACTTTACGTAATTTTCGTTGCTAATCTTTGGCGTATATACCTACATTTTAAAACGCTTTTTTTAGTATTAAACGTAAAATTATAATGACTTGTATGGGTTATTATAATGCCAGACCTACAGTACTTTTGGTAAAATAGGTAATTGAATTACGATTTTGTCAATTACAATAACAAAACACAAAAACATTGCTCCTGTAAAATATTCTTAATGGCCTATACGGCAAACAAGAACTAAGGCAGCGAAGTTTTACTGATTCACTTCCACTAGGGACCACTTCTACTGTTTGTTTTCGAGTAGGGACTCCTTTGGTTATTTTAATTTGACCAGGGACCACTTTTATTGGTTTAATTTGACTAAGGACCGCTTTGATTGTTTTTTTTCGGCCGAGACCACTCTGATATCTATATCGATCTATATAGCTATGATGAAATGTTATAATTTTTGTTCCTTGAATTACAGGTTGGCATGAGGCCAACTACCCTGACTGTAGAAGAAGTTAATCATAACATAATAACGGAACGCAAGTGATAAAGAAAATGGAAAAAATAAGAAAGAAGAAAAAGTAAGCTAGTGTTACTATTTACGGGTTAAATTTAATGAAAACTTCGGTTAATCAATTTCACCCAATTTATTTTAAGATTTCATTCACATTTGGTTCGAACAGAGTTGTTGATAACTTTTGTACTGTTTAGCTCGACGGCTCTGATACAAGTCTGCGCTACAGACAGCTTTAGCCCTTTATATAGTATGACAAATGGGCGATTCTCGAAAAATCGAGAAATTTCTAGAAGATTCGAGCGAATGCTCACACCATCGAACAAACACAAGTACAATTATCCTAACACCTACATCTAGAAACACACTCACACAAGTAAAAACACACAATCACACATTCGTAGCTTTGTGAACCACGGCCAAACCCCGAAAGAATCTAATCTAATCTATGTTGTTAAGATATGTAACATTGGGGATTCACATTATATGCATTCTCACAAGCAGACACGTACCTACAAGTTCGCGCTTGCACATGCCGCATGCGAACCTACAACATAAAAACCCAAATCTAAAATGAACATACACCCTGCAACTCTTGCCGACCCTCCTTGAAACAGAAAAACCATTGGCAAAGTGAACCATTTTCTACAGCATAGGGGGTTAGCCGCATACCAACCAAAGTATAATATGAAGTATCTTTTATATATGTTGCATGAACCTCCCGCGGGCCTCCGCTTGAGAATCACTGAGTTAGAAAATACTTGGAAGCGATTCCGAGTAAATATTTTCATATGCAAACATGAATGAGTTAGTTTATAGCTCTAATTGAGTCATTTCCATAGTCAAACAAATAAGCCTTAGCTTAAACGCTGTTCCCTGATTAGCACATTTTATATCTTTACTTTGTCGACTCAATATTTTGTTACGGAATTTTTTCGAGATGGTATTCTTCTTCTTTTTCTTCTGTATGGCGAATCTCGCGGAGAGCAGAGGCGCCTGTAACTGTAACTGTAACTCTGTCGCCATTCCGCTAGGGGTGGCCAGAGCCCCTGCAGAGTTGCCTCCATTTTTTCCTATCCTGACATACCTCTTTCAATTCCTTCATATCCATCAACTTTTTCATGCATTTTCTTCTTTTACGCTCACTTTGTATATCCCATTCTTTCACAATCTCCAAAATCTGATCACTCCATACTTTTCTCGGTCGTCCCTTCCCTCTTTTTCCTTTCACACTTTCTTTATATACATACTTTGTCAGTCTATCATCTTTCATTCTTTCCACATGCCCAAACCATCTCATCACATTCTTTTGTACTTTAACTTTCACATCCTCTTTCAAATTACATTATTTTTTTACCCATTCATTCCTAACTCTATCCCTCAAAGTTTTTCCTGTCATGCTTCTCAAATGCTTCATTTCCACCGTACATACTTTACTCATTTCGCTATCATTCACTGTCCATGCTTCACTTCCATACATCAAAGTCGGTAACAATATGCCATTGTGTACCGCCATTCTCAGATCCATCTTCAGGCGCCAGTGTCAAGTATACTCGAGATGGTATTTTGATGACATGCAGTGCTTTTCTGCGACATTTTGGTTGTCCGTTTAGCCCACGCTTTGACAAACTAATGATGCCTCAGCTGGAAGTCTCATCACTACGGTCATTCTTACCTACCGAGTATCGGTAATATTTGTATGAAGACTAATCAGCTGTTCACTTGCGGCCATCTTGGATTGACAGGTCTTTACACAAATGCGTCATTAGTTTGTCAAAGCGTGGGCTCAACGGACGACCAAAATGTCCAAGAATAGCCCCGTTTGCTGTTTTTGTGTGAATCACACCTCAAGACCCCTCTGCGAGCTAAGTCGTCGCTGTAGAAAGCGCCAATTCTCACGCAAGACCCAGTTGCACGGTAATAAACTAATTATAATTGTTGCTAACGTAGTATTGTCATGATTTTACCGGGTGTAATTGAATAAAAATTGTGGTTATTTATTTTTGCACAATTTCATTTAAGACACAGTTCACATAGAGTGGCTTTTAAACTGTTTAGCTCGACGGCTCAGATACAAGTCTTCCGCTACAGACAGTCCTGGCCCTTTTTATAGCATGCATAAGGATTGTTTTTGAAACATTGGGAAATGGATCATGTGAGATTTCGGCAGATTATTCTATTTAGAATATTCGAGTAAATACATAACATCGAACAAATACTTAATACAAATAAGTACAATTATACAAGTACCTGAAATCTTCCCGAGCGTGAAGTCGCAAATTGTCATATGTCATTATACCACGAGGTGTTTGTTTGTTTTTTGTACTAAACTAATAGAATTCTTAAAATAGCATACCAAGAGTAGGTACTAAGCGTTGACAATATTGGATTATATGGATATAAATAGACTGTTTGCTTGGTCTCCATTTAACTAGTGTTAACCAAAGTCAGTTATAGTCCGATAAGTTTAATTGAATTCAGGTTAGATTCACGGTCGTTAGGCATATTTGGAAAATTACTTAACTTGTACCTAAAAAAAACATAAATAAGCTACGCATATAGTGTAACTTCTTGCCTACGTTATCCCCAAAGGGGTCGCATGTGGCGATTTCTGACCTATTTATTTTTACGGGTAAGGGGGCCGGCCTCACACCAACCACTTTCAGATGAAGTGGGGGTTTCCCAGCTCCCGGGGAGGCTGGTTCTCATTTCTTGTGAAGGCTGAGTAAACCTTGAGATCGACCCCTTGCTCTCGGCATGGAATGCAAGCATTCTACCAATTGAGCTATCGACCTTATTACGAGCTTGGTCGTCGTCGCTACAAAGCGCCAATTCTCAAGTAAGACCCAGTTGCTGTAAGGCTGGATGGACCTTCTGTGACCGGTCATTGGTAAAGGTTTATGAATATTTCAACCCAGCGAAGAGCAAATTTGAAAATATAAATGGTATATTTTTGTGCTCCGCCGGGATTCGCACCAACAACCTTCCATTCAAAGTCCGAAGTGTTACCACTGAACTGCGGACCGGTACCTTCGTTGACTTATAGGTTGGTATGAGGCACCCATACTGTACACCCATACTGTACACCCATACTGTACACCCATACTGTAAAAAATGGTTCACTTTGCCAATGTCACCCCTGTTTCAAGGAAGGTTGGCGAGAGTTGCTTGGTTTCTGTTCATTTGAGATTTGATTTTTGAATTGCAAGTAGTACACATGCAGCATTCATTATAAGCGTGAACTTGCACGTGTCCGTTTGTGGGCATGCATTTAATATGAATTTAAGACGTTAATATATCTTTGTAGCTTAGATTATAGATTATGGACATATTGGAAGATCTTAACCAAGAAAAGGAACAAGGAGAAGAATTTTTTTAGGTTAATTTCAGTGTTTGTGGAAAAACGGTTAAAAATGACATGTTTGTGTAAATTGTACAAAAATACCGAATATCGGTAATATTTGTATGAAGGCTAATCAGCTGTTCACTCGCGGCCATCATGGATTGGCAGGTCTTCATACAAATGCATCATTAGTTTGTCAAAGTGTGGGCTCAACGGACGACATATCGCACGCTTAATAATAAAGAGAAATAACTCGAAAATTGGGAAAATCGAGATTTTGTAATAAAACGCAAGAACAATGCGAGAAGAATAGGTAGAATGCGACAGCCGTTCAATTTGGACGAATATGACCGAGATAAAACATTGGCCGCCTTTTTCATCCCATACAAGTTGTACTGGTTGTCTGAACTTCAAACGTGATTTCCCAACATTCTTGTTTTTTGAGTTATTGCCCTTTATTATTAAACACGGCCGGTTTAAATATGGCCGGTCTAAAGGCTGTTTCGGACAAGGCGAGTAATTTAGTCAAGTAACGAGTAATTTAGTGGCTAAACGTGTGCGAACCACAACAATTTAGTCCAGTAGTTAAGTCAATGGTTTAGTCAAGCCGATCCATTTCATTCTATTTTTTCGGGCAAGTAGCGGCCCCGCCCACCGTCCGTGGGCGAGTGTTGCCGAGAAGCCACGGAAAAGTCCGAGTCCGAAGAGCCACGGAAAAGCCCGAGTCCGAGTCGAGTTTATTAGCGGCCGCGCCATTGGCCGCTCACTCTTGGCGGGGAAACGGAAATGCAAGAATGGTGGCAATTTAAATTGGCTGCAGTTTGAAAAGATAATGCCCGTTTTCAGCAAGAATATTTAAAGATAAAGTGCTGTTTAAAAATATTTAAGTACTTAAGAACTTCTTATATTTGCGAGCCCAATGTTCCGCTCCCTAAACTTAGCGACCTGTCAGTGAGGTTATGTCATGTTTAAACTGTAAATAAGTGGATATGCACACCGATATCCTTGTTTTTTTAGAAACTCTTGAGAATATAGAAGTTGCTAGGACTTATCTACGTCCAAAAAGTTTTGAGAAAGGTAATTTTTTTTCGATAAGAATAGTATGACATCGATTTTTGGTGCAGATATCAGCTGTCAAAAATACAATCATGTAGCTCCTTGCTGACAATAGAGCTGTACAAATATAGTTTTGGTAAAGATGTGTTATGTTTAAGATGGAAGGTATCTTCAGGATACCTTCAGGATACTTACATCCGGCTAACTCTCATCAGCATCACTCTCAGGGCGTGGGGTTCTTTCTTTCGGTTGCTCACTTGTACTTTGGGAAGGGTTTTATAATTAAAAGATAAAGTTAACATGAACAAATAAGGGTTTATTACTGTACTAATATGGGGGGGGGGGGGGGGGGGGGGAAAGGGGAAATAAGGGATTGGCCAGACCTACAGGTTGTCACCAGAACACTCCCTATTCCGTTGGCTGGAGTTCTAAACGGAAGGCCTGGGGCAGCGCCCCAGGCTAGCGACGGTTCACAAGGCGGACGCCTCCACACGTTGGAGTCCCTGGGTGGGCGCTCCTATGCCTCTGGTCCACAAGGCGGGTGCCTTGCTGGCAGGAAATCCAAGTAGATGGGGGGGGAGGGAGCTCCATTGTAGTGCCCCCTCTTGCACCGCTTGGTGCTTGGTCGCTGACGTCTTAGTCGGTTGACATCTTGCCGGGAACTAACGAACGACGGCCTGATTAGTTCATACGGTGCAGTTCGGCCGCTTCCGTGACCGTTCGGCTCCGCTCGGCCCACAAACACACACTGCACACTTCGGGATTGTTTTTTTATAATATGTTATTTAAAATAACATAACAAATGTTGTGGAAATAACTATTATCGTCCATGAATTTATTACGTATTTAAAAACATCGATCTTTTACATTGATCGATGTTTATAGGTACCTACCATAAATTTGTCATATCACAGGCCTTATGATATCCTTCAGATGGATTGTTACTTATTGTTTTGTACAGAAACAATTCAGTGACACACGGGGATAACTAATTAGAGGCATTACAATTTTATGCCACTGTAAGCCATCAGCTGGTATCTGTGACAGACGTGAGAGGCGTATGTAGCAGGATTGAACAAGTTTCTCGCGGTCAGCCTCTGAAAAGTTGAACCATGTTTCTTCTTTAACTTGATAATTGATTGGTGACCGCCGTGTATTTGAAAATGCCGATTTTACATGTCGAATATTGATGTTATTGTCAACAACGAAAAACGCAACAGAGAAATGCATCTGAATGCAGCTGCAGACTACGAGCCGTATTATAGTGTGTGCATACAAAATATACTTTGTACACATCATTGAAAAGATAAAAATTCAATTAAAAAATAATGTTTGCAGCGTAAATGGTAGATATTATTATAAACATCAAATAGTCATGTGTTGTTTTTATTTAAAATGTGTATATTATTTTATAAACCATAAAATACATTTCGAATTTACAAAAGTCGAGTTTCGAAGTTGTTTGCTAAACAGGCTCCTAGCTAGGTGGCCGGGCATAAATCAGTTTATATTACCAAACCATAGCCAATTTAAAGGGCTTTATAATAACATGATTTTAATACTCAATTAATATTTTCAAACTGCAGCCAATTCAAATTTTCCGCCATTATAGAAAGGGCTTTCTGCAGCCAACTTCGCACTTGTGTACTGTACTGGACCGTAATGCGAACGCTTCACGGGCGAGTATCGCCCCGCCCACTACTAAATTACTCGGTACTTGACTAAATCAGTGGCCTTGTGCGAACTAGCCTTAAGTGTGATACTTGAATGTGGGCATATCTTTGCAACTTAGATTACAGTACCCTTAGTACGAGTTGCAAAACTTGAGTAATGTAAAATTTACGGCAATTATTAAAGAGTGATTTCTCCCAAAATCTGCCGTTTTTGTTTGTTTGAACTTGATTTTCTTCGTCACTGATAACTCTTTTGCTATGACCACAAAGTGCAAGAAACAAAAACGGCAGATTTTGGGAGAATCACTCTTTAATAATTGCCGTAAAACTTACATTACTCAAGTTTTGCAACTCGTACTAAGATTACAGATTATATATATCGTGACTGAATGTATATTGTACGAGTATTACTATTAACAATTAGGAAAAGTACAAGTTGGTACATGAGAAATAGCAGATATGTCACGTTTCTATTGACATGACATCTATTTTATCTCATTGACATTCGTCACGTTTAAACATAATATTTCAATCTATTTTTATTTATTAAACCTTGCCGGTACGTAATCGGCTGATGGAACATGTTTATTTACTCACATATTGATGCAACAAATCAGGGACGCACTGAGACGTTTTTATATATTTATTTCATGAAATATTAAATAAAAACATTAGTAATCTAATCTAATCTAAGTTGCAAAGATATGTTACATTGGAGATTCACATTACATGCATTCCCACAACCAGGCATATACAAGTTCGCGCTTGCACATGCCCCATGTGAGCTTACAACATAAAAACCAAATCTCAAATGGACATACACCCTGCAACTCTTGCCGTCCTTCCCTGTAACAGGGGTGACATTGGCAAAGTGAACCATTTTTACAGCATGGGTGGTCAGCCGCATACCAACCTATAAGTCAAGGAATATAGGTACTTATTCTTCGTCTTATTTGATCCTGTTAAGCTTTTCTGTATTTTTAATTTCATTTTTAACGCCTTATTTCCGTTATGTTTTTATCTATGATTAATAATCTAAGTTGAAAATATATATTAATATTTAAGATTCATATTTCATGAATGCTTTAAGGACAATCACGTTCACGCGTACACATACTGCATGCTTTCTTAAAAAACGTTCAAATCTTAAATTAGCATTCACCGTGTAACTCTTGCAGATTCCTCTGAAACAAGAGTGATGGGAAAAAAGTGAACCAATTTGAGCAGTGTGACGTCAGCCACATACAAAACTGTATCGCAGCTAAGCTACACATGTAGCGTGACTTCTTGCCGCGTAATCCCCGAATGGGTCGCATGTGGCGAGTGGAAATTATTTGGGCCGGCCTTACGCCAATCATTTCAGTTGAAGTGGAGGTCTTGCAGCTTCCGAGGGGGCTGGGGCTCATATGCCAGCACTATACCAACTGAACTATAGACTGGACTGTCAGCCAACGAATTTGTTCACAAGCAGGCATGCAGCATGTGTAAGCGCAAACTTATAACGTGTCTACTTGTGGGAGTGCATCAAATAAGAGCCTTGAATGTTACTATATCTTTGCCACACGTATCATTGATTTAAAACATGGACGCCATGAATTCTAGTTCAACCCTGTTGTTTTTAGTTTTCATATAAAGTGCAATTGCCAGGTTGATAAGCAACTATTTAGATACGACATGTGTTAGTAAAATTTTCGACACGTGAGGAAGCGACAAAAATTAATATTGAACAATCTCTACTTCTCGTCCAAGACCTAAAAATACATTAAAAAAACGTGAACGATAGTTTCGTAATCTAATCTAAGTTGCAAAGATTTGTAACATTGTAGATTCACATTGCATGAATTCTTACAAGCAGACACGCACAAGATCGCGCTTGGGCATGCCGCATTTGAACCTAAAACATAAAAACCAAATCTCAGATGAACAAGAACATACACCCTGCAATTCTTTCCGACTTTCCGTGTAACAGTAGTGGCATTGGCAAAATTAACCAATTTCTACAGCATGGGTGGTCAGCCGCAAACTGTACCAATAACGCAACTAAGCTACACATATAATGTAACTTCTTGCCGCGTTATCCCTGAATGGGTCGCATGTGGCGAGCTGGTCCTATTTATTTTTCCATGTAAGAGGGCCGGTCTTACGCCAACCACTTCAGTTAAAGTAGGGGTTTCCCAGCTCCCGAGAGGACTGGTACTCATTTCTTGTGAAGGCTGAGTAAACCTTGCCGGTATTTTATTTTGGGGTTTGAATTTACACCAAAATGTGAAATCATTTCTGACACACTTGGTGGGATTCGAACCCGAGCTCTCGGCATGGAATGCAAGCACTCTACCAACTGAGCTATCGACCGGACTTACTTTTTTTATTTCATCTCAAGTCATATATAATAGAATAAAACCAGTAATATCTTGACATTACAGAATCTAGATCATCTGTTAATTTATAATTTATTTTTTATTTTGTTACGCCATCTTAGTTAATATTTATTTATTTATCAATAAATCATTAATTATTCATTCACACATTTGTTATGTCTGGTTGTATTTGTTAGTGTGTTTTGTTATTAACATGGAAAAATGTGAAAGATAAAAGGAAAATTCCAAATCATAACAAGTCAAAGTCCAGTGGTTAACGCAACATAATGCAGACCTTAAAAGATCCGCACAAGACAGGAAAGAATGGAGGAGAAGAGTGAAGGAAATTGCTGCAAGCCAATCCCAGGATTGAAACAAGAGAAGAAGAAAATTATTAATTTATTTTTAAGGAATACTTTGCGGGACACGCCCCAAATTTATGAGATTCTAGGGGTCTAGGACACTTGGTGTAGTGCCGCAGAGGTGTTGGTGATGTGGCAGTTGATGTCTTTGTTGCAAGGCTGTTAGCTGCGTAGTGTTGTGATGTGTGTTGCGGTACGTTTCGTTGGCTTTGTTTTGAGCCACTGAAAGGAAGTGGCTATTGATATTGGTTTTGAATAGAGCAAGGTTAAATTGGGGTGGGAACACAGATATCGGTAACTCGTTCCATAAACGGGCAGTTTGGCAAAGGAATGAGTCGTGAAAACACCAAGTTCTCGTAGTGTTGTTATTAGGGTAATTGCAGTAGTGGGGAAAACGGTTGAAAATGCTATGGTTGTGTAGAGTACGTTTCAAGGATTACAACCAAATATTTTTTAAGTAGTAAAAATAAAGATATGTACCATTGATAATTTAAAAAAAAAAGAAATGCTGAGAATTTGAGTCCTGCCAAATCGCAGCGCGGCCGGCTAGCCACGCTGTGACGTCAAAGTGACGTAGATGGATCCGACAGACTACCTGGGCCTAACGGTACACTACGACGATTCGAAGATCCATCGACGTCATATCCGCCTAAATAAATAAAAATGTCCTATTTTACCGGAAATCGAAAATGCGCGAATTTTAAAGAGCTATAATTTAAAAACTAAGCCAGATATATATTTTTTTAAAACGCAAATGCATTTTAAAAATGTAGTCTATCATTTTGGGAAATAAAAAATAAAAAGTTAAATTATTGTGTAATTATATATACCCAATTATTTCAACATCCAGACTTGGTTTGATAATTAAAATAAAATGAAGAGAGTAATGCCCTGTGTACAGTAAGGAACCGTTTAAACAAGGCCTTCTCAACACCCCCACTCAAAATAATATTATTTCTCAATCAAGTCTGTGTGAACTTTGACTTGTGTGGGCTTTGAGGTTAGAATACCAAAAATACATCCGTTATTCCTGCCTTAGAAATTACATCAATCATGCGAGGACGTTCGTTGACTTTAAGGTAGGTATGAGGTGGCCACTCGTACTGTAAAAAAATGTTCACATTGCTAATGTCATCCATGTTTCAGGGAAGGTCGGTAAGATTGTAGGGTATGTCGAAGGTAAAACTGAATAAGTGACATATTAAGCTAACATGGGTGTCTCAGATAAATGTACATTTTGTTCTATTTTCTACGAGAGAACACACTATATAATCTATAATCTAAGTTGCAAGGATATATTCATTCAAAGCTCTCAGATGTATGCCCACAAACAAACACGTCAAGTTCGCGCTTACAAATGCTGATTGTGTACTTACAAATAAAATCCAAACCTCAAATGAACATAAGCCCTGCAACTCTTGCCGACATTCCCTGAAACAGGGGTGACATTGGCAAAGTGAACCATTTTTTTACAGAATGGGTGGTCAGCCTCATACCAACCTATAAGTCAAGGAATACGAGTAATAAACAACATTTAAGTACTAAAAAAAAAAAAAAAAAAAGACTGAAAACTAAAAAACTAAAAGACTGAAAATCATGTAGTTAAGAAGTTTTTTATGAGCACTGCCATAGATTAGATCACTTACTATGAGAAGTCTCTCTTTTCAAATCAGTGAATCAAAACTCATTCAGTTTTACCTTTAAGAGGCCATAGAGCAAATAAGTCCAAAACGATGTTCGGGGTTTTAAATGTCAATAATGTATACTTTATTTTTCAAATCTGTTACTGTCAGAATAAAATAAAGAAATGTATAAACTACAGATTACCTGTTTTCAAAAAAAATAGAAGTTATTTGAATTCTGTCAAGATGAACACAAACTTATGAAATATTAGGAAATAATGCTATCTGGGTTTAATAAAAACTTGGATTTGTTTAATTAAAATATCCAAAAAAAAATGCAAATGGTGAGTTTATTAATCAAACTCAAAATCACCTGCATTTTTTTTCGTAATAATGCATGTTAATGTTAAGAAATGAAATAAAAAAGAAAAACATCAAAATTCCCGTACAAACATGCGGCATTAGTAAACGCGAACTTACAAGTGATTCTTGAGAGCGTGATTTAAATATTACTTAATCATAAATATCAGAATATTATTGCAACATAGATTACGAATTAAATACTCGTACATTACTGTCGCTCCGTCATATTAATTTAATTGCTCTTATACGTCATGTCTGCGAGTGGGAATGCATTTAATATGAATCTTAAACGATTTATATACTTGCAGCTTAGATTTAGATTTAGATTTTAGTTCAATAATAATTTAAAAATTATTAAAAAAAAAAAATCAGCGCTGTCAATAGTGATTTCCCGTTTATAACCTAACAATTAAATTATCGGCAATGTTTACTCAGCCTTCACAAGAAATAAGAATATGACCCCTGGCGCTCTTAGCTCTGAAAATAATTAATAGATTCTACTCGCCACATGCGATCCCTTTGGGGGCAATTCGTTAAGAAATTGCAGTATTAGTTCTGCTTAGTTGCATTTTTTATGCCTTTCACGAAAAATAGTATAAATATGTGCCATTCTGTATTCATACGCAATGAAGTTTATAAAATGACAAAGACAAAAAAAATTGTGGCATCATCTGACAGGGTTAATAAGAAAAAGGTTACTTTTTTTCTGAGATTGGTAAAGATTACTTATGTTTTTAAATTTGCTGATGACCTTAGTTTCACAGACCTGTAACATTACGTTATACCGCAAAAGAAAATTCGAAATCGGAATATTTCAGTCCATTATATTCTAAATTCAAATAGGATTTGTATTTACCTATTCAAAAAATTAAAATGGCGGATGACCTTGAGTTCCCGTTCATAAACAATAAAACAGGCAGGTCAACAACTGCAGCAATTTAATTTTTAATAATATTTATCGATAAATTCCCTCGCTTTGATCACCGATACATAAAAATGCCATTTTGAAAGCAATAAAAATGTTGAACGAGTTTCTTTTTTAGGTCGTTCACGTTGCAATAAAACATGAAGTAAACTGAACGGTATTTGTTGTAAGCAGAATACCTAACTATTATTTCTTCTCATCCAGTGTACAAGACCTTGCCTACAAGGTTGGAATCCTTTGTTTTAGATCTGTTTTGGTTGTCTTGTCAACCTGGAATTCGATTTTATATAATATGTCATGCAATAAAGACTCGCGATAGCATTGCTTCTTCTTCGTGATAGCAATTTCCCTTTATGAACAGAGGCGCCAGTGACACGAAATTTAAATGAGGAAAAACAAGAATAGAGGATAATATCAACTATAGGAGAAATACATATTATTATAAAATGACTCTTGTTTTAGGGAAGGTCGGCAAGAGTTGCAGGCTTGTGTTACTTTGAGCTTGTGTAAATTCAGATGCTGCATAATTTGAACGAATCTTTGAGAAATTAATAGAATGTGATTTTTTCAATCATTCTAAAAAAAAAACACTTTCGATAATGGGAATTCCCCTGCTCCCGAAGGGGCAGGTTCTCATTTCTGGTGAAGGCTGAGTAAACTTTGTCGGTACTTTGATTTTGGGCTTGAAATTTACACCGAAACGGGAATTCATTTTTTACACCCTTTATTTACTCCTATACACCTTTATTTACTTTTTTTACACCCATAGATTGACAGATTATCAAATCAAAAATCCTGTTTCGCGAACAAGTACACTTCCTATAAAACTATGACATGGATATCAGCTATTCTGTTTTTTCATGGAAGCGATGCGCACTCTTCTAGCGCATGTTCGCTATTAAAAATACATTTTTCAATGTCATCGTACAATGATACTCCATTGTGTGATGATGTACAATGATATAACAATAAAGTAAGATGATTCAACTCAGATCTGTCGAGACTTGATTCCATTCAACTCTGGCACTCAAATCTGAAGGAATTTATTGAGTAAATATTTAATAATGTTAGCAATATGTTTGAATTAAAATATTTTATTGTACGGATCCGCAGGTTTGACTTTGCGAATAGTACTTACTTTCATCCCTATCGATATATTTTTGATAAATATACTTTCTTCCCTATCGATATATTTTTGATAAATATAGGTACTTTCATCCCTATCGATATATTTTTTAATAAATATACTTTCACCCCTATCGATATATTGTTGATAAATATACGAGTGCTTTCATCTGTACTGTACTGTATTCTGCCGCCGTTCCACTAGGGGTGGCCGGTACCTCCGCAGATGCGCCTCCACTCTTTTCTGTCCTTACAAACCATTTTCATTTCCTCAATATTCATCACCTTTTTCATACATACTCTTCTCTTATTCTCACTCTGCAGGTTCCATTCTTTCGCAATCTCACCTATTTGGTCTAACCATTCTTTCCTCGGCCTTCCCCTTCCGCGCTTTCCTCTGACATTTCCTTTGTACACTTTCTTCGTAAGTCGTTCATCATCCATTCTTTCGAGATGTCCGAACCATTTCATCGTACTTTTTTGTACTTTCATTCTCATATTCTCTTTTATACCACACTCGTTCATCACCGAATCATTACGTACTCTATCATTCAGTGTCTTTCCACTTTCCAGCCATTGCTCTCAGGTAAGCCATTTCAACCGTACATACTTTCATACATCCCTACCGATATATCTTTGATAAAATAAATGTAAAATACTAGAAAAACTGACTCAGAAAAGAATCAAAACATAAAACCTTTTATTCATAACCTAGCTTACTTGGGGTGGAAGTTTTGACGGCAGCTGTTGGTAGATCTTAGCGCACTAATTTGATGATAGGACGGAAAAAACATGCACAAGCACTACATAATATTGGGCCTGTTGCACCAAACTCCAATCAGACGAAAATCAAAATTAAGTGTGATTTCTCCCTTTCAAATCAAACAATTGATTGCATATACGTAAGTCAGCTGATGTGAATCATATTTCCTGTTCAAATTCCATCACATTTTTACCAACTTTCGAGAAATATTTAACCGAGGTCCTTACCAGAACTAAGCAATCAAATTTAATGTTTCAATCAAATATTGATTGGAGGTTGGTGCAACCGAGCGTAAGACTACTAAGAGGACGATTAGGTACATCGACAAAGGCTTGGACATGGAGTTGTGTGTACTATGATTAGAGGTACGGAATTTTCGCAAATAAAAAAACAAATTTTCGCATTTATTTTTTATTGAAAATTAAAATTTCGCATCAATTTCGCATTTTTACTTTCTTGCTATAATCTATAAATATATAAAGGCTATAATTTTTTTATTGATTTGGTGTGAATTTTTTTTCGAGGTTTTCACGGAAATGAGTTGTACTGGTGCAGGACATGCCAAAAATCACTATCTTTCAAAAACGTCCGTCTGTATGTGTGCGTGTGTGTGTCACTTTCCAAAGTATTAGACCTAGAGATACCAAATTTTGGCTGTATCGACTTTTTTGGCCATGTATTAAGTATGAACAACACGGCATTACACCAACTTGAAAATTCAAGATGGCTGCGATACAAATAAAACATAAAATTGCACTTTTCTCAAAAACGGCTCCAAGAATGTTTTTTAAATTTTCAGAGTTGCCATTAATTAATTTTAAACTTTATAAATTAGTTGTTTCAACATTCTTGCTAATCTTTGTCTATGGGTTGCCTTATGAAAACAACAAACAATTGTGATTTTCTCGAAAGTCATAGGGTTAACAAAAATATTATGTTCTAAAATATTATAAACAACAAATATTTCTACAAAATAAAAAATAAAAAGCCACATTCTTGAAAAAATATTCGATTGAACTGTGTTTTCGCAAAAAAAACACAAATCTATATATTTCGCATTTATTGGAAATTATTTCAAAATTTCGCATTTATCGCATCTATTTCATAAATGCGAAAATTCGGTACCTCTAACTATGATTACTCTATGGGCTTGAAGGTCTTCTAGCTTGCAAATAGTGCTGTCATAAAACGCGTATGTGAAATAAACTGGTTGGTTCTGTACGCTTAGTACGAGTCGCAAAACTTGAGTAAAGTTAAGTTTACGGAAAGTATTAAAGAGTGATTTTCCCCAAAATCTGCCGTTTTTGTTTCTTACACTTTATGGTCTTAGCAAAAGAGTTACAGTGATGAAGAAAATGAAGTTCAAACAAACAAAAACGGCAGATTTTGGGGAAAACCACTCTTTAATACTTTCCGTAAACTTAACTTTACTCAAGTTTTGCAACTCGTACTCAGGGTACTGGTCTCTTCTATTCAAGATTATCAGTATCTTCTTATCTTCTAATATATAAGTAGAATAATAATATTTGAATCGTTCATTAAAAAAATGGCACTAAGAGCTTGTGGCACCTAACTCCAATCAGATAAAAATCAAAATAAAGTGTGATTTCTCCCATCAAATGAAAATTTGGTTGCATATACGTAAACCAGCTGTTGAACATCGTCTTTCCCGTTCAAATTCCATCATATTATTACGCACTTCTTGTGGAAAACTTCCGGGAAATATTTAACCGAGGTCCTTACCAGAATCAAGCAATCAAATTTGATGTGTCAATCAAGTATTGGTTGGAGGTTGGTGCAACAGGTCCTAAGTACCACAGTGTTCAATTTCAGAAAAAGAGGAAAACATTCTTGATTTTGCCGTTTATGGTATTTGTATTGTTATTGTTATGTAAATATAAATATTGAAATAAGTATGGGTAGTTATAAGTATAAGAGTCCTCATAGGTACAGGTAGGTAAGATCGATAATTATGTATAAGTGTAGAATTCTCTAGGCTAAGTAGGTATTTGTTATAATTATAGGAATACTGTATTGCATTGGTAGGTAGGATTTTGGTTGTGTCTAGGTAGTACGTGAAACATCGAGAAGTAATAATTACTCTGGAACCTTCTAGCAACTATAGGTCTAGATTATACTGCTCTAAAGAGTATAAAGGGTGCAAATGGCCTGCAGAGCGGCCAGTATCATAGAGACTTACAAACACATCGAAGTCATCTGATCAGTGAACCAAAACCAAGTGGAATAATCGAGAAAGTAGTGTGAAAATAAATTTTGTAACTGTGTAAAATAAATAACTATTGAAGAAGACCTGTGTATTTTTAATTTGAAGACAATTGAACCCTAATTTCGTAACAATTGGCGTCAGGTGCGGAATTGTCAAGAAAAATTAAGATCTTCTGTCTAAAAATAAATAAAATAAATTAAATAGTGTTAAAATGAACTTTATTCAAATTGAACTTTGTGTGAACTGACTTTTGTGAAAACAAGTGTTTAAATAAATTTTTGTTAAAAGAAAAGACGCAAAAGCAAGTTGTTTATAAATTCTGGAACATCATATGGAACATAATTCTGGACATAATTCTGGACATAACATAATGACTATTTTACCGCATTGAGAAAGTCATCAAATTGGACCATAGTTTTTTTTATTATTGTGTGTGATTAAAAAAAATAAAATAAATAAATAAAAATCTTGAAAAATATTACAAAAGAACGTTCCAGATTCATCGAGAAAAAGTTTTTGAATAACTATCCTTTGTTTACAAGTGTGTGAATGTACATTAAATACCTACCTGTGTGTTTGAAAGACTTGAGACGAAATAAATAATTATGTACTATCAGACATTATTATGTTAAAAATATTGGTGAATTAAAAATAAATATTAAAAGACAGTACCTACCTACCAATCAGTGTAATCAGACAAATTATTATTTTTGCTAAAGTACGTATTCAAAACAGCTATATATATAAAACTCAAAACTTGTATTAAATAAATTTGAAAATATTTTTGTTTTGACGTAAATTTTGAAAAAAAATGGCAACTAAAGTGAACGTCAAGGACCTCAAAGTCACTGAGCTTAAAAATGAGCTTCTGGAGAGGGACCTGGAGACCTCAGGAGGAAAGGCAGCCTTACAAGCACGCCTCATAGAGGCCTTGGAACAGTCAGGCGAAGACCCGGCATATTTTGTCATGGCGTCTGGAGGGGACCGCGCCTTGGACGAGCTAAATATCAGCATCAACAGTAACCTGACAGGACTGAAGACTGAGATGGCTGACAACGCCAAGACCCTGGAGGAGAAGATGGCTGACAACGCCAAGACCCTGGAGGAGAAGATGGCTGACAACGCCAAGACCCTGGAGGAGAAGATGGCTGACAACGCCAAGACCGTGAAGGAGGACCTGACCGGGCTGGAGGAGAAGATGGCTGACAACGCCAAGAGCCTGAAGGAGGACCTGACCGGGATGGAGGAGAAGATGACCAGCAACCTAACCGGGCTGGAGGAGAAGATGACTGGGCTGGAGGAGAAGATGACCAGCAACCTAGCCGGGCTGGAGAAGAAAGTGGCAGAAAGCTCGCGAGCAATGTCGGAGATTGAGGCCCGTGTGGCAAGCCTGGAGGATCGTCTGCGTGCCGAGCTGGCTGACAAGTGCCAGATGGAGTCCACCAGAATATCCCCCAAAGGCGGCCTTCACGACGAGACCGACCAGGGATGCTCAACTCCAACCAGGGTCACTAGAGGGGATGACGACCCTTCGCTGTCGAAGCACAACCTTCCGACCTTCGACGGGAAGACGTCGTGGGAGGAGTATTTGACCCTCTTTGAGACGGCTGCCATGATGGGAGCCTGGAGCCAGCAGAAGAAGGCTTCGGTTCTCAGCCTGTCGCTCCGAGGAGACGCTCTCAGGGTTCTGCAGGCCATACCCCTGGACAACCGTGGTGACTTTGGGCAGCTGAAGCAGCGCTTGGATATGCGCTATGGCCACAAGTGCCTGGAGCAGCTGTACAAGTCGCAGCTGAACACAAGGGTGCAGAAGCCCAACGAGAGCCTCCAGGAGTTTGAAATGGACATCGCCCGCCTGGTACGAGACGCTTACCCGACAGCCTCCGACGACATCTGTGAGAGCTTGGCAGTGGACAAGTTCCTAAATGGATTGCGGGAATGGGAGACGCAACAAGCCGTAAAACTGGCCCATCCCAAGGCTTTGAACGAGGCGCTCAGCCAAGCTCTCGAGTTTGAGGCTGTCAAACAGTCCATCAGGGGCCACGCCAGGGTTCGTGCAGTCGAGGCAGAGGAGGTCAAGCTACCTACAACCGAGGAGCTAATTGAAAAAGTGCTGGAACGTCTGAGACCTCGAAGACGAGACCCACGCTGCTGGAACTGCGGACAGCTGGGCCACCTTAGCACCAAGTGTCCCAAGCCTCAGAAACCCAGAAAACAGGCTGCGGAAAACTAGAAAGGGTTAATGGGAAGGGGCAACCGTTGACCCACGCTGGAGAGGCCCTGAAATCTGCTGCTACTGTCGCAACCGTGAGAGGAAAAGCCAGCAGCATTTTTATCAATGGCATAATAGATGGAGTAACTCGTGAACTACTGGTGGACACGGGAGCAACCAGGACAATTCTGAGACTCGACATAGTGGCACGAGGTAAGCAGATTGCACCAACAAAGTGGTCTCTGCACACCGCCACGGGAGAGTCAGCACAGGTGTATGGGGAGACGATTTCCACCTTCCAAATTGGCAGCACCACTTTTGATCATCAGACGTTGGTGGCCAACATTGAAGAAGACGTTATATTGGGAATGGACATACTGGACAGATTTGGGTGCAGTTTAAATTTAAAGAAAGGGTCCATTAAAATTGGAAATGAAGAAGTCATCCTGCAAAGACGGAAAGAACTGGCTGCACGTGTTATCCTAGCCAAGAATACCGAAGTGAAGGGGCGATCTGAGATGATAGTGAGTGCCCGCCTGGATTCCAGTAGTACAAATGACCAAATCTGTATGATAGAACCGGAGAACATGGACAATGTTAACAAAGGAGTCATGGTGGCAAGAACAGTGATTCGCGCAAAGGAGACCATTCCTGTCAAGATCATGAATGTGAACAGCTACCCAGTTAAAATGAATGAAGGTTTTGTTTTGGGCAGATGTGAGAGGATAACTTCCATTGTGCAACAGATGACAAACATGTCATGCGAAGGAAACAAATTGTCAACACAATTGGAAGCCCTGGTCCACGACGCTTCCCAAGGTCTAACCGAGGAAAACAAACGGAGAGTGAGGAGTTTGATCTGCCGCTACCAGAACATTTTCGAGGACTCTAATGGCCGTCTGGGAAGAACCAAGGTAGTGCGACATAGCATAGACACCGGAGAAGCGAGACCAATAAAACAGGCTCCAAGAAGACTACCCTTTGCAAAGCGGGAAGAAGCTGACAAGATCATCAAAGACATGAGCAAGGATGGCATCATAGAACCATCAAGTAGCCCTTGGACATCCCCGGTGGTACTGGTGAAAAAGAAGGATGGTACCACGAGATTTTGTGTGGACTACAGACTGCTCAACGATGTTACGAAAAAGGATAGTTACCCTCTGCCAAGGATTGACGACACCTTGGACACATTGGCAGGATGCACCATTTTTTCCACATTGGACCTGAAAAGTGGCTACTGGCAAGTTGAATTGGATGCCAAAGATAAGGAGAAAACTGCATTCTCGACTGGATCTGGACTTTGGCAGTTCACCGTGATGCCATTTGGCTTATGCAATGCCCCCGCCACGTTTGAAAGGCTGATGGAGAATGTGCTGCGAGGACTGTCATGGGAAACCTGCCTGGTATACTTGGATGACATAATCATCCTGGGAAAGGACTTC
Source organism: Agapetus fuscipes (assembly GCA_951799405.1). Lineage (NCBI taxonomy): Eukaryota > Metazoa > Arthropoda > Insecta > Trichoptera > Glossosomatidae > Agapetus > Agapetus fuscipes. The sequence goes on from OX637352.1 coordinate 12,658,782, forward strand.
AACCATCAGTTGAGAAATCTGGAGCAAGTTTTCGGGCGACTACAAGACGCTGGACTGAAGCTCAACCCGAAAAAGTGTAACCTGTTCAAGAAACAAGTAAATTACCTGGGACACATAGTTTCTCAACGTGGAGTTGAAGTTGACCCTGCCAAAATCAAGGCAGTAAGAGACTGGCCCGTGCTGAAGGACAAACATGAAACTAGGAGTTTCCTGGGGCTGTGCACTTATTACAGGAGGTTTGTGCCAAGATTTGCGGACATTGCAAAACCGCTCACCAAGCTTACGGAAGAAAACACTCGCTTCCATTGGAGTGATTCCTGCGCACAAGCATTTGAAGAGCTTAAGGGAAGATTAACAAGTGCCCCCATCTTGAGCTACCCACGAAAAGATGGAAAGTTCATCCTGGATACCGACGCTAGTAATGTGGGGATAGGAGGCGTCCTTTCCCAAATACAGGATGGGCATGAGACTGTTCTGGGTTACTTCAGTAAAGTGCTTTCCAAGCCAGAACGAAATTATTGCGTGACCAGACGAGAGCTTCTTGCCGTGATAAAATCAGTGGAACACTTCCGCAAATACTTGTACGGGAGAAAATTCACACTACGGACTGATCATGCTGCACTGGTTTGGCTTCTGAAATTCAAAAACCCAGAAGGGCAAGTGGCTAGATGGATTGAAAGGCTCCAGGAGTATGATTATGACTCCGAACATAGACCTGGCACGCTTCATCGAAATGCGGATGCATTATCCAGACGACCATGCGCCAGTGACTGCAAACATTGCAGCAAGATGGAGGACAAGGTAGCAATTGTCCAAAGGACGACCACCGAAGATGAGGACTGGCAAGATGAAAAATTGGCGCAAGACCAACTGAATGATCCGGACTTGAAGTATGTGATGGAATGGGCGCGAGAAGGAGAAAGGCCAACCTGGGAAAAACTCGCCCCCTTATCACCAACTGTCAAGGCTTATTGGGCTCAATGGGGATCCATAGTGATAGAAGGAGGGTTTCTGAAACGAAAGATCGAGAAGGAAGACGGCACACTTAGAAGAAAGCAAACCCTCGTTCCGAGGAGCCGAGTACCGGAAATTCTTGGACTGCTGCATGGAGGAACTTCTGGAGGACATCTAGGCGTTAAGAAGACGCTGGAGAAAGTGAAAGAGCGATTTTACTGGATCAACTGCAGCGAAGACGTCAAAGATTGGTGTCGAAAATGTGTAACCTGTGCAACGGCCAATGGACCGCAAAGGAAAAGGCGAGCACCAATGCGTCAGTACAATGTTGGCAGCCCCTTTGAAAGAATTGCCATCGACATAGCTGGCCCATTTCCTACAACTGAGAAGGGTAACAAGTACATCATGGTGGTGATGGATTACTTCAGCAAGTGGGTGGAAGCTTACTCAATCCCTAACCAAGAGGCCGTAACCGTGACTGAAGTTCTAGTTACCGAATTTATCAGCAGGTTTGGCGTACCCCTGGAATTACATTCTGATCAGGGAAGGAACTTTGAAGCTGCTATCTTCCAGCAAATGTGTGAGCGGCTAGGGATCTACAAGACCAGGACCACTGCGCTACATCCACAGTCTGATGGAATGGTGGAAAGGATGAACCGTACCGTGGGGAGGTACTTAGCCAAAGTAGTGTCCAGCCATCAGCGGGACTGGGACCGACATCTGCCTTTGTTCTTATTGGCTTACCGGTCGGCTGTTCAGGAAACGACGAAGAAGACTCCCAGCAGCATACTGTTTGGGCGAGAAATGCGACTTCCTTGTGATCTCAAATTTGGCTGCAAACCAGGTGAAGACCTAGCCGGAGAAGACTATGTGACAGACCTTCGCAGGAGGCTGGATGACATCCATGATCAGGTCCGCATGAACATCGGGGAAGCCAGCGATCAAATGAAGGAGCGCTATGACACCAGAGCTGACAGCATGGGGTACAAAGCTGGTGACTGGGTGTGGCTTTTTGACCCCAAGAGGCGCCAAGGATACTGTCCGAAACTTCAGCGTTCCTGGGACGGGCCGTACGAGATCTTGGAGCGCATCAACGATGTGGTCTACCGCATAAAAAAGAGACCAAACGGAAAACCAAGGGTCGTGCACTACAATCGCCTCTCACCATACCTAGGCGATAATGATGACCAACCAGCCCAAAAAGTACGACAGTGCGTCGCATCCGAAAGATCACCAGCCTTTGAGACGTTTTGGGAGAACGCGAAGGCAGGGCAGAAGTTTCGCCATGGAGTGACCACAGAAGTCCACAAGGACTTATTTGAGGTCACTAGGGACCACACACTGGCATGCAGTGTACCGGAAGATCTAGATATGTCTAGAGGAATTGCACGGGTCTTCCGATACAAATTCGGAGAACCGCAACCCTCGAGCAGCCCGCAAGGAAGAGCTCTGAGACTACCGAAGGGGCGTCAACAAGCATACTGCCTGGTTGTCCCGGATTCCAGCAACCTGGAAGAGGACTACAAGGCATTGTGGGACGGCCTTGTTGAGCTGCGTGACTACATGTTGGAGGATCAGCAGGCGCGTCTGGCAATACCGAAGATGGGTGGCGGCCGCGCTAATCGAGACTGGCGGATAATCCGGAGTATGATTGAAGCAGTGTTCTCGGGAGTCGGCATCAGCGTCATGGTGTGCTGCGAGCAAGCGCAGCCGAGAGCCAGTGGGGAGAAATCCGTGGACTGCCACTTCTTCCTGACCACAGGGTGTCGACGTGGATCAGCATGCCCCTACCTACACAGAGTCAAGACTGTTCCGGGACGAAACAGTCTAGGTGGGGGGTAGTGTTATGTAAATATAAATATTGAAATAAGTATGGGTAGTTATAAGTATAAGAGTCCTCATAGGTACAGGTAGGTAAGATCGATAATTATGTATAAGTGTAGAATTCTCTAGGCTAAGTAGGTATTTGTTATAATTATAGGAATACTGTATTGCATTGGTAGGTAGGATTTTGGTTGTGTCTAGGTAGTACGTGAAACATCGAGAAGTAATAATTACTCTGGAACCTTCTAGCAACTATAGGTCTAGATTATACTGCTCTAAAGAGTATAAAGGGTGCAAATGGCCTGCAGAGCGGCCAGTATCATAGAGACTTACAAACACATCGAAGTCATCTGATCAGTGAACCAAAACCAAGTGGAATAATCGAGAAAGTAGTGTGAAAATAAATTTTGTAACTGTGTAAAATAAATAACTATTGAAGAAGACCTGTGTATTTTTAATTTGAAGACAATTGAACCCTAATTTCGTAACATTATGTTTCCTTGACTGTTAGGTTGGTATGAGGTTGACCACCTATACTGTAAAAAATGGTTCACTTTGCCAATGTCACCCCTGTTTCAGGGAAGGTCGGCAAAAGTTGCAGGGCTAATGTTCATTTGAGATTGGGTTTTTTTTATATTTTAGGTCCACATGCGGCATGTGTGAGCGCGAAATTATGCGTGTCTACTTGTGGGAATGCATTTAATATGAATCTCAAATGATACATATGTTTGCAGCTTAGATTTAGATATGATGTTTTTTTAAGTCCCGTTTGTGGTATGTTCTGTTTTAGGTGTGTTTTTCTTGTCAGGTGATGTTTTGTCTTGTTATGTACTTTCCTGTTATGAAATGTCTTGTGCTGTTCTATCATAGAACCTCCTTTGCTATTAAATTCATTATTGGACATTCATTACCTGGACAGTCATTGATGCAGTATGGAATGGTCGGATGGGGCGGCACATTTAAAACAACACTCGAGCCTCTTAGGGTGGTGCAGAGAATGGTTATCAAAATAATGTTAAAGAAGCCTTTCGACTATTCCACATTGCAATTATATCATGACTTTCCGGTGCTAACAATTGACCAATTGTATAAGAGAGCGGCTCTCTACCAAGTTCATAAGGATTACTTTATCCACGGATATAATCCGGGGGATATTGTAATCCCGAGTGGTAGATCGCGTAGAGAGTCGCTTCTAATCAAAGTTCCTAGAAAGAATACAGCAACCGGCCAACATCACTACGATTATTTGGGTGTAAGGTGGTACAATGCACTTTTTTCCAGGTATAAGCATGATAAGCACGCAGATCCTAGGGCCATTAAGTACATGATCAGCAAATATTTGAAAGAGGTGTAAATAGTTGAGTGTTTATATTTGATTGGTTTTTTGTATATTATTCTTATCATTATTATTTTTGTTATTTTTTTCATATATCTACATGTGTGTATATATGTATAATTCCTATTTCTGTATTTTCTATTTAAACATGTTACCTCTTTATGTTATTTTACTTTCTTTTTTGTCTTTCTGTTTTTGCTGAGTAAATGACTAAATGGTGTATATATTATTTTTGTTTTTTATGATTTTTATCTATTAAGTGATTAATTTTAAGTTAAGATAAGTTGGAATCCTCCCCAAAACACAAGCTATGCTTACTTTGGGGAGTATTTATTGTAATTAGATTTTTAAAATTTATTTTTATTGTAATACTTTGTACATATTGATAAAAAACAATAAAGACCTTATGATTATGATTATGATTATGATTATTGTTCACAGTGTTAATACACTAACCATAAAAACATGGGTATCATTTAGCATTTGTTTGTTTTCCATCAGGAAAAATTAATTTATTTTGTTTCATTACGTTGGTATTCATCTAAAGATGGGAACGCCATCCTTCTGCGAATTTCTTTGTGTAGTTTTATATTATGGCAAAATGCTAAATATGTTTTATTGTCTGCACTGCATGTGAGTCCGTGTCACGACAAATTGGTGAAAGATAACTCGTCCACAGACTGCTCGTACATAGACAAAACAGTCAAACATAACGGTTCGTCAACACGACTTAGCGTTCAACGACATTTTGGTCATATACAATATAATATAATTCACGGACCATTACAGAAAACTTGCTCTCCAAAAAACAGTTACTTCTTACATAAGTATTAATTAATTGTAGTCCGGTCAACAGCTCGGTTGGTAGAGTGCTTGGATTCCATTCCGTGAGCTCGAGTTCGAATCCCACCGAGAGCGTCAGAAATGATTTCCCGTTTCTGTGCTTATTCAAACTCCAAAAATAAAGTACCGGCAAGGTTTACTCAGCCTTTACAATAAATAAGTACCAGCTCACTCGGGAGCTGGAAAACTCCCACTTCAACTGAAGTGGTTAGCCCAACGCCCGCCACCTTACCTGTAAAATTACATGCGAAACCCGTTGGAGATTACGCGGCAAGTAGTTAAAGTTTATGTGTAGCTTAGTTTCGTTTTGCATCGCGTTGCTGTTAGCGGATCATATCGCCATCTTAAAAGTAAAACTAAATAAGTGGTGATTCACTGATTTAAGAAATTGTGGATAAAATATTTTTTTGGATGTAACCGCTCATAGTAAGTAAACTAATTATAAGGAAGTGCTCATGAAAAACTTAAAAACTACAGGATTACCACATTTTTTAGTGTTTTCTCTAGTAAAAAATATGAAAAAATGACCATTTATCCGAGTAGCCTACGTTTGCTTAATATGCCACTTATTCAGTTTTAACTTTAATGTTCAATATCTTGCATGTGACCGAAATGTCGTTGACCGTATTGTCCGTGACTGATTTGTATGTGGACGAGTTATCTGGGGCCGAGTTGTCTGTGATCGGAATCGCCTTGACCGAAAAGTCGTTTGAACTATTTGTCCATGGCCGGGCTTTCTGTGGACGGATTGTCTGTGACCAATTTGTCGTGGAACCGAAATGAGTCAGTACTGAATATTTTCGACGTATGGACATCCCATTGTGATGAGATTTGTTCTGAGAAAGAGACAGCACTTAAAAATCAAATGTATTATACTAGCCTTGAAATTGGTAAAATGACAAGCGATCCCTTCGGGGATAACGCAGGCAAGAAGTTACACTATATGTGTAGCTTACTTGCGAGTTTTCGGTTCCATACTTTTAAAAAAGGGTTCACATTACCAGTGTTACGCCTGTTTCAAGGAAGGTCGGCAAGAGTTTCAAGGTTGACGGTCATATTGATATTTTATCATTGTTATTATTAGCTCCTTGACTGATACGTTAGTATATCAACAAGCCACCCCGGTTTCAAGGGAGAGCGGCAGTAGTGAAAGGTTTTTGTTTATGTGAGCTTTTGTTTATTTGTTAAATAAAGAGCAATAACTCAAAAAATAGGAATGTTGGGAAATCACGTTTGAAGTTCAGACAACCAGTACAACTTGTATGTGATGAAAAAGGCGGCCGATGTTTTATCTCGGTCATATTCGTCCAAATTGAACGGCTGTCGCATTCTACCTATTCTTCTCGCATTGTTCTTGCGTTTTATTACAAAATCTCGATTTTCTCAATTTTCGAGTTATTTCTCTTTATTATTAAACGTGCGACATGTAGAATGTGCAGGCGCGAACCTTCATGCGCTTGTCTATAGGCATGCATTTAATAACATTTCTTATCAACTTAGATTACAGAATATACGTACATTACGTGTCTGCTTGTGGGCATACACTTACAATAAATCTCAAAATTTTAATGCATCTTGGCAACTCAGATTACAGACATGGGATACAAGACTGGAGTGGTGAGATGAATAACTCCCGACGCAGATATATTTGCGTAGAGGTCGACCTTCACAACAGGCAGAGCACTTTCCAGAACGTCTTGAAATAGACGCAATGCCGAGGAAGGGTGTTGATCCTGGCCTACCGTACTGCCTACACTCATACGGCGACAGACTGAGGTCTGAACATTCAAAATATCCCTCGACTATGTTACGTCACCAATCTAATAAATCTAAAAATTGGTTCCCCTGATAATCAGAGATTTTTGTTTTAGTTTACATCATTTGATCCTTGACTTGTAGGTTGGTATGAGGCTCATACTGTAAAAAATGGTTCACTTTGCCTATTTCCTGTTTCAGGTACGATGGGCAAGAGTTGCAGTACTTATGTTCATTTGGGATAAGGGGTTTTATATATTGTAGCTTCACATGCGGCATGTTTAAAAGGGAACTTATACGTGTCTGCTTGTGAAAATGCATATAATGTGAATCGATCATGTTACATAAATGTTTGCAACTTAGACTAGATTAGTTAGACAGCACTTTATCAATACTTAGCGTGGCTAAAATATACGTACACTATAATCTATATATAATCTAAGTTGCAAAGGTACGGGTATACACATTTAAAATTCATATCAAATGCATTCCCACAAGCAGATACGACACGTTCACACTAACAAATGCTTCATGTGTATTTACAAATTAAAATTAAAATCTCAAGTAAACATAAGCATTGCAACTCTTACACCGACCTTCCCTGACACAGGGGTGACATTGGCCAAGTGAACCGTTTTTTTAGAGTATGGGTGATCAGCCTCACACCAACCGATAAGGCAAGGAAATCATCTTTAAATCAAATGCTAGATAGGCCAGACAAGCACTTGGAGGAGGATATTTTGTTGGTAAACATTCAACAGTTGAATGGCACGTCACGCACAATGAAGTCTTACGTCATGGTGACGTCACAGCATCCGTCAACAAAATACGCGTATTTTTTTACTATGAATGGAAAATATACGACACACAAAAACAACCAAGAAAAAAATACTCGCATTGAAGATGACGCTCTCTGTAAGTGTAACTCAGTCGCCTATCTGTTAGGGGTGACCAGAACCTCTAAACTGCTGCCTCCTTTTCTTCTTAATTTTTTTGTACCTTTCAATACAAACTAATGTCAACATTTAGATACGAAGATTTCGATACCATAAAGGTTAAACTGAATAAGTGACATATTAAGCTAGCATAGGTTTCACAGATAAATGCACCTTCTTCCTATTTTCTACGAAAGAAAACACAAAATTGGGAAAATCTTGTAGTTTCAAAGTTTTTCATGAGCAACGCAACTAAAAATAAACTACACATAAAGTGTAACATCTTGCCTGCGTTATCCCGGAAGGGGTCGCATGTGGCGATTCGGGAGCTATTTATTTTACGGGTAAGGGGGCCGGCCTCACACCAACCACTTTCAGTTGAAGTGGGGTTTCCCAGCTCCCGGAGAGGCTGGTTCTTATTTCTTGTGAAGGCTGAGTAAACCTTGAGATCAAACCCTTGCTCTCGGCATGGAATGCAAGCTTTCTACCAATTGAGCTATCGACCTTTTTACGAGCTTGGTCGTCGTCGCTACAAAGTGCCAATTCTCGAGCAAGACCCAGTTGCTGTAAGGCTGGATGGACCTTTGGTGACCGGTCATTGGTAAAGGTTTATAAATTTTTCAACCCAGCGAAGAGCAGATTTGAAAATATAAATGGTATATTTTTTGTGCTACGCCTGGATTCGAACCACTTCGATTCGAACCACATTCGAACCCACAACCTTCCATTCAGAGTCTGAAGTGTTAACACTGAAGTACGGACCGGTCAGTGCCTTATAATGAGTTCACTTACTATGGGAAGTTACTCCCAATAAAACGTTTTATCCACGATTTCTCAAATCAGTGAATCAGCACTTATTCAATTTAACCTTTAAAATTGAGATATCGTTAGTTTTTTCACGTTAGTTAGTTATATAAAATGAAAATATATATATATGTGTTGCTTAGTTGCGTTTTGTTACTCAAAGTTCACCACACAAAAAAACATACATTTGTCAGTTCCTGTTCGCGTCTTTTGTATGGACTTCGGCGTGACTGCCATGTATGGTAATCACACCAGAAGACGTCGGAGCGTGAAGTTGCTTGTAAGGAATCGGCAAGGCCCAGCTGGACATGATCCACACTTGACGGAAGCCAAGATCTGTGATGATTAACTGCAGCATCAGGAGTGTTGCGTCAGGAAAAGGTAACGAATGGAATATTCAGAGCCGCAAAAAAAAGGAAGAGAACGCACGACAACGATTATGACCCTGAATGAAATTAAAGAAGGATACGCGAAAACGCAGCTAAGCTCCAAAGGGTTCCGCATGTGGCGAGTGGCACCTTGAGGGGCCGGCTTTACGTCAACAGCTTCAGTCAAAGTGGGGGTTTCCCAGCTCCCGAGGAGGCTGGTACTCATTTCTTGTGAAGGCTGTGGTAGAATGCTTGCATTCCATGCCGAGAGCAAGGGTTCGATCTCAAGGTTTACTCAGCCTTCACAGGAAATGAGAACTCGCCCCCCCCGGGAGCTGGGAAACCCCCACTTCAACCGAAAGTGGTTGGTGTAAGGCCGGCCCCCTTACCTATAAAAAATAATAGGTCCCGAATCGCCACGTGCGACCCCTTCGGGGATAACGCAGGCAAGAAGTTACACTAAGTTACGCTGAGTAAACCATGCCGGCATTTTATTTTGGGGCTTGAAATAAACACCGAAACGATAAATTATTTCTGACACCCTCGGTGGGGATCGAACCCTTGCTCTCAGTATAGAATGCAAGCATTCTACCAACTGAGCTATCGACCGGACTTTTTACGAGCTTGGTCGTCGATAAAAAGCGCCAATTCTCAAGCAAGACCCAGTTGCTTTAAGGCTAGATGGACCTTTGGTGACCGGTCATTGGTAAAGGTTTATGAATTTTTCAACCCAGCGAAGACCAAATTGGAAAATATACGAGTAAATGATTTTTTTTTGTGCTTCGCCGGGATTCGAACCCACAACCTTCCATTCAGAGTCCGAAGTGTTACCACTGTACCACGGACTAGTCGGCCGAGTCTGTTACAGATAGGTACTCATTTAATGTCTTAGATTGGATCAGATTCTATGGGAAATGCCTCACAAGTTCAGGCTATGAATGCTAGCAAGTGACTTGACTAAAGTGGCAATTCATCTGTCAGCCGATACTGCAAGTGGTTAAATGACAGAGATCTCTGTGTATTAATAATGCTTGTATGCCGACGATGTCCTGCGGTTAAAGACATTGAAAATACATAAAAGAAGAGTTGGATTTCAAAATGTGGCCAGTATTTTATTTTTATTTTTTGTGCGCAACAGGTTACCTTAATTAAAGTGCACCCCGTTGGGTAATAACCACAGATCACGGAATATAGTAATAACATAGAGAAGCAGAAACTAACTTTCTGCATTGATACATACCATAGCCCGCATTTTAATTATCTAAGAAATATTGTGCAGGAGACTCCCTAGATTCCAGAGACTATAGGGGTCTATGACTGTTATTGTAGTGCCGCAGAGCTGTACGGGCTTGGTCGTCGCTACAAAGCGCCAATACTCAAGCAAGCATGGCCGTCGGAAGGGGGGGGGGGGGCAGGGGGAGGCCGTTGCCCCCCCCCCTGGAAATCTCGAAGGGATAATTTACGGATAAAGTGATGGACATCTTCGGTCAAACATCAAGAACACTGGAATTCGCCTTTTCGACGTAGATCACGTAAGTTAGATTTTTGATAAGTAGGTACGTGTACAAAAATTGTGAGTGTTTTGCCCCCCCCTAGATTGTGTTCTTGCGACGGCCATGCAAGCAAGACCCAGTTTCTGTAAGGATGGACCTTTAGTGACCGGTCTCTGGTAAAGGCTGTATGAATTGTTCAACCCAGCGAAGAGCATATTTGGAACTATAAATGGCATATTTTTTGTGCTCCGCCGGGATCCGAATCCACAACCTTCCATTTACGAGCCCGAAGTGTTGCCACTGGACTACGGACCGGTCCAAGGTCTTAGTCCTGTCAAACATTGCAGTGGTGTAGACGTAAAAAACATTGTTATGCTTAGGTTTGAATTACGGTCGTTAGACATATTTACAGTAATTATAACTTCACAGTTAAAAAAAAAAATCGGATATTACACAAACCGTTATAGAGAACTTACATTATTCTTGACGTTTTGTTAGCGACGTAGCTAATGTCTTCAGGAGACACCCTCTCTGCACGACGACTCTCTGAGTTCGTCCTTAGGTTGTGAAAAAATATTTTAATGTTAATATAAAAATATATCAATGAAGTGAAAAAAATATTTCTTTCATTGATTATTAAGGATTAGTCTCGTTTTGAAATCAGAATCACTTCTGTCAACTGTCATCATACCACTGCAATTTTATGATAAAATTCAGCACAACAGAACCGAGAGCAAATAATAACTAAAGAAATAACGTCTCTATGTACGGTTGCAATAAATGCTTTAATCGCAAACAGGCGCAATGCAATTGGATCTTTTGATGTGAAACCAGGAAATGTATAACGAATAGCCTTGCTTCGGTATTACAGAAATTACTACCGTGTTCAAGATGAAAGCGTGTCTCGTGTGGACGCTGAGGGCTCTGTAATCTAAGTTGCAAAGAGATATCATCACTCAATATGAAGATTGAAGATACAAGAGTGTACACGTGTAAGTTCACTCTTACACCAGCTAAAAATATTAAGAGGGTTCTTACAAAAAAGTAGTCCTTTAATTTTTTTTACAGATATGTTCCTTAGAAATAAGATGCTTGATGACCTTCATGGTCTTAGTAAAAGACCTTTTAAAATAAATAAAATAAAAACAAAGTGAACAAAAGTGATTTTTGTAAATATTTTTTGTGGCATCATTTTGTATGTTATGTAAAGAATTTTAACTTTATAATTTTAGTTTAAAAAAACAGTAAACACGCGTGATTTTATTTATCAATGTCACTCTTATACTAAGACCATAATGTATAAGAAACATATTTGTAAAAACTTCGGTCAATTTTCGGTAACAGCCCTCTTAATATTCAGTAGGTAATATGTCGCCACCTTAAAGGTAAAACTGAATAGGTAAGTGATGATTCACTGATTTGAGAAATCGTGGATGAAACATTTTATTGGGAATAACGTCTCATAGTAAGTGAACTAATTACCTATAAGGGATTGCTAATGAAGAACTTCTACACTACAGGATTTTAACACGTTTTTTAGTGTATTCTCTCATAGAAAATAGGAAAAACGTGCATACATCTGAGAAACCCATGTTAGCTTCATATGCCACTTATTCAGTTTTAGCTAAAAAGTATCGATAGTTTTGGGGGAGTCACACCTCAAGAGCCCCTTGGTATACACTATAGAAAGCACAAATTATTATCGAGGAGAAAAACCCAGTTGCTGTAAGGCAGGATGATTTTTTTAACCCAGCGAATTGTTACTGAACCACTGTTATTTTTCTGCGCTCCGAACCCATTATATTCCGATTATCTCGAAGCGTTAACCATTTGTCTACGTTCGGTCGCATTAATAAAATAAACCAATAGTTGGTTTCCAGTTTCTTTTGCCGTGGTCTGTGAGAGCTGGAGCTTCCGGATGTTTCGCCCATGTCTACGATGGGCTTCCTCAGCGTGAATGTGAAAGGATGAAGATGATCCTGGTGAAACTGTGATCTAAATCTAAATTTAAATCTAAGCTGCAAAGATATGTATCATTTGAGATTCATATTAAATGCATTCCCACAAGCAGACATGCATAATTTCGCGCTTACACATGCCGCATGTGGACCTACAATATAAAAACCCAATCTCAAATGAACATGAGCCCTGCAACTCTTGCCGACCTTCCCTGAAACTGTGATGGAATTCTTAAGATGTAAGTATGGGTGGTCAGCATAGTGGTCAGCTTCTACCAACCTTCTAAATCTAAAAGTCTAAATCGAAGTTGCAAAGATATGTATCATTTGAGGTTCATATTAAATGCATTCCCACAAGCAGACGCGCACAATTTCGCACATATGCCGCATGTGGACCTACAATATAAAAACCCAATCTCAAATGAACATAAGCCCTGCAACTCTTGCCGACCTTCCCTGAAACAGGGGTGACATTGGCAAAGTGAACCATATTTTACAGTATGGGTGGTCAGCCTCATACCAACCTGTGTACCAACCTATTATTCAAGGAATACAAGCAATTAATTACATTCAGTCATACAAACAAACAAACACTAAAAAATCTACAAAACATTGATTAGGTATTTAAAATAGGAAATGTTTTGGAATAATAATAATAGTAGGATGATTTATTTGGTGAGCGCTGTTTTTGTGTAAATCACACCTCAAGAGCCCTCTGCGAGCTTGGTTGTCTCTGTAGAAAGCGCCGATTCTCAAGCAAGACCCAGTAAGATTGGATGGACCTTTAGTGACCGATCTTTGGTAAAGGTATATGAATTTTTCCCCCAGCGAAAAACTTACATGAAAGTATAAATGGTACATTTTTTTATGCTGCGCCGGGAATCAAACTCACAACCTTCCATTTACGTATCGAGCTTAAAGTGTGCACGATGGTCCACAAAGCTTATTTGGAAAAACACCCAAATATCTCGGTGCTTTAATCAAACCAGTCCCCCTCGGCAAAAAAAGCCTAACACTGCGCTCGGCTGAAACCGGAGCCAAATCAAAGATTGAAGAACCGATAAGAAGAGTTAACACAATGTTTGGAGAGCGTGCATTTGCAGTTGCTGGTCCTCTGGCCTGGAACCACCTGCAACATCATGTGAGAGAGCTAGAGGACCTTGGAAAGTTCCGGAAATCACTGAAGACAAGCAAATTTCTGGCATTATTTGCACAAGCACCCTTGGAGTGACTACATCACGAAACGGCGCTATAAAGAAATCATCAACTCATCATCATTTACTAGTCAAAGGTCTGAACCACTAGACTAAAACAAACAAAAAACTAAGACAACAAAAAGTGGACATCGAAGTTCTGGAAATCTGTTGAAAATGTTTTCTATCACTTTAAAATATATCATAGTCAACAAATGCACATATAACATAAACAAAATGATAGTAATCATTTAAAATATACACCATACAAGAAGCTGAATAATAAAACGTCCAAGCGAGACTCGAACCAAGGACCTTCAGGGTACTTACTCGCATGCAAATATGTTCCGGACAGACCACCGACCAGTCAGTTGATGTCAGTAGGCCGAGACAAAAGCACTCGGAAATTCTGATAGAGAAAAACTGCAGTTCGTGATTCAAAAATAGCACCCCAGTGTTTTTAACTTTGGAATAGGGGATGATTTTTTTTAATTTGAATTAAAGAAGGCACTTTTTTAAACTGTAAAAATAATGTTGTTTTGTAAGTGTATTAAAATAAGCAAATAATAAATTAAGTTTGTTTTATTATTTTAAAATTAATTGACTTAACTGTGTTTTATTTGCGTAATTAAATAAGACATAAAAATAGATTGGAAGATATTTTGTTGAGTGAATTATTAAGAGGTTTTAATTTAAAATAATAACTGTATTATTTATACACAAGAAAAGTATTTAAAACTTAAAACATTACAATAATCTTCAAAATGGCACTTTTATTTAGCGTAATTTTATTTACAAAATTATATTAAACTGATTTTAAAGACGCTTTTATACGATTTTAACTGAGATTTTTTTATATTGACTTATAAGAGACAAATAAAGTTGTTTTAAACTATTTTTTTATAATTTTATCTAGACTGTTTCATTTAACTATAGAAAGTGAAACATACACTGAACTCTATTTAATAACTGATCTACCTATCACAAAAAAAAAGATTTTAAAATAAGATGATAAAAGCAATTAAATAAACCTTTGAAATGTAATTTAAATTTAGAAAAGGTCGACTGCTTGTTTGCACAAATAAATAAAAATTGTGACAATAATTTGAATTGACAGTTATTTGAATTTACAATGCTACCAATTTGTAGTGATAAAAATGTGTGTTTTTTTTTTGTAATGAAGTAGAATTAAAAGACATTTAAATTGAGGTGTAAAACAATTGTGTTTTAATAATAATTCAACGAAATAATAAAACTAAAAAGGAACAATTTAAAATATGATATTATAGCTTACTTTAAAGTATTTTTTAATTCACTTAATTAAGGCTAATAAACATTTATGTGACTTTTTTTTTTTATAAAACAAAATAAAATAACAATGATGAAAAACAAAACGTGTACTTTTGTATAAATAAATTAATTTTTAGTTTTAAATGTGAATTGAAAATTTTGAACCATAAAATTTAAGGAGACAAAATCAAGTGAGTTTAATTTTAATTTTTTATATCTATTTATTTTGACAATTTTATTTTTTCAAAACCAAACCAGACTATCTTAAAATTTATAAAATGTTTGTATAGGAAAGTTTTAACATCGTTTTTACTCTCTTTTATGCAGTATGATCATTTTTACCTCTCAAAGTTTGACGACTATTTTTTAGAGACCATAAGTACAATATCAGTAAATTAATTGCATTTCGGGAAAAAAATATTCGATTTATTTATTTTGTTCGTATAAACATAATATATATTTCTACGTCATGAAATATATTAATTTAACGTCATATTTTCATTTATTTCCGGGTTTATGATAATTATAACAATTAAATAAATAATATATATTATTGAATTTAAAACCTATTGCCTATGACCATCACTTTTGCGTGTCATTTTCGCATGCATACCCATAATAATAGACGTATAGGTATCTTACAATTATAATAAATACATACAGTGAACAAAAAATGGGATATAAGGCGAACCGTCAATGTCATACAACAAGCCGTGGCTTTTTCATTAATCTCAAAGCAAAAGTAATAATAATAATAATCTAAGTTGCAAGGGTATATTCATTTTTAAAGTTCTCAAGTGCATGCCCACAAACAAACACGTGTAATTCGCGCTTACAAATGCTGAACGTGTACTTACAAATAAAATCCAAACCTCAAATGAACATAAGCCCATACAACTTTTGCCGATCTTCCCTGACACAGGGGTGATATTTGCAAAGTGAACCATAAAAAAGTAACAAGCATAAACGCTACTCCATACGATGAAACCGATGCACTTCGGTCACGTTATGAGAAATGACAAATACCACCTTTTTCATCTTATCATGCAAAGAAAGATTGAGAGGAGAAAAGAACCTAATGACGCCAAACGACAGCTGAATCTGAAGCTGACGCGGCTGAAAAACCTGCCATAATGGTTAACAAAAGCACCGCAACCGTATTTAGAGTTGCTGCATCTAAAATAAAAATAGTCATGTCGGTCGCCGATCTTTGTTACAAGTGGCAATTAAAGAAGAAGATAAATTGGAATGATTGCTTGACTTATAGGTTGGCATGAAGCTGACCAGACCAGACCACCCATACAGTAAAATATGCTTCACTTTACCAATGTCACCCCTCCTTGACTGATAGGTTGGTATGAGGCGGACCCCCCGTGCTGTAAATTCGGTTTACTTTTGCCAATGCCACCCCAGTTTCAGGGAAAGGCGGCAGGAGTTGCAAGGTTTATGTTCATGTGAGGTTTTGTTTATTTGAATGCACGCATGCAGAATGTGTAGGCGCGAACCTACGTGTGCCGGTCTGTGGGCATGCATTTAATATAAGCCTTAAATGTTGACATATCCTTGCAGCGTAGATTATAGATTATTATAGATTAAATACCCCACTTTCAGGGAAGGTTGGCAAGAGTTGCAGGGCTTATGTACATTAATTGAGATTAGGTTTTATGTTGTAAGTCCACATGCGGCATGTGTAAACGCATCTGCTTATACGTGTCTGCTAATGGGAATGCATGTAATATGCGTCATAAAAGTAATCTATATACATATATACGCAACTTAGATTATAGATTATAGATGTGTGGGATCGTAGGCCTGAATTCAAAACTGTCACGCAAAAATTTTGAATGACTTGTTATCAGCTGTAAAGGGCATCAGCAGGTGCCTGCCTTACCGACAACAAACTTTGATCCCACCAAAACAAAAATAACGGCGGCCATTTTATAAACATGGCGTCACATGATACAATTATGATAATTGAATTGATCAAAAACATCAAAACAATCTGTTGTTATCTTAGGAACATGTTTTATCTTCGTAGGGTTAGGTAAATACACGTCTATCGTCTGTAATCTATGTTTCAAATACATCCAAGATTCATAATATTAAATGCACGCCCACAAACAGAAGCGACTAAGTTCGCGCTTACAGATGCTGCATGTGTACTTATAAAATAAGACCAGAACCTCAACTGGACTTGCAACTATTGCCAATTTAGGCATTGGTTAACGTAAACCTTTTTTTTTTCAAGATGTGTTGTCAGCCTCATACCAACATATCAGTCAAGGAACAAAAAAATATAAAGAGAATGGTAACAGAAAAATAAATTTTAAATTAAATGAACATTAATTAAAACGAAATTATAAACTATAATCTAAGCTGCAAAATTATGTTAAAATTTAAGGCGCATATTAAATGCATTCCCACACGCAGACATGTATAAGTTCGCGCTAACACATGCCGCATGTGGACCTACAATATAATTTAAGCGCCTTTGAAATCGCGTTAAGAAATGGCGCTATAAAAGTGTGGAACATTAATATTATTATTAAAAACCCAATCTCAAATGAACAGAAGCCCTGCAACTCTTGCCGACCCTCCCTGAAACAGGGGTGACATTGGCAGAGTGAACCATATTTTACAGTATGGGTGGTCAGCCTCATACCAACCTATAAGTCAAGGAATACAAACAATGAATTACATTCAGCTTTATAAAAAAAAAACAAATCTAAGCAAAAACAATACGACCAAAATCTACAAAACATCTATACTGTAACTGTAACTGTGACTCTGTCGCCATTCCGCTAGGGGGAGGCAGAGCCTCTGCAAAGCTGCCTCCATATTTTCCTATCCTTACATACCCCTTTCAATTCATTCATGAGGCATCTTCAGGAGCAGATTGCTCCTGAAGATGCCTCATTAGGCGAAAATGTTCGAGCACAAAAAAGAAATAAATAAGTGAATTAAAACTTTGTTTCCATTTGAATTTTTTAAATAATTAAAAATGGTCTTTCACTGTGTTAATAAATCCATCCTAAAAAATATAATAAAAAACTAAAATTGAAAACAAGTGTACTGTACTGTATCCTGCCGCCGTTCCACTAGGGGTGGCTGGTACCTCCGCAGATGCGCCTCCATTTTTTTCTGTCCTTAACAAGTGAAAACAAGTATCAACCATTTATATTTCTTTATAGCTTCTATAGTCGTCTAATAAATAAAACAAATAGAATTTCACCATCTTGGTGTTGTTTTTGTGTTCACTTGCCCACGGAGCCAAGGTTCTATCCCAAGGTGTACCAGTTAGCAGAGATACCGGCGGTGGTGGTTATCTCATGGCGTCCAACTCTTCCGGGTGGGAAACATGCGCATTCTTCACCATTTGCTGCCGTCATAGTATCAAAGATTTACTGTGGATGCTGCAGCTCTTAAAAGGGATTTTGTGAAAATATCCAGTATGCGCAAATGGTATCATTTAGATTTAAAATTCAAATTTAAGAGTGGTATGTACCATAAACCTGTCTTTTGTAAAAATTAGGAAAAGAGTGACAGTACTGAAAAAAATTAGGCGTGTTTGCTTTGTTTTAATTCACATGAGTTGAAGAAAATGAGAGAAAGAAATGGCGGTTGATCTGTAATGTTGGCGGCTAGGGTTTATTAAAGTGAAATTGGTTTTATGATTTAGTTTTTTTTTAATGTCCATGTTTATATTATTATTTATTGATTTAAAAAATGTTATTTGTGATGCATGTTCCTTTACTTATAGGTTGGTATGCGGCTGACCACCCATACTGTAAAAAATGGTTCACTTTGCCAATGTCACCACTGCTTCAGGGAAGGTCGGCAAAAGTTGCAGGGCTTATGTTCATTTGAGATTGAGTTTTTTATATTGCTGGTCCACATGCGGCATGTGTTACGTGTCTGCTTTTTGGAATGCATTTAATATGGATCTCAAATGATACATATCTTTGCAGCTTAGATTTAGATTTAGAAGTCTGGCCAGGAGCCGATTTTGTGTGAATATAGTTTATGAGAAAATATGAAAAAAACTGTAACTTCTTAATGAATGATTTTTTTTGAAAAGAAAATTACTAATTCCACATGAGCTCCAAGAAAATTTGACCCATCCGTTCCGAGTACACTGTCGTACATTCGTCTGCAACGATTTCCTACGACAATGTAAATACAAAAAAAAATCTAAATTCATTTTGTAGCTATTTATACTCAAGTATTTAAATATTAAAATTGTTGTGCGTTGAAGCGACTAGCGCCCCGACCTAAGGTCACTCTAGAAGCAGGACAGACAGCCATCTTTTGTGCGATGACGCGGAACGTAAAAAATCGTGACAAAAAAAAACACCAAAAAAAAATGTCACACATAATTTGAATTCTAGATCATTTGATTTCGGTCAGTCAACAGATTTTTTTTTTAATTCATTCAATCCGGTCGACAGCTCAGTTGGTAGAGTGTTTGCATTCCGTGCCGCGAGCTCGGGTTCGAATCCCACCGAGGGTGTCTGAAATGATTACCCGTTTCGGTGTTTATTTCAAACTCAAAATAAATACCGGCAAGGTTTACTCAGCCTTCACAAGAAATGATTACCAACCCTCTCGGGGGCTGGGAAACCCCCACTTCAACTGAAGTGGTTGGCGTAAGGTCGGCCCCCTTACCTGTAAAATAAATAGGTTCAACTCGCCACATGCCATCCCTTCGGGGATAACGCGGCAAGAAGTTACACCATACGTGTAGCTTAGTTGCGTTTTTTTTGCGTTTGCGACAATCATTGATATAGTCCGGTCGATAGCTCAGTTGGTAGAGTGCTTGCATTCTACCCCGTGAGCTCGGGTTCGAATCCCACCGAGGAGGGTGTCAGAAATGATTTCCAATTTCGGTGTGTATTTCAAACCCCATAATATAAATACCGGCGAGGTTTACTCAGCCTTTACAAGAAATGAGTACCAGCCCCCTCGGGAGCTGGGAAATTCCCACTTCAACTGAAGTGGTTGGCGTAAGGCCGGCCCCCTTACCTGTAAAAATAAATAGGTTCAACTCGCCACATGCGACCCCTTCGGGGATAACGCGGCAAGAAGTTACACTATATGTGTAGCTTAGTTGCGTTTGCGTTTATTGAAGGCATCTATAGATAAACCTTCTTGGGACACGTTGTCCGTGGCAATAAAGGGATAGCCTGGAACGACTGGTTGTGATTGGTGGCTTGGAGGGGAAGAGAGGAAGAGGTAGATCCCTCACACGATGGAACGATCAAGTGAAGGCAGCAGCAGGCACCTCGGTGGTTGGAGCGTTGCGGGCAGCGCAGTCAAGAGAGAACTGGAGGAGAGTGGTTGCTTCCACAAGGGTCACAGCCCTCAGTAATGAGGAATAAGATTAAGAAGAAGAAGAATAGATAAACCGCGATTAGGGAAGGTCAGCTGTTCACTTCGGCCATCTTGGATTGACAGGACTTAATCCAAATATTACCTATATTCGGTAGGTACGAATTACCGTGGTGATGAGACTTCCAGACCAGCAGTCTCAGCAAATAATAATATGTATTAGCAACCAATTACTACCAAAAAAAGATTTGTTTACCTTTTCTTTAACAGCCCGGCCGTGTGACGTCACAATATCGTCTATACCAATTCATGTAACGACTGCCGAATCCATTCAAGTTTGACTCGGATAATTTTCAAGATACAATATGAATGAAGCATCTAAAAACTCTAATTATTTAAAAACTCAAATGGATAAAAACAGAGTTTTAATTCAATTATTTATTTCTTTTTTTGCTCAAACATTTTTGCGTAATGAGGCATCTTCAGGAGCAGAATGGTTACAAATATTTTTATAAAATATTTTTTTAAAACATTTTTTTTTCAAAACAATCCTGAAGATTAGGCGAAAATGTTTACCTAAGCAAAAAAAGAAATAAATTAATGAATTAAAACTCTGTTGTTAACCATTTGAATTTTTAAATAATTAAAAATGGACTTTCACTATGTAAATAGATTAGCATTTAAAAATATCTAAAAACTTTGTTTATAATCTTGATTTAAAATAGATGACAAGGCAATTAAGACATTAATTTGATTTTGTTATAATCAGCTGGTAGAAATGCAAAAAAAATATAGTAAAAAAATATATTAAGTAGGTAAAGAGGTCAAATTGTCACTGGTCGGTCGATGCGAGTTGTTGGTATAAAGAAACAACTCTGTGAATTGTTTTTGCTTTACATAACGAGTGCGCTGGAATTCACACTAGGTACAAAATAATTGTCATGCTCTGAATAATCGTTGCGTTAAAGAATATACTTAGTTGTTCATTGATACTATTTGCCAAATAATATAAAATTAGTCAATTTGAAACGCATTGCTAAAAATAGTATCATTGTTGATACTCCAAGTAAAATATCGTTTTATATCCTGTACCCTTAGTACGAGTTGCAAAACTTGAGTAAAGTAAAGTTTGCGGAAAGTATTAAAGAGTGGTTTCCCCCAAAATTTGCCGTTTTTGTTTCTTACACTTTATGGTTTTAGCAAAAGAGTTATAGTGATGAAGAAAATCAAGTTCAAACAAACAAAAACGGCAGATTTTGGTAAACTTTACTTTACTTTACTTTTAGTACAAGTTTTGCAACTCGTACTAAGGGTACTGTTAGGAAAGAGTTTCAGGGCTTGTGTTCATTTGAGATTAGGTTTTTGTATTAGAGTCCACATGCGTTAGGTATGTGGCATGAGCTTATACCTGTCTGTTTGTGGGCATGCGTTTAATATGAATCTTAAATGTTATATTTGCTAAAAACTAAGATTAAAGGCAGGTTATAGTCAAATATACAAATATTTTACAACATAAAAACCCAAATTTTAAATGAGCATTAGCCCTGAAACTATTGCCGCTCGTCCATGAAACAGGGATGGCATTGGCAAAAGTGAAGCCAGTTTGTACAGCAAGGAGGCCAGCCTCACACCAACCTAGCAGCCAAAGAACATTTCATCAATATCAGTCATTTGAATAAGAGTTTAATGCTTACACGGCCGGATGATGATGCTGGAGAGATGTTTTCCGGGATATGTAGCCGTAGTCTATGGAGCGGTCTAGGAGAGTTTTCATCAAGATCATCTTCATCATCACACTTCACGCTGGAGAAGCCCATCGTAGACATGGGTGAAACGTCCGAAAGCTCCAGCTCCCATGGGCCACGGCAACAGATCCCGGAAAACTTCTCTCCAAAAAAATTTTATTTTCTTGTTGTGTTATGTTTTAGACAAATAAAATTAATTTAATTTATTTAATTACATTAATAAACAAGTAGGAATGGAAATTTTCCATAAATCTCAGATGTCCGCGTGTAAAATATAAACAATAATCTGAATCTACATCTGTGTGCAGTTTATAAACAATTATTTGTTGGTTGTGTGCAAAAGCATACACGTCGGAAAAAAATAGTAGTCAAGTAAAAAAAAAAAAAAAACGCAACTAAGCTACACATATAGTGTAACTTCTTGCCGCGTTATCCCTGAAGGGGTCGCATGTGGCGAGTTGAACCTATTTATTTTTACAGGCAAGGGGGCCGGCCTTACGCCAACCACTTCAGTTGAAGTGGAGGTTTCCCAGCTCCCGAAAGTGCTGGTACTCATTTCTTGTGAAGGCTGAGTAAACCTTGCCGGTATGTCAAGTCATTAGTAAGAATCAACGCTAAATAAAATATAATTTGTCGTGTATGTTCCTTGACGTATAGGTTGGTATGCGGCTGACCACCCATGCTGTAAAAATGGTTCACTTTGCCAATGTCACGCCTGTTTCAGGGAAGGACGGCAAGAGTTGCAGGATGTGTGTCCATTTGAGATTTGGTTTTATGTTGTAGGTTCACATGAGGCATGTGCAAGCGCGAACTTGTACATGTCTGGTTGTGGGAATGCATGTAATGTGAATCTCCAATTTTTTTTTTTTTTTTAAAGAGATCCTGTGCGGGAGACTCCCTAGATTCTAAAGACTCTAGGGGTCTATGACACTTGTTGTAGTGCCGCAGAGGTGTACGAGCTTGGTCATCGCTACAAAGCGCCAATACTCAAGCAAGACCCAGTTGCTGTAAGGCTGGATGGACCTTTGGTGACCGGTCATTGGTAAAGGTTTATGAATTTTTCAACCTAGCGAAGAGCACTTTCGAAATATAAATGGTATATTTTTGTGCTCCGCCGGGATCCGAATCCACAACCTTCCATTTACGAGTCCGAAGTGTTGCCACTACGGACTACGGACCGGTCCAAGTAACATATCTTTTCAACTTAGATTAGATTAGATTAGAACGCTACTAAGCTACATATATAGTGTAACTTCTTGGCTGCGTTATTCCCCGTAGGGGTCGCATGGAGCTATTCAGAACCTTTTTCATTTTTACGGGTAAGAGGGCCGGGCTGACGCTAACCATTTCAGTTGAAGTGGGGATTTTCCAGATCCCGAGAGGACTGATTCTCATTTATTGTGAAGGCTGAGTAAACCCTGCCAGCATTTATTTTGGGGATTGAAATAACAACCGAAACGGGAAATAATTTCTGCCACCCTCGGTGGGTATCGAACCCTTGCTGTCGGCATGGAATGTAAGCACTCTACCGGACTTTTTATGAGCTTGGTTGTCGCTACAAAGCGCCAATTCAAATTTCATTTTTATTAAAAAATATAAATCTTTCAAAACGGTGCTATTCTTAGACATTTTAGTCGACCGTTGAGCCCACGCTTTGACAAACTAATGATGCATTTGTATGAATACCTGTCAATCCAAAATGGCCGCAAGTAAACAGATGATTAGACTTCATACAAATATGACCAAAATTCGGTAGGTAAGAATAACCGTGGTGATGAAAATTTCAGCCCAGGCATCATTTGTTTGTCAAAGCGTGGGCTCAACGGACGACTAAAATATCTAAGAATAGTACCGTTAGATTCCAGGGCCCTGGTGCGATGACACTGTTTTATTCGCCCTTAACTCGAAAGTCGAAAATGTCGGAATATCGGCAAGAGTTGCAGGGCTTATGTTCATTTGAGGTTTGGATTTTATTTGTAAGTACACAATCAGCATTTGTAAGCGCGAACTACACTTGTTTGTTTGTGGGTATACATCTGAGAGCTTTGAATGAATATATCCTTGCAACTTAGATTATAGATTATAGAACCCAGGCCTGCCTAAGACTTACATTATTCTTTTAGTATTGCTCGTTGTGTTTATAGTTTTATAATGATTAGTATTAATTTATATATTTTCCTCGCACAGCACGCACACTGCTTAAAAATTGTTATTACTTACCTTTCAATATTTTCCATGGAAATTTCATTTGAATTGTTTGTCGACTTTAAAGGTTGGTAGGAGTCTCACCACCCGCGCCGTAAAAAATGTTTTACTTTGTCAATGTGACGTCACGCCTCTTTCAGGGAAGGTCGGTAAAAATCACAGGGATTATGCTCATTTGAGATTTGTGTCTTTTTATTTTTGTGTCGTTTCTGTAACAATTGACCATTTGAAAATCAAAACATTTAAAACGCGTGCGCACAGTGTTCGCGCAGGCATGAATTTTAATGCCGCCAATATCCTGAAGTCTAGGCGTATTTACTTGTTCTATAAATATATATATATATGTGTAAGTGTCGACGTAAGTGTTTTATACGTTGTACTATTGGTACTTCTCGTCCTCTCTGGAAACATCCATTCGAGAGGCGTCTGGAACATGCGAGACATGTGGACCTACAATATCAAAACCCAATCTCAAATGAACATAAGCCCTGCAACTCTTGCCGCATGTGAACCTACAATATAAAAACTCAATCTCAGATGAACATAAGCCCTGCAACTCTTGCCGACCTTCCCTGAAACTTACATATGTGAAAAAGAAATACTGTAAAATCAGTTCAACTGCAATTCTATTAAAATTTAACCCGAAATAAATCAGAACAATTTTATATTAATTACCAGCCGCTTTATTTCAAAATCAATTGTCACATAAACCGGGTATTCCCCCGGTTTTTTCGTAAAACTCATTAAGATGCCATACGCACCAGATCTGTTGGGGATTTTGACCAGTCCGAGAATCCCCTCTTATCTTATTTGTTACTCATAATGGAATATGGAAATCGTCTCACTGTGAACTTGATGTACTTGGAGACATTTCAATAAAGATACAACTAAATATTCACTTAATTACAATATTTGTCATTATTACGGCTTTGTGTGAGATAGAACCTCAACAATCGTACGTTTTAGATTTCGTACATTTATCGGCATCGTATGCAAGCTATACAAGCGTACACGAGGATAACCGACGTCGGACATTATCTTTAATCATAGTAGCAAAGAATTAAATATATTCACACATGCAGACACGTATACGTTCGCGCTTACACATGCCGTATGTGAACTTAAACTTGTATGTGAACAGAATAAAAAAATTGTATCTCAAATGAATGTAAACCTTGTAACTTCTGCCAACTTTCCCTGAAACCGAGGTGTGCATTGGAAAAAGCGGGCATTTTTTTTGCAGCACGGGTAGTCAGCCTTATACCAATTAGTCAAGGAATCATACCAAACTATTGATTTCATTATAAAACATGATAAGTACATATTTTGGGATGATTTACTCTGTTTTTGTGTGGAAATCACAACTCAATAGCCCTCTGAAACATTCATCGTCGTTCTAAAACGCAAAAAATCCTCAAACAAGACCCAGTTGTTACTCCAAGGATGAATGGCTTATAACTTTCTTAACCCATAGAGCCCACGGCCTTCCAATTACGAGTCCGTAGTGTTAACCACTAGATTACCGATCGGCTTACCAATATGATGGTAAATAAAATGCATTTCAACGAAAAAATGTTAAACAGACACATTTCCCGAAACATCTTTTTATGGGGCTTCCACACGCTTGCCAACCCATCTCAAGTCAAGCGCACAGTGTGTCGTCTAGAAGATGCTAGCTGGACAAAATTTTGTCTAATGGACTCATTTTGTCCAGCTAGCATGTTCTAGACGACACACTGTGCGCTTGACTTGAGATGGGTTGGCAAGCGTGTGGAAGCCCCATTAAGATACTGACAAGAAAAGTCCAAGCTCGCAAAGATTCCTAAAGATTTGAATATCCAATCACTTTCTAATTAAAGTCCTAAGGGGCCTGTTGCACCAACCTCCAATCAATATTTGATTGAAACATCAAATTTGATTGCTTAGTTCTGGTAAGGACCTCGGTTAAATATTTCTCGAAAGTTGGTAAAAATGTGATGGAATTTGAACAGGAAATATGATTCACATCAGCTGACTTACGTATATGCAATCAATTGTTTGGTTTGAAAGGGAGAAATCACACTTAATTTTGATTTTCGTCTGATTGGAGTTTGGTGCAACAGGCCCTACTAGTATATGTATTTTTATGATTTGGTTTTCGAGTAACCTGTTCGAAAGCATACGCAAAGCTTTCGATACTGAGGTAAGACAGGCATCTGACTTGCATAAATGTTATGTTTTATTTTATTTTACAAGCAAAATACAAAGGTGACTACTCGGAAAACAGAAGTCGTGAAGTATACGGACGTCTATAAGCTAAGCTGCAAATAATTTCATATTCGTATTAGATGCATGCCCACAAGCAGACACGTATAAGTTCGCGCTTAATAAAAATAAATCTTAATCTCAAATTAACATAAACACTGTAACACGACTTGTCGAAGTTCCCTGGAACAGGGGTGACATTGGCAAAGTTTAAAGTTTTACACAGAAATGTGAACTGCAATTAGGAGCTAGCAAAAAAAATATTAAAATTATATTAATTCATTCAAATTGCTTACAATTAAATTAACAGCCTTTGCAGCCAACATTGCAGATCACAATGATGACATTCGGTCCGGTCGATAGCTCAGTTGGTAAAGTGCTTGCATTCCATGCCGAGAGCTCGGGCTCTAATCCGAAATAGTAGAAATAATTTCTCGTTTCGGGGTTTATTTCATACTCAAAATAAAATACCGGCAAGGTTTACTTAGCCTTCACATGAGATGAGCGCCACCCCCCTCGGGAGCTGGAAGTGGTTGGCGTAAGGCCGGCCCCCTTTTCTGTAAAAAAAAATAGATTCCACTCGCTACATACGACCCCTTCGGAGAGAACGCGGCAAGAATTTGCACTATATGTGTAGCTTAGTCACGTCAAATTATCAAGAAACGTCTTTTATTTTCCATTTAACTAGACTGAGCCGCAGCAATGCGTGCCAGGGTACAACTAGTCGGTGCTATATTTGTACATAATATAACATATATAAAATGACTCAGCACGTTTTGAGTGTGGAAAAATGCAAATTGAATTATCATACTGTAATAAATCTATATTTATGTTTTTATTCTAACCATCATGTTGAGATAATAAAAAAGTTTGTAATCATTTTATTTTCCAAGTTATGTTTCTCACGAATTTTCAAATGCAACTGTGACCAGGGGCGTGCATAGCATTCCAACATGGATATGCAGTCATTTGTATTTTTATCGGTTTTTGGATGAACACATAATATTTTATCCATTGTCAACTTGTAGGCTGGTATGAGGCTGACCACGCATGCTGTAAAAAATGGTTCACTTTACTAATGTCACCCCTGTTTCAGGGAAGGTTGGCAAAAGTTGCAGGGCTTGTGTTAATATTTTCAGTAGAATCTTTCCTTTCCTCAAAGATTGGTATGAAGCTGATATCTCATACTGTGTATGTCATTTTATTCTGCCAATGTCCCTCCTATTTCAAAGAGGTTTGGCAAGACGTGGAGGGTTTGCGTTCATTAGAAATCTGGATATTTTTGTTAGTACATATCATTTGTAAGCGTGCTTATACGTGTCTGCTTGTGGGCATACATTTTATAGGTATCCTAAATGTTAACACATCGTTATAACTAAGATTAT
This sequence comes from Agapetus fuscipes, assembly GCA_951799405.1. Lineage (NCBI taxonomy): Eukaryota > Metazoa > Arthropoda > Insecta > Trichoptera > Glossosomatidae > Agapetus > Agapetus fuscipes. Next base: position 12,686,442 of record OX637352.1, read on the forward strand.
AGACAGAATTAATATCTGTTCTTCTGAGAATCGGAAAATCCATACAGTGTTGCCTACCCACAATTGAAATGCTTTGTTCGTTCCCGCTTTTTATGAGGTTGTATGAACCTTTAGTGACGAAGCTTTTCTTAAAAGTGGATGAATTTTTTAACTAAGTGACGTCAACGACGATACCATTTTGAAAGCACCGGTTCTCATCAGATCACCGAAGTTAAGCAACATTGGGCGCGGATGCTTCTTGGATGGGTGACCGCTACGTACACCGCGTGCTGTTGGTATTTCTTGGGCCGGTCCGCAGTCCAGTGGCAATACTTCGGGCTCATAAATAGAAGGTTGTGGATTTGAATCCAAGCTGAGCACAAAAATATACCATTTATATATTTCCAAATGTGCTCTTCGCTGGGTTGAAAAATTCATAAACCTTTACCAAAGACCGGTCACTGAAAGGTCCAGCCAACCTTACAACAACTGGGCCTTTGTTTGAGAATTAGCGATTTCTACAGCGACTACCAAGCTCGCAGAGGGCTCTTGAGGTGTGATACACACAAAACAGCGCTCACCAAATTGAATAATCTGACCTATCCGATTTGCCCAATCACCTGTCTCCAGCTAGTACTTCTTCATACGCGGCCTTGGATAGACGTGTCCATCGCAGTGTTCATCGCGCGCGACAGAAATAAAGGAGAAACCACACACAAAAACGCGACCAGTGCTCCGCGAAAGAGGCATCCATTGGAGATAAGGTGAGTCCAGACTTTGATTCCGTGATTCCTTCCCCCTGGCTCCTTTGGTTGGCTGCCTAGACAGATTTGTTGGGCAGTTCGTCCGAACGCGATAATCGAGAACCAGTACGATTTGAAATCCTCCCATCACGTACCCCCTTATGATAACGTCAAACTTGGCGTTGTCACCAAATAAATCATCCTAATATTATTATTATTTGATTGAATCAGCTTCCTTGCGATAACGAGTCTATAGCATTTACCGCTAGACTACGGACCGGTGTTGAAGTTGAAGGACCATGTAGTATAACAAAAATCTATTTATATATTGTTCAAATATGTCTGCCACACGTCCTGTTCTTTTATTTCATTAAGAAACGGATATAAAAGATAATAATGTGAGAAGATATGAAAAGAAATCCGAATAAAGGCACGAGACCAAGAAGATTTATATTTCAAAAAACAAATAAGATAATATCAAACTAAGCCGATAAAGGACGGAAAATATATAGTTACCTTATAAACGTTCCGTAGTCTAGTGGTAATAATAATAATAATATTAGGATGATTTATTTGGTGAGCGCTGTTTTTGTGTGTATCACACCTCAAGAGCCCTCTGCGAGCTTGGTCGTCGCTGTAGAAAGCGCCAATTCTTAAGCAAGACCCAGTTGTTGTAAGGTTGGATGGACCTTTCAGTGACCGGTCTTTGGTAAAGGTTTATGAATTGTTCAACTCAACGAAGAGCACATTCAAAATATAAATGGTATCCGAATCCACAACCTTCCATTTACGAGTTCGAAGTGCTGCCACTGGACTACGGACCGGTCCAAGATGCCAACGACAGGCGGTGTACCTGAGTGGTAACCCATCCAAGTACTATCCGCGCCCAATGTTGCTTAACTTCGTGTGGTAACGCATCGGACTCGTAATTTTTTTTCAATACGTCAATAGTTTTTGAATAAATATGGAAAAACTGAAACTAATTAATGAATAAACAACTTTGACAACAGCTTTTCCATATTTACTCAAAAACTATTGACATTATGAAAAAAAATGGCCCAATATTGCACAAAAACAATGCACAGTTCTGCAATTAAAAAGAAAAAAAAATCCTAAATATAGCACACACGAAAAAAACGCTAAAAACGTGTTTTTTATATTTTTGAGGTGACAGTTTTTAAGTTATATATTTTGTTTAAGCTTTCTAATTAAGATAAACAATTAATAAACATTCTTGATTTTTTTCATAACTGTAACTATTTTGCTAAGACCATAAAGTGTAAGAAACAAAAAACGGCAGATTTAGGGTATAAATGGCTCTTAAAATAACTTACGTGTGATATTTCAAGAGGATAAAGATTAACCAAAGTTTTAATTAAATTGAACCCGTAAATCGGAACATTGTTATATATGTAAGAGATCTTTCCCACTTGTCGGGTGTCGGATCCGTATATTGATGATGATGATGATGATTTTTAGAGCGCCGTTTCGTGTCTACTTTCACTGCAAGGGCGCTTTCAGGCTTGACGCGGCGGTGAAGGAATGGGTCTTCATTCCCTTCTTGAAGCTCTCGATCCCTTCCTTGGCGCGCACTTCAGGAGGCAGCTGGTTCCAAGTGGACGGTCTCGCAACGGCGAAAGCGCGGTCTCCGAACACTGTGCTTCTTTTTCTGCATGGTGTGCTAACAGATGTAAGAGCACTGTCGGCAGATCGCAGAGTGAGCCCCCTCTCGCTCAGACTCCTCGGTAATATCAGCTCCTGCAAGTACTCTGGCGCCACTCCATGCAGCGCTTTGTGTACCGTGAGGCCCAGCTTGAATTTGATCCTTTCTGGGATCCTCAACCAGTGAAACTTCTGCAGGAGTGGGGTTATATTGCAGTACTTGTTCTGACCATAAATCAGGCGGGCACTGGCGTTCCTTACAGACTGCAATCTGCTCGGCAATATTGATCGGAGGTTCCAGTGGCATTAAAAAACCCTCAAGACACACTACTTCGCCGCGATAACACAGAAAGTGCCCTTAGAGTGGCAATCTTCACGAAACGGCGCTATACCAAGTCATCATCATCATCATCATTATCATCATCAGAACATTGTGTATGAAGCTATTCACACTTGTCGGAAGCCGATTTTGTCCAAAATGCCCTGCACCCGGAACCTCCGATGAGTATACTGTTCCGACACCCGACAAGTGGGAACGGGCTCTTAGATGTAATGGTTAATGTGAGTGGATAATGGTTCGAGTGGGTATGGTATGGGTGGGTAAGTCCGGTGGCATGTCTGCAGACAATGTGTTTTCTGGGCGGGAAAGCCGCACTTGCTATAAAACACAAGGCCGATCACAAACATGTATCACACTGTGAGGAGATGAAAACATCAGCTTTTTTTAATGAGGTACCTAATTAATGTATAGGACCGCTAATTATTAGATACTAGCTAGTAGGAAGCAGAAATATAAGTACCTACGTGTAGATAATCATGTACATCTACATATAAGTAAATTACGTTTTTTTTCTATATTGAATTTTATGAATTTAATTAAGGTTATGACTCTGGATGAAATGAAAGAAGTATGTTAGGACAGAAAGAAATGGCGGTTGATCTGTAATGCTGGCAGCTAGGGCTAGGGTTTCTTATTTTTTACAAATTCTTGTCAATTTTAAATTAGAATTTTATTTTAATGTTTTTCCATAATGTTATTTGTTTATTTCTAAAATGTAATTTCTTGTGTATGTTCATTGACTTATAGGTTGGTATGCGGCTGATAATCCATGCTGTAAAAATGGTTCACTTTGCCAATGTCACCCCTGTTTCAGGGACGGTCAGCATGAGTTGCAGGGTCATACACCCTGCAACTCCTGCCGACCTTTGAGATTTGGTTTGAATGTTGTAGATTCACATGCAGCATGCGCAAGCGTGAACTTGTACGTGTCTGCTTGTGAGAATGCATGTAATGTGAATCCCCATGTTTCATATCTTTGCAACTTAGATTAGATAAGATTGAATTATGGATACGTTGGACTCTCTGTGTGACCTCAAATATGGCAAAACTACGTACATAGTATAGAATTAGCAGCGGGTCTTATTTCTCAATCAATTTAAAGGATCAATAAGAAGGACTAAGAAAACCAAAAACAGCGTTTACCACTCAATACGGTTTTAAGTCCACGTCCATTGAAGGGCGTAACTCACTGGGTTAACAACAAGAAAAATGTAATAAAGTAGGTAGGTACCTATGTATAAATGCTAGTAGGTAATTAATTAATTTCCTTTGTATGGCCGCCCACTAGAGGAAAGTACAAAAACCTACTCACGTAATAAAAAAAAACACTGATTTATTCCACTGGCAGCCCTATGGCGTTCCAATTCCAAACTAAACAAAGAAATGAAAAACGGTTTTCTTTATTAAAGAAAATGGAGCGTGTGAAAGTGAATCGATATTAAGATAATGAAATAAATAAGGGAAAAATGGGAAGAAGCTGATAACCCATATTTACAAAACTGGTTCACTTTGCCAATGCCACCACTGTTTCAGGAAACATTGGGAAATGTTGCAGGATATTTGTTCATTTGTAAGAATGTGTCGAGGAGATTAAAACAAGTGTACAAGGACAGAACAAAATGGAGGCACACCTTCAGAGGTACTTAATTATTTGAGGCTCTTATTTAAAGCATGCCCACAAACAGGCACATGTAAGTTTGTGATTGCACATGCTACGTGTGTATATAAAAAATAAACCAATCACACACGAACATAAACCGGGGTGGTATTGGCAAAAGTGAAGTTTGTAGAGCATGGGGTCAGCCTCATACCAACCTATTGGTCAATAAACATCAGCTACCTATACGCAACAAAGCTGTACATATAGTGTAACTTCTTGCCTGCGTTATCCTCGTGTGGCTATTCGGAACCTATTTATTTTCACGGGTAAGGGTAAAGCTTTCGCCAACCACTTCAGTTGAAGTGGGAGTTTCCCAGGTTGGTTCTCATTTCTTGTGAAGGCTAAGTACACCTCGCCGGTATTTATTTTGAGTTTGAAATAATTACCGAAACGGGAAATCATTTCTGACACCCACGGTGGAATTCGAACCCAAGCTCACGACATGGAATGCAAGCACTTTTCCAATTATCGACCGGATGAGCTATCGACCGGACTATTATGAGTTTTGAAAAACGGTGGATATTTTTTGTTCACTTTTAATAGAGCATTCAAAGTTCAAGTTCATTAGTCGTAGGTAACAGTTCCTAGATCCACGATAATCTTGCATCTCTCTCATTTGTACGACTCTGTCTTGTTCTAGGGGTCAACTCTATTTCAGGGGCTCAAAACCAAAATTGTAAAATTAATCAATTATTTAATTTAATCATTTCGTAAACAATTTTATTTTGACATCAAAAATGATATTTATATCCATGATTCTATCACAGTTTGTTTGTTTTCGACCGCACCTTTTTTAATCGACATATTTTTACTATCTAGAATAACGATTTCAGAGAAATTTTATTTTTATCAACAAAATGAATCTAATGCAAATAAAAAAACAGTATTTATAATCGCGTATTTTCAGATGTTATTCTTAAAGATTGCTGATGATTATTTCATGTTTATATAATTTTAACGGAAGTTCACTTTGCCAATGTCACCCCTTTTTCAGGGAAAGTCGGTAAGAGTTGCAGGGCTTTGTTCATTTGAGATTGGGTTTGTTTTTGTTGTAAGTCCACATGCGGCACGTATCTTTGTGTCTGGCCGCTTATGTAAATGCTTATTACTCGTATTATGCATCTTAACACTTAATATGAATCTTAAATGTAATATATATCTTTGCAACTTAGAGTTAAGTTGATGGAAGTACAATTTAACCTATAAATGTGAAAAAACTATATAGTGAGTAGCCACTACTTATCAGTGAAAGTAGGAACAAAAGATTTTTTTTATAAAATGGAGTCGGAACGTAAAAATTGTAAAAAAAAGCTGCACATATATAGTTCAATTTTTTACTGCATTGTCCCATAAAGGATCGCATGACACATATGGAACATATTTATTTTCCACTCACAAGGGGGCCAGTCTTCCGCCAACCACTTTACTTGAAGTGGGGTTTTCCCAGCTCCCGAGGGTCTGGCTCTCATTTATTGTAAATTATCTGTAAACATTGCCGGTATTTTTATAATGCAATTAAAATAATACGTAAACGGGATTTTATTTTTGACACCTTTAGTGGGCATCGTACCCTAAATCAGGCATGAAACGCAAGCATTACATCAACTGAGCTACTGAGCGGTCTTTTTAAAAGCTTGGTCGCCACAGCAAAGCGCCAACTCTGAAGCAAAACCCAATTACTATAAGGCTAGATGGTTCCTTTTTAAACTAGTCTTTGATAAAGGCAATGTATTTATTTAAATCAACACCACCACCACCAACACCACCACCAACACAACCACCACCATCAACACAACCACCACCAACACCACCACCAACAACACCATTAATTTAAATGCCACCCCGGTTCAGGGAACGGCGGCAGGAGTTGCAAGGTTTATGTCCATGTGAGGTTTTCCTTATTTGTATGCACATATGCAGAATGTGTAGGCGCGAACCTACATGTGCCTGTCTGTAGGCATGCCTTGCAGCTTAGATTATAGATTATAGATTATAGAACAAAGAGCATTTCTTAAAATCTTAATATGTTTTGTGCTCTGCCAGGAATCGAACTCAAAACCTTCCAATAACGAGTCCGTAGCGGTAAAAAAATAGACCGTTCATTTAATACCTACTTATTAATATTGTTTTGTTGGTACCCCTAATTTCGAACACATGTTCAAAAGTTTGCACCCCTGCAGCTCGCAAGCAAAATTTAAATAATTACTTCTGTCTCTTTCTCTCCGCAGGTCTGTAGGCCGAGACTGCATTCTCGCCTTCTCAGTCGCCCGCTGGCAGCCGTCAGAGGAGGACGCGTACGTAATCGCACTAAAACAGCTGTCAAAAAGTGTGTTGAAATTCGACAATATTCACAAAAATGTTTGCAACAATGTTGTTTTACGCGAAGATACCAAAGAATAGCGTGAAGATGGCCTCATGTTGTGCCGCTGATGTAATACAGTGAAGACAACGAACGCTGCAAACAAGCCATTTCGCTTTCTGTGTCAGATCCTCTTCGGGAGTTTCTTTTTTTTGAACACAACTAGACAAGGCGATCGAGAATACACTAAAATCAATTCAAAAACGTGTAAATGATACTAAAAATCAGTGCATTTGTGTTTTAAACTTGCAAAAAAAAAGTGCTACAAAATAGTAACAAAGAAAACCTTCGACTACCTAAACGCGTTGGGTTTTGTTAAGCATTTTGTCTCAAATACCTATCTACGATCTTTTGTAATAGTTTTTTTAAATAAAATAAATTGTTTACAAAATCAGTACATCTGTGTGCTTAAAATTGTGATACAAAAAGAATAACAAACAAGTTTGTATGGCTTTTTGGTCATCAGATGATGGTTTACCTTTGTTTTTAACAGTTAATAGACTGGTTGGTGTAATGACTGTTTGCTTTGGAGTGGATTGTCCACATCAGGAAGATTCCATTGTGTCTGTGGTGCACTGTTTCCTTTGAAATGTCAGAGGCAGGTGAAAGCTATGTCCTGGAAGGCTTCTTGGCCATCGTCCTGCTGGTGTCCCTGGCAGCTAATGGGCTCGCCCTAGCTGTCTTTTGCTCCAGACCCTCGCTCCGAACCATCTCCAATAGGTGAGTCGTTTATTTTTTAATTTAAAACCGGTACTATACAAAAAATAAACTCCGATTTTAATATATCGATACCTTAGAGGTAAAACTGAATAAGTGACATAATAAGCCAACATCCGTTCCGTAGCTCAGTGGTAACACTGGAGACTCTGAATGCGAAGGTTGTGGGTTCGAATCCCGGCGGAGCACAAAAATATACCATTTATATTTTCAAATTTACTCTTCGCTGGGTTGAAAAAATTCATAAACCTTTACCAATGACCGGTCACCAAAGGTCCATCCAGCCTTACAGCAACTGGGTCTTGCTTGAGTATTGGCGCTTTGTAGCGACGACCAAGCTCGTACACCTCTGCGGCACTACAACAAGTGTCATAGGCCCCTAGAGTCTCTATAATCTAGGGAGTCTCCCGCACAGAATTTCTTAAAAAAAAAAACATGTGTTTCTCTAACGTTTTGCAAAACACTTCAACAGTGTGAAAAGCCTGTAGGTAGTAGAAGTACAGAAGTTTTTCAAAAGCAACTCTTTATAATAAGTTCACTTAATAGTAATAAATAATATTAGGATGATTTATTGGTGTAGGTACCTATTAAGATTGGTTTTGGTTTACAAAAAAGAAAAAAACCCTATTAAGGGGACTCCCATGTTATTCCTCACACCAGGGCCCCCGATGGGCTTAATCCGAGTCTGCATCTACTTAATCTAAGTTGCAAAGATATGCAACATTGGGGATTCACATTATATGCATTCTGACAAGCAGACTCGTAGGTACAAGTTCGCGCTTTCACACGCCGCATGTGAACCTACAACATAAAAACCCAAATCTCAAATGGACATACACCCTACAATTCTTGCCACCCTTACCTGAAACAGGGGTGACATTGGCAAGGTGAACCATTTTTTACAGCATGGGTGGTCAGCCGCATACCAACCTATAAGTCAAGGAACTCCAGAGATATTGCAAATGAATGGAATCTGCAGAGTGAGAATAAGAGAAGAGCGTGCATCAAGAGAGTGATGAATGTCAAAGAGATGAAAGAAGTGTGCAAAGAGAGAATAAAGTGGAGACACATCTGCGGACGTACTGGCCACCCCTAGCGGAATGACGGCTGGCTGCAGTACAGTAACTGATGAATTTGGATTATTAACTTTTACTCGGCAAAGTATGTACTTATACAAAGAAAGTGTGAAAGGAAAAAGAGGGAAGGCTTGGCAATATAAATAATACGGAAACGGGATTTTATTTTTGACACCTTTAGTGGTATCTTCAAGTGGTAACTTCATGCCTGAGTTAGGGTTCGATCCCCACTTAAGCTGTGTCAAAAATAAAATCCCGTTTCCGTATTTATTTATATTGCAAATGGCTTACCTGAGAGCAATGGCTGGAAAGACACTGAATGATAGAGTACGTAATGATTGGGTGATGAACGAGTGTGTTATAAAAGAGAATATGAGAATGAAAGTACGAAAAAGTACGATGAGATGGTTCGGACATCTTGAAAGAATGGATGATGAACGACTAACGAAGAAAGTGTACAAAGGAAATGTCAGAGGAAAGCGCGGAAGGGGAAGGCCGAGGAAAGAATGGTTAGACCAAATAGGTGAGATTGCGAAAGAATGGAACCTGCAGAGTGAAAATAAGAGAAGAGTATGTATGAAAAAGGTGATGAATATTGAGGAAATGAAAGTGGTTTGTAAGGACAGAAAAAGTGGAGGCGCATCTGCGGAGGTACCGGCCACCCCTAGTGGAACGGCGGCAGGATACAGTAACAGTAACAGACGACCGAGAAAAGTATGGAGTGATCAGATTGAGGAGATTGTGAAAGAATGGGATATACAAAGTGAGCGTAAAAGAAGAAAATGCATGAAAAAGGTGATGGATATGAATGAATTGAAAGAGGTATGTAAGGATAGGAAAAAATGAGGCTGCTCTGCAGAGGCTCTGGCCACCCCTAGCGGAATGGCGACGGAGTTACAGGTCACAAATCAAACTTGTATAAGACTGCGGTCTTCAGCAACCAAATACAAAATAGTTGTTTCCTTTTCCCCAGCAACCTGGCTGTGTGATGTCACAGTTTCTTCAATGTCCATTGTAAAATGTCTCAAAAGGAAACACGATAGTTTCTGATCTAATCCAGGTTGCAAAGATATGTAACATTGAAGATTCACATGACATGCATTCTCACAAGCAGACACTTATAAGTTCGCGCTAACACATGCCGCATGTGGACCTACAATTTAAAAACCCAATCTCAAATGAACACAAGGCCTGCAACTCTTGCCGACCTTCCCTGAAACTGGGGTGACATTGGAAAAGTGAACCAATTTTTTTATAGTATCGGTGGTCAAATGTAATTTGTCATGTATGTTCCTTGACTTATAGGTTGTTATGTGGCTGACCACCCATACTGTAAAAAAAATTGGTTCACTTTGCCAATGTCACCCCTGTTTCAGGGAAGGACGGCAAGAGTTGCAAGGCTTATGTTCATTTGAGATTGGGTTTTTATATTGTAGGTCCACATGCGGCATGTGTTAGCGCGAAATTATACATGTCTGCTTGTGGGAATGCATTTAATATAAATCTTAAATGATATATATCTTTGCAGCTTAGATTAGATTAGATTAGATTAGGTCAGCCGCATAACAACCTATAAGTCAAGGAACATACATGACAAATTACATTTTTTTTTAAATCAATAAATAACAATATATACATGGACATAAAAAACTAAATTATAAAACCAATTTCATCCAGTATGGGTGGTCAGCCTCATACCAACCTATAAGTCAAGGAATACAAAAAAATAAAAATAAGCTTCGGTACGAAAAATAAGCCTAGGATTGTATTAACGAATCTAATCTAATCTATATATATCATTTAAGATTTATATTAAATGCATTCCCACAAGCAGATATGTATAATTTCGCGCTAACACATGCCGCATGTGGACCTACAATATAAAAACCCAATCTCAAATGAACATAAGCCTTGCAACTCTTGCCGTCCTTCCCTGAAACAGGGGTGACATTGACAAAGTGAACCAATTTTTTTATAGTATCGGTGGTCAGCCGCATAACAACCTATAAGTCAAGGAACATACATGACAAATTACATTTTGTTTTTAAATCAATAAATAACAATATATACATGGACATAAAAAACTAAATCATAAAACCAATTTCACTTTAACAAACCCTAGCCGCCAACATCACAGATCAACCGCCACAAAGAGTAACGCAAAAATAACGCAACAAAGCTACACATATAGTGTAACTTCTTGCCGCTCCCCGAAGGAGTCGCATGTGGCGAGTTGAACCTATTTATTTTTACAGGTAAGGGGGCCGGCCTTACGCCAACCACTTCAGTTGAAGTGGGGTTTTCCCAGCTCCGATGGGGCTGGTACTCATAAATTGTGAAGGCTGAGTAAACCTATAATATAAATACCTCCTCGGAGGGAATCGAACCCGAGCTCACGGGGTAGAATGCAAGCACTCTACCAACTGAGCTATCGACCGGACAAAGTACAGTAGAATACCTAAATTCATAAAAATTTAAAAATAAATGTACAATTTTTTTAAATCAATAACTCCTTGACTCGGCATTAGTCAGGTCGCTTGGTAAACGCATAAAAAAATAATTCGTTAATCACGTGTAATATATGACACTTGAGAGAGAATAGTTCAAAGTTCATGGCCACCCCTAGTGGAAAAGTCTATGTAGCGTATTGCATAATCGGGTTCTCTTCGTATGCAATCACTCAACGATTCTTATGTATGTAGGTACTTGTTTGACATCTATTGATATGGCATGTAATGGGTCTCTACGCAAGTCACTCTATGCAAGACAATCGTACGATAAAAAAATATTCCCAAAAATATGATTGGTAATTTGTGGAGACAGATTGCAGCGGCACAGAGACCAAACGACACAAGACAGAACATCACTATGACAAAAGAACACAGGAAATACATCACTATGACTCCTTGACTGATAGGTTGCTATGAAGCAGTTCATTTGAGATTGGGTTTTTTATATTGTAGGTCCACATGCGGCATGTGTAAGCGCGAAATTATGCATGTCTGCTTGTGGGAATGCATTTAATATGAATCTCAAATGATACATATCTTTGCAGCTTAGATTTAGATTAGATTTAGAAGCTGTGTGATGTTTATGTGATGTTGTCTTGTGATGTTTTTGACATTGTGATGTATTGTCTTTTTATGTTTCGTCTTTGCATTGTTTTGACTATGATTCCTTGACTTATAGGTTGGTATGAGGCTGACGCCCCGTGCTGTAAAAATAGGTTCACGTTTGCCAATGCCACCCTGATTTCAGGGAAAGGTGGCAGGAGTTGCAAGATTTAGTTTGTTCGTATGCTCAAATGCAGAACGTGTAGGTGCGAACTTATATGTATGTGCTTGTATGTGGGCATGTAAGTATGTAATATGAGTTTTAAATGTTAACATTGCTATATTGCAGATTAGATTATAGATGACAAAACGACACGAGGACAAAACATCACATACCTAAAATAGAACAACCATTAACGGCACTTGAAAAAACATCACAATTCGCTGCCTTAGTTCTTGTTTGCCGTATAGACCATTTAGCTAGTTTTACATGAGCAATGTTTGCATGTGTACTGGACCAATGTGTCTTATGAAAACAGGAAATTGATTTAAAAAATATTTAAAACAACTCTCACATTATCGAGTTTTACCTTTTTTTTCTCAGCTCAGATTGTGTAGAATTTGATTCTTAAAAGACAACTGCATTAAAAAGTCATATTTGACTAAATTGGTCCATACGGCAAACAAGAACTGGGGGAGCGACATGACAAATCATCGTTTGTGATGTTTTGTCGTGTGACTGCAAAATGATGAATTTGAGACGTTACACTACTTTGGTTGACAGTTCACTGTTATACGCATGTTTTAATTACAACAGTGTTTGATCCAAACAGTGTTTGATCCAAACAGTTTATTTCCAACGATTGTTGTAGCACAAACATCACTTTGTGCTTGACCCAGCACTCTGCTAAATGCAGCCATCAAATCCGATAACATCTTGCAATGCTTATTGGTGCATTTGCGTGCGTGCCTTTAAATCCATCTGCGCTTTCATGCCAGATCGTTACAATTTCAGCTCGGTGCAGTCTTGAGGTGCAATATTGGAGTGCACAGTAAATGTGAATGGATCGTTAAAAACAAGGCTGTGGATCTGCCTCTTTTCAAGATGGTCTGCCGATAGGCGACGTTTGAAGTATATCATTGAACGCAAAACGCAACTAAGCTACACATATAGTGTAACTTCTTGCCTGCGTTATCCCTGAAGGGGTCGCATGTGGCGCTTCAGGACCTCTTGATTTTTACAGGTAAGGGGGCCGGCCTCACACCAACCACTTTCAGTTGAAGTGGGGGTTTCCCAGCCACCGGTGGGGCTAGTTCTCATTTCTTGTGAAGGCTGAGTAAACCTTTGAGATCGAACCCTTGCTCTCGGCATGGAATGCAAGCATTCCTACCAATTGAGCTATCGACCTTTTTACGAGCTTGATCGTCGTCGCTGCAAAGCGCCAATTCTCAAGCAAGACCCAGTTGCTGTAAGGCTGGATGGACCTTTGGTGACCGGTCATTGGTAAAGGTTTTATGAATTTTTCAACCCGGCGTAGAGCAAATTTGAAAATATAAATGGTATATTTTTTGTGCTCCACCGGGAATCGAACCCACAACCTTCCCATTCAGAGTCCGCAGTGTTACCACTGAGCTACGGACCGGTCTTGAAATATTTTTGAAATCTGGGCTAGTACCTACCTACATGCTTTGAATTAAAAGGTATTGGTATAAGTTATAAAAGGAAAGAGGGAAATCTACACCAGGGCTGGTAGTCTCATCACCACGGTAATTCTTACCTACCGAATATCGGTAATATTTGCATGAAAACTGATCAGCTGACTTGCTGCCATCTTGGATTGACAGGTGTTCATACAAATATTACCGATATTCGGTAGGTAAGAATAACCGTGGTGATGAGACTTTTTTTTTTTGGCATCTCACCCTGAAGGATGTTACAGAGCTGTGATTTCATCTGTTGCAGGAATGTTTAAGAATTAATTTTTAACATATTTGTGATGATTTTAGATTTTTATACAATTTTTAAGAATTGATTTGAACAAAATGCTATTAATTTTAGAGGAATGAAGTGCCAAGAGGTGTTCTATGTTTACCGAAAATGAAATGTTTTTGAATTTGAAATAAATATCTAATGCATCTCGTAAGGGGCATCCAAAAAAAATATGATCTATAGTTTCAAGATCTTCAGGATTTTTATTAGTGAATTGAGTATGTGCGGCAACAGCTATTTGTCTCCGTTGAGGTTTCAGTACTGTCTTCCAAATACCAAATAATTGGTGTTGCACTCGTAAAACAAAGAACTGAATTAGATCATATGAAGGTGGCTTTAATGGATGAGAAAATGAACACATATGAATAAAAATTATCCAAAAAATTGTACTCTGTAAAGTCTAAAGTCATCCAAAGCCAGTAACCGAACCCTCGTGTCTCTGTGGTAGGGATGACAAAACAACACATGGACAAAACATCGCATGAAAAAAAATCACATACCATAAACGCACACGAAAAAGCATCACAAACGACATAAAAATTTATTAACATACTATGCCGTTGCCACCCCTGAGTGCAGGTACTTAAAGGTGAAATAAGTAATACCAAAATATACGCATGTGTTCCATTTCCTTTGCTGATTTTGATATTTTCTGTTTTGCGTTATGTGATTTTTGCCATGTGATGTTTTTTCATGTGCCGTTTATGGTTGGTGTTCTCTTTTAAGTATGAGTTATTTTGTCACTGTGATTTACTTGCCTGTTATATTTTGTCATGTGATGTTTTTTTTTTATTGTAATGTGACGTTTTTTCATGTGCCGTTTATGGTATGCGTTGTTTTGTCAATGTGATGTTTCGTCATTTATTTTATTTATTTATTCTTAAAGACACCAACAGAAAAAAGGAGTTGCACATAAACAAAACACTATAATACAAATACATAAGTATCTCCAATGCTCCAATAATAGGTATCTATCGCATAATATTATTTTAACAATAAGAGTCATTGTGCTGCTCTGTCATGTGATGTTTTCTTTATTGTAATGTGATGTTTTGCCACGTGCTGTTGCATAATGGCTCCACGCCATTTACGTTGATGAGAGAGCTAGAGGTGTAGCGCCATCAACGATAGAGTTACGATTGCATCTCGTTGCACTCGTCAGGTGATGCTTTGCATATATACACGGGAGAACGGTCAACAGCGCAGCGGTGCATCTAGCATGTACATAACACCGCGCACTGCATTTGCGGCCAATATTAGCTGTCTCGGGAGTCGCAAGTGCAAACGCATTCCTGCCCCTCTAGGGATGGGACACACAGCGAGTCACGTGTGAATACTGTGATTATGCGTATCAGTGATCTACTTATCGCTGGAGTTCCATGAACTGTTGGAGTTAAATAAGGCTCTCACATTATTTATTATAGTTTAAATTTTTTGAGGAATTCAAAAACACTGTTAATTTTCACATGAATATATTTAAAAAGATTACAATCTTTAGAGTAAGTTACTAACGTTTTCGACCTAGAAGGTCATCATCAGGTATGTTTATTTATTGTTAAAGAAACCATAACTTTCCTTGACTTCTAGGTTGGTATAATGCTGACCACCCATCTTCTTCTTCTTCCTCAGCCTTTCTCAGTCCTCTCCTGGACGTAGGCCTCCTCCAATACTCTCCATTCCTGTCTTTCGGCTGATGTGTTCAGACATCATCTACCTGCAGTTCTCTTGATGCCGTCCAGCCACCTCAATTGGGGTCTCCCCGCTCCCCGCTTGAACATCCTGGCTCGCCACTGGACGATCCTTTTCGGCCACCTGTCATGGTCTTGCCTTGCGACATGACCAGCCCAGCGCCGTTTGACACTAGTATGTCTACAGATCTCCTAATTTGAAACCCTGTCTCTGAGGCTGATTCCCAGCATCCTTCTTTCAATGGCTCTTTGGTACGTCCTCAGTCTGTTGGCGCTATACTGAGTGAGCCTTTTTTGTTTCCAAGCTATAGGTGGATATTGGAATCACGCATGACTCAAAGTTATTTGCGTTTCAGGTTAACAAACCACCCATACTGTAAAAAATGACACTTTGCCAATGTCAATACTGAAACAGGAAATCATTTCAGACACTCTCGGCATGAAACGCAAGCCCTCTATCGACCTGGCTGTGTCTATAGATAAATGAAAAAAATACATATTATTCTAAATAATAGTATCGTAATGTTATTCGTGAAAATCTAATACCGTAGCTGGTTCGCACCCCTACAGTTGGCGCGCCAGTAGACGGGACAGTAAAGTGGAGCGAGTCAAGTGCGTGCTGACTAACACCGCCGATAAACATATCAAACAAATATTAGCCAGCGTCTCTCAGCTCACTGCAAACACACACACACACACACGGCCGAAAACGTTGCAAAAACCTCACTGCTCTGTGAAACATCATGCCACGAGGAAATTGGCAAAGAAACGGTAGTTTTGTTTTATGAAATTGCACAGAAATTATATGCATTTGCACAAAGCTACTCGTACGAAGAATCAAAATCGTTGCAATAAAATTAGGAATTTGGCGTTTGCCCAGAGATAATATAAATTTTATTAATGAGAGTTTTAGGAATGATTCATTTTCTTTTTCTTAATTTATGTCGAGGAAAGTGTGGAAGGGGAAGACTGAGGCAGGAATGGATAGACCGAATAGGTGAGACTGCTAAAGAATGAAGCAGAGTGAGAATAAGAAAAGAGTTTGTATGGAGAAAGTGATGAATGTTGAAGAGGTGAAAGAGGTGTGCAATGACAGAGAAAAGTGGCAACGCATCTGCGGAGGTACCGGCCATCCCTAGTGGAAATGCGGCAGGATATAGTAACAGTTACAAATCTTTCGATTTGGCATTTGCGAAAATCTTCATGGCTATTTAACATAGTTATGGACAAGTGTGTCAGGGATGCTAGACTTAATGATTGTGGATTGATGATAGGAGAGAGCAAAGTGAGTGTTCTACTGTATGCAGATGATGCAGTTCTTGTATCTGATTCTGCAGTAGAATTGCAAACAATGCTCTCTAGATTGAATGAAGCTTTGTTAGGTAACCATCTGAAGTTGAATGCAAGTAAGACGAAAGTATTGATTTTTGAAAGAGATGATGAAAGTATGAATTATGAATTTAAAATTAATGGAATGAATGTTGATGTCGTAAATGAGTTTGTATACCTGGGAAGTAAGTTTGAAAAAGATGGAAGAATGACCGGTGAATTTGAAAGAAGAGTAATGAAGGGCAGGTGTGTACTGGGTGCCACAGCTTGTATCGCCAAAAATCAAAACATATCTAAAAATGCTCGATTGGCGGTACGCAGTGGCATACTTTTACCCACCTTGATGTATGGAAGCGAGGCCTGGACGGTGAATGAAAGTGAAATTAGTAAAGTCCATACTGTTGAAATGGACTTTCTAAGAAGTATGATTGGGAAAAAACGGAGTGACAGGGTGAGGAATGATTTTGTAAGAGAAGAATGTGGTGCAAGAGAAAGTGTGAAAGTGAAGATTAAAAGAAGTTTGTTAAGATGGTTTGGGCATATGGAGAGAATGAATGAGGAAAGACTGACGAAGAAAGTATATGTTGGTAGAATAGATGGATGTCGTGGTAGAGGAAGACCGAGAAAGGTATGGATGGACCAAATATCCGAAATTGCGAATGAATGGAATATCCAGAGTCATAATAAAAGAAGAGCTTGTATGAAGAAGGTTATGACTCTGGAGGAAATGAAAGAAGTATGTAAGGATAGAAAGAAATGGCGGTTGATCTGTGATGTTGGCGGCTAGGGTTTGTTAAAGTAAAATTGGTTTTTATGATTTAGTTTTTTATGTCCATGTATATATTATAATTTATTGATTTTAAAAATGTAATTTGTCATGTATGTTCCTTGACTTATAGGTTGTTATGTGGCTGACCACCCATACTGTAAAAAAATGGTTCACTTTGCCAATGTCACCCCTGTTTCAGGGAAGGACGGCAAGAGTTGCAAGGCTTATGTTCATTTGAGATTGGGTTTTTATATTGTAGGTCCACATGCGGCATGTGTTAGCGCGAAATTATACATGTCTGCTTGTGGGAATGCATTTAATATAAATCTTAAATGATATATATCTTTGCAGCTTAGATTAGATTAGATTAGATTAGATTCATATTTCAATTACCTTTTTTAATTTACACATTTTTAACTGTAATTGAATAGGGTTTAAAAATCTAGGAACAGAGTTCCTCCCAGCGTGTTGATTGATGGTTGTCATGGTGCACTGTAACTAGGGTAATACTTGAGAATGACAAAACATCACCACAATACTACATCGGTGTAACAAAACATCATAATGTCATCACAATAATATAACATCAGTGTGATAAAACATCACAGTAAAAATACATAGTAGGAAAAAACATCACGGGTCAAAACATCACAATGCCATCACAAAAATGATACATCAGTGTAAAAAACATCACAGTAATAATACATCGTAGGACAAAACGTCACAATGAAAAACATCACATGACAAAACACCAAAAGACAAAATATGACATGGAAATAGATCACAGGACAAGACATCACAATGACAAAAAATCACATACCTTAAACTTAACATATTAAAATAAACGGCACTTATGCACTTAATGTTTTACATATTATTTGACTTTGTCCTGTGATGTTTCATCATTGTGATGTTCTATCATAGAACCCTCGCTTTTACCTTCAATTGTCCATGGATTACTAGTGAACAACCTCTCCCATCAACGCACAAGTTCACAGCTTTTTAGATAATAAAAATTCTTCACATTTTTCCCACATCTGACAATAATTACGAGGCAACTGGCGACATGTACGACTGTCTCTTTCCATTGTATGGAGAAAGTGAACAAGGTAATGGTACTGTTATTTTCTTCCCATGCCATAGAAATTTATCGCATTCCCAAGTCGATGCTCTTTTGGTCTTGAAACTATAGTCTAAGTTGCTAAGTTTTTTTTTTTTTTTTTAAGAAATCCTGTGCGGGAGACTCCCTAGATTCTAAAGACTCTAGGGGTCTATGACACTTGTTGTAGTGCCGCAGAGGTGTACGAGCTTGGTCGTCGCTACAAAGCGCCAATACTCAAGCAAGACCCAGTTGCTGTAAGGCTGGATGGACCTTTTGGTGACCGGTCATTGGTAAAGGTTTATGAATTTTTCAACCCAGCGAAGAGCACATTCGAAATATAAATGGTATATTTTTGTGCTCCCGCCGGGATCCGAATCCACAACCTTCCATTTACGAGTCCGAAGTGTTGCCACTACGGACTACGGACTACGGACCGGTCCAAATGTAGGTTTATTAACATTCAAAACTCGTATCAAACGCATACCCACAAGTAGAAACGTGCAAGTTCGCGCTTAAAAATGCTGAATGTGTTAATTTACAAATTAAAATCCAAACTTCAATGAGCATAAACCCTGCAGTTTTTCCCTGAAACACGGGTGGCATTGGCAAAGTGAACCATTTTTTACAGTGTGGGTTGTCAGCCTCATACCAACATATAAGTTAAGGAAAAACTCGCACGAATAATCAATAATCTACGAGTGAGTTGCAAAGAGATATATTATATGTAGTAAAATTTAAAATTAATATTTAATGCATGCCCACAAACAGGCACGTGTAAGTTCGCGCTTACAAATGCTGCATGTGTAGGTACGCATTTTTTGTTGTAAGGAAAATTCACGTTGGGTGGCGGTTCAGCCATGGATTTGCTGTTTGTGAATAAAATCGTTAGTTGTTGATCTATTTTATAATTTTTGTTACTTGATTTAAAGGTTGGTATGAGGCTGACTAGCCATATTGTAAAAAAACACTTTTACTTTGCTAACGTCACCTCTGTTTCAAGGAAGGCCAGCAGGAAGAGCCGAATTTACCTTCAAATGAAATTTATTTGTATTTTAATTTTCTTTATACTCATGCAACATGTGTCTACTTGTGGGCATGCGTTAAATATGAATCTTAAACATCAGTACATCTTTACTAGTTAGATCAGGTAAAGATAGATTGAGTGCGCATCTTGAATGTTTATGTACCTAAGTACATATCTTTGCAACTTAGATTTTAGATGTATGAGGCTGACCACCCATACTGTAAAAAATGGTTCACTTTGCCAATGTCACCCCTGTTTCAGGAAATGTCGGCAAGAGTTGCAGGGCTTATGTTCATTTGAGGTTTGGATTTTATTTGTAAGTACACAATCAGCATTTGTAAGCGCGAACTACACGTGTTTGTTTGTGGGCATACATGTGTGAGCTTTGAATGAATATATCCTTGCAACTTAGATTATAGATAGATTATATAGTGCACTTGAATCATGTGCCTTTACAATCTTCCTAATTAACATTCGCAACTTAGATTATTGGCACAGAAACGGTCCCGCGGTAAATAATGACTCCATTGTTGCTAATTTTCACACTTTTTGTTCTAATCAATGTTAAAACAAAGCATAAATCAATTTTCCTGTAAACAGTGAGGTGGGTGAGACACATTCATTGTAAAATCTAAATTGCAAAGATAAATTTACATTTAAGATCAGTATGTAATGCATGTCCACAAGCAGACACGTGCAAGTTTTGTGACGCAAAGCTTTCGCGGTATGAAATGTTTCAGGGAAGGTCGGCAAGAGTTGCAGGGCTCATGTAGATCTGAGATTGGGTTTTTATATTGAAGATCCACACGCGGCATGTCGCACGTTTAATAATAAAGAGCAATAACTCAAAAAACAAGAATGTTGGGAAATCACGTTTAAAGTTCAGACACCCAGTACAACTTGTATGGGATGAAAAAGGCGGCCCATGTTTTATCTCGGTCATATTCGTCCAAATTAAACGGCTGTCGCATTCTACCTATTCTTCTCGCATTGTTCTTGCGTTTTATTACAAAATCCCGATTTTCCCAATTTTCGAGTTATTTCTCTTTATTATTAAGCGTGCGATGTGTTGGCACAAACTTATACTTGTCTGCTTGTGGGAATGCATTTTCATATGAATCTCAAATTATATATGGCTTTGTAACTTAGATTAACCCCCGTATTCACGATCAAAACTGGCACTTCCTTAAGGGCAAACCAGCGCTTAGATTGGGGAAATTCATTTCAAGAACAATACTTAAGGTAAAATTAGCGCTTAAGCGCTCCAAAAACTAGCACTCAGGTAAGTAAGGTCGACACGTATATTAACCAACGCTTAAGCGCTGTCAAAATATTCCGTCATATTTCATTCTTATCACATTTTTTGTTTGATTGTGAATTTACATGAAAAAATGAATTCTTACTATAAACATGATTTTTACAAGTGTATTAACATTGTTTTGACGAGTTCATTTACATTGCTTGACCATCAGAATTGGGTTTGTTCTCCGGTATGGTCTAGGACCATACTGCAATGACAGATGAACTGTCAAAATATTCCGCCGCATTTCATCAGCACATTTTTTGTTTGGTTGTGAATTATTTACATAAAATAATGAATTCTTTCGATACAGTTGACTTCAACGAGAATAATAACATTGTTTTGTTCAAAAATAGTGTCCCAAGAAAATATATCAGAGACTGTAAAGACCCATTTACGTATTACGAAGAGGAAGAATTTAGAAGACGTTTTTGATTGAAAAAACGCATCGTTCTGTATACAGTTTTGCCGTTGCTCATTGAGGGTTGCAAAGCCAACGATTTCTTCGATCTGTTATTTTATCTTCTATTACAGGTTTTTCTTTAATCAGAGCCACCAGCAGCTCCTTTTCCGCTGGAGAAAACAACATATTTTTGGCGCTGAAATCGATCAAAACACTTTACATTGGATATTACATAAATGTATTTTTAAAAACTAATAGAAATTGTAAACAAACAAATTCGTACTTACGGTTTACTTAAAGTAGTAATTGCGTTATACGTACTTATTTGTTGTCAAGTTTTATGCAAAGTTGATATGACATTGAAATTTGAAAGAGGCGGCAATGATAAGAGTGAAGTACGCCGAATATCGGTCGGAAGGTACTGACCAATTACAGAGCTGGGTTTTTTCGAGAGCCAATGACAAACCCGTACGTCTCCTGGGGGTTGGGCACTACGCTGATTACTGCTTGAGTGTTCTTTGTGAAACAAAACGCTCCAGAATGTCGACCCTTGAGTAAGTGTAGCGCTTGAGTAAGGCACTTAAATCAGTTTTGATCGTGAATACGGGGGTAAGATTAGATTTAAGTGCAAGCACTCTACCAACTGTGCTATCGACCGCGCTTTATTCTCTTTTACAATTCATTTTAAATCGGTAGTGCTACGTTCACCGGTCCGTGGTCTAGTGGTTAACACTTCCAACTCGTAAATGGAAGGTTGTGGATCCGATCATAAAAAAATACCATTAATATTTTCAAATGTTCTCTTCTCTGGGTTGTAAACTTTATATACCTTCACCAAGGACTGGTCACCGAAGGTCCATCCAGCCTTACAGCAACTGGTTCTTCCTTGAGAATTGGCGCTTTCTACAGCGACGACCAAGCTCGCAGAGGGCTCTTGACACAAAAACAGTAGGTATTCACCAATTAAATCATCCTAGTATTATATTTACATTCTAATATTTAAGCTAAAATATTTCTTTGCGGGGCATGTTGCTAGAACCACCGACCAGAGATGGACGAAGAGATTGGTAGAGTGGAGACCTCGGGAAGATAAGAGAAGCAGAGGGAGACCTCCCACGAGATGGTCGGATGATATAAGAAGGCTTGCTGCAGACTGGATTCAAAAAGCCCAAGACAGAGATGGATGGAGAGATATGCGGGAGGACTTGTATGAAAAAGGTTATGACTCTGGATGAAATGAAAGAAGTATGCAAGGACAGGAAGAAGTGGCGGCTAATCTGCAATGCTGATTTGTAATGTTAGTTTATTAGTTTGCTACATTTTTTGCATAAGAATTTTTTGACTTTTTTGTATACCTAGATTTATTTTTAAGGTTTTGTTGTTGTTACTTAATTGTTATTTATTACTCGTATTCCTTGACTTATAGGTTGGTATGAGGCTGACCACCCATACTGTAAAAAATGGTTCACTTTGCCAATGTCACCCCTGTTTCAGGGAATGTCGGCAAGAGTTGCAGGGCTTATGTGCATTTGAGGTTTGGATTTTATTTGTAAGTACACAATCAGCATTTGTAAGCGCGAACTACACGTGTTTGTTTGTGGGCATACATCTGAGAGCTTTGAATGAATATATCCTTGCAACTTAGATTATAGATTATAGACATAAGTCCAGCAGTGGATGGAGATGACTGTATAAGAAGAAGAAGAATATTTTATTATTATTTTATACCTTAACCTTGCTTTTTCATTCTTTTTGAGTTCATCAATTCCCACCCATTGTATCGGCAGGCTTTTGAACCTCAAATAACCGCAATTACTCAAACCGGTTCTGAATCGAATAGCCGATAAGCATTTCATTAATTTAACCCTGTTGAGGGTCCAACCAATCATCAGGTACACAATTAGTGCAGTTTATAATGAACCAAGTATAAAAAAAAAACGCTCAAATTCAACCAACTAAAAAAATGTATAAAAACCAAAACGTTCACTTGAAGCTCTCGCTTCAGTTTCTGCATATATTTTTTGGTAAACGGTATAATTGAGTGTACACTTTCGATACAGGTTTGGTGACCGATAAGGTCTTGTGTGACTTGTTTGTCTGATAACGTGTAGAAAAATTAAAACGTATGGAAAATGAAACAGCGCTTCTACAGTGCGTTTTAGTTTTATACATGTTTTCGTTAAAAATATGTTTGTTTAAAATTTAAAGTTTCACATACTTGACTTATATGAACGAGTTTCATTATTAGTGCAGTCATTAGACGATTCAAGAATGCATTTAACTTTTGTAAACAGTATCTCGAGTATAAAACGTTGTGTGAATACTAAACTGTCACGTAAACAGGAAACATAATATACGTAACGTACAAAAGCAGTTCTAGTGAAAGTTTTACAATTGATACATTTGTATTTTTTTGTGTTGACGCCATGTTTGACAATATTTGTTAAACAAAGAAACAAGACGTTAAAATTTTTCATTACCATATTTTCAATAATTTCTGATTTTGTGAAGTTTAACAGCAATTAAGTAGGTCCGAACATTTAGAAAACCTGGGCTGGAAGTCTCATCACCACGGTAATTCTTACCTACCGAATATCGGAAATATTTATATGGAGACTAATCAGCTGTTCATCTGCGGCCATCTTAGATTGACAGGTCTTCATACAAATATTACCGATACTCAGTAGGTAAGAATTACCGTGGTGATGAGACTTCCAGCCCTGGAATCAAATGATGTCATCATTTAGCCGGAATAGTTCCAGTTCTAACCGCCATAGGCGCTGGTCTCTCATACATACAAAAACCGTTTCAATCTGACGTTGTTTTGACATTTCGTACATTTGGAGGTTAGAAAATTTTAATCTGGAAACACACAAAATTAAAGAAACAAGAGCATATTGTTTTTATGTCGTTTTAATGCAAAATAAAGGGGAAGACCGAGAAAGGAATGGAGAGACCGAATATGTGAGATTGCGAAAGAATGCTACCTGCAGAGTTAGAATAAGAGAAGAGTAGGTATGTGTATGAAGAAAGTGATGAATTTTGAAGAAATGAAAGAGGTACCTATGCAAGGACAGGTAAAAAGTGGTGACGCATCTGCGGACGTACCGGCCACCCCTAGTGGAACGGCCGCAGGATACAGTACAGTTCCTAGAGTACGAGTTGCATGTTTAGCAAAACTTTGGTAAAGTAAAAGTTTAAACTTCAGTTTCACAGATTTGTATAGTACCCTGAGTACGAGTTGCAATACTTGAGTAAAGTAAAGTTTACGGAAAGTATTAAAGGGTGGTTTTCTCCAAAATCTGCCGTTTTTGTTTGTTTGAACTTGATTTTCTTCATCACTGTAACTCTTTTGCTAAGACCATAAAGTGTAAGAAACAAAAACGACAGATTTTGGGGAAATCACTCTTCAATACTTTCCGTAAACTTTACTTTACTCAAGTTTTGCAACTCTTACTCAGGGTACAGAACCTCATTCGTTAAATGATCGAATAAGGCTTAATCGTGTATTCTGTGTTAAATAAAATAACTTCTTGTATCTATCCGATGTCCACAAAGTGGGCGACAGAACATGACGGTTTAAGCAGGCAAAATTAATATTGAAAAATGTCAATACAATCTACGTATCTTCCTTGACCCCTTTTCGAATGGGGAAAGCAAGTCTCCAAAAACGGACTGACGTCGCCTTCACCTGTAAAAGTAAATATCCTCGTCTCATATGTGTAACTTACGTATAAAACTTAACCAAATCGTTTTACCAAAAAAATATATGGAAAGTAAAACAGCGCCTTTGTGCATTAGTGAGAATTTTACTTTACATGTATATATTTTTTTTTTAACGATATGGACGAAATCAAAACGAAATGCTGTGTGATTAGCAACGCAAACACGCATCTGAGCTACATATATAGTGCAACTCCTTCTCCGCGTTCTCCCCGAAGGGTTCGCGAGTCTATATAATCTATAAAGTTTATTTATTTATTTATAATTTTCACGACACATTGTGCCTTTTACAAAACATATTAAAAATAGTGTTATAAATACAAGAGCAATTAAAAAGTATAAAATGAAACAACAAATATATCAGAACTACAATTGAAAACTATCCGGGATAAAACAGTAACATAAAACAAAATAATGATTACATAAGTATTAATACTTAAAAAATAGAGAGATGAGATAAAATAAATAAATAAAGTTGCAAAGATATGATAAACATTTAAAGCTCATATCAAAGGCATGCCCACAAACAAACACGTGTAGTTCGCGCTTACAAATGCTGAATGTGTACATACAACCTCAAATGAACATAAACCCTACAATTATTGTCGACCTTCCCCGACACAGAGGTGACATTGGCAAAGTGAACCGTTTTTTTACAGTATGGGTGGTCAGCCTCATACCAACCTATAAGTCAAGGAATCTATTTGTTTATTTATGTGGTGAGTGAATCTATTTATTTTTAGAGGTAGGGGGGCCGGTCTTACGCCAACCACTTCAGTTGAAAAAGTCGTTATTTCCCAGCTCCCGAGGGGTTAGTACTCAATTCTCGCTGAGTAAGCCTTGCCGGTATTTTTTTTTAATTTTGAAATAAATACCAAAACTGGAAATCGTTTATAATACCCTCGTTGGGATTCGAACCCGAGCTCTCTGCATCAAATGCAAGCAACTCTGTCGACGCGACTACAATAATTGTACTATAATCTTAAATCTAAGTTGCAAGGATATATTCATTCAAAGCTCTCAGATATATGGCCACAAACAAACACGTGTAGTTCGCGCTTACAAATGCTGATTGTGTACTTACAAATAAAATCCAAACCTCAAATGAACATAAGCCCTGCAACTCTTGCCGACATTCCCTGAAACATGGGTGACATTGGCAAAGTGAACCTTTTTTTACAGTATGGGTGGTCAGCCTCATACCAACCTATAAGTCAAGGAACTACTCGTTGCCAAATTACTCTGACCGGTCGTGTAAAGTAAAAACAAAAACATCATATACGATAATTGAAACGGAAGGTCTCGATTCTTTGTTGAAAAGCGTTTTTTTTTAATAAACAAGGTCTGCCACCTTAGCTGGCGAAAAAAAAAACAACAATTTTCTGCGATTTTTGCCACTGGGTCAATGACTCATACAGTCATACGTCATCTTTTTATTTTTGTGCCATTTCCCAAAATTATTCCTTGACTTATAGGTTGGTATGAGGCTGACCACCCACACTGTAAAAAATGGTTCACTTTGCCAATGGCACCCCTGTTTCAGGGAATGTCGGCAAGAGTTGCAGGGCTTATGTTCATTTGCGGTTTGGATTTTATTTGTAAGTGCACAATCAGCATTTGTAAGCGCGAACTACACGTGTTTGTTTGTGGGCATACATCTGAGAGCTTTGAATGAATATATATCCTTGCAACTTCAAGTGCCCTCTGTGAACTTGGGCGTGGATATAAAAGAGTGTCAATTCCACAGTTTACCCTTGGTGAACGGTTTTTGGTATAGGAATATGAATTTTTCAACACAATCTATAATCTGCAGCTGCAGAGATATGTTAACATTTAAGGCTCATATGAAATGCACGCCTACATACAGGCACATGTACGTTCGCGCCTACACATTCTGCATGTGTGCATACAAATAAACAAAACCTCACATGAACATAAACCTTGCAACTCCTGCCGCCGTTCCCAGAAACCGGGGTGGCATTGGCAAAAGTGAACCAATTTTGTACAGCACGAGTGGTCAGCCTCATACCAACCTATCAGTCAAGGTGCCCAATTTAATAAAACTTCGATTTAATTAGAAATTTATTTTAGAAATTGTTCGCATTTGTTTCAAAGTTTAAGCTTTTGTATTTCTCTCTTAACGGCTCGGGTACTAATTGGGTACTGATGCCTTCCAAAACACTGCAATCCGTATTTATACGCGACTAAAGGGTATTCCAGCATACCCCAGATCATGCCAGAACCGTCTCGAACAGAAGCTTCGAGCAAACACGAGTAGGTACAACCATCCAAATACGAGAATCAAACCGACGAATTTTGTATTAGAAGTCCGTAGAGTTAACCACAAATGAACACTTGACGCCTTTCCCTGAAATAGAGGTGGCATTTGATAACATGCACATATCATACTTTTACAGTATACGTAGTCATCCTTACGCTATTATCAAAATTAGCACATATATAATTAATATTTCTCGGTAATGTCTACCCACAAGCAAAACATTTGTTTTTTTCATTATTTTTTAATTAAGAATAATTAAGTTTCTTGAGGAAAAGGTTGGTATGAGGCTGACCCCACATGCTGTAAAAACTGGTTCACTCTTGTCGATGTCAGCCCGATTTCAGGGAAAGGCGAGAGGAGTTGCTATGTTTATGTTCATGTGAAGCTTAGTTTATTTTGTGTGTACACATGCAGTGCATGTGTGAGCGAAAACGTGTCTACGCAACTCGCAACTAATCTACACATAAAGTGTAAATTCTTGCCGCGCTATCCCGGATGGGTTTCGCATGTGGCGTGTGGAACCTATTTATTTTTACAGATAAGGGGGCAGGCCTTACGCCAAACACACAGTTGAAATGAGGGGGTTCCCAGCTCCCGAGGGGACTGGTACTCATTTCTTGTGAAGGCTGAGTAGAGCTTGGCGGTATTTTATTTTGGGGTTTAAAATAAACACCAAAACGGGAATTAATTTCTGACAACCTCAGTGGGATTCGAACCCTAGCTCTTGGCATTGAATGCAAGCACCCTACCTACTGAACTATAGACCGGTCTGCTTGTAAGAATGCATGTTATATGAATTTTAAATGTAATTTATCTTTGCAACTTTGATTATCGACTTTGAACTTCTATTTTTTACAATCTTTTACGTAGGGTTGTAAAAAATACAAATTGATGATTCGGTCGTCATTGGTTGTAAAACCATTCGAAGTTCTTGGAAGAGAATAATTACTTAAATGTTGAATACTTGTTTTATTTTTTGCGAGGTCCATAACACATGATTTGAAATCATCTTGTTTTTGCTTCGAATCAGAGATGGCAAATCAATTCCAGATTGTTTAAATTTTATTTCGGAACAAACGTTGAGGAATACGACAGGAAAAAACTATAATAGATAGAGTGAATGGATCAAAGGCAAATGCAAGTTGAAAGAGGATGTGAAAGTAAAGGTACAAAAGAATGTGATGAGATGGTTTGGACATGTAGAAATAATGAATGATAAAAGACTTGCAAAGTGTACTTCATAGGGATGGCATGTGGGCGTTCCCTTGGTAAATCCGATATGATTAAAACAATCATGTCGAAAATCCGTATTTTTGCGCAAAGCAGTCACGTTTAGACCGCTGTACTAGCAACTGCTCCCGGTTTTTATCAAAATGCCTTATTTTTATGTTTTACCGTGTAAAAATAACAGTCAAAATAAGGAGTATAAGGATCATGGTATTATTTTATTCCGTTAAAGTAATGAATTGCACCCGCTTTGCACATTTTAAATCGTTTTAAATATTTGAAGCACTTTAATATTTGACGTTTGTCGTTTATTGCGTCAGTTTTGTTTACGTCATCGCTAGAGATGTGCTGCGCGGTGGTGTTCGTCGAATGTCGATACCTCTGAAATTTGTTTCAAGAAAAGACAAAACTACTTGATAATTATATTATGTTTTTATTGTAACAATATAATTTGAATCTATCTATAATCTAAGCTGCAAAGATATGCTAATATTGAAGGCTCAATATTAAATGCATGCCGCATATTAAATAATGCAAATAAGCAAAACCTCACATGAACATAAACCTTGCAACTCCTGCCGCCGTTCCCTGAACCTGGGGTATCATACCAATCATACCATATCTCTTTATATTCTGTGATCTGTGGTGTACTTACAGAGGTAATTGGGAAGGAAAAAGAGATTTTTTTTTATTTTCTATTTTTAAATCGTCTTTGTCCAGTATATTGCCTACATATAACAAGGTTTATGTTCATTTGAGATTTGGATTTATATTTATTTTTTGAGTTACGCGGTTTGCTGGTGAGCATGCATTTAATATGAATCTTCAAATGTATACATATCATCTATATCTAACTTAGATTGTAAATAGATAGATGGATATTGAATTCTTTGATTAAAAAAATGATATTCTTTGATTTAAAAAATGTAATTTGTCATGTATGTTCCTTGACTTATAGGTTGTTATGCGGCTGACCACCCATAATATAAAAATTGGTTCACTTTGCCAATGTCACCCCTGTTTCAGGGAAGGACGGCAAGAGTTGCAAGGCTTATGTTCATTTGAGATTGGGTTTTTATATTGTAGGTCCACATGCGGCATGTGTTAGCGCGAAATTATACATATCTGCTTGTGGGAATGCATTTAGTATAAATCTTAAATGATATCTATATCTTTGCAGCTTAGATTAGATTAGATATTGAACTCTTATTTATACAAACAATTCGTATATATATAACGACAAAGTTCACACTGTCTCGTGTGAACTTTGTCTTTTGTCAACTCGGCATTCCGCCATCTGCCTGACGAAAGATTTCCAGGAATCTTGCAATCTAACTATTCACTCTTCGACAGGTACAATTTTGACAGACAATTGCAACGCCAGCCGATTTTTTACTTTATAGCAGTCCGAAGGACTGTTATAAAGTATTGTATTCGTCCGAAAAAAAAAAAATGAGGTTTCAACGGAAATGAGTTGTCCTGCACCAGGACATGCAAAAAAACCTAATTTGTCCAACCTGTCCGTCCGTCCGTCCGTCCGTCCGTCCGTATGGATGTATGTATGTCCCAGCCGGAACTACTAATCGCAGAGACACCAATTTTTGGATTTAGAGAATTGACAACCACAGATTTTGATGGGCCGACCGGCATGGCACCAACCTGAAAATTCAAGATGGCTGCCATACAAAAAAAACATAAAATTGCATTTTTCTCAAAAACGGCTCTAACGATTTTCTTTAAAATTTCAGTGTGGTCGTTGCTTTAATTGTCGCGAAGAAAATTTGTTATGGCAACACTCTTCCCAACCTGCGTCTATGAGTTGCCATATGAAAGAAAAAAACGATTGTGATTATCTCGGAAATGGCTGGGTTGACAAAAAAAAAATGTTCCACAATATTACGCGCAATATAAATTTCTACCAAAAATTTTAAGAATACTTCAAAAAAAATTTTACTTAAAGTACCGTTTACACACGATCTCAAAATTTTCATCGAAAATGTTAAAAAGACCCATAAAAACGCAATTTTGTAAAACTTTTTTTAGGTTCACAAGAAAGAAAAAATTATAAACTTCTTTGCACTATAATTTGTTTTTCACTATTTTGAGAATTCAAGATGGCTTCCAAAGAGGAGAAAACTTCAAATGCGATTTTCTCAAAATCGACTCGAGCGATTTTTTTTAAATTTTCAGTAAAGTAATTGCTTGATACATTCTTATCAAATTTAGGTATGGCAACATTTTTGCTAATCTGCGTCTATGAGTTGCCATATGAACAAAATAAACAATTGTGATTTTCTCAGAAGTAAAAGCGTTGACAAAAAAGATATGGTCAACAATTTTATACGTAACATCAAATTCTATATAAAAATGAAAAAATTTTTTTGAAAATAAAAACAAAAAGTGCCGTTTACATGATATCAAAAATTGAAATTAAAAGGCTACAAAAACCCATCAGAACGCAAAAAACTTTTATGTTTCTTAACTTAATCAGAAAGAACTTTTTTATCACTATAATTCATTGTGAAACATTTTTCAAATATTAGAAAATTCAAGATGGCTTCCGAACAGCTGAAAATTTCAAATGAGATTTTCTCAAAAACGGCTCCTACGATTTTCTTTATTTTTTCTGCATAATCGTCATTATAATATTGCTATGTAACAACAATAACCATTGCCTCATAATTTACTTTGTTTTGGGGGTTGCCATACAAGAAAAAAAAAATTGAAAATTTCTCGGCAGAGAAAGGGTTAACTAAAAAATAATGTTCGACAATTGAAAATCTTTTAAATAAACCTACATATATCAATCATTACTTTTTTCAAAAAAGTATTATAAAGTATAGCCACCATACAAAGTGACAAATTTTTATACAAAAAATTATTGTAATATTTTTGGTAGCAACACGTCTAATACCCATAAATAAACCTACATAACAATTCGCTCAATCAACTGCTATAGAACAACAATAAGCATTGCCTCTTAATACTCTTTGTTTTGGGGGTTGCCATATAAGAGAAAACAATATTTTAAGTTTTCCCGGCAGAGAACGGGTTAACTAAAAAATAATGTTCTACAATTGAAAAGCTCTTATATATACCTACATACATTAATCATTACTTTTTTCAAATAAATATTATAAGGTGTAGTCACCGTACAAAGTGACAAATTTTAATACAAAAATAATTGTAATATTCTTGGTACTAAAACGCCTAATATAAAATACTAGGCTACGAGTCTTAAAATCTAGTAAGTTGTACCCATATAATAATCAATCATAACTTTCCAAAATATCAATGAAAAGTATAGGTACCCACAAAACAAAGTCTTAGTTTTGATACAAACTGGATCAATGATAATACTGCAAAAAGACGATTGCTTAAAAAGATTAGCTTCATTACTTACACACAACTAAATGTTTTGTTATGAAAATTGGCTATGACCTAAACATGACCTATTTTGTGCTATAAAGTCCTGTGCAGTCCACTGTACAATTTTTTTTTTTTTTACTGTAGTCAAAAAAAATAGCGCCATTCCTATCTGAAAGTTTTTACGATGAGGTGACAGGATAAAACAACACACGACTTAACATCACATGACAGAACATCACATTCACATACCTTCAATTTCAACCCCAAGATGGTTCGTCCAAGGCGTTGGCCAGATTGTTTAGGGAGAAAGTCAACAAATACTTCGTTGTATCCTGCCAAGTACCAAAGTAACCTAAAGGTGTTACGTTTGCCCGCCGACAAATAAAATCCGTTACCAAAATTGTTGGGCTAAATCCATTTTTTTTTTACCAAGAAAAATAGTTTATACATATTGTTGTTTGAATAAAAAAACTGTAGTGATTTAATTATATTTTACATAATTTACAATACAACGGTCGGTTAATTTCTGACGCTACAGAGGGCTTTGGTCCTTATTTTATAGTACGAATAAAGATCATTCTCGAAACATGGAGAACTGCTACTTGCTAGATTTTGCCAGCACAGGCTTCCTAACACTCAAGCAATCTATATCTAACATCTATTAATTTCTTCACAGACTTTATCACTAACTCGCACAGACAAACACAACACACAGCTACATATTCTTAACCATATTTCCTTTGATTTTTGAAACCCCAAGATTGGTCGTCCATGATTGACGCATGTTATACCCATCCATCAGATTATCCGCACATTTAACATGATCTGTCTTCTCAGGCAGAAGGCACGGGCAGTTCACATGACCGCCGGGATCAAAGCACGACCCGAGATACACGAATACGAAGTTCATGTAGATTAACCTCTGCAAGGATATGACTAATCTAGTATTAAAAACGATATTGTTTTTTATATTAGTCTGAGATATCAGCCTTCCTAATACTGTAATAATCTATAGTCTAAGTTGCAAAGATATCGACGGTTAAAAGGAAGCGACGTTTTGGTCAAAAATGAGTTATGAATGATATCCTACTTAAAATTTTCCGCTCTTTCTAATGCGCTAACTCCCATAGCTCTACGATGTTTTTTTTTTTTGCT
This sequence comes from Agapetus fuscipes, assembly GCA_951799405.1. Lineage (NCBI taxonomy): Eukaryota > Metazoa > Arthropoda > Insecta > Trichoptera > Glossosomatidae > Agapetus > Agapetus fuscipes. Next base: position 12,719,391 of record OX637352.1, read on the forward strand.
GTTGCCCAAGCAAACAACTGTGTTTTCAAAGTATGGTTTTTGTGTAACCGATAAGATTTTGGCTTTTTTTTGTCCTAAAGGCGCTTGTGACATAAAAAAATCGTAAAACCACATTAATGGGAATGCAAATAAATGCCTTTATTTTCACAGTCGATATATTAACATTTACAATTCATATTAAATGTATGCCCACAAACAGATCCGTGTAAGTTCGCGCTTACAAATGATGCATGTGTACCTACAAATTTAAATCCAAACCTCTAATGAACGGTGATGTTCTGTCATTCTTTCTGTCGTTTTTTTTCTGTCATTGTCAAAAATAGATAATTAATTGAACTGAGTACCTAATGATGGATATTTTTAAATGATTGAACTTATTGCGCAATAACTATTGGTGACGTCGCGGACCGTATGTTGGACACGCCTGGCTTAGAGGCATTCGAGGTGTGGATTTGGGGGAAGATGACTTCATTTGAGGTTAGGATTTTATTTGTAAGTACACAATCAGCATTTGTAAGCGCGAACTACACGTGTTTGTTTGTGGGCATACATCTGAGAGCTTTGAATGAATATATCCTTGCAACATAGATTATAGATGACCAAGACATCATGGTTTGAAAGGAAGTCCAACGAAAATGTGTTGCAGGAAGTAGAAGACAGAAGAGAGCTTACAAGTCACATATTTAAGAGGAAAACCAAACTAATAGGACACTCGATTAGACCTTATTACTTCCTAGCAGCGTCCTTGAAGGAAAAATCTTTGGAAGACGAGTAAGAGGTCGCTCAAAAAGTATTTCAAGTATTGAAGTTACTATTTTTAAACATTTCTAAAATTAGCAGTCCTTGAAACTACATTTTTTTTATTTGAATCATGTTTGATTATAACTGTGCAATAAATTTCGCTATTCTCAGCATTAAAAAGTCGGCAGTATTTTGACATTGCGGGCGTGTGCCTGCCCTAGAAAGTTTTTTCATACAGAAAATAATCAAACATAAAAAAGCGCCTGCTGACGATACGGTTATTCTACACCTCCTTTGTTCTAAAAACGCGTTAGATATATATTTATTTTATAATTTAATTAATAATCCCATTTAATATTAATATGGCATTAATAAGCCCATTGACTGTGGAAAGGAACCGCATCGGTAGCATGTGCCACGCACGGTAATATGACACTTTTCGCTGTACCAAACGCACGACAACTTAACTACAAAAATGTACGTTTTTCTAAGTTATCGTTTTCGGTATGGACAATTGCAAATCAATAATCTAAGATATGTTAACATTTAAGGTTCATATTAAATGCATGCTAACAAACAGACACGTGTAAGTTCGAGGTTACAAATGGTGGATGTGTACTTCCAAATTAAAACCAAACCTTAAATGAGCATAGGTAAACCCTGCAACTTTTGCCGACCTACCCTGAAACAGGGGTGACATTGGTAAATTGAACCATTTTTTACAGTATGGGTGTTCAGCGTCGTCAAAATACACTTTAAATATTTATCATGAATTGAGTTAAATTGTTCGATCGATAGTTCGGTTGGTGGAACGCTTACATAGAAAATATACCAAACCCGACATGTAGGTAAACCTTGCAACTCTTATCCCATTTCCCTGAAACCGGGATGGCATCGATAAAAGTGAATCAAGCTTTTACAGCATGGGAGGTCAGCTTCACACCAACCTATTAGTAAAAAAAAAACACGAAAATTTCGGAAAGTTAAGTGTTTTTGTGCCTCATTTAAATCAAACATGCAATTGTTTTTTTTTGTGAAATGTTTCAGTGGAAACATTGTACTTGAACTCCATTTTTTTTAAATGAAAATAAACACTGTTTTGATTCTACTTATTTGAAGTTAGAAGTAGAAACAAACAGTGTTTATTTTCATTTTAAAATAACAACATTTAATTGCTTTAAAAAAATGGCAGATACGCATCTCTACATTCAGGCAGCCATTCATTCGACAAAACAAAAATTTACATGAAAACTTGCCAATTTTAAGTTTAAAAAATATGAAATTCAACGCGAAACCAGACTGCTTAGGGGCTGTCCATATAATTATCCATCATTCGCATTAAGGGGGGGGGGAGTCTGGTCTGCGGATGATGGCAAATGATGTACGAGTACCAAAAGTGACGTCGTTCTTGTAAATACCAATTTCTACAAAATATACAAAATATTATGTAAGTAATATAACATTATTAATTATTCAGCTCATCCATTATTACAGCAAGAGGGGGACGGACGGTCATTAGATAATGGCCATAGGATGATTGTAGGGGGGGGGGGGGTCGAAAATCGGCCAAAATCGATGACGTAATTTATGGACGGCCCCTTAGGTGATGAAGTGCCTTTTGGACGTTATTTCGCCGCTTTATTGACGAGACACAGTGAATAGACACTCTGGTTGCTATGGATACGAATATTTAGTGACCTGGTAACCTATTTCCTTTATCTGCAGCAAGATGTACAATTTTACGATCGGCGCAACTTTATCTAAGGTTACAATGAGAATACTGACACTGAAATCCTTTTAAAAGTGAATCAACACACTTGTTAACAATGTTGCAAAGATATATTTCGATACCTTAAAGGTAAAACTGAATAAGTGACATATTAAGCTAACATGTCCAAGAACGCATTTCTTCAAGGGGTGCGGATGTACTACCTGAGGAAATGCTAAACTGATTGAATGGCGTCCTCTTCCCCTTCCATCGTCCTTTCTATCCTATTTTCCCAAATCGTCTCTGATAAAAACCTCTGCATTCTTATTTTTTTTTTCTTTTGTTCTTTTCGTTTGCTGTAGACAAGCTTTTATTGTTATTATTTTTATTTAAGAAAACTATTATTGGCCTTATATGTATTTATTATAAATCTTTACTTGTTTTATGTGTATGTGCTGTTGTTTTCTGTAAAAAATAAAAAAAAATAAACATAACTTATTGTCAACGACGTTAGCCATGTTGAAAGCACCGGTTCCCATAGATCACCGAAGTTAAGCAACATTGGGCGCGGACAGTACTTGGATGGGTGACCGCTCAGGTACACCGCGTGTCGTTGGCATCTTGGACCGGTCCGTAGTCCGTAGTGGCAACACTTCTCTCGTAAATGGAAGGTTGTGGATTCGGATCCCGGCGGAGCACAAAAATATACCATATATATTTCGAATGTGCTCTTCGCTGGGTTGAAAAATTCATAAACCTTTACCAATGACCGGTTACCAAAGCAACATCCAGCCTTACAGCAACTGGGTCTTGCTTGAGTATTGGCGCTTTGTAGCGACGACCAAGCTCGTACACCTCTGCGGCACTACAAGTGTCATAGACCCCTAGAGTCTTTAGAATCTAGGGAGTCTCCCGCACAGGATTTCTTTAAAAAAAAAAAAAAAATGCACCATTTCCCCTATTATCTACGAGAAAAAACACGACAAAAGTGTGAAATTACTGTAATTTAGTAGTTTTCCTTGACTTATAGGTTGGTATGCGGCTGACCATCCATGCTGTAAAAATGGTTCACTTTGCCAATGTCACCCGTGTCTCAGGGTAGGACGGCAAGAGTTACAGGGTGTATGTCCATTTGAGATTTGTTTTTTATGTTGTAGGTTCGCATGAGGCATGTGCAAGCGCGAACTTGTACGTGTCTGGTTGTGGGAATGCATGTAATGTGAATCTCCAATGTAACATATCTTTGCAACTTAAATTAGATTAGCTTGACTGAAACGTTGATATGAGTTCACTTTTACCAATGCGGTTTTACTAATGCATATTTGACGCATGCTCACAAGCAGGCACGTGTAACTTGGCGCTTGCACGTGTACACACACAATAAACCAATCCTCACATGAATATAAACATTACTTTATTTCAATGATCCATTCATTATCCGTTGAAATTTAATTATAGAGCAATTGAAAAGAGATCATTCAATTGAAAATTCAATACCCCAATCAACCATAGAGTCGTGTTAATTAAATAGAATTATATACTTAAAACGTATTTGATATTGATAAACTTGCATATTATATCGTATTTGCAAGTCCTTATTCGAGAAGAGATTTCCCATACAAGTCCCCACAATGAACGGAATACCATTCAATATTAATTATGTATGCATATTAACAAAGCTGGTTTGTCCTGTGTTTGCTTACGGTAGCATTGCTTAGCTAAGTGATCACTTAATTCAGTGTGAACCGTTGGCTGATGATATATGTGGACAGGAAATTAATTTAACATTATTTTTTTACAAATTATTATTTATTTAGGAATAATAATACAAATAATCGAAATCAACAAATATAAAAGTTGCACTAACATACATATCAATAACATCCTGGTCCCGAATTCATCCCATCTGTTGACCATATTACCGAGGAAGCAATTCCTAAGGTTTAGTTCCTAATATTTTAGTAATTATAAGAGAAAGCAAAAGATATAGGATTATAAAAACAAAAACATAGGACGTTTGTCAGGACTGGAGACAAATTTATTGTCGCCTTACTTTTTCAACCTCGTACGAGTATCTCAAAAAATTAAAAAAAAAACTTTTTTACTTCTTTCTATTTGTTTTTCGATATTACATAACTACTACATAATCGTATATTAGTATAAAGTGAAGTTGTCGATGTATGGGTTATGCAATTACCTTGTACGAGTATGTAGTCTAAAATCTAAATCTAAGCTGCAAAGATATATATCATATAAGATTCTCATTAAACGCATTCCCACAAACAGTAGCTATGTAATATCGAAAAACAAATAGGTAGAAGTAAAAAAACGTATTTTTAATTTTTTGAGATTCGAGGTTGAGAAAGTAAGGCGACGAAATGTGTTCTACAGTATGTATCAATGAAGTAAGCTAGTTTCTGCTCCTCTTTGTTTTTGCTCAATGGAGTGGACACTTACTCGTGCGATACATCTAACTATCTAAGTGTGTACATACGTACTGTAATCAAGTCAGAAACCCGTGTAGAACGTTGACCACACTAATAAAGGATTCGCTGCTGTTATGTTTAGATTGAAAGGTATCTTCAGGATACTTACATCCGGCTAGCTCTCATCAGCATCACTCTCAGGGCGTGGGGGTCTTTCTTTCGGTTGCTCACTTGTACTTTGGGAAGTGTTTTATAATTAAAAGATAAAGTTAACATGAACAAATAAGGGTTTATTACTGTACTAATATGGGGGGGAAAAGGGGAAATAAGGGATTGGCCTGACCTACAGGTTGTCACTAGAACACTCCCTATTCCGTTGGCTGGAGTTCTAAACGGAAGGCCTGGGGCAGCGCCCCAGGCTAGCGGCGGTTCACAAGGTGGACGCCTCCACACGTGAGAGCCTCTGGGTGGGCGCTCCTATGCCTCTGGTCCACAAGGCGGGTGCCTTGCTGGCAGGAAATCCAAGTAGATGGGGGGGAAGGGAGCTCCATTGTAGGGCCCCCTCTTGCACCGCTTGGTGCTTGGTCGCTAACGTCTGACTCACTTCACATCTCGCCGGGAACTGGTGACCGACGGCCCGATTAGTTCACACGGTGCAGTTCGGCCGCTTCCGTGACCGTTCGGCTCCGTTCGGCCCACAAACATACACTGCACACTTCGGGATTGTTCTTTCAATGTTATTATAAAATAACATAACACTGCTTTTCTGTGAATGACACCTCAAGAACCCTCTGCGAGCTTGGTCGTCGGTAAAGAAAGCGCCAAGGACACAAGCAGGACCCAGTTGCTGTAAGGCTGGATGGACCTACGGCATCCGTCAACCCAGAGACGAGCATATTTGAATAATTAAATATTTTTCTGTGCTCCGCCGGGAATTGAAACAGCTGCCTTCCAATCACGAGTCCGACGCGTTAACTACTAAACTACAGGCCGGTCAATAAATAATAATAATATAATATTAGGATGATTTTTTTAGTGAGCGCTGTTTTTGTGTGTATCACACCTCAAGAGCCCTCTGCGAGCTCGGTCGTCGCTGTAGAAAGCGCCAATTCTCAAGCAAGACTCAGTTGTTGTAAGGTTGGATCGACCTTTCAGTGACCGGTCTTTGGTAAAGGTTTATGAATTTTTCAACCCAGCGAAGAGCACATTTGGAAATATAAATGTTATATTTTTGTGCTCCGCCGGGATTCGAATCCACAACCTTCCATTTACGAGTCCGAAGTGTTGCCACTGGACTACGGACCAGTCCAAGAATGGCACCCATGTTTCAAAAAAGGCGGCAAGAGTCGCATGCCATATTTGATGATGATCTGTTATTTTGCAAGAATCTACATATACACTCGACGCTATGGTCAAGCGTTAAGACGTTAACTTGACTAGCGTGTTTGAAATTAAAACATCGCTGGTTCGAGTTCCGTCAATCTTTGGCAACTTTGCAGAGGCTCTGGCCACAACTAGCTTCGTGGCGACAGAGTCAAATAATTATTCTCTACTTTATATAAGCCCCTATGGCCATGAACCCACTTTATGAATATTACGCGGGATTTCCATAATTTTAAATGATATCAGTGATATGAAAAATGACATTTTTCAGTTCAGACATATACATCATCATTTGTTTTCATAACCCTCAAGCTTCTTCACCATAGCCGTAGGTCCATTCAGCTTTACAGCAACTGGGTCTTGTTTGAGGAATGCAATTCACCAACCTATTTAGCCTGGCCAGAAACATGTATTAACATTATGAATTAATAATTTAATATTTGGTTTTTATGTTGAAGGTTCACATGAGGCATGTGCAAGCGCGAACTTGTATGTGTCTGGTTGTGAGAATGCATGTAATGTGAATCTCCAATGTAACATATCTTTGCAACTTAGATTAGATTAGATTTGTTGAATTATTAATTAACAATTACGAGAGCAAGGATTCGATCTCAAGGCTTACTCACCCTTCACAAGAAATGAGAACCAGCCCCCCCAGCAGCTGGGAAACCCCCACTTCAACTGAACCTAAAAATAAAAAGGTCCCGAATCGCCACATGCGACCCCTTCGGGGATAACGCAGGCAAGAAGTTGCACTATATGTGTAGCTTAGTTGTGTTTCACTATTTTTTTTGCAGGAGGTACGTATGATCGGCCTCGTACCAAACCTATAAAAGTCAAGGAACTTCCTTCTGAGAAAAAATATTTGTTGCCCAAGATTTCTTTTTAATTTGATCGAAGTTAGAAATAAACCAAAAATTAATGTTATTCTTAAAAGAAAATGCCGGAAATTTTTCAATTTTTTTTAAAATGTCGAATTTCTTAGTATTAATTTAAAAAAAAAAAAACAAACACCGCAGGAAGCTATTTTAATTTTAACCTCTTGCGAACTCTGCATAAATTTCAAATTGTAATTTTCACTTTTCAAATTTATTTTAAAAATTACTTTTTCTCCGTTCCAACCATGATTTCTAAATATAACATGAAAAAATGTGACCGACCATCTTTCAGGAACGTTTTCAAACTTCCTAAGTTTTTAAACATGTTTTTCAGCTTTCTAGAGGTACAAAAATCTAGTCTTTTTTTAGAGATTGTACTTGAATTGGTAGGTAGCAGGATATAAAACATGGCCATATTTTATCGCTTGCTATCTCCCATACGATCGTAAATAGCAGAGACTTGTCGCGCTTGTCCGAAATCAAATGGTTAACACTTAAGTATCGTTAATAGGAGGGTAATGGGGTCGATTCTGTTATTTTATCTATAATCTAAGATTCATATCAAATGCATACTCACAAGCAGACCCTCCAATATTTTCCACCCTTCTCTGAAACAGGGGTGCCATTGTCAAAGTGAACATTTTTTTACTTTATGGGTGGTCAGCGTCATACCAACCTATAAGTCAGGAAACATCAATACAGAAAAATATCCATAAAACACTGTGTAAAAATTTAAATGTACCTACTTTAAAATTTTAAAAGCCTTGGGACGGAATAAAACATGGCGGCGAAATTTTACCGTCGAATCAGCTGGTGTAATAGAATCTTAACCGAAAAAAGAAACAATTAAAAAAGGAAATAAGAATAAAAAAACAATATATCGAATGACGTTTCTTTGTATTGACGGTCATTGCTCTAAAGTGACAATCGAAATCATATGAATGGTTGATTTAAAAAGGCGCTAAGTACCATAGTGTTCAAGCTGAGAAAGAAAGAAAGAGGGGTTTGAGGAGATTAGAAAATTTTATCACAATTTTGTACAAAAATCGATAGGATAGCTTTTTTATACAGCTCACACGACGTACTCATGCCCACAATATATTTCTGGACAAACTTTCATTTACCGTGCGTGGTATTTAGTGCCTTTTTTTCATTTCCAAAATTCAACTCGCAGTGATTAAACCAGTTTCAACACGAAAAAATATATTTTTGCAACTTGCTGTACAAACTTTGTTCAATTTTGGCAATGCCACCCCGTGTCAGGGATAGACGGCAGGAGTAGCAAGGCTTATATTCATGTGACGTTTCGTATATTTTGTAATTATCCATGCAGCATGTTTAAGCGCAAACTTACACGTATCTGCCTGTGGGCTTGCATTACATGTGAGCTTTGAATGTACTTCGTTTGAAATTAAATATTTTGGTACTCAGTGCCTTGTTTCTATCAACCATTCATATTTTTCCATACGCTCTTTAACGCATTACATAAATGTCTGCGCGATATATATTTTGACGTGTCTGCCATCGAAAAAAAACCTCATGCGAGCATACTCAGGGTCGTTTAGCCAAAAGCGCTCGACTACGGTCGGAACATAATATTATATATACGCGGCTCAATTAACAATTACCTAATATGTATCCAGGTAAAGGTGAATGATGATGTGACGTCATTAATGTATATACAGTGGGTTGCCATATTAATAGGGACACTTGTGAAAAACGTATTTATCTCACTTTGATATTCAGAAAACATATATTTTTGTTATAAATTGTGGTGTTTTTGTTATTTAATGACAAAAACACTTTATTGGAAACATTTTGACACCGTATTTCTTGTTAATTGTCATTTATTTTGATTGCTATATCATATTTAAACATTTTTGATGAAAAAAACGATATTTTTTGACATTGCATTAAGCTGCGTTAATGGCTTATATGAGTCGTGGCATGCTCTCAATGCAATTTTTGTGCACTGGATTTTATCTCAGGGTTATGATACCACACCTGAGTGAGGGTTTTGATGAGCTGCTGCTTGGTTGTGATCACCTCCTGAGCAATCGCCTTCTTCGTAAGCTCTCACAGGGTTTCGATTGGGTTCATGTCAGGGAATCCCCTGGCCAAGGTAAAACCTGCAGGATTTTTTCAGCCAGAAATACAGTGGCACTACTGGTTTTATAGTATAATGCGGAAGTATGCATAAATATGTACTCTTGACCATCAGGGAACCATTCTCCGACTTTAGGTAGCAGTCAATTTTTTAGTATTTGTCTGTAGTGATCCTGCTTCATGGTCCATTGCTTGATGCGGATGTGACCCATTCACTTGAAAGCGATGATTGACCACAACCATGATACTGGTAATCTGTTTGATTGTCTTCAAAGGGCACTCCTTTTGGAATTTCTCTCCCAGGTGCCATCGAACGGATGATGAATTTTTAACCAAAATTTGAAAAATGGCTTCATCAGAGAGGCATATCTATAAAAGAGATAATCACGCGATAGGATTTTTTAATGGGTTTAAGCCCATAAAGATAGCAATCATCTAACTTCTGTCCTCATTTGTAGTCATGTGGTGATGTGCTTTGGCCCATTGCTATCACTTTTTCTTCATGGCTACCAAAAGGTGAGTTTTCGCAGCTCGACCATGACCAATGAGTCTCTTCTCAGCCAGCCTCCTCTGGACTGTCTTCTAAGATATTTCAAGATTTTCTTCCTTGATTATCAATGTAAGACGAGACACACTTTTTTTTTCGATTTTGGAGACAGTTGTCTCTGATTTGTTGGTCAGTACGACGTGTGGTGACTCCTTTTTTGCTACTTTTTCCAATCTCATGCAAGATTTTGATGGTTTTTTTCTAAATTTTGTTTTAAAAACACTTAAAAACACCTAAAATGTCTTTTATTTTGCCTTAAAAATGATCAGTGTACAAAAAAAAAATTTACTTCCTCATATTTTCTTGGAGACGGGTCTTAAGACCCGTCCATACTGAAAAAACACTATTTTTGTACTCAACCTTGTAGAACTCTTAATTTTAATTAGTAATGATCAAAAAACTAAATAAATCTAATACACAATTAATATTTACTTAAGTTTTCATATGAAAATGCTGCTAAAATTCACTAAATTAATTGTAAGGGATGTTTACTTATGACGCTCTCGATCGCTCGTTTTCACAAAAATGATGACCGCATGGGATCAACCTTACATTTTTTAAAGGTGTGACACTTTGCATGTGTTTCCACGTTTTAAATGAGTCAGTAGTGCTACCAGTAGTAAAAATAAAAAAGATTTGGCCATCACATGACCGTTATTTAGAAGTAATAGCAATGTAAACACAAAAAATACGAAATATTTGAAGTGTCCCTATTAATATGGCAACCCACTGTACTCGTGCATATACATGCCTACCAGGTGTGGTCTAACTAAATACATATTATGTGTAATCATAAGATTTTAGTACATAGATACACACTTACTCATAGTCATCGATATATAGAACTGGATGGGCGAAGAGATCAATCCTTTGAGAATTAGAAATGCGCTACCCCACTCATCATATAAAAATCCAAATTCACTCTAACGGTATACTTTCAACTCGCTGCCTTAGTTCTTGTTTATCGTAAACGCCATTGAGAAAATTTTACATGAGCAATGTTTACATGTGTGCTGGACCAATGTGTCTTATAAAAACAAGAAATTTATATTATAGATATTTAAAAGAACTCTTACATTATCGAGTTTTACGGTTTTTCTTAGCTCAGATTGTGTAGAATTTGATTCATAAGACAACTGCATGAAAAAATCATATGACTTTTTCATGCAGTTGTCTTATGAATCAAATTCTACACAAGATTGGCGTATACGGTAAACAAGAACTGGGGGAGCGAACTGTCAACAGGTCTGTTACCTAATTGGAAAAAAAATCCATATAAATGTCAAACTGGGTTTTTTCTAAACGTGCCAACAAAAGAGAGTAAATGTGTTGTAGAACATGAAATAATAGTTCTTAAATGTAATATATATTTGCAACTTAGATTATAGATTGGTGAAGATCGAATCCTATTGCTCTAGTTGCTATAAGCAGTCACGTCTTTGTTCATTCAGTCTCAAGCCGTCTCTAATGTCAATTGATCATAAAACCTCCATTTCCAAACGCTTTCAACTGAAAAAATGATAACTTTGGCAAAGTGAACCAAGTTTTACATTATTCTTGTATCTTCTTCAATCATCATTTTCATTATTTAGTGTTACTTAATTTACGAAGAAAGTGTGAAAGGAAAAAGAGGGAAGGGACGACCGATAAAAGTATGGAGTGATAAGATTGAGGAGATTGTGAAAGAATGGGATATACAAAGTGAGCGTAAAAGAAGAAAATGCATGAAAAAGGTGATGGATATGAATGAATTGAAACATTTATGTAAGGATAGGAAAAAATGGAGGCAGCTCTGAAGATTGCCGTTTGGATTCCATGTGGTTCAATTAATATTGTGTGCCATTTTTTTTTATAGAAACCAGTTTGTACCATCAATTCGCTGCAGCAATGACGTCCTTTCATGTCCATATGGAAATCCCAAAAGTGATATTCACCAAGTAAACAATAATATTTTGATGTACGCAAATCGTGCTATGACTAATGCACGTGATATTCTACAAACAAATAATAAAAAAAAACGCCCAGTTTTTTACTCATTCATAGAAAAACGACAAGTGTTTGTTATCTAAGCGATGTGTTTATGGTTCTTAATTCGTCTGAATGTTTTTTTACGCTCACTAGAATGTTCCATTCCAGAAAAAATAAAAATATATGAGAAGTATTTTAAGTGGAATGGAATTTCTAAATAAGAGTTCGGAAAAGAATGAAATGTGTGTAAAAGGTGATGGATTTAATGAATCGAAAGAGGTATGCAAGGACAGGAAAAAATGGAAGCAACTCTGTAGAAGCTCTAGCCACCATTTGTGAAATAGAGACATTTGTCAGTTAGAGTGAGCTCTCATTAGATGCAAGTCAGGAATTCTAGGCATCTGGTCCGTCTCTGTAGATCTGAAAAAGGATTTTGATTTAGTAGACAGAGGTATGTTGTGGGATGTTTTGAAAAAATACGGTGTGAATGGGGCTTTTCTAAATGCGTCGCATGCACACTATGAAAATATTGGTTTGTTCGTATTGATGGTCAATAAAGTAAATGGTTTGGGATGCAAGTCAGGAATTCTGGATATCTGGTCCGTCTCTGTAGATCTGGAAAAGGATTTTGATTTAGTAGACAGAGGTATGTTGTGGGATGTTTTGAAAAAAATACGGTGTGAATGGGGCTTTTCTAAATGTGTCGCATGCAAACTATAAAAATAGTATGGCAGGTCTTCGTATTGATAGTAAATATAGTGAATGGTTCAAAATTTTAAGGGTGTAAGGCAAGGATGTGTGATGAGTCCATGGCTATTTAACATAGTATGAACAAGTACATAAGAGATGCAAGACTTGATGATTGTGATTGATGATTGGAGAGAGCAAATTGAGTGTTCTACTGTATGCAGGTGATGCAGTTCCTTGTATCTGATTTAGCAGTCAAATTGCAAACAAACTGAAGGAAGCTATGAAAGTAAATGCTTGTAGGTAATAAGTAAAAATGTATTTCGGTTTTTTTTTTGGTTATAAATCTTTTACAACACAACCTTTTCATTATATAACTTAAGTCTTAATTTAATCAAACAACCACAGTCGTTAAAAAACCATGTTAAATTTTCTTTACATTAATTTATTCAAATATTTGAATGTATGCAAGTGGGTGAGTATTGCAGTCCTTAGCGTTGCACAAAAATGTATGGAAACAAAAACGCTCGCTACGTGTGCTGCTTTACTTTCTATACATTTTCAGTAAAACCGTTGTGGATTTTTATACTTGTAGTACACATTCCGCCTTTGTTCTTTCGCATATAATTTTTACGTACTTGTGAAATAATAATAATAAAAAACACGTTATAACCATTTTCATTTGTATGTAAAAATCACACTTTCGTTGGAAAATTTATTCAAAGACATTTTGTACTTAAAGAAATTTCAGCGTACAACTTAAAGTTACCAAGTGCATTTATAATCTAAGTTGCAAGGATATAAATTAACATGAAGGTTTCATATTAAATGTATTTCCCACATGCAGACGCTTAAAAAATTGCGCTTACACATATGCGATCGGCAGGAAACAAAAAAAAATACTCGAAGCAGATCAAACTGGAATTCGGTGAGTCCTTTCTAATAATCCTCGATTCCTGCAGCTCTCGTAAATTTTAGGTATAAGAATTCTATAAATTAGAGCCGGGTTTCATATTTGGTGGAACTAAACTTGGCTCCGTCAAGAATCTGAAATGTTTAATGTATCTTTGCAACTTGGATTATAAATGCATTTTGTACGCGCTTACTCAATACATCCAATTAAATCATTATAGTCGTTTAATATTGGAATGTTTGCTTCTGTCAACTGATCAATTAAATATCAATTTGGTTGATCATCAATTGGTATTAAATAATCATTTTCAAAATCACTTTTTGATTAGTTTTGGTCTGGCTTCGAAAAACCCTAATGAGTTGGTTTATTTGCAGATTTAGGGAATTCTGAAAAAAACTGATGAATATTTTTAAATCCGCTATTAAAAATGTTCCAAAAAAATATAAATGCATACTAATCTAATCTAAGCTGCAAAGATATATATCATTTAAGATTTATATTAAATGCATTCCCACAAGCAGACATGTATGCTCAAACCCTCCTCGTACCCGTCCTGTATGTATGTGTCAGAAGGACCCACAGCACATGGACGCTCATGCAAAGCTATATATTTTCTCAAGTGGCGAAAGGCCTTCCCGTGAAGTGAAAGCAACGGCACGACAAAACAAGAACCTCTAGGTCAGAGGCGTGCCCATGACTCTAAAAGTAAATGGTTCGATGTTACTGAAGCTAATAGCATACCTCGGGTGGCACTCCTTGTGGGATTGTTGGCGCTAACACATGCCGCCTGTGAACCTACAATATAAAAAACCCAATCTCAAATGAACATAAGCCCTGCAACTCTTGCCGACCTTCCCTGAAACAGAGGTGACATTGGCAAAGTGAAGAAAAAAAACCGGCTACACAATCTAAGCTAAAGAACCGTACACCACGATACTGTGAGAATGGTTTTAAATATTCTTTAAAAAAATCTAGTTTTCATTAGACACTTTGGTCTAGTACACATACAAATATTGCTATAATCTATAATCCAAGTTGCAAGGATATATTCATTTAAAAAGCTCTCAGATGTATGCCCACAAACCAACAAGTGTAGTTCGCGCTTACAAATGCTGAATGTGTACTTACAAATAAAATCTAAACCTCAAATGAACATAAGCCCCACAACTTTTGCCGACCTTCCCTGAAACAGGGGTGACATTGGCAAAGTGAACCATTTTTTACAGTATGGGTGGTCAGCCTCATACCAACCTATAAGTCAAGGAATATGAATAATAAATTATAAATGTGTAATAACCTAGTGTTAAGACAAACATGCACTAAGGTGACGAATATATATCCTGAATATTTTTTTTTGTGCGTTGGTCACTTTTTCTCGTACGGCGTTTATAAAATACCTAGTGTAAGTAAAGTAGGGCAGTGGTGGGAAACTCACACACTTACTAGTAGAAAGGAAAAATGGAAATTTACGCGCCCATTTTTCTTCGTAGACACTTTAAGTGAAAACGCGTCGCGGTCTCACAGCTCACTGATTTATTCCACTCTTAGGTAATTGTACTTTTTCATCATGAATTAAGTGTGTTATAGTAATTTACATATATATTAGTAATTATTTAATTTATAAAATTCCTTAACTTGTAGGTTGATATTGATATGATTGATTATAAGTTGCAAAAAATACGTAACATTAAAGATTCGCATTATATGCATTTTCACAAGCAGACACGTACAAGTTTGCGCTTGCAGATGTGGCATGTGGACCTATAACATAAAAACCCAAATCTCAAATTGAACTACACCCTGCAACTCTTGCCGACATTCCCTAAAACAGGGGTGACATTGGCAAAGTGAACTATTTTTTTACAACGTGGGTGGTCAGCCGCATACCAACCTAGAAGTCAAGGAACATACACACAACAAATTGCATTTTTTAAATCAATAAATAATAATATATATGAACATCAAAAACTAAACAGCTTACAAAGCGCCAATTCCATAGTAATACCCAGTTGCTGTAAGCTGGATGGACCTTTGGTGACGGTTCTTTGGTACTTTACTGTACTGTATCCTGCCGCCGTTCCACTAGGGGTGGCCGGTACCTCCGCAGATGCGCCTCCACTTTTTCCTGTCCTTACAAACCACTTTCATTCCCTCAATATTCATCACCTTTTTCATAATAATAATAATAATAATAATTGGACAATTTGTATACAGCGCCGTTTAGTGGCACTAGCCACCCCAAGGGCGCTTTTATGTGTTGAAGCTTCTGTTAAACAAATGTGTCTTAAGCAACTTCCTGAAACTGCCAACACTGGTCTCTGTTCTCAACTCCAGAGGTAGACTATTCCAGCAGGATGGACCAGCCGAACTAAAAGCCCTGTCTCCGAAACCAGTTCTGTTCCGTCGAAGAGGCAGTTGAAGCCTGTTTACGGCGTCACTCTGTGCAGAACGAAGAGTGCATCG
The DNA here is from genome assembly GCA_951799405.1 of Agapetus fuscipes. Classification (NCBI taxonomy): domain Eukaryota; kingdom Metazoa; phylum Arthropoda; class Insecta; order Trichoptera; family Glossosomatidae; genus Agapetus; species Agapetus fuscipes. The sequence goes on from OX637352.1 coordinate 12,735,211, forward strand.
TTTTCCACCTATCTGGTCGACTCTGCACAATTCACACAAGTACGATGGGGCAACTCCTCTGAGGGCATTAAAAACAGAAACACATATTTTGTACTCAATCCTCTCTGGGACTCGCAGCCAATGAAGGCGCCGCAACAGAGGAGAGACATGGTCAGTTTTTCGTCCTCCTAAAAGTAATTTGGCTGCAGCATTAAAGACGGACTGCAGTCTAGACTGCTGAAACCTTGGAAGACCCCAGAACAGACCATTGCAATAATCCAGTCTCGACACAACAAAGGACGCAATGAGAATCTTAGCAGCTTCGGATGTCAAACAGTTTCTGACCCATCTCAACTGCCTCAGGTGAAAAAAACAGGAGCTCACAGTCGAGCTTATTTGCGTACTCATGGAGAGAGTGTTGTCAAGATGGACCCCAAGAAACTTAATTGAGCTAGATGGATATACATCCAGGCCCATTACTTTAATTGGTGAAGAGCCAAGCAAGTGTTTCCTACCAGGAGACGACATCCAGATGAATTCTGTCTTGTCTGGATTCATTCTAAGGCGACACCTTGCCATCCACTCAGCCACCACTTCAATGCACCGGACCATCTCAAGACTACAGGCATCTGTCATAGATGGCTGACAGAAACGACAAAGTAGAATATCATCAGCATAAGAATAGTAGCTGGTGCCGTTCATCAGTACAGTGCTCTCAAGATCATTTGTGTACAGGGTAAAAAGTAAAGGCCCGAGCACAGATCCCTGAGGCACACCACAGTCCATGGGCATACCTGATGACTCACCATCAACATCCACAGTCTGACATCTGCCTTTCAGATATGAAGATAGCAATTTAGATACTCCTCCTCGGACTCCGTACAACCTATCAAGCTTAGTGATGAGTATACTGTGATCAACAGTGTCGAAGGCAGCGCTCATGTCAAGTACTGCCACCATGGCAAGAGCACCGTCCCCAACCGCAGCTATCACATCATTCACAATGCGAAGTAAGGCAGTCTCAGTGGAATGAGCTTTTCTATATGCTGACTGAAACTTAGACAGATATCCGCCTCGCTCCATGTGCTGAGTGAGTTGCCAAACAACGGCCTTCTCAATAATTTTCGATATAAAAGGAACGGATATATCATACATACTCTTCTCTTATTCTCACTCTGCAGATTCCATTCTTTCACAATCTCACCTATTTGTTCTAACCATTTTTTCCTCGTCCTTCCCCTTCCACGCTTTCCTCTGACATTTCCGTTGTACACTTTCTTCGTTAGTCGCTCATCATCCATTCTTTCGAAATGTCCGAACCATCTGATCAGGTACAGGCAGATATATGATTTTTTAACTCAGCGTAGAGCAGAAAGAGGTAAATATAGCCACATGGATTTAATGAGATAATAGTCGTCTTGATAGGATATTAGATGTAAGATGAAACTGGTTACCCAATACAAATCACGGGCCATGACATTCGTCAGTGGAGCGAACAATGCGATTCATTTCCTAATTCCCAATATGTATCAGCTGAGAGCAATTATTAATTATGTAAGTAATGGCCGATACTGAATAAATTACAGCGTCTATTCTTAGCCACGCCGGCCTTGGGGGATTGCTTCAAAAATACTTTATTACAAATTATTACAATACACCGACAAATAATTCATAATCACTATTATTTATAATATTGTTATCCATTCAATGGCGCGGTCACAATGCTTCATTCAAGTTTTAATCTCAACAAGCCTACGTACTTTGCAATCTAAATCTAAGCTGCAAAGATATGTGTCATTTGAGATTCATATTAAATGCATTCCCCACAAGCAGACACGCATAATTTCGCGCACACACATTCCGCATGTGGACCTACAATATAAAAAAAACTCAATCTCAAATGAACATAAGCCCTGCAACTCTTGCCGACCTTCCCTGAAACAGGGGTGACATTGGCAAAGTGAACTATTTTTTACAGTATGGGTGGTCAACCTCATACCAACCTATCAGTCAAGGAATACAAGCAATTAAATACATTTAATAATGCAATCATCGATTAAAATATTTCCCGCAGTAATACATGTGCCATGGAACGAAATATGCATCTATAATCTTGGAGAGTTTGCTTTTCGGGATCTGTTGAAGATGATGCTGATGAAACTGTGATGATAATAATAATAATCTTAGGATGATTTATTTGGTGAGCGCTGTTTTTGTGTGTATCACACCCCAAGAGCCCTCCCAGTTTCTGTCAGGCTGGATTGATCTTAAGTGGCCGGTCTTTGGTAAAGGTATATGAATTTTTCACCCAGCGAAAAGCATATTTGAAAATAAAAATGGTATATTTTGTATGCTCCGCTGGAATTCGAACCCACAACCTTCCATTTACGACTCAGAAGTGTTAACCACTAGACTACGGACCGGTCAAATCATCGTCACTTCACCTTCACGATGAAGAAGCCCATCACAGACATGGGCGAAACGTCCAGAATCTTTGGCTCACAGACCATGCAACAGATCCCGGAAAGCAACTCTCCAGTATCAATAGCCGGCCGTGTATGCGCCCTCGGGAGCTGGGAAACCCCCACTCACACTGAAGTGGTTGATGTGAGGCCGGCCCGCTTACCCGTTAAAATAAATAAGTCCCGAATCACCACATGCAGGCAAGAAGTTACACTATATGTGTAGCTTAGTTGCGAGTTGCGTTTCATATCAACCAACCACAATATAAGTCAAGAAACCTGTCTATCAGAAATCTACTTTTCCATAAGTCCAAAGTTCTTAATATATATAAATCATAGCAACACAATAAACTAATTGTTATTTTCGATTGACTAATGGCGGCCAATTTATCACCATTCACATATCCGGCTACCTGCAAATGTTGCGAAATCCTAATTAGTATCAAAGTCCTCCAACACCTGTCCGTTTAGCCATGCCTTACAACATACAGCTTAGTCATTCAGATTTAAGGCTACACGCTGCAGAAACAAGAGCACAAAATTTCAATACACGGCTGGAAGTCTCATCACCACGGTTCTTACCTATCGAATATCAGTAATATTTGCATGAAGACCTGTCAATCCAAGATGGCCGCAAGTGTACAGCTGATGAGTCTTCATGCAAATATTACCGATATTCGGTAGGTTAGAATAACCGTGGTGATGAGACGTCCAGCCCTGGGCTTGGATTTTGCTAGCAAACACAGAGACAGAATCTAAGTAATCTATTTAAATCTTTACACCCATTGTTTGTGTGCCCAGCACTCACAGAGAAATCACAATAGCCTACCAAAATTATTTATGAAATGTGGGGAAAACGATTTTTTAGCACTGGTATACGGCAAACAAAATAAGCAACAGTGAAGGAGAGCGAATGTTTGTGATTTCTTTCTTGATAATGAGAGATTATCGCTAAGCATATTTTAGTGTATTGTTTTTTCAATGCTCTGCCTCTTGCTTCATTTTTTATTTTTTATGCAGTTGTTGTGTCTACTTGTCATAGCACTGCTACCAACCCTCACTAATGACTAATTTATTCTCACTCTGCAGGTGCCATTCTTTCGCAATCTCGCCCATTTGGTCTATCAATACTGTCTCTGCCTTCCCCTTCCACGCTTTCCTCTGACATTTCCTCTGTACACTTTCTTCGTTAGTCGTTCATCATCCATTCTTTCAAGATGTCCAAATCGTTGCGGACTCTTATTATGCCTTTCCGTATTTCTTCTTAAACTCATTTTTATTATTATTTTTGTTTTGATTTGGCATTCCAATTAATCGTGTTACTCTTGATATTTCCAAAGCCTTCGATAGAGTTTGGCATTCCAGCCTCCTTAACAAATTGTCATCATTTGGACTTCCCCTTCTCCTCATAGAATGGATATTCAGCTTTCTAAAAGACAGATCTATCCAAACAGTCATCGATGGTAGTAAATCAGCCTTGCTACCAATTAATTCCGGTGTCCCTCAAAGATCCGTCTTGTCTCCGACACTCTTTCTTCTGCACATCAATGATTTACTATCCTGTACTCCTATCCACTGCTATGCCGATGACAGTACAATACATGACAGTTTCTCTTTTGCAAAGACCCCAAATAGTTCTGCAATATCTATTGCTCATGAATCAAAAAAAAAAAATGAAATGTTCGCTCTTAACAATGATTTGCGAACGTTTCGTAAACCGGAATACCGCCCGCACATAAAATCATAATAATTATTATAGAGCCAGTGTTTGATAACCGTGGGTACCTACACGTCGTTTCGGCTAGGCAGCCTGAATACGAGGTGCAGATTATCAGTTTGGGTGTTGTATGCTGGTGCCTAGTCAGACTAATACAAAGATGAGACATCAATGGGTGTGAGGGGCCTCATTTCACTTTATAGAATGCAGAATAGCGTAATTGTAGTTGGTCGGAATCTGATGGAGTAGGAAGAGGAGGCGGTTCTTGAGGGACCACGTAGACCGCATGAGTGATGGTAGGTTTACCCGAATCGTGGCACAGGGAATACCAGTCCGACCGCCCAAAAGATGGAAGAACATTGCGAAAACCCGGCCTCATACCCGTTCCGTTTATACACTTACATCCGGGGTAGCGTATCACAGAACGTTCATGCAATGCTATAGTTTTTTGTGGCTGAAGGCCTTCTCGATGGTCGTGACCCGATTCAGCAGAGATTCGAGCTTTACCTATTCGTCCACTAGAGAAAACAGCAAAAACCCGAAGTTGCTATCTGTCTACTGCATCTCCTGAGGAAGTTTCGCAATAGACAGATCTTAGATCTAATACATGAAGAAGAAACAGTATTCTATGTCACATACAGATATTATGTATTGTGTGTCAACGACGATACCATGTTGAAAGCACCGGTTCTCATCAGATCCCCGAAGTTAAGCAAAATTGGGCGCGGATGCTACCTGGATGGGTGACCGCTCAGGTACACCGCGTGTTGTTGGCATTTCTTGGACCGGTCCGTAGTCCAGTGGCAACACTTCAGACTCGTAAATGGAAGGTTGTGGATTCGAATCCCGGCGGAGCACAAAAAAATATACCATTTATATTTCCAAATGTGCTCTTCGCTGGGTTGAAAAATTCATAAACCTTTACCAAAGACCGGCCACTGAAAGATCCATCCAACCTTACAACAGCTGGGCCTTGCTTGAGAATTGGCGCTTTCTACAGCGACGACCAAGCTCGCAGAGGGCTCTTGCGGTGTGATACACACAAAAACAGCGCTCACCAAATAAATCATCCTTATATTTTATTATGTGTTTTACGTTTGTTTCTTAGCTCAGATTGTGTAGAATGTGTATTGTGTGTCACTGCACGTAATTAACCATTTTGCAATGGCCCTCATTACTTTTCAGTGTCAACAAATAACTGATTCGGTTTCCTCGGGATTTGCAGCTTTTTTCATCTGAATGAACCCTGTATTTAGTGATATTATCGCTGCTATAATCGTGCATCGTTATTATTGAGTACCTGGCTTGAGTTGAGTTTGGCGGCAGCTCCCAGAATAATTCCGCGACTCATTAGCCACATAACACACAACACCCCACCAGCACATGATGTGTGATCTATATGTCAAATGCTAGACCGGCCCGGCCATTGAGTAATAATATAGAGGGGTAGACACCAGCTTACGGCATTGTTACATACTCTGGGGCACAGTTGTCATCGCAAGTCCTGTCAAAAAACAACAATTTAAAGATCATGTTCTTACATGTGAAATCCTGTATTTTCTTGATTTTTCCATCATGTTTTTCGACCCACAATAATTACACATGCCATAACGTCCTAAAATAAATGAGTTTAAAAATTGGCAACAGATTTATAGCGCACAATGTTTGCGCAGGAATGAATTTCAATGCTGCCAACAATAATTCTTGAAATATTTTTTAGTTTCATCCAAGTTTTTTTTAATACAACTAAATGACACAGTGAAGATCTTCGTTCTCTTTCTTACTAAGGACTATTTTCTTAAGTAAGTTGAAACCGTGTCTATTTTCGTAAAAATAATTTCTAGTCCACAGATATCATAAGGCCCGGCAGTCTCAACATACGGTAGACACGAGTCGCTCCCCCAGTTCTTGTTTGCCGTATAGACCAATTCTGTCAAACGTGACTTTTTAATGCAGCTGTCTTAAGAATCAAATTCTACACAATCTGAGCTAATAAAAAACTTAAAACTCAATGAGAGTTCTTTTTAATATTTTAAAAATAAATTTCTTGTTTTCATAAGACACATTGGTCCAGTACACATGCAAACATAGCTCATGTAAAATTAGCTGAATGGTCTATACGGCAAACAAGAACTAAGGCAGCGGAGTGTCTACTGATCATATAGCTAGGCATCAACTTCTTAAGGCAGTACCCTATTGTGCCAACCATCTAGTCCCCTTAGTACTGGTTCGACTTATGTCCGTCAGAGATAATTCCATTAATTGTATTTTAATCTGCAATACAATTTTGCGATTGAACATTTCCAAATTTGAAGTTAAAAACAATCGAAAAATACTTCACGTTTGCTAAGCGGTCACGCCGATGTGGGAGTGCGAATAGACGTGCAAAAATAGTCCAGTAGCTGAGAGCGTGTTTGAAATGACAAATCATACAAGAGGTGGGGACGCAACGCTTCAAGACAGGTCTTGTAATTCAAAAACTACTTTATTTGGATTTGTCTATCTGTGATTCACAAAAGAACTTCATGTCGGTTCATTGGAACATGGATGATAAAAGAAGAGCTCGTATGAAAAAGGTTGTGGTGCTGGATGAAATAAAACATGAACGGACTGAAAAAAGGGCGTGTTAGATCCGGTGGCTTGATCAAAGTTTGTTCTTGATGGTGGTGTAGATGATCTGGTTCCTCGAAGGTTTCATAGTTAATTCAATTCAGATGTATGTTTGATTTGAAGATTTATTTCGATGTTTTTACGATACAACAGTAGAAGCGATGTTTAATGTTTCACAGTCAAGAAGGAAGAAGGAAGTGTCAGAAAACATATGTAGATGCAAACTTAATCAATTTTAAGTGACAGGAGTATCATCTGGAATGTTCACGACTAAAGGGTCCATAGCTTTTAATGTATTTCATAATTTTTGTTCCTTTACTTATAGACTGATATAAGGCTAACTACTAATACTGTAAAATTTGGTTCACTTTTGAAAATGTCACCCCTGTCTCAAGGAGTTGCAAGGTAAGAGTTTAATGATGTATTTGAATTTTAGATTTAGGTTTTCTTTTTTTCAGTGCCTTAACATGCAGCATGTGTAGACGCGTACTTACACGACTCTGCTTGCGGGCATGCATTAAATATAATCCTTAAATAATTACATCTTTGCAATGTCCATAATAAATCAATGGCTTTGTGAACACACCATGCATTTTGGTACACACACTCTCGCTAGTCGTGGACAATGGACAGTTTTTACATGGGTTTCCCCCAAAACACAATCCAATGTTTAGATACTCTACATTTCCTGCCGGTAAATCCAACGGAAGTCCTCACTCGGGGAAGGCGGTCAAAGCGTGAAGGGCAGAATGGAATCATGTCAATCAAGTCCGGTAGAGATGGCTCAGTCGGTAGAGCGCTTGCGTTCAATGCTTCGATCCCCACCAAGGGTGTCCGAAATGCTTTCCCGTTTCGGTGTTTATTTTATTTTGTCCCGTCGATAGCTCAGTTGGTAGAGTGCTTGCATTCTATGCCGATGGCTGGCTTCGATTCACCCCGAAGGTGTCAGAAATCATTTTCCGGTATTGAAATCAAACCCAAAATTAAAATACCGGCACGGTTTACTCAGTCTTCACAATAAATGATAGCCTGCCCCCTCGGGGGGGGAGTGAAACCTTTCGATATATAATCTATAATCTAAGTTGCAAAGGTATGTTAACATTTAAGATTCATATTAAGTGCATACCCACAAACAGATACGTGTACACGTGCTTACACATGCCGCAAGTGGACTTACAACTTAAAAACCCAATCTCAAATTAACACAAACCCTGCAACTTTTCCGCCCTTCCCTGAAACAGAGGTGACATTGGCAAAGTGAACCATTTTATAACAATACTGTTATAAAAAACCTTTACAGGTGGCAGTGGCGAAGCGTGCCATACAAGCCGGTATCCATCGGCTTCCCTTTTAAAATGATGTAACAAAGTAGTTAAAAATATAGGCACAAAGTAAAAAAATACATTTAAAACCAAAGAAACAATACGTATTTTTCCCCCATTGAAACCATGCAGTCTACTTCATTATCATGTCTGCCTCATTCTAAACGGGAAACCGATGGAAACCGGCTTGTATGGCACCCTTCGCCACTGATAGGTGGTAAGCCTCATACCAACCTATAAGTCAAGGAATTTACAAGTAAAATAGTTGGAGTAAGACCGGTCCTCTTACCTGCGAAAGTAAATAGGCTGCAATCGTCACATGCGATTCCTTCAGGTACAACGCGGTAAGAAGTTGCGTTTTACTGCGTTATTTACGTTGAAATCTCTACCGGGAATCGAACCAACTATCATTCGTAAACGAGCCTGTTTTTTTAACCTCAAGACTAAGAACGATTGTTAAGTATTTTTTTTGCATAAAATACCAACTGTCCTTTTTATTTTCCATAATTTTTACGCATGTCTTTTGGAACGATAATAAATTAAAAATTATCAGGACAATCCAAGTAGTAAATCATATTTTATTACTTGCATAAAACGGCCTTAAATTCACAAAAACCACTCAACCATTGCGTGTACAAAAACATGTATAAAAACTAAAACGCCCACCAAAAGCGCTGCTTCATTTTCCATGTATTTTTGATAAAATACTGTAGTTGCGTGTAAAAATATAAAATACTTGGACACAGAAGGTTAACGTCCAATAGGATTAATTCTGAATTTAAAACATAATCTTGAATAATTAATTACCTTTTATCTTAAATCTATATACGCTATTAACTTAATATTTTTAATACCTTTAAAAATATACTAAATGTCTAATCCTTTGTTTGCTATGTCCCTATATAAAGGCCATTATTGTTATCTTTTATATAATGTACATAGGGAGATAGGATAGCATGGAGAAGACATGTTGAACTTAATTCAAGGTGCATGCTTTAATGACAAGATAACGTTTTTAAGTTGTCAAAATAACGTGGACAGATAATGGCCAAATTCAATGAGATGACTTAGTTTTTTTTTTTAAAGGAATCCTCTGCGGGAAATACCCAAAATTTCAGAGAATCTGAAGATATAATACACTTGTTGGAGTGCCGCAAAAATGTGTGTGTTGGTGATGTGGCGGTTGATGTCCTGATTCTTTGTTGCAGGGCTGTTAGTAGCGTAGTGTTGTGTTGCCTTTGTTTTGAGACAATGAAAGAAAGTGGCGATAGATGTTCGTTTTGAATAGACCAAGGCTGGAAGTCTCATCACCACGGTAATTCTTACCTATCGAATATCGGTAATGTTTTTATGAAGACCTGTCAATCCAAGATGGCCGCAAGTGAACAGCTGTTTAGTCTATGAAATCAAAGTACCTACGCGCACTTAAACATGTACGATAGTGGGGGTAGAACATTCTGGGATTAGTCCATGATGGCGGTAATGCATAGAACGGCGTTCTGGTGAGAGCGAGAAATAGAAGAATGATCTGGAATATGCGAGAAAGATCTCTTTTGTACCTATATGTATAGGTACTGCAATGGTGCGGAGGGAATTAGTCGCTCCATGCATTTTTCTGTGAAGACCAATTAGCAGAGATTATCAATTGTAAATTGTGAACCAAAACGTGTAAAATAAATTATGTTAAAATAAATAATTGCAGTTAAATTAAAAGAGAACCTCAGTAAAATCGTAACAATATGGAACAACGATGTAGTTTTTTATTTTTAATTGTTTAGAGTTTATTTGTTTTATATATTTGATTGAATTAATTGCTTGTACTCCTTGACTGATAGGTTGGTATGCGGCTGACCACCCATACTGTAAAAAATGGTTCACTTTGCCAATGTCACCCCTGCTTCAGGGAAGGTCGGCAAGAGCTGCAGGGCTTATGTTCATTTGAGGTTGGGTTTTTTTATATTGTAGGTCCACATGCAGAATGTGTAAGCGCGAAATTATGCATGTCTGCTTGTGGGAATGCATTTAAGATGAATCTCAAATGATACATATCTTTGCAGCTTAGATTAAGATTTAGATCAGCTGTTCAGGCACCGTCATGTTTTATTCCGTCCTATCTTTTAATATACATGGTAAGATCTAGGTACCTACCGACGGTCGTCCAGACTTCCACCTGTAACGGTACTGTAACTGTACTGTAACTAACTCTGTTGCCATTCCGCTAGGGGTGGCCAGAGTCTCTGCAGAGTTGCCTCCATTTTTTCCTATCCTGACATACCTCTTTCAATTGCTTCATATACATCACCTTTTTCATGCATTTTCTTCTTTTACGCTCACTTTGTATATCCCATTCTTTCACAATCTCCACAATCTGATCACTCCATACTTTTCTCGGTCGTCCCTTCCCTCTTTTTCCTTTCACACTTTCTATGTTGGACCCCAGGATAATATTGGGGTGGTATCTAATGCATACTCTGTGTAGTTCTAATCTCCTTACTTCAGTGTGTGCTGAGTTAAAATAGATTAGAGCAACCACATTATTTGTACGTTATATGTATGTAAACCACTTTTAACCAAATCATTACCAACCTGCATAGATAGTAAATGGTCGAAGAACAATGTTAACCTTTGTATTGCTACGTTAGTTTTAAATAAAAAAAAAAAAGTAAAAGTGAAAATTAACTCATCTGCCGCCATTCAATCGGGATGAAATTTTGCTCATCGATTCAATCTATAATCTATAATCTAAGCTGCAAGGATATGTAAGCATTTAAGGCTCATATGAAATGCATGCCCACAGAAAGGCACATGTAGGTTCGCGCCTACACATTCTGCATGTGTGCATACAAATAAAGAAAACCTCACATGGACATAAACCTTGCAACTCCTGCCGCCGTTCCCTGAACCGGGGTGGCATTGGCAAAAGTGAACCGATTTTTACAGCACGGGTGGTCAGCCTCGTACCAACCTATCAGTCAAGGAACACAAATGCAAATCAGTCGTTTAGAATCAAAGACGACAATGCAGATTTATTTTAATGAAATGAGGTTGGTACGTAATGTCTTGAGGAATGAGGTTTTTAAATTTAAATTGTAGTAATTGTTTTTTTTTTATACAGTTAAGTAAATGTACGTTTTTTTTATTTATCTTTGTTGGTATGCGGCTTAAAATGGTTCATTTTGCCAATACCACCCTTGTTTCAGAGAATATCGGCAAGAGTGTTCATTTAAGATTTGGGTTTGGGTGGTATAATATGTAAGCGCGAAATGAGTGCTTGTGGGCATACATCTCTTATATGAATATCAAATCTTTGCGACTAAGATTATACTCGTAGATCTAGATGTGCCGGAGGACTCTTTTGTCGGTGACCCAATCACGCCAAGGGATCCGTAGCATTTTACGACTTTCCTTGTATGTATGTTAATACCTGCTAGCTCGCTGCAAGGAAAAGGTTTACAAAGTAGGATCCTCTTATCAGCGTGTTCTCGACACGAAGAGGAGTACATGGTGTAGATGACGTCACAGCAAGGAATTGTGTCATCGGAATGCAATACAATTCGGATGACCTCTTTTTTATCAACTTCAATTGGAGCATGGCTCCACCATGGCCGCCATAGGTGAAAATCAAAAAAATGTCACCGAACGTACCTACCCACACATATGGTTACGATTTTCTTGGGTTCTATAATCTATCTAATTATAATCTAAGCTGCAAAGATGTGTTCACATTTAAGGCTCATATTAGATGCATGCCCACAGACAGGCATATGTAGGTTTGCGCCTACACATTCTGCATGTGTGCATACAAATAAAAAACCTCACGTGAACATAAACCTTTCAACTCCTGCCGACTTTCCCGGAAACCGGGGTGGCATTGGCAAAAGTGAATCAATTTTTACAGCAGCGAGAAATACGAAAGTTTAAACTGTGAACCAAATGCGAACAAATTCTAAAGTAAATTTTGTAAAATAAATTAAATCGAAGTTTAATTAAATTGAGCTCCTTGACTTATAGGTTGGTATGAGGCTGACCACTGATATTGTAAAGAAATGTTCACTTTGCCAATGTCACCCCTGTGTCAGGGAAGGTCGGCAAAAGTTGTAGGGTTTATGTTCATTTGAGGTTTGAATTTTATTTGTAAGACACATTCAGCATTTGTGAGCGCGAACTACACGTGTTTGTTTGTGGGCATGGATTTGATGTGAGCTTTAAATGTTAATATAATTTTGCAACTTAGATTATAGATATTATAGACATTAATACCTGTTTCTGGCCAGGCAGAATAGATTGGTGAATGGCATATCTCTTCACAAATCTATTAAAAGTAATAATAATATTAATCATGTGAAGAAAAATCTTCATAAGCTTTCATAGAGTCGTATAAATGCAAACTCCTTACGCGATGATTTTGAGAAAAATAAACTTTTCTTTTGAACGCAATTTGGAACCAGTCGGAGATGACGGCGTTTGCACGAAATCAAACTTGTTCAACTAAAATTACGAAGGATTAAGTGAGGTTTTCATCGCATTGCACACAGCAAATGATTTGTTACACTACGCAGAATCAAATTCAATAGTTATCTCAAAAATCATAAAATTTGGAGATGACGGCGTTTGCAGTTATACGACTCATATAACTCCATACACTTCTAGACTGCCGATCCAGCATCGGAAGGGAAAAAAACATGGATAAATCGGGCAGAAATCGTTGTCTGTAAAAAGGTTCATGTATACGCAGGCTAGTGTCCACTCGTGCGAGAGCCTTAAGCACGTGAATGTGAAACAAGGTGACAGTAGATTAGGCTGTGGGTTCGGTGCTAGAACGACACAGGGACAAAACGACACATGGCAGAACATCACAATGACAGTACATCAGATGACAAAACATCACATACCTAAAAAATGGCATGCCATAAGCGGCACGTGAAATCACAAAATAGAAAACACCATAAACCAGTGGTTCCCAAACTATGGTACGCGTACCACCAGTGGTACGCGACGCTTCTTAAGGTAGTACGCAAGCAGCCATGGCCATAGGAAATAATAAGATAAAACGTTTTTCAATTTCGTGCTTCAAGTTAAGTACAACTGAGCCAAATATTTCCTCTTTTGTTTCGAACATGCAGCATCATTTTTCAGACTAAGACAGGCCTGTCCCGCCACGATTACAAAAATACTAAATCTGGCCCTCCACAATATTATGTTGGACACCCCTGCACTAAGAGTATTGTATTTTTTCTCTATAATAAATAAATAAGCATAATGTTTTCATTAACAGTTGCAGTTTTTATTACTTTACCATTTGAATGATTTTTTTAACTGTTGCACTTCAGTGGTACGCCACTGATTTATAATTTCATTAGTGGTACGCGAAATTAAAAGTTTGGGAACCACTGCCATAAACGGTAGATATGACAAAAAAGTGAGACATGAGAAACATTAGAGAATGTAACTCATGCATATTTTATAATTGGTAAAGCTAATAAAAAAAATCCTTGACTAATGAGTTGGTATGAGGGTGACCAATAAAATAATAATAATATTAGGATGATTTATTTGGTGAGCGCTGTTTTTGTGTGTCACACATCAAGAGCCCTCTGCGAGCTTGGTCATCGCTATAGAAAGCGCCAATTCTCAAGCGAAACCCAGTTGTCGTAAGGTTGGATGGACCTTTCAGTGACCGGTCTTTGGTAAAGGTTTATGAATTTTTCAACTCAGCGAAGAGCACATTCGAAATATAAATGGTATATTTTTGTGCTCCGCCGGAATCCGAATCCACAACCTTCCATTTACGAGTCCCAAGTGTTGCCACTACGGACTACGGACCGGTCCAAGCTTGTTGACCACCCATACTGTAAAAAAATGGTTCAATTTGCCAATATCACCCCTGTTTCAGGAAAGGTTTTAAGGCCGAGGGGGCCAGGCGGGCTGATCTTTACCATAACTTTGACCCTGGTTCAACAGATGTTATTGGGTAATTATTAATTAATAATTCATCGAAATAAACAATGATGAATTATTAATTGATGATATACAAACCTGTTTCTGGCCAGGAAGAATAGGTTGGGGAATTGCATTCCTCTTCACAAATCTATTTTTTTAAAAAAAGGTCGGCAAGAGTTGCAGGGCTTTGAGATTGGGTTTTAAATTGCAGGTTCTCATGCGGCATGTTTAACCGCGAACTTATACGCGTCTGTTTGTGGGAATGCATTTATTGTAAATCTTAAATGTAATTTATCTTTGCAACTTAGATTATAGAAGCAAAATATGTGTTTGCGATGCTTTGTCATGTGATGTGCTTTCATGTGCCGTTTATGTTCTGTCCTGTTTTAGTCATGTGATGTTTTGTCTTGTGTCGTTTTTGTCACTGTGTCGCTCTACCATGGAACCAGGCGCCGGTATTGATTTCCATACGGCCGAGGGGACAGACACCCTACAAGTCAGCTATTTTTACCCACACACTGTAAACTTCGTGCGAATCTCAGCGGTCGCCGCAAAAGTACCAGACCTAATTGAATCACTAGCTCCTTGACTTATATATGACTTCCTTGACTTATAGGTTGTTATGCGGCTGACCACCCATAATGTAAAAATTGGTTCACTTTGCCAATGTCACCTCTGTTTCAGGGAAGGACGGCAAGAGTTGCAAGGCTTATGTTCATTTGAGATTGGGTTTTTATATTGTAGGTCCACATGCGGCATGTGTTAGCGCGAAATTATACATATCTGCTTGTGGGAATGCATTTAATATAAAACTTAAATGATATATATCTTTGCAGCTTAGATTAGATTAGATTAGATTAGATTAGATTAGAGCTCCCTCTCTCTCTCTAATTCCATTATAGGTCATAGAAAGAAAACAGAAGCCTGAATGTGGAGTTGCGTCTACAACAAAAGCAACTTATGGAACGGCTCACATTCATCCCTGTGCAGTCAATATCAAAACTATCTTACTTACTTTACGTGTCCAGAGCCACCAGTGGCGAAGGGTGCCATACAACTCGATTCCCATCGGATTCCCTTTTAAAATGAGGCAACAAAGTAGTTAAAAAATATAGGCACAAAGTTAAAAAAATACATTTAAAACCAAAGAAACAATACGTATTTTTCCCCATTGAAACCATGCAGTCTACTCTATTGTCATTTTTGCCTCATTTTAAAAGGGAAACCGATGGGAATCGAGTTGTATGGCACCCTTCGCCACTGAGAGCCACCTATGCTCAATATCTCCAGTGACTAGCGGCAATCAATGCATTGTTGTTTCCTTGAAGCAGGTCCGTCAATGTGCATTTGACACCAATTAAGGGGCACACTGACGTATGTGCCGATTCCTGGATATCCCTGCAGTCGCACAGGGAGTCCTGTCCACGGTCAAGTAGGCCTCACCTTTGAAGGTTTGTCCTGCACCTTGTCACCCCAGTCCTAAGTCTGTCAAGTCAAAACTATGAGAACTTGGTGTTTCACGACTTATTAATTTGCCAAACTTTCCGTTTATAGAACAAGTTACCGGTATCTCTGTGCCAAACCCAATTTCATCTTGTTTTATTCAGAACCGATATCAATCGCTACTTCCTTTCAGTGTCTCACAACAGAGCCAACACAACTGAACACTACCCAGCTATCAATCAGAACATCAACCCCCATATCAACAACACCTCTGCGGCACTAAACAAAATGCTCTGAAATCTAGAGGGTCTCTCTTAACATACAAGATTCCTCAAAAAAACAAAGTGAGATGCTACATTCTTGTTATAACTGGATTCTTCTTCTTCGTGTCAGCTTCACACCGTATTGGCCCAGTAACGAGCAATGTCTACAGCTCTTTGGTTTCCCGCAAAGAGATCTTCCATGGAGCAGCTTGTCGGACAGGAGGGACAACACCGCAGGTGCTCAATAGTTTGCTGAGCTCCACACTCACATAGTGTAGAGTCCTCCAGTCCCAGAAATCCCCAGGTCAACATGTTGGCCCGGGCTCTTCCAACATTGTCCTCAATCTGTTCATAGATTTCCACACGGGCCACTCGAGGCTCTTTCCTGGAGGTAGGCTCTCTGCAGGCTGCACAAAGCTCTCAGGGCATTCCTCTTTCCACATTCGCAATCTCTCCTACACTGGATTGGTCGAGTGGGTTTTAATTTTATTGAAAAACGATTATTAATTCAAGTTAAATGACTTTATTGACAAAAGTTTCAACTGTGAGTCTGGATTATCTACGTACAGAAGATGCTGTTCAAGGCAAGATGGTAAAGGTTCAACGGTGGCCTTCCTTCCCTCGTGGGGTCTAGTTATCCACTTTTGGGTGACGCCAATATTCTCCTCATTGGTTGGATCCTGCGTGGCTTGGCTAGCCTGATATAAAAAATAGGAGCGTACGATTCTCGGCCCTGCACATGGTAAATATCATGGCACACCTAGAGAATGCAAAATCCGGATTTTTTTGAAATCCGAATTTTCCAATTTTCCTTTGATTAAAATCCGGATAAACCGGATAATCCGGATTTTTCTAAGTTTTAAGGTGATTTGATAAATTGAAATAAAACAGAATTTAAAATCTGCATTTATTCAGACACGACAAATAAAATCAAGTAAAATAATCAACAAAACTTTGGGTATCAGTCATCTTTCCCTTATATAGGTAAATTAGTTAACTAACATAGTCATAAACTGAACATAACATAAAATCAAATGCAACAAAACGTATTATTCATCCTCAAATTAAATTTGCCGTTGTCAAACAATGGTCGGTTAGAAATTTTCACACAAGATAACATTAATTTAGTGACATTAATTTATAGTTTATGACATTAATTTAGTACATATTAATCAGTCTTATTTAGAAAATGAGATCTTAAAAACATGAAAGCGTCAAGTGTCTCATCGTTTAGACGTGATCTTATTTTATTACAGAACATTCCAGCTGTAGAAAAAGCTCTTTCAGACTCAACACTGGTTGGCGGTATGGAAAGCAACCCGTTTAGAGCTTTTTTTAGGATTACTCCACGACCTCCACCGTTTTCAAATAAAACCATTTCAACGTGAATCATTGAAGGCAAATCAGTTGCATTGATTCCACTCGTTGACTGGTGTTGATGATCATCACTACCCATACTTGCAAGAGAAAGTTGACGATTGAGCTTATCTTTAAAACTGAGCGGCGATGGATCAGAACTACCACACAGAGTTTCTGAAACAGAGTTCGTATTAGTCGACGTGGTCGTGCAATCGTCAACATTCAGGGACGCAGCTTGACAGAACACATTTTTAATTTCTTCATATGTAGGTTTTTTAAATGTGTCTTCGTCTTCCTCAGTCTCATTTAAGAACTGATTAGGGTTGTGTAAATATTGTAAGGCACCGACAACATTATAGAGCCGCCTCTCTTTAAATCTGCGTTTCAATGAAATTGCCAGTTGCTTGGCAGACATCGTGTCTTGGCTGTCTAATGATTTTATCAAAAATTTAAGAGCTGTATCGGCCGTTAGAATGGTGGCATCTCTGCGGCAGAGTGCTTCCACAGTAGTTTTGATCATGTCCAAACAAATTTGTAGATTTTCTAGACATAAGATTTCTATGTCTGAGAATTTAATACCAGATTTCATATCAATCAATGCCTTCTGTATGCATAATTTTAGTTTTAAAAATCGTTCCAGCATAATTGACAGACTGCTCCACCTGGTTTTGCAGTCAAGGAGTAGTTGTAACTCTTTTCCAAATTCAGCTTGGACATATTTTTGGAGCGTGGCGTCGTTCTTTGTTGGTGAGTTCTTAAAAATTTTCACCACTGATCGGACTTTTTTAATTATTTTTTGGCTAAAATCCGAAGAAACCGGATTTGAGTTTTAAAAACCGGATTTAAAAAAACTCCAGAAAATCCGGATTTTTCAGTTATTTTCGAATTTCGAAGAATCCGGATTGCAATCTCTAGGCACACCTCATGTGACAGGGTGCTCGAACCGTGACAATTCTTCCAATGATTTATCTTTGTTTTCTTCACAATCATAAGATTGGCCTACATCAATGTTAATCAATCCTATTCGCCATGCTTTTACTTACTGTGGCAATTCTCTTTAGCTCCTCTTAGGAGGATCGGCACATGTGTGTTAACACATCCTGCAGAAACCGACAGTGAACTAAAAGAATGTGCAAAATGAATTACCGCAGTTTTTATTTTAATTGAAACCCGCGTAAATACATAGCGATACTTAAAAATTGCCAAGTCGCTCCCCCAGTTCTTGTTTTCCGTATACGCCAATCTTGTCAAATATGACTTTTTCATGCAGTTGTCTTATGAATCAAATTCTGCACAATCTGAGCTAAGAAAAACCGTAAAACTCGATACTGTGAGAGTTCGTTTCCATATTTTTGAAATAAATTTCTTCGTTTTCATAAGACACATTGGTCCTGTACACATGCAAACATTGCTCATGTAAAATTTTGTCAATGGCGTATACGGCAAACAAGAACTAAGGCAGCGAAGTGTGTACGAGTGGTTTGTGCTTAGACATCTAGTTCACCGCAATGTCGGCTGCTTTGTTTCATGTTTAACGATCAATAGATTTGGCACGCGAACTCTCGGCTCCCTGCGATTCTTCCACTTGCTAAACTTCACCATAATTATCGTACAATACCCCTAGAGAAAATCAATCACAGCTGTAACTGTATCCAGCCACACATTGCGCTAAGGGTGGCAAGGACATCCATTCTGTTCCATAGTGTGATATAAATAGCAAATACACATAAATATTTAGGTAGATAGATATAACATTTGTAGCTGAGAGTGTATATAAGTAAGATTAATTATTATAAGTGCCTAGGGTAAAGAGATAATATAAGGAAGTAACTAGCAATCATCAGCATTATGTACTCGAAGCTTTTGGAAGACCGTTCTCTCGAAGGTTCCAGCTAAATTGGCTTCTAGTAAATTCTATCGCTGGAGTATAAAAAGCCGCGAACGGCTTGCAGGAGTCAGTCTATATACGACACTCTTCTTCTAAACACGAAAGACAGTAGAAGTGAACACAAACCATCTGTGAAATAAATGTAAATTGCTAAACCATATATGTGAATTGTAAAAAATAAATATAATTTTTTAAATAATTCTAAGTGTAAAATAAATATCCTGTAAAGATCAGTTTTTTTTTTTAATTTCAAGACTATTTTAACCCTAAAAACATAAGAATAGGTTAGTATGCGGCTGACCACCCATGCTGTAGAAGAAGTTTCACTCTGCCAACGTCACCCGTGTTTCAGGGAAGGTCGGCAGGAGTTGCAGGGTGTATGTTTATTTGAGATTCGAGTTTTTATATTGTAGGTCCACATGCGGCATGTTTAAGCGCGAACTTATACGTGTTTGCTTGTGAAAATGCATATAATGTGAATCATTAATGTAAAATATATTTGCAACTAAATTTAGATTAGAATATATTGTTACGAACTGTGAGTATGTGTGTACATGCACGTAGCTTTCTGGTATGTAACTGGAATAGCGTCGAACAATATAGTATGTGTGTGGAACAATCCATTATAGAAGTATGTGGAATAATCTAGAACGTGCAAGAATCGTCTCTTTCGTACCTATACATACGGGCCGCAATGGTGCGGAGAGCCAGGACGCTTGAAACATTGAGACGCGAAGTCAATAGAGCTAGAGAAGTAATGCGTAACCGTATATTGTGCAAAATAAATTATGTTTAATATAATAATCGAACGAACCCAAGTAAAATCAAAACAATATATTTGCAACTTTGATTATAGTCTATTATTGTGCCAAAATAACCATCATTTTGTACATTCATCCATCCTATTGTGTCGCTAATAGTCTGTGTAGATTTCAATGTTATTTATTCACATGGACATAATTAAATAGCGAGGGGAACGTGGCTTTTTATCAACATTTATGTGAAGCAATTCTTCCTTCATTGCCAGCATTGTCAGTGGAAATTGATCTATTTAATCCTGTGATTTAATCAAACCATGGAAAAATACACTAATTTTCTACACATCGCACGCTTAATCATAAAGAGAAATAACTCGAAAAATAAGAATGTTGGGAAATCACGTTTGCAGTTCAGACAACCAGTACAACTTGTATGGGACGAAAAAGGCGGCCGATGTTTTATCTCGGTCATATTCGTCCAAATTGAACGGCTGTCGCATTCTACCTATTCTTCTTGCATTGTTCTTGCGTTTTATTACAAAATCTGGATTTTCCCAATTTTTGAGTTATTGCTCTCGACATGTAAGCAGTTATTTTTATGTACACTGTCACAATTATTTGGCTAATATGATGGTATTTGATCGGCCCGTAGTCTAGCGGTTAACACTCAAGCAAGACCCAGTTGCTGTAGGCTGGATGGAACGTTCGCATGTGTACTGGACCAATGTATCTTATGAAAACTGGAAATTGATTATAAAAATATTTAAAACAACAACTATCGTGTTTTGCATTTTTCCTTACCCCAGATTGTGTGGAATGTGATTCTTAAGACACTTTAATTGAAAGGTCGTCTTTGAATCAAATAGTAGATAAGAAACAAGATTGGGAGACGTTTTGCCAATGCCTTCCAGGGAAAGGCAGTAGGTTTTGCAAAATTTATGTATGTTCATGTGACGCAACGCAAAAAACGCAACTGAGCTACACATATAGTGTAACTTTTTGCGGCGTTATCCCCGAAGGGGTCGCATGTGGCGAGTTGAACCTATTTATATTTACAGGTAAGGGGGCCGCCCTTACGCCAACCACTTCAGTTGAAATGGGGGTACTCATTTCTTGTGAAGGCTGAGTAAACCTTGCCGGTATTTTATTTTGGGGTTTGAAATAAACACCGAAACGGGAAATCATTTCCGACACCCTCGGTGGGATTCGAACCCGAGCTCACGGCATGGAATGCAAGCACTCTACCAACTGAGCTATCGACCGGAGGTTTCGTATATTTTGTAAGTTCGCATGCGGCATGTGTAAGCGTGAACTTATGCGTGTCTGATAGTGGGTGTGTATTCAATATGAATCTTTAATGTGTCTATATCTTTGCAACTTAGATTTTAGATTGATAGACACCCATTAATGACCAAGTCAGCTGATTTCGTTGTCATGACAACGAACACCTGTTTGGAAATTCATCCAAGTCTTTGTTGCGAGTCCGTCTACCGGTTAACCTAGCCTTCAATATTGTGTAGGATATACTACTTATATAATAATAATCTATAATATACCAATGCCTCATTATGGTGTCATAATGATTACCTCTCTAATGTTGCCGGTTACAATTTTTTTTATACTTGTTCGCATTATAATAAACATTAGATAACGGATTTGCATGATTTCAATGTATAATCTAAGTGCAAAGCACGATCTAAACGAGGTCCGCACATGGATTATCATCAACAAAATTGTGTCGTCACACCGCCTGGTTGCTAGATAAAATTCAAACAAATATTTTTTTACAGCTTGCTAATCCCATCCAAGTATAAGTAAAAATATATGTTCTAAATTCAAATATGTGCCGAATCCATTGCTGGAAATAGTTGTTATTCGTGATCGATGATTGTACCTACGTGAGGGTCACCTCACGTTGTGATTCATCAACATGTGCAGCGAATGTTTATTAGTACAATATTGTGTTGTCACTCGGCCGGGTTGCTAGTAGACTATAGATCATCGCTAGACTATAGAGTATGGAACGTCCCTGGAATGATCGAGGGGATAGGGCATTGGCATTCGAATTTTCGTTATTGAACTAGTGCTGTTTCGAACCCCGCCTGCGCCTTGTCCTATAGACAATCACTTCCATCCTGGTTCAACAGATCGTGCCCCGGACACATTGGTCCAGTACACATGCAAACATTGCTGTCAATGTCACCCCTGTTTCAGGGGAGGCCGGCAGAGTTGCAGGGTTTGTGTTCATTTGAGATTGGATTTTTATGTTGTTAGTCCACATGTAGCGTTTGTAAGCGCAAACTTTTACGTATCTTATATATATTGTCCGTCAAATGTATTGGTTCTGCAGCTGTAAATTTGTATGGAAATAAAG
The DNA here is from genome assembly GCA_951799405.1 of Agapetus fuscipes. Classification (NCBI taxonomy): domain Eukaryota; kingdom Metazoa; phylum Arthropoda; class Insecta; order Trichoptera; family Glossosomatidae; genus Agapetus; species Agapetus fuscipes. The sequence continues at coordinate 12,757,326 of OX637352.1, forward strand.
GATATTCATTATTAGTATCTGTTTATGGGAATGCATATAATATGAATATGTGCAACTTAGATTGTAGATAGATTATAGACAGCACTGTCGGTGCTTGGTACACACGATACAGCGATCCACCCACCATTCGCCAAAAATCCGCCTAAACCCGCTCCATTCATAATTCTCGGAACTTAATTTATTTAAGCTCGCTGTACCAAGATGCCCGTTATGTGATGACATAACTCATATGTATATTATCAACTTGTAGAACTACAGGCAGACAAAGAACCATTCAGGTATAATATAAGTGAAGAAGAACTAACTAGCTTACGCCAGAATTCTTTCACATTTTACAATTTATTTCACAATTCGACAGTCACTGGTTATATGTGTTGCTTAGCGAATTGTCCTCTTGCGATTTCTGCTGTCCTACCATTTTGACCTCTTATATAGTAAACCGGAGGGGTCTTTCTCGCACTTTCTGGATTATTCCACCACCAGAACATTTACGCGCATACAAACACTAGAATGTCATTCCAAGACACGAATACTACTAGATTTTTCTGTATTACGTGCTGCAGTGTGTGTAATTATTTTGATGTATGTATGTATAAGCGCACGTATTTCAAGTTCGCAACAATATTATATTCAAGATCTCAAGCAACACCTGTCAACCTGATCTGTCATCCACGTCAAACACCACAGGATACTAATCGCGTAAAATCCTATCGGTGTTATTCGCACACAGCAAATCCATGGCTCAGCCGCCACCTTTGTGAATTTTCCATACAAAATAACGATGATCCATGGATAAGCTACGTGTCAAACGAGTTGTGTATAACCCTACATGTTTTCTTGCTTTCTCTATCTTTTGTTTTGTCCAAAAATAATAACCGTCGACGGGGGGGGGGGGGAGTTAGACATTTACAAGATAATCATTGTCCAATTTCACTTGGAAGGGGGGTAGACACAGGTTTGGAAACTAAGCTACACATAATATAGTGAAACTTCTTGCCGCGTTATCCCCGAAGGGTTTCGCATGTGGCGAATGGAATCTATTTATCATTTCTTGTGAAGGCTGAGTAAACCTTGCCGGTATTTTATTTGGGGTTTTAAATAAACGCCGAAACGGGAAATCATTTCTGACACCCTCGGCGGGATACGAACCCGGGCATGGAATGCAAGCACTCTACCAACTGAGCTGTAGACCGGACTTTCTAGGGTAAGAAAGCAAAAAAAAAAAGCCAAACAAACGATAGTAAAACGTCGTTTGGTAGTAAATCGCTCTATTTATTTAATTATTAAGTCATCTCATTCACCAGACACATCCGTATAGAGTCAGAGGACATCACAGATAACAGATACGTCATGCCATGTCTATGGCACTAGAGATAAAGCAGGCCTGCTGCAGACGCTGCGACATTTGGGACGGTTCCACGACAAATCGGTCACTTGCAGCTCGGCCATTGGCAAATCGCCCACACGACAGTTCCTCCACAAAACCTTTCATTCAATGACATTTCAGTCATATACAATTTAGGTCCATATACAGCTCCATCACAGAAAAAATGCTTTACAAAAAAAAAATGTAATAAGGTTAAAACATTTTTGAATTTGGAACTTTTTTCTCGGTTAGCAAACGTCAGTCTTGTATGAGACTGCCGTCCTTTACCGCAACCAGTAAGGTAATTTTTGTATACAATTTCCCTAGCAACCGGGCTGTGTGATGACACTAATTTGTCTGTGTCAATTCACGTGCCCGACGTCATTTCTGTATTTGCCATAAATTCTAATTTTCTGTAATATTTCGGTCGCATACGATTTATGATCCACAGACAGATCCATCCCATAAAACTACAGTAATTACAAAGGTGTTTTGAAGAGCATTTTTTTGTTTGATGGAGCTGTCTGTGGTCCTATATTATGTGTGGCCAAAATGTTGTTGACCAAAAAGTCGTATGACAGAATAGTCCGTGATCAAAGTGTTTATGGACGAGTTATATGTGGCCGAGTTGCTTGTTGACCGAAATGTCATGTGAACGAACTTTCGTGTGACTAAATTGTCCGTGTCCGATGTGCCTGTGACCGAGTTGTCTGTGACTGAAATATCAATAACCGAAATGTCGTCGATTTGTCAATGGACGATCTGTCTATGGACGAGTGCTATCTTTTACCGAGTTGTCGTGACACGATTTGGGACATAATCAAATAAGAGTATGACCTAGTGGACGCGGGGCAATGAACCAGTCATCTGACAGCTTCCTCGCACTCTGTTTCATCATAATTCGATTGTTTGCTTTATTTATTCCACAAAGGACACACTGGCAGAGTCAACATTGTCGTAATTACACCTTCACACCTACAATCTGTTAACAAGGTACATAGTGTTAATTCAGAAGGTCCTTTTCAATGCTCTTAACTAGCGTGCTTCTTCCTTTTCCGATTGCGCTACAACCTATCTCGAGCCTAGTCTTCCCAAGGTGATTAATTCGTCTTCTTCTTATGAAGATTGCTGATGATCATAGCGATTTCTAAATCTAAATCTAAGTGGCAAAGATATATATAATTTTAAATTCATATTAAGTGCATTTCCACAAGCAGACACATTTTACGCCTCGATATTTCGGCATCAAAGATGGATCTTGCGTTTCTACCAAACCACTGTCTCAGATTATTCAACCAAATGTTCTCCTTCGACCTAGAGCTCGTCTTTTCTCAATTCTTACCTGTATAATGAGATGCAGGAGTGAAGCATTCTCATTTTTCCTTATGTGGACGAAATAAACAAGTTTTCTCCTTGTGATTGACATCAGGAGTTCAGCTCTGGTATTCATACGGAAATAAACTTTCATTTTTATGAATGCTGCTCTATATTGAAGAGATCAGTATAGGAACACTGTTCACCAATCGATAGTGCACCTTTGTAGTTCTGAAGTATTGATTCGATGTAGATACATCATTGGCAAGTTTCATGATACGGGCTTGTATGAAGAAGGTTATGACTCTGGAGGAAATGAAAGAAGTATGTAAGGACAGAAAGAAATGGCGGTTGATCTGTAATGTTGGCGAATAGGGTTTATTAAATTGGAATTTGTTTTTGTTTGTAAATGGATATTTTGTATTTGAATATTATTATTTAATGATGTATAAAATGTAATTTGTCGTGTGTGTGTGTTCCTTGACTTATAGGTTGGTATGCGGCTGACCACCCATGCTGTAAAAATGGTTCACTTTGCCAATGTCACCCCTGTCTCAGGGAAGGACGGCAAGAGTTGCAGGGTGTATGTCCATTTGAGATTTGATTTTTATGTTGTAGGTTCACATGAGGCATGTGCAAGCGCGAACTTGTACGTGTCTGGTTGTGAGAATGCATGTAATGTGAATCTTCAATGTAACATATCCTTGCAACTTAGATTAGATTAGATTAGGCTAGGACTCAATTATGGCTTAATCCTCTTAGCTGGTATCTCAAAAGCTATGCAAACCTTTATACAGTAGCCAATATTGCTTTTATCAAAATATTTAATCTCAACAATGCTCATCAACAACCTAGAGAACAGTTAATTATTTTTTATTGATTTGTTATCAGGAAAATTCAAGTGAACATACCGTTATTGCTATCAGAAACATTGTTAAGTGTTTTAAGGTCTGAATGTGATTTCAAGACTACTGATAACACTGCATATTTTGTGTGAATTTATCGGTTACTTGAAAGTTGAAGATCTCAAAAATTCACATACTTATTGTTGGTTTTCTTTGTCCTCAGATTTGTCATCAATTTGGTATGCGGCAACCTGATGTGCACGTGTCTGCTTGCGCCTCTGCTCTTGCTGCAGCTGGCAGGAGACCCATTCACCATGGCCAAGGGGCTGTCCACAGCACTCTGTTCCTCTGCAGAGTTCATCTCCGCAGCCTGCACAGCATCAGCAGTGCTCCAAGTGCTTCTCATCGCAGCTGATCAATTCATGGCAGTAACAGATCCGCTCAGATACCGAGCAAAACTAGGTCATGCTAGATCTCTGCTTGCTATCCTAGCGCAGTGGATCATTTCTGCGTCATTGGGTGTTTACCCTGCCATCTTCCCAAGTGAAAACTCTCCTTGGAGCTTCTGCAAAGAAGCAAACACAACAAAATCTGATGAAGTTCTATCTGCTACATTGATATTCAACAAAACTGCAGCTTTTGTAGAGGAGTTCTTCAGGAACGATGAAAGGAGTGATGTCAATGTGTACAGGTTGATTCACAGCGTTGTTTACTTGACTGTGATTGTACTGAGTCTTGGTGCTATATGCCTGATGAATGCCAGCATATCTTTAGCGGCAAGGAAGTCTGCTAGACCTCCAGCGCCTCCTCCAGCTCTCATATCTGCCAAAGTGCAAGGTAACCCAGTCGAAGGGGAAATCAGTGAAGAAAGCGCTGGGCTGCTCGATACAAAGAAAGACTCGGAAGGACCTGTAACCAAAGATGCAATGCTAACTCGTTCAGTCAGAAGTTTATTGCTTGATGTCAGTAGACCGTATCCTCTACCTCTCTGTCTCAAATTCACTCACGAAATTCCAAAGAAAGGGCTGTCTCATGATGACATTTACAAAATAGCTGCTCTGTGCAATGCACCACCTTCCACAGGACTCAAAACTGTTAGATCAAGCCCTGATCTCGGATGTGAAGTCTACAAACCGACAGTCACCCCACAGCGCTGCTCATCTTCCTCGTATATGAATTCGTTGCGGTGTAGAATATCAAATGCATCTCTCTTCAGATACAGAGAAGAATCTAGAGCAGCTAGGATATCAGTGCTTGTGATCATTTTAGCATTATTGAGTCAACTACCTGCAGCAATTGCACAAGCAGTCCCATCATTGGGGATTACACCTTTAATTGCTTTGTGCACAGGCTCCGCCATATCTCCATTCCTATTCGTCTTCAGGAGTCGCAGAATCAAAAAGGAGATATTCGGAATGTTCTCTTCTAGCGGCTACTCTTCAGAAGACATGACTCCGCTTCCAGCTTCCATCAGGAGAACATCTTCTTTGAGTACAGAGCGCAGCTGGAAAACGAGCAGCAACAATTCTTCACATGCCGCGTTGAGATTACTTAGAGCATTGGCTGCAGAAGGTGAAGACTTGAATCCTCACAGCAAAGGCAGCACACCTCCGTCTCTCTTGCTTGGATGCCCTCCTGGGAAATCCATCTTGAAGAAGGTCCGCGCGCAGTCCAGACGCTGGGGCCGCAGACCTCAGAGATGTAAGTTCTCTCAGGACAGCGGCATCGCTGATGTGGAGGCCCAATTGCCTTTGGAGTGTGGGGACTCCAGTAGTGAACCCAGAACTTCCTTGAGCAGTGCCAACAGTTCACATTTCGGAGATAGCACAATGCATGGTTGAACTTTTCATTCAATGTGATGACTGAACAATTTCTTTTATGGCATTATATTGCAAAATTGATCCAAATTACCACAAAACAGAGTGAAAGAATACTTTCTGGTTACTCTCAAATGTCTTTTGCAGCTTCAGTTCATGGTCCACCAACACTTTGGACCACTATTTTGTCACTTAGTCGCTTCCTTCAACTTTTTGTCTCACCACCATCCTCTAGGTCTGGTGCAACCTCAGTCCATGGTCCACTGACACCTAGGACTTCAGCGTCATGTGTAATGTTGTCACTTATTTACTTTCTTGGTGTCACTATCACCTTGTAGTCTCACCACCATCCTCCAGGACTCTCTGTATTGTGCAGCCTCAGTCTGCTATTAATAGACATCCAAAACTTGTGAATTCTTATCAATTGAGAACAGGCAGACTTAGTCCTTATACGAAAGCATGTAAATATAGTCAATTGAGTTATTTTTATAATAAATAAATAAAATACTGCAAAAAACAATCTTGGATTTTTTAACATCATTGAAGCTTGAAAATTTCGCTACAATTTTCATAAACTTCTATTTATTTTATTACTAATCAAAACTCTACTTGTGTGGTCAATTTTATCAATTCTGCACTCAAACAGTGTTGCCATATTCGTTTTTAATAAAAAAAAATGTAATAATTAAAAAAAAAAAAAGGAAATGTAAACATTTTTAAGTAAATGATATTTTTTAATGCATTGAAGTTCTAGTTTGATCTCCAAAATAACCTCTTTATATTCTGTGATATTAATATAAGAGATAAAATACTTTTTAACTTTGTGTATTAATTTAATAATAATTGTACAAGCGTGTCTCTCTATGTTGAAATTTTATGTCATCATTTGTTTTTTTAATAAAATATTAATAATTTAATAAAAATTAAAAAAACAGCTCGGTGACAAAAAATATTCTTTTAAATTACGACTTATATCATTAAAAATTGTACATAATTAATTTAAATTTAAGAAATATATTTTTTGTTGAATTAATAAACTCGTATTTTCTAAAATAAATTTCTAGACATTTGTTAAAAAAAAAATGGGAGGAATAATCAAAAATACAGAATCGAATACAAACAAAATAGTCGGTTTTCATTTTTGATTATTAAATTTCCGCTTCATGTCTTGTATTTTAAATTGTGAAAAGACTTGTTTATTTGAACAGCAAAAAAAAAATCATTCATTAGTGTCTATTTTTTTAAATCATCTTTAAAATTGAGTATAATCCTCAAATGAAAAAAAATAGACTAAAATGGCATATTTTAATACCTTAACTCAAACTGTTTCACCCTTATTCACAATCAATAACAAAAACTATAAGAGTTTTAGGCTTACACGGCCGGCTGATGATGCTTGAGTGATGTTTCTGAGTGGGATCTGTTGCCGTAGTCTGTGGGAGCTGGAGCTTCCGGACTTTTCGCCCATTTCTACGATGGGCTTCTTCAGCGTAAAGTATGATGATGATGATGATCTTAATGAGAACTGTGATGATCAAGATCATCATCATCATCATATTTCACGCTGAAGAAGCCCATCGTAGAAATGAGCGAAACGTCCGGAAGCTCCAGCTCCTACAGACCACGGCAACAGATCCCGGAAAACATCACTCCAACAAACACTATGTTTTCAAATTGAAAATATTTGATTACTAGTTTTACAGTTAAAACACCAATCGTTCCTTGACTAATAGGTTGGTATGAGGCTGACCCCTCATGTTGTAAAAACTTGGTTCACTTTTGTGAACTTCACTTCTTGGTTACAATAATAATACAACAGTGCTATTAAAGTTCTAGATTTCACAATAAATTCCAATTTTTATAAAAAAAAAAAGTATTAATATTTTTCTATTTTATCGGTAAGTCAGCGCTATGGCCGAACGGAGGTAATTTGACTAGAGCATGTTTGAAATAAAACAGAGCCGTTTCAAATCCCGTCAAGCCTCTTTGATCCTGAGCAAACTGAATATGTCATTTTGTGTGTAATTATTAATTCAATATTCATACATTAAAATTAATTTTCAATGTGAAAAATCTATTTCCAACCTGGACGAGAAATGCTTTATTGAATTGCATTATATTTTACGAATTTCTTAAAAAACAAATTGGTATCAAATAAAATCACATTGTTAATAAAAAGATTTACCTAAAATTAGCTTTGCAAATTTTTTCAACCATATTTTTTGCACTCGATAATATAATCTTTAAATTATCAATTTTCCGCAGTAACCAAAAAAAACACACACACTTTTTGCATGAAAAATCGTTGTTTTTTTAATAAATAATTTATTTTTTGTCGTAAAAGAGTTGAGATTCGGTATGGCAACCTCCATCTCTTAATTGGTCACATCGCCATTTTTAACTTCAATGTCAAACGCTGAGACAGAAAAATATCAAGGTTTATTAAGATTAAATCGAATTAAAAGTCGCCATCTTTTTGCAACAAAAACAAAAAATGACTAAAATTAAAAAAATCAGAACCAAAGTCTAGAACCAATTTCTGCATGTGAATTGGCATAGACAAAATTCTGTTGTCACCCGGTCGGGTCTAATCTAATACAATCTAAGTTGCAGAGATATGTAACATAAGGAATTCATATTGAATGTATTCTCACAAGCACAGACACGTATAAGTTCGCGCTTGCGCATGCCGCATGTAAACCTACAATATAGAAACCAAGTCTCAAATGGACATACACCCTGCAACTGCAACCGACCTTCCCTGAAAAAGGGGTGACACTGGTAAAGTGAACCATTTTCTACAGCATGGGTAGTCAACCGCACACCCTATAAGTTAAGGAATTTAGGTCGGGCTGCTAGGGAAAAGGCAAAAAAATGTTATTGGTTGCTAAAGACGTCAGTCTCATACAAGATTGACGTTTGCTCGCCGAGAAAAAAAATCCAAATTCAGAAATGTTCCGAGTCTACATATATGGGAACACAGAATAATATGGCATTTTATATCGATATACCTTAAAGGTAAAACTAAATAAGTGACGTATGGCTGACATGGGTTTCTCAGATAAATGCACATTTTTTCCCCATTTTCTACGAGAGAAAACACTAAAAAAGTGTGAAAATCCTGTAGGTTGGGAGTTTGTCATGAACACTTCCTTATAATTAGTTCACTTACTATGAGAAAATACACCCAATAAAATGGTATATCCACAATTTCTCAAATCAGTGAATCAGTTCTCATTCAGTTTTACCTTTAAATTGGCTATAAATTTAAATCAAAGCTGCAAAGATATACATATATCATTTAAGCTTCATATTAAACGCATTTTCACAAGCAGACGCGTATAAATTCGCGCTAACACAATATGCCGCATGTGAATTGTGAACCTACAATATCAAAACCAAAAAAAAGGGGTGACATTGGCAAAGTGAACCACACAGCTATACCTTCCCGTAAATTCATCTCAATTTTGAAAATAAATCTAGAATGCCTGCCTTTGGTTGTATGCGACTAAAATGGCATTTGTTTTTGTTTTGTGCACAAATTTATTTTTAGAAGTAGGCAAGATGTCTTTAATTCATTAATTTTAAGTAGACAATTTCTCTTATGTGTTACCATGTCGTCGTTTTTTTTACCATAGACAAATATATTACATATTATTTATACATTAGAAATATGTTTTTCTTTTATAATAATTTGTTTAAAAAAGCACTTCCATGAAAAAAAACACAACCGTATTAATTTCTTTAAAAAATTATAATGAAAGGTCATCTATGGAAACAAAAAATATTTCAAATAAAAATAAAGAGCAAAATTGTTTATTTTTTAATATACTGAAAAGAGTGGCCTTCAAATTTGTATACTTTTTATTTTTTCCATTGTGATAAATGTGGTATGAAAAATAAATGTATTTATGATGTAAAAAATATTTTGTTTGAATTTTCCCTTACATAAAAAAATTAACCCAGGAAGACTGATTTTTCGGCACTTGAATACCAGCAAAGAACTCCTACATAATCTAAAAAAAAAATCAAAGATTTTATTAATATTAAATGTATGCTCACAAGCAGACACGTGTAAGTTTGCTCTTACACAAGCTTCAAGTGCATGTGCAAAATAAACACCCAAATTTCAAATGAATGTAAACCCTGTAACTTTGGCCGACTTTCCCTGAAATAGGGGGGACATCGGCAAAGTGAACCATTTTTTTACAGCATAGGTGGTCAGCCTCATATCAACCTGTAAGACAAGGAACAATAACCATTAAAAAGAAAAGAAAACTGATGTACCTTGGAAACGTTATGAGGAACTAAAAATACGACCTACTCCATCTTATCATCAAGGAAAAAATTTAGAAAGACGCCGAAGGACTTTGTGGCTGATAAACCTACGGCATGGTTCAACAAAGGCACCATATCCCTACTTAGAGTTGCAATATTTTGAGTAAACATAAACATGATGATCTCCAGTATTTGAAACATGTAATACCAAAAAAGAGATGAAGTTATGAGGCCTGCACATTTGACATAGACAAAGGAGTTGTGACATCTCACGACTGGATTACTAGGGCGAAGTCCAATGTTATTTTTTTATATATAATATATATTTTCAATTAAAAAAAACCTGGTTAGATAAAAATTACATCGATTTTTCGATTAACGAGAATTAAGGCTCCGATTCTATCTCTCAGCCACTTGTACTTACATACTCGCTTTTCATCCCCCTTTTTTTGCTTTTCAAAGAGGATGTGAAAGTTAAGGTACAAAAGAATGTGATGAGATGGTTTGGGCATGTGGAAAGAATGACTGATGATAGACTGACAAAGTATATATACAGACCGTGCAAAAGAGAAGAACGATTTTCTCTATGTTTTGTCGGAGTCATATCCGACGTCTTCAGGAGACGTGTCTCTTCTACAAAGAAGAACCATTCTATAAAATTCATAAAATGTCTAATTCATTCTATAAAATGACTAACGACCATAATTTAAAATCTTTAATTATGTATACAGAGGTAGTGTGAAAGGAAAAAGAGGTAAGGGACGACCGGGAAAAGTATGGGGTGATCAGATTGAGGAGATTGTGAAAGAATGGAATATACAAAGCGAGCGTAAAAGAAGAAAATGCATGAAAAAGGTGATGGATATGAATGAATTGAAATAGGTATGTAAGGACAGGAAGAAATGGAGGCAGCTCTGCAGAGGCTCTGGCCCCCCTAGCAGAAAGTTACAGTACCTATCCCCCCTCCCGTCGACGCTCTTTTCTTTTGACAAGAAAACATTAATGGCTCTTTATAAATTTTATAAATTGTAGTTTTGGCTCTTCCGACTCAAGAGATTGTCGACCCCTGCATTAGGAGATAAGCTAGAAGGGTATATAAAAATCAAAGATGTTTGCTAGGTATAAAGACAAAGGTTTTCACATTGTGCGTGTTGGCAGACATGATAAAGACGGTGACAGATCGCTTACCAAGATGGCGGCTCCGAAAGTGACGCTCCTTGACCAAGTTTACTTCGTTGCGGCATGAAATTTTATGGGAAACGAGTGGGCCGCAAAGGCAAGCCAATGCGAAACTTCAAAATGGATAAAAACACATTAAAGTAAAGTGAAAACAATTGGCTAAAAATGTGAATAAATTGCAAAATTTATGTTGTAAAATAATACAATTTTTCCTATCAAAGAATATTACGAGGTCCTGCTTCCTGCCGATATATTCGCACACAGATATTAATCAATTTAGGTGGCAGCTAAAGGAGGACGCTGTTTTGTTATTGCGGCCTTTAAACTCCTAAAATCAATGGGTTTTATCTTGTTTTTCTTCAATAAAATACTTCTTTTATTGTAGCGATTCCGTTAACATCACATTGTACTGTACAATAAAATCCTCGTATTTCCTAGATCTTTCCTCCAATGATCAAATGCAACATTCTGTACTTTTCCCCTTTTAGCGCATGTCCCTATAACGGAACCTTTCTGATTTAATAGGTTCTTGTCAGCAATCGTCTCTCAGTTCTGTTTCTCTGGAGCACATCTGAGTTAAAAGGTTAGAGCGACCTTGAGCATCAGGAATCCTGGTTGGCTCAGAGACAAGTTGAGAAAAGCTATGGAAAGTAGCAGAGTGCTCGGTCAGAATTCCGGCAGAGTCTGTGGGCCCAGAAAATTTGAGCTATGAGACATTGTGGACGTTAAAGTCTCCGAGGATCACAAACTCTGCAGATGACTGACGAAGCTTAAGATTGGCAAAGGATTGCTCGAGGTACTCGAAGAGGGAAGCAGTATCTGATATACTCATGTTAGAGAAGCGTTATATGCATGCGTAGAATCCAACACGATACAAAAACACGCAAGCAAGAGCAGTTTCATGAAAATTAAAATGATGACTAACAGAAGCCTGAAACTAGAGTTACCTCTGTGAATGATGAGATGCTACATTTTTCGGATTGTACTCTACGACATGAAAGGGTGGACACTGACACAGTGCCTCAGGAATAAAATCATTGCCTATGAAATGTGGGCCGGACATGCAGAGGACTCCAGGATCATCAAAACTATCTTGGATGGTGCCTCCTCAGGTGTTAGACCACTCGGACGTCCCAGGATGCGGTGGGCAGACAAAGTTGAAGCCGACGCTGAAGTTCTGGGAGTGAGGGGACCATGGAGCGAAGCAGCACAAGAAAGAGAGTCCTGGAGGATTGTGGTGCGGGAGGCCCTGAGCCTTCAAGGCTTATGAACCGAAGAAATTCCGAGGTTCTTTCCCATATGAATACCACAGCCGAACTCCTGATGTCCATCAAAAGACAAAAATTGGTTTCTTTCAGACACATAATAAGAAATGAGAAGTATAATATTCACTCTTACGTGTCATCATACATGGAAGTATTAAGAAAAGACGAGCTTGTAAGTCGAAGGAGAACATCTTGGTTGAAAACCTGAGAGTGGGTTGGCAGATGCGCAAGATTCCTCTTTCGTGCAGCAGTTGCGAAGGTGCAAATTGCTCTTATGATTGCCAATCTTCGCTGTAGAGGCAGAAGAAAAAAAAGAAGCAAAAGCACGCACAAAACGTAGTACTTGACCATCTTTTGTCGAACTTTCAGATTCAGAATATCATCACAAAAATGGTCCTCATTTCTGTATTATCTAATTGAGAAGTTTCTGGCAGCTAGAATGAAGTCCACACGTGAATCGGCATTGACAAATTTGTGTCGTCACCCGGCCGGGTTGATAGGGAAAAGGCATACAATTATTTTGTTATCGGTTGAAAAGGACAGCCTGGACAGCCTGGACAACAGTCCAACTGATGGTTACTCGTTTAGAAAAACCAAATTCTAAAATGTTCCGGGTCTATGTGGGAACACAGAAACTGGCATCTATAGATAAGTGTTATTCCCTAAGTATTAAGGGTGTGAGGCAAGGATGTGTGATGAGTCCATGGCTATTTAACATAGTCATGGACAAGTGTGTCAGAGATGCTCGACTTAATGATTGTGGATTGATGATAGGAGAGAGCAAAGTGAGTGTTCTACTGTATGCAGATGATGCAGTTCTTGTATCTGATTCAGCAGTAGAATTGCAAACAATGTTCTCTAGATTGAATGAAGCTTTGAAAGGTAACCATTTGAAGTTGAATGCAAGTAAGACGAAAGTATTGATTTTTGAAAGAGATGATGAAAGTATGAATTATGAATTTAAAATTAATGGAATGAATGTTGATGTCGTAAATGAGTTTGTATACCTGGGAAGTAAGTTTGAAAAAGATGGAAGAATGACCGGTGAATTTGAAAGAAGAATAATGAAAGGCAGGTGCGTACTGGGTGCTACCGCTAGCATCGCCAGGAACCAGAATCTCTCAAAAAATGTTAGATTGGCGGTGCACGGTGGTATACTAGTGCCAACCTTGATGTATGGAAGTGAAGCCTGGACGGTGAGTGAAAGGGAAATTAGTAAAGTCCATACAGTAGAAATGGACTATCTAAGAAGTATGATTGGGAAAAAACGAAGTGACAGAGTGAGGAATGATTTTGTAAGAGAAGAATGTGGTGTAAGGGAAAGTGTGAAAGTGAAGATTAAAAGAAGTATGTTAAGATGGTTCGGGCATATGGAGAGAATGAGTGATGAAAGATTGACGAAGAAAGTATATGTTGCTAAAATAGATGGATGTCGTGGTAGAGGAAGACCGAGAAAAGTATGGATGGATCAAATTTCTGAAATAGCGAATGAATGGGATATCCAGAGTCATAATAAAAGGAGGACTTGCATGAAAAAGGTTATGACTCTGGATGAAATGAAAGAAGTGTGCAAGGACAGGAAGAAGTGGCGGCTAATCTGCAATGGTGATTTTTAGTGTTGGTGTATTCATTTGCTACATTTTTTGCATAGGAAATTTCTGACTTTTTTTGTATAGATTTCTTTGTAAGGTTTTGTTCTTTTATATATTTAAATGTAATTTTTTATTCATATTCCTTGACTTATAGGTTGGTATGAGGCTGACCACCCATACTGTAAAAAATGGTTCACTTTGCCAATGTCACCCCTGTTTCAGGGAAGGTCGGCAAAAGTTGTGGGGCTTATGTTCATTTGAGGTTTGGATTTTATTTGTAAGTACACATTCAGCATTTGTAAGCGCGAACTACACTTGTTGGTTTGTGGGCTTACATCTGAGAGCTTTAAATGAATATATCCTTGCAACTTAGATTATAGATTATTATAGATTTGATCCACGGCTGATCTGTGGATTGACGTTTTTTTTGTATAGAAAATTGACGTTAGATGGCAGTTGAGCCATGGATTTGCTGTGTGTGAATTACATTGTATAATGTTCCGACCTCACTCAATGGAATAGCAGTAGGTAAGATTTTTTTCATGTTCAAAAAACTGTTGAGGATCCTTATAGAAGTTTTTATATCTCGAATGAGTCAGACTTGTTCAAAAGTTATTGAAATAATGATTCACATTACATTTTAGAAGCTTTAAAAATTCATCAGTTTTGCTTCGTCATTTCCATATCACTACTGATTTCACACATACATAATATATGCAAGGAAGCACTCAGATAATATTATTTAAAAACATGAGTAAATACATGATATACCCATTAAATAAATACCTACACAAATGCATAATTATAAAATCAAATGTAGGTATGTATTTATGTTCCCTATGGACTCCTATACCGTTCATTCTAGGGTAACGAAATTTTCAGGAAACATGTAAAATATTCTATGGATGGTTCCTGTGCAGTTTGGTGCCGATGAGTTTAATAATGCTTTCCTGTGCCCGATTTTCCAGCAAAGAGGTTAGTAAAGTCTGAAATCACCCAATAGAAGCAGAGACCATATTGACATCAAAGAACCGATATATCACTCAATAGTACCTACTCAGTGTTTTATTTTTAATTTTAGAAAAATCAAAAAGGCACTAAGTTCTCGCATGGTAAACGACGGTCTGTACCAAAATGTATAGAGGGGACGAAGGCGTCGGGTAAAAAACGCAACTTAGCTACACATATAGTGTAACTTCTTCCGCGTTATCCCCGAAGGAGTCGCATGTGGCGAGTAGATTGTCGGAGTATGGGACTGGAAGAAGAAGGCCTTGGACAGACAGCGCTGGGAGCTGTTAATCAATGAGACCAAGACACATCCTGGGTTGTCCTTGTCGGTCCAATGAACATGTTTTTTTAAATCAAATTTTATCGTTCCTTGACTTATAGGTTGGTATGCAGCTGACCACCCATACTGTAAAAAATGGTTCACTTTGCCAATGTCACCCCTGTTTCGGGGAAGGACGGCAAGAGTTGCAGGGCTTATGTTAATTTGAGATTGGGTTTTTATAATGTAGGTCCACATGCGGCATGTGTTAGCGCGAAAGTATACATGTCTGCTTGTGGGAATGCATTTAATATAAATCTTAAATGATATATATCTTTGCAGCTTAGATTAGATTAGATCGTCAAGGGCTAACCTGAGTTATTTTATTTCAAACACGCTCAGTCAAAATTACCGTCTTGCCCGCCTGACCATAAAGTCGTCAATGACTTTTGTTTGAGAACGAGAAGTAAATAAAACATAAAATTAGTAACATTTCAACATTTTATTGCTTTCATTTTTGTGAGGGGTACAGATTTTAAATAGTTAAGGTATATTTAAGGAGGTATTCTGAAACATCGCACAAAAGGGTATTTGTCAATAAAAACTATGTATGTAAAGCTTAATTATACAAGGAAGAAGAAGAACTGGATTTTCTAACTGAAAAATTCCCATATAAGGACAAATTAAATTTACAGGAGTCTTTATTTAGGTAGAATAAATATTTTGTAAAGGAAGAAGAATACAAAACTAAAACGTCAAAGAAATTCAAAATTTCGAATAAAATGGCGTTCTTTAAAATCACAACAACACTCTACTAGTACAAAAACACACCATAGACAAGAAAATATTCCACATTTCAAAGATGGCAACAGAGATAGATAAAATCGTGATTTTGATAAATAAGAAAATATGTTTACATGACAAATAAATAATTTAATCGTGTTATTGCTATTTGTGATATTAACATAGATAAGAATAGACACAAAACACACGTCAGCTTGTACATAAGTAATTATTCAATTTGTTTTTATAGACATTTTAAATTACAATACAAGAAAGCTTTGTAATAATTATTATTTAGATTAGGGATATAGTTCATTTTATTGTCAAGGACATGCAAGCACCAGCTAATAACAATTAGTCTACAAAGAAGGTACATTATTTTGGCCCTAATTAAACAAAAGTACAAAAATAATCATTTTCTACGATTGCCGATGCAGATATAATATAATATTATAATGGAGCCAGCAATAATGGACTCTCACGGATGTTCCAAATTTATTTTTCCTCGGAAGGGAAATATGAGTTTATCGGCTTATGTGTACCTATAGAAAATATTAGTTAGCCCCTCGGCGTCACAACTTTTTATCCATACCAAATGAGCGGACTCGAATCCATGGACATAACAATTATGACGTCACACAGACAGGTTTTTTGGGAAAATCAAACTTGTATTATATATTTTACGTTTGATATTGATTGATGATTCATTTCTAAGCAACCTAATCACACACATAAAATGTAGGAACATCTGAAACGTTTGCATCCGAAAAAGAACAAATCTGCAACATCATTCCGACTCGATTTAAAATGAAAATGAATGGGTAATAAATGTATAAATATTTTTTCTGAGCTATGAGAATACTTACGGAAATAAATAAAAAATAAATACAAAGGTAAATGCGTTTACAAGTAGGTAGGTAAGCACTTCTATGGTCTTGAGATTGTCATGGCTTCACTTGATATATAGGTTAAACAATAATAATTAATTAACTGCTTATTGTAACATAAATACCCATTTGCAACTATATTGGAAACAAAATTACATGTAAAGCCACAAATTCTATAAATCATTTTTAAAACATCAGTGGAATTTTTCATGAAACGCAACGCAACTAAGCCACACATTTAGTGTAACTTCTTGCCGCGTTATCCCCAAAGGGATCGCATATGGCGAGTTAACCTATTTATTTTTACAGGTAAGGGGGGCGGCCTTACGCCAACCACTACAGTTGAAGTGGCGGTTTCCCAGCCCCCGAGAGGGCTAGTACCTACTCATTTCTTGTGAAGGCTGAGTAAGCCTTGCCGGTATTTTATTTTGGGTTTGAAATAAACACCGAAATGGGAAATCATTTCTGGCACCCTCGGTGGGATTCGAACCCTAGCTCTCAGCATGGAACGCAAGCACTCTACCAACTGAGCTATCAACCGGTGACATGACTTTTTGAATTGATAATATTTTATTTTTTAAAAAAGCTATATTATATTTATAAATATAAGACAATGAAGATCTAAGTCTTTCATTTAAATATAAGTTTAAGATGATATTCGTAGTTTTTGAAACATATTTTTTACATT
Organism: Agapetus fuscipes; assembly: GCA_951799405.1. Classification (NCBI taxonomy): domain Eukaryota; kingdom Metazoa; phylum Arthropoda; class Insecta; order Trichoptera; family Glossosomatidae; genus Agapetus; species Agapetus fuscipes. Next base: position 12,774,607 of record OX637352.1, read on the forward strand.
TTAATCTTAAAGTATGACACTAACATCAAAACGAGTACACACATGAAAATGACTAAAAGGAAAACTTCAATACATGAGAATTTAATTATTTATCAAAAAAACTTTCTTAGGTAGAAGTTCCAATAATAAAAATTATTGCTACTTTTAAAAAGTTTTATTAACGTTAAGTTTGTAAATGATTTCATTTCCAACCCAAATCTTTACTTTACTTAAAAAAAACAATTATTTATTACGCATGTAAAATAAATACTTGAACCTATCTTTCATAGGTATACAACGTCATTGGTATACGTGAAAAAAGGAACAAAATGTTAAATTTGAATTTCGAACTTATGAATAACTGTCATGGATTAAAAAAAACCAAAGTCTTTTTGTATAAAAAAATTAATAAACGTTTTATATTATACGGATGGACTGATGAATTAAAAAAAGTTTAATGCATGTAAGTACTGCCATCTGTACATTTACTTGAGAAACTTTTTCATCTGCTTGTTTTGTTGCGCCATCGAATATTGCGCTTGCTCGGCCTTGTTAAGCAAGGAATCTAATTTGTCAACCTGTGATGTCATCTGCTGGTTTATATCCGACGATCTGGTCTGCGCCTCCTTCATCGTGTCCAAATCTTCAAGAGCCTGATTGATGGAGCCTCCGCCGTAAGCAGATCTGTCAAACAATCAAGAAAACAAAATATCTGAGGTTAGTTTTTAAAATTCCCGCCATGTTTTTTGACAGATCAATTTGACATGTCAGAATGTCTAAAAAAAAAGATCGAGCGTAATAAAATAAAGAATCTACCAAACACAAAATAATATTTGAGCTGTGAATGATTTTCCTATATTGCCGCCTAGGGTTCTATAACAGTGTTTGAAAAATCAATAAAAAAAAAATTATTCATTTAAAAAAATCAGTGAATGGACGACCAAAATGAAAATAAGCAAAGTGGCTAGGGAAAAAGTAAACCAATATATCATTATGAGTTGCTTAGGACCCTTGTCACATAGACACGTGACTAGGGAATGCAATCTCGAGACGAGATCGCTAAGTCGAGATCTCGAGGGATCAGAAATTCGATCTCGGCGAGATCTCGGCATTTTCGAGATCTCGAATGGTTTCAAAATAATACAACTTTTCATTCAATAAACACATAAAAACACGTAATTTTTGCACACCATGACAGTAACTGCACAACTGAAACGATTGTAAACAAACAAGTGCCTGCACGCACTCGAATATCATCCGCTCACTTAGTCTAGTCAAAACTACTTCACTTCACTTATTCTTTTCTATCCCGCTCGACCAACACCGTAAATACTCAGGAATAGTCGGGAAAGTTTTTTCGTATGCGGTCCGTCCTTTCCTTCGTCAGTCAGCGAATCGCTCGCACGCAGAGAGCACATTGCCGACTACTGCCGCTTGATCTCGTCATTTTATGCTTCGTGATAGATCTCGAAAAATGAGGCGAGATCTCGGAAGATCGGGATCTCGCGAGATCGAGATTGCATTCCCTACACGTGACGTTTGCCGGCAAATAAAATCCAGAGGTAACTAAAATAATTTAAACAGTTCATTCTACTCACCCTGAGCCCCCAGCAGTAGCATTGGAGTCACAAGAATATGACATGTTGTCTTTAGAGCCTCCCAATTTATTTTTTATCAAATCCGTAAGGCTTCCGCAGACACCCTGAAAATAGTCAACCACAACATATTTTTATTATAATTTTATTTTTTAATCATTTAATGTGAATGTATTGTAACTTTTCACAACAAATCGTTTAAAGCTAACTAGTCCACAGATACCTCGTTCATGGACAAATAGATCACACGACATCTCGATCACACGACGTTTCGGTCAACGACATTTCGGTCACACACAATATAGATCCAAAGACAGAAATCCAACACGTTTTCTGTGATGGAACTGTCCGTAGGCCTATAATAATAATATTAGGATGATTTATTTGGTGAGCGCTGTTTTTGTGTGTATCACGCCTCAAGAGCCCTCTGATCATACCTTTTAAGAGCTCTCTATACCTATTGTAAGTATGTGACCAAATTGTTGTTGATCGAAAAGTCGTGTGGACCAACCGTCGTCAGACTGATTTGTCCATGGACGAGTTTTATGTGACCCGATTTGTCATGGAACCATAACATTGTAATGATTGGTATGAGGCTGACCAACTATACTGTAAAAATCGGTCACCTCTGTTTCAAGAAAGTGGCAGGATTTATGATTATTTAAGATAGGTTTTGGTTTTTATATTGTAAATATGTAGGTAGACATATTATGCAGCACGTATAAGCTTAAACTTATACATGTCTGTTTGTGTGCATGCATTTACTATGAAGCTTATCTAAAAAATCTGAGCCAAGTCACGAACGAAGTCACGAATTAAAGAGCGAACAAAAAAAGTTAACACAGTGCTTGGAGAGCGTGCATTTGCAGTCGCTGGTCCTCTGGCCTGAAACCGCCTGCCCCATCATGTGAGAGAGCTAGAGGGCCATGGAAAGTCCGAAATGCACTGAAGACAAGCAGATATCTGGCATCATTTGCACAAGCGCCCTTGGAGTGACTACATCACGAAACGGCGCTATAAATAAATCATCAACTCATCATCTTAGCAACTTAGATTATAAATTGCAGTTGGTACCTTTAATTTATTCAGACGTCTTTGAGTGACAGATAGAATGGAATTCAATTCATTTAGGCCGCCGCCGACATTTTTTATGTCGTCATTTTGCAAAGAAACCTCCTGTAAATAAAAACATTGTAACGAAATTAACAATTATATAATTTCAACAACTATAACTTCTTCATCAGGGAAGATTTTCAATTTATATCTTTGATAGAATATGCTGTAAGGGAAAGTGTGAAAGTGAAGATTAAAAGAAGTATGTTAAGATGGTTCGGGCATTTGGAGAGAATGAGTGATGAAAGATTGACGAAGAAAGTATATGTTGCTAGAATAGATGGATGTCGTGGTAGAGGAAGACCGAGAAAAGTAGGTATGGAAGGATCAAATCTCTGAAATAGCGAATGAATGGGATATCCAGAGTCATAATAAAAGGAGGACTTGTATGAAAAAGGGTATGACTCTGGATGAAATGAAAGAAGTATGCAAGGACAGAAAGAAGTGGCGGCTAATCTGCAATGTTGATTTCTAATGTTGGTGTATTCATTTGCTACATTTTTTGCATAGGAAATTTTTTACTTTTTTTTGTATAGATTTCTTTGTAAGGTTTTGTTCTTTTTTATATTTAAATGTAATTTATTATTCATTCATATTCCTTGACTTATAGGTTGGTATGAGGCTGACCACCCATACTGTAAAAAATGGTTCACTTTGCCAATGTCACCCCTGTTTCAGGGAAGGTCGGCAAAAGTTGTGGGGCTTATGTTCATTTGAGGTTTGGATTTTATTTGTAAGTACACATTCAGCATTTGTAAGCGCGAACTACACTTGTTGGTTTGTGGGCATACATCTGAGAGCTTTAAATGAATATATCCTTGCAACTTAGATTATAGATTATATTATAGATAGCGCTGCACAGAAGAGGGATATTGTACTTCTGCCAACCCACTGTCTCAGGTTCTTCAACAAAGTTGCTCTCCTTCGACCTGGAGCATGTCGTACCTACCTCAATCAAATCTTCCCTGTATGACGAAATGTAGGAGCCAATACTTCTCATTTCTCATTCATTATATTTATATATATATCAGGCTTATTTACTTTTAATTGCACATGTTTTTGTGTGTGTCACACCTCAAGGGCCCTCTCCGATCACGGATGTCTCACACATTATGTCTCATGATATAGAATAGAGGTATTATTCTAACTATCCAGCCGCTATTCCGATAGGAGTAGCCAGAACCTCAAAAAATGCGTATCCACTTTTTTCTGTCCTTTCATATATTTTGATATCCTCGACATTCATCATTTGACAAATGGTCATATAGTGCAACTACTTGCCGCATTGGCACCGAAGAGTTTGCATGCAGTATGTGGAACCTATTTATTTTCACAGATAAGGAGGCCGGCCTTACACCAACTACTTCACTTCAAGTGCTCTTATGGTAGTAGGTACCTACTCATTTTTTTGACGGCTAAGTAAACCTTGTGCATGGTAATATTTTTTTCTGTTATAGATTCCACTCATTTTTAATCTCGCTTCTTTCATCAATCCACTGTATCCTCAGTCTTCCTTTTCCATGATTGCCGCAATAGCATTATTTTTGTACACTCTTTTTTAAGTCATTTAAGTTATATAGAATCAAAAGCGACACTATTTTTCTTTTAAATAAGATGAATCTAGAATTGTATTCTTGTATTCTTGACTTTTAGGTTGGTATGAGGTTGACCACCCATACTGTAAAAAATGGTTCAATTTGCCAATGTCACCCCTGTTTCAGGCAAGGTCGGCAAGAGTTGCAGGGCTTATGTTCATTTGAGATTGGGTTTTATATTGTAGGTCCACATGCGGCATGTCGCACGCTTAATAATAAAGAGCAATAACTCAAAAAATTGAATGAAGTTCAGAAAACCAGTACAATTTGTATGGGATGAAAAAGGCGACCGATGTTTTATCTCGGTCATATTCGTCCAAATTGAACGGCTGTCGCATTCTACCTATTCTTCTCGCATTGTTCTTGCGTTTTATTACAAAATCTCGATTTTCTCAATTTTTGAGTTATTTCTCTTTATTATTAAACGTGCGATGTGTTAGCGCGAACTTATACTGTGTGCTTGTGAGAATGCGTTTAATATGACTCTTAAATTATATATATGTTTGAAGCTTAAATTTAGATTTTAGATTTTTAGATATCACCATACATTAGGTACCTAAATCATTTCGATATATTTATCTAATTTTTTCCAATTTGATTCTATAGCTAAGAGAGCAAAAAAAAACAACAACAAAACTAAAAAGTTGTGATTAAATGTAGAAATTCTTAAATATTTAAGTAAGTGTTATTCATAAAACATATTATTTTTACCTCAAATTGTGCCGCTTCGATTTGGTCGTCTAGTTTTTGTGAATGCGTATGAACGAAATCATTTCTATTTGGTTTTTCCAAGCCTAGTAATTCTGCTCTCATACAGGCGGCTTCATACGTACCTTCGGCCATTTTGATTTAGGTGTTAAAATTATTCTAAAATGTATATTTACGACTATTTACTCGAATTTAAGTCAGAGAAATCAGACATGTCTTTCGTTGTCAGAGTCGCACTATTGTCAACATTATCGATTTTGAGAAGAATATACAATGTCACTTCATTTTACAGAAAATAATCATTTGGAACTTGAAATTATTTGATGAACTACAGTTTCAATAGAATCTTCAGTAATTTACCATCCATGTTTTGTATATAAGTCCGAAAAATTTTAATAAGGAAAACTTAAAATTTCTTCTTGTGTTGATATGTTTGAAAATCGCGCTCTTTTTTACAAACCGGAACTGAGCTTACTTTAGTTTGTGGTAGGTATACTTAATTTGAATTAAATATAGTACTGTTTTCGTACACTATGCTTTCATTTTGTTTATTTATTTATTTTATGTGAATAAAATACTTTTTTTATTTATTGACTGTTAAAGTAAAATAATACAATAAATGAATGTGTTAGGTGTATAAGGTAACGGTAAATACCTACAGGTATCCCTGAATTTACCGTTAGTCATTTTTATATGGCAGCACTAAGCCACTGACAGTAGTGATGTACAACATGGAAAAAATACAGTCACTTTAACAAGAGTATAAGGTTACTTGTAACGTATTTAAAATCTCACACGTTGCAGTTCATCTTGAAAAATATTTTTTATTACAGTGATGGTGCCCTGATGATATAAGTGTTTTATTTATGAAAGCTGTGTTTTCTTGATCTAATCTTCAATTATGCAAGTACACGTCATGCAGTATTTGTAAGCGCAAACTTACATTTTACATTAATCTGAAATGCTTTTACATTTTATTTGAATCAACGAGGCTAAGAAGTTATGATTGGTTATGAGAAGTTATTAAATTTAAAAAGATCAACACCTCAAGCAAATGCACAAGTTGGCGTACAGTTAATATATGCGCACTTAAAAAAACCTGAACCTCATATAGATCAATACTCAGGAGTTTTGGCCACCTTTTGTAACAAAAAAAAATGAAATTCACGCATACCAAAGGGGCTGTCCATATATTACGTCATTTGCATTAAGGGGGGGGGGGGAGTCTGGTCTGCGAATGATGGCAAATGATGAACTAGTATCAAAAGTGACGTCGTTCTTGTATATACCAATTTCTACAAAATATTCAAAATATTATGTAAGTAATATAACATTATTAATTATTAAGCTCATCCATTATTACAGCAAGAGGGGGAGGGGGGGTCATAAGATAATAACTATAGGATGATTGTAGGGGGGGGGGGGGTCGAAAATCGGCCAAAATCGATGACGTAATTTATGGGCGGCCCCAAAGTTATTTTTCCCTGTATTCAGTAGTATCAGTGCCAGTTTAAGGGGGGTCCGCAGTACCCGCAGCGGACAGGGCCCCAAGGCCCAAGGGGCCCCGCAGGGCCCCCGGAGGGGGCCCCGCGGGGGCCCTTTTGGGTTAATTTTTTTACAGTATTTAGCTCCTCTTGAAAAAAATAATTTAAAAACATGAGAAATAATTCTTCACTATAAAAAAATATTAGGTAGGTATGTACCTACTTTTGAAAGAAATAACAAAAAAAATTAAACCGCAAAACAAAAAATTGTTATAAATAATAAAACAATGTTTTTACGTGCCAAGCCGTGCCACGCTGCACGCCAAACCAAACCAATAACAAACCAGCCTAGCATTTTTGCGTAGGTATTTCGATTGTCATTAAATTGTGTTTAAAAAAATGTCATTACCTACTTATTTGGAGGGGATGGGGGCATGAGCAGCGTTGGACCCTACCCAAAATAGCTTAAAATGCCCCTGAGTAACGCAACGGGAGAAAGGGCGTTTTTAAAATTAAAATTGACAAAAAATGACCTCAGGACTACAATTTCCCAGCACAAACTGAATCACCTGTCAGTGATGAACATAAATTACGACACCTTACAGAATTTAGATTTTTCGACTATACTAGAAAAATTTGTGACTGCGAAATTACGAAAATAAATATTTTGAACCGTTACGTTGTGCCTAGCTACCTAATGTAGGTAGCTACCTATAATAATGTACCTACCTACTTTTCTAAAAAATTGTTATTAAATTGTGTTTCAAAAAATGTCCTACAAAATTACCTACTCATTTTGGGGGGGGGGGGGGGGGGGACGGACGGACAGACGACCTGGGGAGGGGGCCCCATGAGCAGCGTTGGACCCTACCCAAAATAGCTTAAAATGCCCCTGAGTAGTATTGACATAACGGTATTTTATCATACACACAACATCGCACATCCCTACCACTAACACATAGATAATCAATGTCAATGGGTCAGATCGGGATTTACCGTTGTGTGTGTTAGTTAGTTCACTTTTAAAAAATACATTTTAATTTCTCCGATTTGGAAGCAGCTGTTTAGAAATGGACCCAGCAACTAGTAAGAATAAATAATTCAACATTAAAATGCATTTATTCCCCTTTATAATTGTATTTAAATTAAAATTCGCGTGGTGGATAATATGGTCGCAAATAAAATATTTAAAATACGATGGCGAATTTGAAGAGTAGGCATTATTTTTCAAAATGGCTCGTCATCCCATCTATGCTATATGTATTTTTAACATTAAAAATACCGATACATCCATCATATGAATAATCATCTCGTTAACAAATAATTTCTTTATATATTTACATTTTAAAAATACTTTTACTTCAGTTGTAAATATTTGAGGTTATTTTTTTAAATTTCGAATTTCTTTGTTCAGCTGTCTGTACATTTAAAATACCTACGTATATTTTTTTATGATGAGCCTACACATTTGGCATAAACAAAAGCATTGTGACGTCACGCAACCGGTTTGCTAGGGCGAAAGGTACACAATATTATTTTGTTATTGGTTGACATTTCCAAAAACACAACTAAGCTGCAGATGTAATGCAACTTCTTAGGGCATTGTCCCTGAAATGGTCGCATGTGGCGAGTGGATATTAGTTATTCTTACACATAAAGGGCCAGCCTTACACCAACCAATTCACTTAAAATTGGGATTTTTGTGGACGCTGAGTAAACCTTATGGACTCTGATTTTTGGGTTTGAAATAAACATAGATATCATTTCTGTTACCCTTGGTAGAGATCGAACCCTAGCTCTTTGGCTTTGAACGCAAGCTTTATACTTACCAACTGAGTTAGTGACAGAAACAATGTATTGAAAAAAATATTTCATTTATTTCCTGAATTTCTATGACTGATAGGTTGATATGAGGCTGGCCCTCATGCTGTAAAAACTTCACAAGGTTCACTTTTGCCAATGCCAACCGGTTTCAGAGAAGGAGTCACAAGGTGTATATTCATGTGAGGTTTGGTTTATTTTGTATGTAGGTACACATGCAGCATGTGTAAGCACAAACTTACACATGTCTTCCTGTGGGTGGATATTAAGCATAAGCCTTAAATATCAACATATCTATGCAACTTAGATTACAGGCTGCATAAAATATCAAAAATGCCAGGTTGGAAGAATCAAATACGTACTTATGTTTTTTAACTGCTTTCTAAGAAACGTGTTAAAATTTTTATGCCTCGCTGGCAAATTGAGAATCCACATAAATAAACGTAGCAATGTATTTACAATTTAATTGTACATTTAAAGAAAAAATATATGTTCTCAAAAAGTGATCTATAAAATCTATCTATCTATAATCTAAGTTGCAAGGATATATTCATTTTAAGTTCTCAAATGTATGCCCACAAACAAACACGTGTAGTTCGCGCTTACAAACGCTGAATGTGTACTTACTAATAAAATCCAAACCTCAAATGAACATACGCCCTACAACTTTTGCCGACCTTCCCTGACACAGGGGGGATGCGTCAAAGATGCGCCATTGATGAATGTCAAAAAATGAAATACGACAAAGGATTTTCCTTTCAATGAGGATTTGAAACTTTATTCAGATCTTTTTGTGATTTCAGAGCCCCTGACCCAAGAAGACCTCGCTGAATTCCGTGTGGAGTTTGAAAAGGACCCCAAGAATGTGCTGGCGCTCAACGTGTGCAACAGGGTCAACCCCATGGACCTCTGTCTGTCACAGAAGACCATCCAGACAACGCAGCACGTCTTTGCCCACAAGGTCTGTCCAATACTTAATTCTATATTTATGGGATTGCATTTAATATATCTTGAGTAAACTAAGTTTATTTATATTGGCACCTAGATTTAATATGAAACTATTAAAATATGAATAAATGTAATAATAGGGGATTTTTTTTTATTTCATAAAATGATAGACTACATTTTTTAAAATGCATCTGCGTTTTTTAAAAAATAATATCTGGCTTAGTTTTTAAATTATAGCTCTTTAAATTTTGCTTAAAATTTGCACATTTTCGATTTCCGGTAAAACAGGGCATTTTTTTAATTTACATTGATGGATCTTCGGATCTATGGAGTGTACCGTTAGGCCTGGAAGACTGTCGGATCCATCTACGTCATTTTGACGTCATAGCGTGGTTAGCCAGCCGGGCTGCGTTTTGGTGGGATTCAAATTCTCGGCATTTTATTTTTGAAAATTATCAATGATATCTTTATTTTTACTACTTACTTAATAAATATGTGGTTGTGATCTTTGAAATGTACTCTACCCAACCATAGCATTTTCAACCGTATTCCCCACCACTGCAATTACCCTATCATTATTTAAGTACATATAGGAGCACTAAAGACGCATCTATACAAAAACTCTTATCCGTGATTTGAGAGGGCCCTTGAGGTGTGACACACACAAAAACGGCGCTCTTCAATTATGTGTACCTTATAAATAAATTATCCTTGTATATATATATATATATATTGTTCACAAGCTCTCCACATCTGAGACACAGGATGTCCTAGTTCAGGCTTATGTATTATTACCGTATTTATTTTCTGTATTTGACTGATATGGTGACCAACCAGAAGGTGTCGGGGAGGTGCTGGATATTCCCTTTATCAAGCAATACAACCTCCACCATGTATTGCTAACTTGAAGGTGCTATGATATGTGTTCCAGGTGGAGACGGAGGGCAAGCCGGTGACCAACCAGAAGGTGTCGGGGAGGTGCTGGATATTCGCCGCTCTCAACGTGATGCGCCTGCCCTTCATCAAGCAACACAACCTCGACGAGTTTGAGTTCTCACAAGGGTAAAGCATCAGTCACTCAAAGTCACACTTAAGACTAAGTGAACGGCTTCTCCCTCCCCGGCAATGGTTTTTCAACAAGTTCTATAATCTATAATCTAAGCTGCAAGGATATGTAAGCATTTAAGGCTCATATGAAATGCATGCCTACAGACAGGCACATGTAGGTTCGCGCCTACACATTCTGCATGTGTGCATACAAATAAAGAAAACCTCACATGGACATAAACCTTGCAACTCCTGCCGCCGTTCCCTGAACCGGGGTGGCATTGGCAAAAGTGAACCGATTTTTACAGCACGGGTGGTCAGCCTCGTACCAACCTATCAGTCAAGGAGCGCTGTTTTTGTTATCAGTTAAACAGTAATAATATTTATATTTTAAAATTAATTTTATAATTAATTTATAATTAATATTTTGTTTTGTTATCAGTTAAACAATAATAATATTAGGATAATTTCTTTGGTGAGCACTGTTTTTGTGTGAATCACACCTCAAGAGCGCTCTGCGGCTTGGTCGTCGCTATAGAAAGCGGCAATTCTTAAGCAATACCCAATTGCTGGATGGACCTTTGTTGACAGGTCTTTGATTAAGATATATAAATTTTTTCAACCCAAAGAAGAGCATATTTGAAAATATAAATGTTTTTTTTTGTGCTATGCCGGGATTCAAACCCAAAACCTCCCATTTACAATTCTGAAACGTTCCCACTAGACTACGGACCAGTCTGCACTAGTAGGCAGAATCACATACTTAATAATTATCTTACAAAACAGTTTTCTTGGTATACTGAGTAGACTGATAGGTCTGAAGTTCTGACAGTCTTTCCTATCCCCCTTAAACTTTTGTAAACAGGGACAATGACTGCCTCCCTCCGGTTCATTGTTACCACTCCAGCTTTCACCCAAGCCTAACATGCTGTTGTTGAACGCTGGCGTAATTTGAATGCCTGTGTGTGTTGCAGATACCTGTTCTTCTGGGACAAGATAGAACGCGCGCACTTCTGGCTGACCAACATCGTGGAGACGGCGCGAAGAGGCGAGCCTGTGGAAGGCAGGCTGGTGTCCTTCCTGCTGCACGTCAGTTGCACACACACACATCTAATATCCATAACCAAAACTATCCGAAACTAGAGGATATCCAAAGTAATTTCAAATCCCACCGATGGTGTCAGAAATGATTTCCCGTTTCGGGGGTGTATTTCCAACTCAAAATAAAATATCGACGAGGCTTATTCAGCGGTCACAAGAAACTGTCATCAAGCTGGGAAACCCGCACTTCAACTGAAGAGGCTCCCGTAAGGCCAGCTCCCTTACCTGTAAAAGTAAATATGTTTTACTTGCCAAATGCGACCTCTTCGGGGAAAACACGGCAAAAAGTTACACTGTATGTGTAGCTTAGTAGCATTTTTTTTTTGTATCTGAAACCGAAATAATATTATTCCCATATCTGTCCCTGTCTAGATATGCAAATCCCAAATGAACAAAAGAATTGCAACTTTTGTCGACCTTCCCTGAAACAGAAGTGAACCTTTTTTTTACAGCATGAGTGACCAACCTATAAGTCAAGGGATCTTCAAGGGTACCCATATTCAAAATTGAATTTCCATAATGTCTCTTCTCTCTAGGACCCTCATTAAAGGTGATATGTGACAGGACTTATATTTTCTGACGACGTCATGTTTCAGGATCCCTCGTGCGACGGCGGGCAGTGGGACATGATAGTGAACCTGGTGAACAAGCACGGCGTGATGCCCAAGAAGTGCTTCCCCGAGGCGCTCAGCTGCGAGGCCAGCCGCAGCATGAACTCCATACTCAAGTCCAAGGTAAAGCAGCACACGCAGTGGCGCTCACCTGGCCATACAGACACTAAACATCACCAGGCTGACGACATCCATTGGGGGAATCCCCTTATCCCCTAATGATGCACCGCTACTAACATCTAAGTAAGACTAATCTTATCTAAGTTGTAAAGATATGTAACATTGGGGATTCACATTATATACATTTTCACAAGCAGACACGTATGAGTTCGCACTTAAACATGCCGCATGTGGACTTACAATATAAATACTCAGACCTCAAATGAACATAAACCCTGCAACTTTTGCCGACCTTCCCTGGAACGGAGGTGACATTGGCAAAGTGAATCTTTTTTACTGTATGGGTGTTCAACCTCTTTCCAACCTATTAGTCAAGGAAATACCAACCTATTAGGGCCGGTCTTATAAACATCCGTTAGTTCAATGTCGTACCAAATTTACTGAAATATAATACAAACGTCACATGTTTCGTCTTATAAGAATCCGTTTGTTTTATTTCCGTAAAAGTTACCGACAGATCTAACCGACAGCCGACCCATCGATTAATGGCAGATACCGGCCGGTTAGTTAAGGTTTGAGGTTAGGTCAGCTGTCAAAGAATTGTTTCTTTGCGGTGAGTTTTACGTGTCATTGGACTACTACGCTCTATCCTGTTGAAGATAATTTCTTCCGAAAGTGATAGATAATGCATTAAAATTGCGCTGTCTTAGTCGTTTTCGTATTTGTCAAAAGCAACTTTAGGTTATGTTTCGTCTTTGACAGCAAACGGATGACGTATGTTCATGAATGCACGCAACAAATCATTGAAAATACGAGTGCATTATTGAGAACTAACAGACGGTTAAAAAAGCTTTATAGGACGACCATCGGTAAGATCAGTCGGTAAACGTCCATCCGTTAGTAACTTGCCGAGATACTTACGGATATTTGGTCTCTCGTTTATAAGACCGGCCCTTAGTCAAGTCATAAACCTTTACTAAAGACTGGTCACCAAAGGTCCATCTACATAAGTAGAATAGGGTAATTTCACTTTTTTTGTTTGTTTCATAAAACTACATTTTTTTAAATGCATCTGTTTGTAAAATAAAAATATCTGGCATTATTTTTAAATTGTAGCTCTTAAAAAATTGCACATATTTGATTTCCAGTAAAACAGGACATTTTTTATTTAGGCCGATGTGACATCACTGGTCCTTTGGATAGTATTTATTTCATAGAACTGCACCGAGGTCTCCAGGTAGCCTGGCAGATCCAGTGACGTCACGGCTTAGCCAGCCGACCGCGCTGTGTTTTAGCGTGCTGAATTCAGCACAGATTGCTTGCTTATTTTGAATGTGAAATATCTGTTGTGTGATTTCAGTTGCGGGAATTTGCTTGCGTGCTTCGGAAGCAAGTGGAGGCAAAGGACAGCGATGAAGACATACAGAAAACCATACGCAGACAGATGCAGACCATCTACAATATAGTCGCCATATGTTTAGGTAACACATTTCTTTCTGTGTTTAAAAGCAAAGGTAACACAACTCCATGCAGCCAACAGCCCTGCTCCAAAGGATCAGGACAGTGGTGGCGCTAGGGTAGGGTGCGGTTGGGCGACTGCCCAGGGCGCTAGGTATAATAGGGTGCCACAGGCGCCCCTTTAGGGATGGGCGATATATATATATTGATGGTTAAAAGGGAGTAGGGTTTAAGCGACAAAAACTAAATTGTTCAGGAGAGCAGTTTAAAGTTTGAGATTGCAGAAGGCATAACTTTTTTATTTTTTATCATATCGTTTAAATCAAAACAGCACTAACATAAAAAAAAAAAATTGTCACAAGCAGCTTTAGGACAAAAAAAGGCCAAAATCTTGTCGGTTACACCAAAACCATACTTCGAAAACGCAGTTGTTTGCTTGGGCATAAACAACACAAAAATCATCATAGAGCTATGGGTAAAAAATAAAAATAAACTACATTGGCTTCGTTTCCCGGAGAGGGTGGTGCCGCAGAGGTGTTGCTTGAGTTGCTGTATATAGATTATGAAGGATATATTTGGAAATAGCGTGCAAATATACTTGAAAGAGTGTGAGCATGCCTCACCCACAATCTCCAGTAAAATATAAATAACTGTGTTCACGTTTTAAGTCGTCTGGACGTAGATGTGACCTTGATCTTTCCTAGAAATTAGACTCGCAAGTAAATGTCTCTGTTGTGTTGGTGATGATGTGTGTTTGCATTGCTCTGGCAGGTATCCCCCCCGCCAAGTTCACGTGGGAGTTCTACACCAAGAGCCACGTGTACGGCTCCATGGGCCCCTGCAGCCCCCTGGAGTTCTACCAGAAGTACGTCAAGCCCGTCTTCAATGTGGACGACAAGGTAAGCACCCCACACAGGGACATGTTCACGTGGGAGCTCTGCACCAAGATGCAAGACAAGAGAGAGAATGTGAAAGTAGAGGTACAAAATAATGTGATGACAAAGAGAAGGCTTAGACTTGTCAAAATATTACATGATGAAAGACTAACCATAATCTAGGTTGCAAAGATATATTACATTTGAGATTCATATTAAATGCATTCCCACAAGGAGACACGTATAAGCTTGCGCTTACACATGCCGCATGTGGACTTGCAACAACAAAAACCCAATGTCAAATGAACATAAGCCCTGCAACTCTTGCTGACCTTCCCTGAAACAGGGGTGACATTGGCAAAGTGAACCTTTTTTTACAGTATGGATGGTCAGCCTCATATCAACTTATAAGTCAAGGAAACAATGTAAAAAAAAAACAGAAAATTTGAATGGAAAAAATGGAATACGGAGAAAAGTATGTTGTGACCAGAAGGCCTAGAAAAGAATGGCTTGACCAGATTCATTGTAAAAAACAGGTTGAATATAATAAAGAAGGTAATGCATGAAAATGTGATGGACATGAATGATATGATGTAGGTAGAAGCCCTTCATCTCAATTTGGGCCTATCCACTCTTCCTCGTCCTGCTGGGTTGACATTAATTAATTAATCTTCCTACGTTTAAATTTAAAATTGTGTCAGGTGTGTCTGGTGACGGACCCGCGGCCCGCGCA
Source organism: Agapetus fuscipes (assembly GCA_951799405.1). Lineage (NCBI taxonomy): Eukaryota > Metazoa > Arthropoda > Insecta > Trichoptera > Glossosomatidae > Agapetus > Agapetus fuscipes. The sequence goes on from OX637352.1 coordinate 12,789,795, forward strand.
CCCCTTCGGCCGCCTGTTCACCGTGGACTGCCTGAACAACTGCGTGGGCGGGCGGCGCATCCTGTACAACAACCAGCCCGCGGAGCTGCTCATGGCGGCGGCCGCGGACAGCCTGAAGGCGGGGGAGGCCGTGTGGTTTGGCTGCGAGGTGGACAAGAGGATCAACGGCAAGGTGGGCGCCGAGGACCTCAAGCTGTGAGTACAGACACTAACTTAAATAGTCTTTGTCTATTTGTTGGAGAAGAGTGGTTGCTTCCACGCGGGTCACAACCCTCAGCAATGAGGAGCAAGATTAAGAAGAGAGTTTGTTGGAGCTGCAGATCATGTCTTGTTAGCTAGGTTTAAGTTAGAATTACAGTCGTTTGACATTTTGACAATTATATTAATTTTTTATTTTAAAACTGAACAATTTTAAAACTTAATTTAAATCGGATATTTAACGAACCGTTCGGTGAGAACTTACATAATTACTACCTTCGTTCGAAGGTAGGCAGTGATTTGTGACAAAGTGTTTTTCAAATTCAGTTCATCCTCAGTCGCCGTACAGATAGGATGTTCTCCTGAAGACGTCGGCTACGTCGCTGACGAAACGTAGAGAATAATGTAAGTTCTCACCGAACGGTTCGTTAAATATCCGATTTAAATTAAGTTTTAAAATTGTTCAGTTTTAAAATAAATAAAATAATATAATTGTCAATCATGTCTTGTTAGCCTCCTCCCTGCAGCTGTTTACAATATAAAGCTTGAAATACTTCTTCTTTGATGCCCCTACAGCTCATATCGAGCCTTGGCCTCCGTAAGCCTCCAGCTCCTCCTGTCTTCCAGTCTGTCACCTGCAGTAGTTGGTTTGCGTCCTTCCTCACCTCATCCTCCCATCTCAGCCTAGGTCTGCCAACTCTTCTTTTCCCACCCGGTTGTCCCTCAAGGATCATTTTTGGTACCCGTGAAGACAGCATTCTCTGCACATGTCCGGCCCATATTAGCGTGTTTAATTTAGCATGTACAGAGAGTCTGTAAGCTTCATAGATGTTATATAGCTCTTCATTGTATCGTATTCTCCAAGTTTTGCCATAATTCACGGGTCCCAGGATTTTCCTTAGCACTCTCCTCTCAAATCTATCCCGTATATCTGCAGACTCTGCTGTCATTGCCCACGCTTTACACCCATAAGTCACTGCTGTCCTAATTATAGTTTTGGACCGGTCCGTAGCTCAGTGGTAACACTGCGGACTCTGAATGGGAAAGTTGTGGGTTCGATTCCCGGCGGAGCACAAAAAAATTCCATTTATATTTTCAAATTTGCTCTTCGCTGGGTTGAAAAATTCATAAAACCTTTACCAATGACCGGTCACCAAAGGTCCATCCAGCCTTACAGCAACTGGGTCTTGCTTGAGAATTGGCGCTTTGTAGCGACGACGATCAAGCTCGTAAAAAGGTTGATAGCTCAATTGGTAGAATGCTTGCATTCCATGCCGAGAGCAAGGGTTCGATCTCAAAGGTTTACTCAGCCTTCACAAGAAATGAGAACCAGCCCCCCCTGGTTCTCATTTCGATAAGGGAGCTGGGAAACCCCCACTTCAACTGAAAGTGGTTGGTGTGAGGCCGGCCCCATTATCTGTAAAAATAAATAGGTCCCAAAGCGCCACATGCGACCCCTGCGGGGATAACGCAGGCAAGAAGTTACACTATATGTGTAGCTTAGTTGCGTTTTTTTTTTTTTTTGCGTAGAGGGTAAATTTTGTTTTCCTGTGAACGAAGAAAAGAGAATGCTTTGTTTCCTGTTGCTATCCTTCGTTTAATTTCTATATGGTCTTTGGTTTCCTTAGTTATGGCAGATCCCAGGTAGGTAAATTCATCAACTACTTCAAAATTATATCTTTCTTTAAACTGGGTTATATAGGGTTGGAAGCTTGGAAGCTTGGAATATCCAAAGTCTAATTGTCCATTAGATAGTCCAGTTGTTAGAATGCTTGAATTCAACTTTTTAAAATTATTTAATGTGATTTCCAGGCACGACTACTCGCTGGTGTTTGGCACAGATGTCCAGGTGACCCTCAGCAAGGCAGACAGAGTCATCTACGGGGACTCCAGCATGACGCACGCCATGGCCTTCACGGCCGTCACCACAGACGTAAGTGCAGCATTGCCACCTAATGTAAGGTCTTATCCATGTCGTGGATAAACCTTTTATTGGGGGTAACTTCTTATAGTAAGTGAAGTAATTAGAAGTAAGCAGGTGCGTGCATGGGGTATAGGCCAATACATTTTAGAATAAATTTTTCTTCCATTCCTTTCAAATAACTTTCACATAACTTTGGTCAACGACGTTACCATGTTGAAAGCACCGGTTCCTATAGATCACTGAAGTTAAGCAACACTGGGCGCGGATAGTACTTGGATGGGTTACCGCTCAGGTACACCGCGTGTCGTTGGCATCTTGGACCGGTCCGTAGTCCAGTGGCAACACTTCGGACTCGTAAATGGAAGGTTGTGGATTCGGATCTCGGCGGAGCACAAAAAAATATACCATTGTTATTTCGAATGTGCTCTTCACTGAGTTGAAAAATTCATAAACCTTTACCAAAGACCGGTCACTGAAAGGTCCATCCAACCTTACAACAACTGGGTCATGCTTGAGAATTGGCGCTTTCTACAGCGACGACCAAGCTCGCAGAGGGCTCTTGAGGTGTGATGCACACAAAAACAGCGCTCACCAAATAAATCATCCTAATATTATTATTATTAACTCATTTGTAATTGACTGAAGTGCTAACGATGGCTTCTACCGCACTCAAAGTTGGAATTTTAAATCTCAATATCAAGCTTACATGCGTTTTTTACCATATATTGCCTGTCTATTAGGCGCATGTGCCTGTATGGGATGCACGCTCCTAGAAGGAAGTGCTCATGACAATGTTCTAAACTATATTAGTAAATAAAAATTAGTAAAAAGGTACATTTATCTTAGAACCCCATGGTTTTTTTAAGAAATCCTGTGCGGGAGACTCCCTAAATTTCAGAGACTCTAGGGGTCTATGACACTTGTTGTAGTGCTGCAGAGGTGCTTACGAGCTTGGTCATCGCTACAAAGGGCCAATATTCAAGCAATACCCAGTTGCTGTAAGGCTGGATGGACCTTTAGTGACCGGTCTTTGGTAAAGGTTTTATGAATTTTTCAACCCAGCGAAGAGCATATTTGAAAATATAAATGGTATATTTTTTTGTTCTTCGCCGGGATTCGAACCCACAACCTTCCATTAACGAGTCCGAAGTATTGCCACTGGACTACAAACCAGTCGTGTTAGCTTTACATGTCACTTATTCAGTTTTACCGGTAAGGTATAGATACATCTCCGTCCTCTAGATACTAGGCCTCTAGAGACTATATTATTGTTCCACACTTTATTTCAGTCTGTTTTGAATGCGGCTGCAAGACTGATCTTCGGGATGTCCAAATTCTCTCACATCACTCTGCTGTTAAAAGAACTACATTGGTTTCGTTTTCCTGAGAGGGTGGTCTACCGTGTGTGTTTGATGGTATTTAAAGCCCTAAATGGTTTGGCTCCATCATATCTGGCAGACATGTTTTCCCCCGTTGAGGTGAGTGTGAGGGGGCGGACACTTAGGTCAGCGGGGTGTCGAGCTGTCAGGTTGATGCAGCCTCGCCGTCAAATATGCACTAATTTTGGGGATCACGCTTTCCGGTTTGCGGGACCAGTGGAGAAGAACAGACTGCCACCCGGAGTGAGGGTTTGGTTGGCATTTTTAAGAAAGCACTCAAACAGCACCTTTTTAAAATATCTCATTCATGATTAGGAGGGCCCTTGAGGTGTGACATACACAAAAACAGCGCTCTTTTGTCATGTATTAAATTTTAATTAAATAAATTATCCACATATATACATAGGCCATAGTCTAAACTCTTTATTGAATTTTACAAACAAACAAAGCTCCATAGATTGAACGTCTTGTTTGTTGTTTTATTACAGAGTGAAGGAGTGGCCACCAAGTTCCGCGTGGAGAACTCCTGGGGGGAGGACTACGGAGACAAGGGCTACCTGGTGCTCACCGGGGACTGGTTCAAAGAGTTTGTCTTTGAGGTACACAACATTGCTATCTCATCAGCTCTCTGTATACTTGCTTTGCTGAATGCTTTTTCTGACTCACAAGACTTAAAGGCTCAGGGCCTCCCGCACCACAATCATCAGGACTCTCTGTCATGTTCTGCTTCCCTCCATGGTACCCTCACGCCCAGAACTTTAGCGTCGGCCTTGACATAGAAAATCTCTGTATACTTGTAGTCTAAAATCTAAATCTAAGCTGCAAAGATATGTATCATTTGAGATTCATATTAAATGCATTCCCACAAGCAGACATGCATAATTTCGCGCTTACACATGCCGCATGTGGACCTACAATATAAAAAACCCAATCTCAAATGAACATAAGCCCTGCAACTCTTGCCGACCTTCCCTGAAGCAGGGGTGACATTGGCAAAGTGAACCATTTTTTACGGTATGGGTGGTCAGTCGCATACCAACCTATCAGTCAAGGAAATATACCTAGAAATATACCAATCTATAGTAAACGCAATTATACTGCATTTATGGAAGTGAAGCATGGACAGTGAGTGACTGTGAAATGAGTAAATAATGTACGGTGGAAATGAAGCATTTGAGAAGCATGACAGGAGAGACTCTGCAAGATAGAGCTAGGAATAAATGGGTGAAGAAAAAATGTAAGTTGAAAGTGATGGTACAAAAGAATATGATGAGATGGTTTGGGCATGTGGAAAGAATGAATGATGATATACTGACAAAGTATATATACAGAGGAAGTGTGAAAGGGTGAAGAGGTGAGGGAAAAGTAAGGAGTGATCAGATTGAGGAGATTGTAAAAGAATGGGATATACAAAGTGACTGTAAAAGAAGAAAATGTATGAAAACGGTAATGGATATGAATTAATTGAAAGAGGTATGCAAGGATAGGAAGACATGGAGGCAGCTCTGCAAAGGCTCTGGCCACCCCTAGCGGAATGTTACAAATAATCAATTTATTTCAGAGTTAAGGGGCCGTCCACTTCACTTGATCATTTATGACACCCTCGGTGGGGATCGAGTCATCGCTTTCTGGTATGGGAGGCAAGCATTCTACCAACTAAGCTATTAACTGGACTTAGGGCCAATCTTATAAACATCCGTTTGTTAAATGTCAAAGCATTCTTTTTTTGCTGTGAGTTTAGCGTGCCATTGGACTTCAACGCTCTTTTTTTTTTTTTTTTTAAGAAATCCTGTGCGGGAGACTCCCTAGATTCTAAAGACTCTAGGGGTCTATGACACTTGTTGTAGTGCCGCAGAGGTGTACGAGCTTGGTCGTCGCTACAAAGCGCCAATATTCAAGCAAGACCCAGTTGCTGTAAGGCTGTATGGACCTTTTGGTGACCGGTCATTGGTAAAGGTTTATGAATTTTTCAACCCAGCGAAGAGCACATTCGAAATATAAATGGTATATTTTTGTGCTCCGCCGGGATCCGAATCCACAACCTTTCATTTACGAGTCCGAAGTGTTGCCACTACGAACTACGGACCGGTTGCTCTATCCTGTTGAAGATAATTTCTTCCGACAGTGATAGAGAATTCATTAAAATAGGGCTGTATCAGTCGTTTTCGTGTTTGTCATACGCAACTTTAGGTTATGTTTCTTCTCTGACAGCAAACGGATGACATATGCTCATGAATGCACCCAAAAAGTCATCAAAAATACGAGTGCATTATTGAGAACTAACGGACGGTTAAAAAAGCTTTACAGGACGACCATCGGTAAGATCAGTCCGTTAACGTCCATCCGTTAGGATTTACTTACGGATATTTAGTCCAGCGTTTATAAGAACGGCCCTTAGTGGAAACACAAAACATGCCATTCTTATCGTTTCCGTATATTTATCTCACGTGTCAAAAAAAATCCTGCATCGCAGCTTTCGGTTCTGTATGACTCAATGAATGTATTGTAATTTCAGATTGTCTGCGACAAGAAGTTTGTCTCGGCCGAGGTGATGAGCGTGTTTGACCAGGAGGTCACCGCGCTGCCCGCCTGGGACCCCATGGGCACCCTGGCACAGTAACAGTCACACACACCGAGCAATAACTGTGTACAGCAGTGGCGAAGCGTGCCATACAAGCCGGTTCCCATCGGCTTCCCTTTTAAAATGATGTAACAAAGTAGTTAAAAAATATAGGCACAAAGTAAAAAAATACATTTAAAACCAAAGAAACAATACGTATTTTTCCCCCATTGAAACCATGCAGTCTACTTTATTATCATTTTTGCCCCATTTTAAACGGGAAACCGATGGAAACCGGCTTGTATGGCACCCTTCGCCACTGCTGTATAGCATCACAACTGCAGTTGTCCCTCCATAATCCCACCTAGGTGGTGTCGGATTAACAAAAATGTCAAATTATCAAATGTTTATAATAACAGATTCGGGAGACTCACTTTCTCACTTGGTAAATGTTTTTACGAGTTCAGACTATGAAGGAATCACATATGGATAAAAACTGCTCTTTTAATTTAACTAGAAAAATATTTTTACTTATGATGTACATGGATTGTAATGAATATTTGAAAAGTGCACACACATAGGGCCTGTTGCACCAAACACCAATCAGACAACAAAATCAAAATTAAGTGGGATTTCTCCCATAAAATCAAAAAATTTGTTGCATAATTATATATAGATCAGCTGATATACATCTTTTTTCGTGTTCAAATTCCATCGTATTATTACTCACTTCCGAGAAATGTTTAACTGAGGTCCTTAACAGAATTAAGCAATCAAATTTGATGTGGCAATCAAATATTGATTGGAGGTTGGTGCAACAGGCGCTTATTAAAAAAGCACTGTTTTTTGTGTGCGTCACACTCACACCTCATATCACTGATGAGATTTTTGTTAAAGATACATCTTTAGTGCTCCTTTAAGACACCGACAATGGGGCTTGCCTTGCACCAACCCGTTCAGTTAAAGTCATTTCTTGTGATGCTGAGTAAACTTTGCCAGTATTTTGATTTTAGGTTTGAAATAAAGACCAAAACGGGAAATCATTTTTGTCATCCTTTGTAAGGATAGAACCTTAGGGGCCGTCCATAAATTACGTCATCGATTTTGGCCGATTTTCGACTCCCCCCCCCCTTACAATCATCCTATAGTCATTATCTAATGACCCCCCCTCCCCCTCTTGCTGTAATAATGGCTGAGCTTATTAATTAATAATGTTATATTACTTACATAATATTTTGTAGAAATTGGTATTTACAAGAACGACGTCACTTTTGGTACTCGTACATCATTTGCCATCATCCGCAGACCAGACCCCCCCCCCCCCCTTAATGCGAATGACGTAATATATGGACAGCCCCTTAGCTCTTGGCATTGAACGCAAGCATTCTACCAACTGAATTTTAGACTACATATTCATTGATTTTAAGTTGGTAGCCTTGAACATAACAGCAACACCCTCTCAACTGCCACCTACATACTGGCCCCTTAGTACTTGTTTGTCTTATGTCCATCAGCGGTAATTTCCCTTGAGCAATGTTTGTATGTGTACTGGACCAATGTGTCTTATGAAAACTGGAAGTTTATTTTTAAAATATTGAAAACAACTCTCAAACTATCGTGTTTTATGCATTTTACTTAGCTAAGATTGTGTAGAATGTGATTTTGAAGACAATTTTATTGAAGGGTCATGTTTGAATCGAATAACAGATAAGCCAAACAAGCACTGGGGATGCATTCATTACAATCTGTGTACATGATTATTTCAACTGCATTTTGAAAGCATTTTTCTTGTATTATTTAGTATGAATTTATTTTGAAAGTATTTTTCAAATAGCAACAGACAGATCTACTTTCATCGATTGTTTACTTTTTTCCAAGTGTCGATGTAGAATACAAAAACCCAATCAAATAGCCAATTAAACTGTATTAGAAAAAAAACTTAATGAGTCGTATAGAACCAAAGGCGGAAATCTGGGTTTTTTGAAAATTAAATACTTAAATTGATGTAATGTGTAAATAAACACAAAAAATGACTTTATGTCATAAAACGTTAACCCAACAAGCAGACATGTGTAAGTTCAGGATTACACATGCTGCATGTATTCTTACAAAATCTCAAATGAACGCGAACGCTGAAAATTTTGTCGCCCTTCCCTGAAACAGGGGTGACATTGGCAAGATGAACCAATTCTCACACCAACCTATTACTCAGGGAACTCATTTTTTTCAAAAGGTATTAGTCAAATACCCCAATTATAAACCATTTATTTTTATATTGAATAAATTCCTCTTGATAGCGCAAATAGAAAAATATATGGAAACTATATCACTTACTAGGTGTGCCGTTGTATATAATCTAAGTTGCAAAGATATGTCACATCGGGGATTCACATTATATGCCTTTTCACAAGCAGATACGTATAAGTTCTCGCTTGCACATGCCACATATGAACCTATAACATAAAAACCCAAGTCTCAAGTCAACATACACCCTGCAACTCTTTCCGACCTTCCCTAAAACAGGGGCAACATAGGCAAAGTAAACCATTTTCTACAGCATACGTGGTCAGCCGCATACCAACCTATGAGTCAAGGAAGATCTTTCATACATTTTTCTATTTACGCGATTGTGGACAGTTTATTTGTATGTTTTATACTCGGAGTAAAGGAATTTAATTTTCAAAGAAAACCCTAGATTGCAGAATTTGATTCTAAATGACTCGGATATAAGTGGAACATCAGTGTGTCATAGAGGGCCCTTGAGGTTAGGTTTCACCTCCCGGCTCCCTCGTTAGCTCTATATATAATTAGTCTCTAAGGAAACCACACTATTGTGATGATAATTGATGGAAATTTTAATCAATTTGAATTTATCAATTTTTATTATTATCAGTTTTTTTTTGTACACTAAGCTTCTTTACTTAGCATTTTAAAAAGAAGGTTGTTTTAATTTTTGTAATAGCCTCCGTATAAATACTATTCACAAAAGAATTCACTATTTACATTCAAAATATCCCTCGGCCAAGTGACATCGCCCATCTAATCTAATCTAAATCTAAGCTGCAAAGATATGTATCATTTGAGATTCATATAAAATGCATTCCCACAAGCAGACATGCATAATTTCACGCTTACACATGCCGCATGTGGACCTACAATATAAAAAATCCAATCTCAAATGAACATAAGCCCTGCAACTCTTGCCGACCTTCCCTGAAGCAGGGGTAACATTGGCAAAGTGAACCATTTTTTACTGTATGGGTGGTCAGCCGCATACCAACCTATCAGTCAAGTAATAGTAAATAAAAAGGGGATCCCCGATAATCAGGGATTGTTTTCTAGTTCACAGCACTGTGAGTCCATACACTAGGCAGAGTGGCGAAGCGCGCCATACAAGCCGGTTCCCATCGGCTTCCCTTTTAAAATGATGTAACAAAGTAGTTAAAAAATATAGGCACAAAGTAAAAAAATACATTTAAACCCAAAGAAACTATACATATTTTTTCCCCATTGAAACCATGCAGTCTACTTTATTATCATTTCTGCCTCATTTTAAACGGGAAACCGATGGAAACCGGCTTGTATGGCACCCTTCGCCACTGCTAGGCAGCAATGCTAAATGCAGTACGGTGCACTTTAGTGTCTTTTAAAACTACCTACATAATATTTTATTGAAATTATAATGCTCTGGAGTGTCTTTAGCTCGGCCAGTCAACATCACAAATTTCGGGCTATCTTAGAGGATCCTGTAAGAAGATCACAGCGACTAGCCAACCGCTGATAATGCCCATCGGAGCAATGGGCGAAACTATCCGGAATAAATCAACCAGACCACGGCTACATAGCCCGAAAAAAGTAATTGTTTTGTCAACAAGTACCGGCCGTGAAAGCTTCAATGTACAACATCACAGATGTTCCCCAAATTTCAAATCTTCTGAGTCCACAATCAGGTTACTCGGGAAAAAGCAAACTTATGTTATATTATTGTTTGCCAAGAAACCTAGTCACATAAACATGTGACAGTTGCCCACTGAGTAAAATAAAATATTCAAACCTCATTCCACAAAAACATTAAGTATGCTGCTCATACAGTGCAACTTCTTACTGCATTGTTTCTTTAAGGGGTCGCATGTGCTGTGTGGTGGCTTTTATTTTTCACAGTTAGAGGTTGGCCATACCCCTACCTCTTTGCTTGAAGCAGGGGTTTTCCAGCTCCCGAGGAAGCATTTCTTGTGAAGGCTGAGTAAACCTTGCCAGATTGTGAAATCACCTTCCTTACCAAATGTTGTCAATGTGATGTCACCCCGCTGGGATATTTGGAATGTTCCTACTCCTTATATGAGTTAAAACAATCAAAATGATTTAGAATCTTTTTTGGACATCTTACTTCATGTAATGTTGCATTTTAAATGCAAATGCAATTTTACATTGCAATGTAAAATGAATACCTTTTAAATGAATTTTAAAGAATATATTTTTATTTAATTTCAAAGGATTGTAATGTGGTTTGTACCTAATATCTAAGTACAAAATACCGTGGGATGAAATCTTTTAGGTACATGATGCTGCTGTAAAGATTATTTTTTAACATTATTTGTATTTTTTCTGTGTACCTACCTAAATAAAGACTGATAGTAAAGGATAAAATTTGTTTTTATTTTTTCACTTTAGCAACACTGAAGAGTTCAAATTCGGAATATGAAATCAGGTGAGAAAACTTAACATTCTTTTTTATTTTTTCACTTTAGCAACACTGAAGAATTCAAATTTGGAACATGAAATCAGGTGATGGGTGATAAAACTTAACACTTGTTAAGTTAAGAAATCTACCTACCTATTTATACATGAAATTTAAAATATTTTCACTATTCTTCTATCACACAGATGAATAAAAAATAAATCAGAAGTATTATTATAACAATTCTTTGACTCATATGTTGGTATGAGGCTGACTACCCATAATGTAAAAAAAAATGTTCACTTTGCCACTGTCACCCAAGTTAGCAAAAGTTTCAAGGTTTACGGTCATTTGAGATTTGGTTTTAATTTAAAAGTACACATTCAGCATTTGTAAGCGGGAACTTACGCATGGCTGTTTGTAGGCATGCATTTGATATGAGTTTTGAATGTTAATAAATCTTTGCAGCTTAGATTTTAGCTTACAGCTGAAATATACTTGTTTGAAAACAGCATAACATACCTATACCTACTTACTTTAGTAAGCCTTGACTCTGATAGCAGTAGGTGTGTGAATTGTTTGACAAAACAATATTGTCAACCTTCGAAACAATGGAACCAATCGAGCATTCACAGTCAATACAAAACAATACAGGGAATCCAGCACTTGATAGTCAATGTGAGAGAGACAACACCTCGAGTATAAAGGATGGAATATACCTATAATATAAGCTGTAGAGTTTTTTTTTTTTTTTATTGTGCACAACGGGTTACCCTATAATTACAGTGCACCCTTAAGATCTGTAATGTTGGCGGCTAGGGTTTATTAAATTGTAATTTGTTTTCTGTTTGTTGTCCATAGATATTTTTATTTAGTGATGTATAAAATGTAACTTGTCGTGTATGTTCCTTGACTTATAGGTTGGTATGCGGCTGACCACCCATGCTGTAAAAATGGTTCACTTTGCCAATGTCACCCCTGTCTCAGGGAAGGACGGCAAGAGTTGCAGGGTGTATGTCCATTTGAGATTTGGTTTTTATGTTGTAGGTTCACATGAGGCATGTGCAAGCGCGAACTTGTACGTGTCTGGTTGTGAGAATGCATGTAATGTGAATCTCTAATGTAACATATCTTTGCAACTTAGATTAGATTAGATTTAAGAGCTTTATACTCCGAGTCACAGGGTGTTGCGCCACGACATCAGTACGGCTTTTCGGTACATGAAAAAGATCATGTCCTCGCCCTCGGGTGTAGTTGTCAGGCACATACAACCTGTAACCCTCCAACAGGGTGGGACTGTCAATTAAGCTGTTGATGACCTTATGAGAGAGCACCATAAGGGACCTGTTGCGCCTTGTTTCCAGGCTTCTAAATTCAGTATCTCGAAGTATGTTAACATTTAAGGCACATACTAAAGGCATGCCCACATCAGACACGCACATATAGATTCGCGCCTACACATTCTGTTCATACTAATAAATAAAACTTTGCAACTCCTGTCGCCTTTCCCTGAAACCGGGGTTGCATTGGCAAAAGTGAACCAATTTTTACAGCACGGGGGGTCAACTTCATATAACAACATATCAGTCAAAGACGTAATTCATATAATGAATACTTTTGAATTTTGAACTTTTTTCTCAGCGAACAAATGTCAGGCTTGTATGGGACTGTCGTCCTTGGCAGCCGATAACAAAATATTTGTTTGCCTTTACCCGGACAGGTGACATTACAATATTAGGTGTCGATTCACAAACAAAGGCTCCAAAGCCACGCAAACCATTGAAATTATGTTTTCAGGAAACAAGTAAAATAGTTTAGGAAAAGTTCCTTTGAAGTTTGATGTTGATCGGTTCACAAGCAAAAAAAAAAAAAAAACAAATTAAATGTTTTATATTATAAAAAGTTCAACGGATTGAGACGAAATTTTGTAAGAAACGTGTAGCATACCCTCAAAATAGGTCATGTGAAGTTTGATATCGATTGGTCTTCTAGATTTTTTTCGGTCATGTGTTGCGTGAGACTGCTCGCCTTACCTGGGAAAATAAATTAATTTCACATGTCTCAATAGCGTAGTGAAAACGCCAGGTACTGTTGATGGAAAAATAACGAGTTGGCACTTAATATTTTTGGAAAACCGTTAAAAATAAATTCGACATCAAAATAGCCAAAAGTTGAAGCCTCAACGGGCGTCGGTAGATCTTACCGTACTTATTTGAAGATAGGACAGGATAAAACATGGCGGCGTAGCAACAGCTGATCCATTTTATATGGCACAATGATCAGCTGTTCAGGCACCGTCATGTTCTATTCCGTCCTATCTTCAAATAGATAAGGTAAGATCTACCGACGCCCGTTACGACTTCAAGTTGTCGACATTAAACTCAATTTAAATATTTTTTGTGTCAGTTATTACAACTGAATGGCAGTCTCGTGTTGAGTTGATGAACACAGTAATTATTTACCTGTAAGTTCATCCAACCGGAATATTTCTTGACGTTATAATATATGACGAGAATCATCATTATTTATTCTACTCTATTCCTCGACTAGGTATGAGGCTGACCGCCCTTCTTCTTTTTGTGCCACTTCTATCGAAGATCGGCGATCGTCATGGCTATTTTAGCTTTGGATGTTGCGGCTCGGAACGGGGATTTGGGGCTTCTGCCGAACCACTGTCGCAGGTTTTTCAGCCACGATACCCTTCGGCGTCCCTGAGAGCTTCTCCCCTCAATCTTACCCTGTATGATAAGATGAAGGAGATGGTACTTCTCATTTCTCAAAACGTGACCGAAGTACCTACATCAGTTTTCTCTGCTTAAAATGGTTGGCAGAAGCTCCTTTGTAGTGCGCATTCGTTGGAGGACTTCTTCATTGGTGACTCGATCACGCCAAGAGATCCGAAGCATTTTTCGGTAGAGATCGCCCATGCTGTAAAAACTTGATTCACTTTTGCCAATGTCACCCTTGCTTCAAGGAAGGTCGGCAAAAGTTTCAAGGCTTATTTTTACAGGTAAGAGGCAGGCCTCTCGCCAACCTTTTCACTTTAATGGGAGTGAACAAATAACGATTATTGTAAATATTTTTTGACTTATATTTTGAATCAAATCCATATGCCTTCGATATCAAATCCGAGGCGTTTATCTCTAGACTGCTTACTTCCGGCATATATCGGTCAGCTGGTATTGAACAAGTCGTTGGTAACAGAAACAGCTACACGAGTATCGTTTGGCAGTAGATGTAGCGATGGCTGGGTAAACCTCTTTGAGCGGTAGGTAACATCGGCGATTGTTTATTGACCGGTATCGCGGTTGATGGCTTACAACAACCATTGGCGCAACAAAAGCATTAAAATAATAACGTAATAAAAAAGAGAAAAGTAAAGACTTTGACTTGATCACCAAAAGTCCATCCAGCCTTACAGTAGGTACTGGGTCTTGCTTGAGAACTGGCGTTTTCTAGCGACGACGAAGCTCGTAAAAAATCGATTGCTCAGTTGGTAGAATGCTTGAATTCCATGCCGAGAGCAAGGGTTCGATCCCCACTGAGGGTGTCAGAAATAATTTTCCGTTTTGGTGTCTATTTCGAACCCAAAAAAATACCGGTAAGCTGTACTCAGCCAGCTCAGGTCATTTTGAACACTAAAATCTCACATTTCCAAGTTAATTTTTTTTTTTCATTCTTCCATTACATAAGTAGTACCTACTTTCTCTCAAATAGTTAACAATACCAATTAAGAGCAAATGTCACTTAAATTCCCGTACGTCAAGAAGGCAGGTAAATTTTAAACATGGTTCAAATATGCATCCATCTGTTAAAAGCTTTAAAAAGTAGAGTTAAGTGATGAACAAACAGAATTAATGTATTTGAACATATTTGGTGTCACCATGTTCTAAATATTGACCCTGCTCATCAACCGTTTCGAAAGCAATATCGAATATAGGTCTCTCTCAACCTCCTTCATAGTTACTTCTGTCCAATGACATTCTATGGCATGTTCCCCCAACAGATTTCTGTTTTCTTCTTATTATTGTCACAATTAAAATTAACTGTACAAACCTACACACAAATAATTTTGACAGTTGAAAAGTGACAGATTGTAGAAGTGTTTAAATACGTTTGTGTTGATTTTTCGAACTTTTTAAAGTAGTTACTGCTCTGGTTTTTTGTTGACCTAGCATATGACGTGACATAAACTTTTGTCCCGGTTTTAGAGCTGCTCTAAAGAGATAAATATATGTAGAACGTACAAATGAAATAATCGTAAATTAACATAATGGTATCTGTATACTTGCTAACGCTTTCAAAAGTCTTAACACCCATATAACCACAAAAATAAAACTCTCTCCGGTCGATAACTCGGTTGGCAGAATTCTAGCGTTCCATACCAGAGGGTAAGTGTTCGATACCCAGCATGGGTGTCAAAAATTATTTCCCGTTTCGATGTTTACTATTCTAACCCGAAATACAAATACTGGCGAGGTTCCTTGACTGCGAGGTTGGTATGAAGCTGACACCCACGCTGTATAAATTTGGTTCACTTTTGCCAATGCCAACCCGGTTTCAGGGATAGGCGGCCGGATTCACAAAATACCTACCTCCGTTTGAGGTTTTTTTTGTAAGTATACCTACATGTAGCATGTGTAAGCGCTACCTGTGGGCGTGCATTAAATATAAGCCTTAAATGTCAGCATATCTTTGCAACTTTCATTATTATAGATACTTTACTCAGCCTCTACAATAAATGAGCACCTGCCCCCACGGGAGCTGGGAAACTACCACGTAAGCCGGTCGCTTATAGTGTGTAGCGTTTGTGTATTTTCAAAGTATCTAATCTAATCTAATCTAAGTTGCAAAAATATGTTACATTGGAGATTCATATTACATGCATTCTCACAACCAGACACGTACAAGTTCGCGCTTGCACATGCCTCATGTGAACCTACAACATAAAAAACAAATCTCAAATGGACATACACCCTGCAACTCTTGCCGTCCTTCCCTGTAACAGGGGTGGCATTGGCAAAGTGAATCTTTTTTACAGCATGGGTGGTCAGCCGCATACCAACCTATAAGTCAAGGAACATACACGACAAATTACAATTTTTAAATCAGTATATATTAATAACATCAAAACTAAACAGAAAACAAATTCCAATTTAACAAAACCTAGCCGCCAACATTACAGATCAACCGCCATTTCTTTCTGTCCTTACATATCTACTTCTTTTATTTCCTCCAGAGTCATAACCTTTTTCATACAGGCTCTTCTTTTATCTTTTACTCTGGATATTCCATTCATTCGCAATTTCGGATATTTGGTCCATCCATACCTTTCTCGGTCTTCCTCTACATAACATTATTTTGAAGTTACTTATCTATGTACTGTTTTTAGTCCGGCCAAATGACATTACATTCTGTAAATATTTCTTTCTGTGTAAAATTTAGGTGGCAATCGAGAATTTAAGTCGAAATCTTGTCAAGGTAGGTATTGTTTTGAAATGTAAATGCATAAAAATATTTTTATGAAATATAGTTATTTCAATAGATTTTCTATGTAACTTGCAATCGGTTTTTTTAAGAGAAATTCAGTTGCATATAGCCAAAAAATTAAATATCTTTTTGTTTCATATAATCAATTTTGTAACTAGTCACATAAAAAATGTAGGTACGTATCGACATATTTTGGATTTTATAATCAGCAAATTTGCCAAAATCATTGCGTCGATCAAGGTTACAAATAATATGAAGACACTTGTACAATCTATAATCTATAATCTAAGTTGCAAGGATATATTCATTCAAAGCTGTCAGATGTATGCCCACAAACAAACACGTGTAGTTCGCGCTTACAAATGCTGATTGTAACCTAAAATGAACATAAGCCCTGCAACTCTTGCCGACATTCCCTGAAACAGGGGTGACATTGGCAAAGTGAACCATTTTTTACAGTATGGGTAGTCAGCCTCATACCAACCTATAAGTCAAGGAATCCTGTACAATAATGGTGACAAATAACTTTGAAATCGAATTATGGTTCTTACTAGATATAAAATACCGTAAAAAATAATCGGAAATATCTCCCTGACATAAATCTTATCTGGCTCCACGACAAATCAGTCACAGACAACCTGCTTACAGACACATCAGCCACGGACAGTTTTGTCACACGACTTTTAAGTGCACGACATTCCTTGACTTATAGGTCGGTATGAGCCTGACCAGTGACCACCCATACTGTAAAACAGTGTCAGGGAAGGTCGGAAAAAGTTGTTGGGCTTATGTTAATTTGAGGTTTGGATTTTATTTGTAAGTACCTACACATTTAGTATTTGAAAGCGCGAACTACACGTGTTTGTTTGTGGACATGCTTTAAATGTTAATATATCTTTGCAACTTAGATTATAGATTATAGACATTTAAGGGTTTTCGAGGTCCCGAGAGGGCTGAGGACTCATTTCTTGTGAAGGCTGAATATACCTTGACGGTATTTTATTTTAGGTTTTGAATAAACACCGAAACGGGAAATCATTTCTGAAATATCCTCGGTGGGATTCGAACCCTTGCTCTCGGTATGGAATGCAAGGACTCTACCAACAGAGCTATCGACCGTACAGCGAAAATTTCAAGTCTTTATGTATATATAATTAATCTAAGTTGCAAATAAATATTAACATTTAAAGCTCATATCAAATGCATGCCCACAAACAGACATGTGTAGTTCGCGCTTACAAATGCTGAATGTGAACTTACAAATTAAAATCCAAACCTCAAATGAACATACAACCTCAACTTTTGCCGACCTTCCCTGAAACAGAGGTGGAATTGGCAAAGTGGACCATTTTTTTTACAGTGCCGGTAGGCAGCCTCATACCAACCTGTAAGTCAAGGAACGAGAAACGAGTGATACATTAAATACACATAATTGATTATAGAAAAAACTGCTTGACACTGGCCCTGACCCTGCTGAATGCGGGAATCCGCCACAAAGAAGAAGAAGAAGATTATAGGAAGTACTTATGGAAACTGTCATGACACAGCAACCGTGAATATTGTCTTGAAAAAACTGCAGCCCCTAAATTTACAGCCGACTGAGCTAGCCACCTTACTTTGTCGTCGATTTTTCTACAGAATAAGTTAGTTCGGTTGTTTGCATGTTGGGGCAGTGTATGATTAGTAAGTGGTCCGGCTTCAGGCTGTTTAGAGATTTTATCTCATAATACTTGCTTACCTACTAACTTCTCACTGCCAAGTTCAAACGCCGGTTCCCAAACTGTGAGGAGACATTTTTTAAATTATTGTATTGATTTTACTTGGGTCTTCTTCTTCTTCGTGTCAGCTTCACACCGTATTGGCCCAGTAACGAGCAATGTCTACAGCTCTTTGGTTTCCCGCAAAGAGATCTTCCATGGAGCAGCTTGTCGGACAGGAGGGACAACACCGCAGGTGCTCCATAGTTTGCTGAGCTCCACACTCACATAGTGTAGGTAGAGTCCTCCCGTCCCAGAAATCCCCAGGTCAACATGTTCCTCTTCCAACATTGGTCCTCAATCTGTTCATTGATTTCCACACGTTGTTTTTACTTGGATTATTTTTCGTTTCACTGCGATTTATTTACTTTGCACAATATACCTACCTACAGTTAGACAGCAGGTACTTCTCTAGCTCTATCGAATTAGCGTCACAATTTTTCAAGCGTCTTGGCCCTCTGCACCATTGCAACTCGTATATATAGACACGAAAGAGACTATTCTTGCATGTTCTAGATTATTCCACATACTACAATAATTAATTTATCGAAACTCTTCCAGATTGTTCGACACACACTATCTTGCTTAATAGCACGTACCTAGATACACGTATCTACACACAAGCTCATAATTTGTAACATTATTCTTGAAGACTTTGCTGCTTTGTATTATTGATATTAATATTATATTTTATAATGAAATCAAATTTGAAAATATATTTTTTTGGTCGGCGTGCAAACGTCACAATTCTTTGTCACTTTGGTCCTTAAAACAATCAATGAGAAAATATTTTTTTGACTATCCCCTAGCAACCTGGCCATGTGACGTCACAATACTTTGTCTAGATGCTATTTGTGTCGAGTTTATTGTAGGTACTTCTCAATCGATTTACTAGCAAATTTCAGTTCTTTGCCGTTTTTTTTTTGCATTCGTAAAGGATGCAAAACATCGACCAGCATAAAAGATATAGATGGAGCATCTGAGCCGTGTTGTTCATACAAACAAGGTCTTGCTATAATCAGTTTCCAGGCAATCGTTATGTTTATGTTTCTTTATGACGTCAACATCTTATTAAAAAATAAATTAACAATAAAATTAAAAATTAAAAGCGCACACTTTGCGATTCCCTGTCCTCATTTCAAACGACATCAACAAAAACCGTCGCGAAAACCAAATCGTTGAACTGTAAAAAGAGCAGCCATTCGCTGAAACATTTTGACGTTTGTCGTCTTTGATGGAAACGTCAAAATGTCCGCCATTTGCAGCTCGTCTCCCGAGCTGACAACACACAAAGCAAGGCGACAACTGCAGCGGGGCAAATATAGCCAGTGCTACCAGTGAACAGGGGTGAGTTAGTTTTTTTTATTGCTTTATGGCTATTAAACAATTAAAAAAATATTACGGCCTATAATAAAACTTCTTAGAAAGTCCATTAAAAAAAATATTAATGGACTTTCTAAGAAGTATGATTGGGAAAAAACGGAGTGACAGGGTGAGGAATGATTTTGTAAGAGAAGAATGTGGTGCAAGAGAAAGTGTGAAAGTGAAGATTAAAAGAAGTTTGTTAAGATGGTTTGGGCATATGGAGAGAATGAATGAGGAAAGACTGACGAAGAAAGTATATGTTGGTAGAATAGATGGATGTCGTGGTAGAGGAAGACCGAGAAAGGTATGGATGGACCAAATATCCGAAATTGCGAATGAATGGAATATCCAGAGTCATAATAAAAGAAGAGCCTGTATGAAGAAAATTATGACTCTGGAGGAAATGAAAGAAGTATGTAAGGACAGAAAGAAATGGCGGTTGATCTGTAATGTTGGCGGCTAGGGTTTATTAAATTGGAATTTGTTTTTATTTGTAAATGGATATTTTGTATTTGGATATTATTATTTAGTGATGTATAAAATGTAATTTGTCGTGTGTGTGTGTTCCTTGACTTATAGGTTGGTATGCGGCTGACCACCCATGCTGTAAAAATGGTTCACTTTGCCAATGTCACCCCTGTCTCAGGGAAGGACGGCAAGAGTTGCAGGGTGTATGTCCATTTGAGATTTGGTTTTTATGTTGTAGGTTCACATGAGGCATGTGCAAGCGCGAACTTGTACGTGTCTGGTTGTGAGAATGCATGTAATGTGAATCTCCAATGTAACATATCTTTGCAACTTAGATTAGATTAGATTAGATTAGATTACGGCGCATAGGTATGGAAAAAATAGGTTATTGAAAAAAATCTTATGCTACTTTTTATGCGGGTTTACTTTGCCAGTGTCACCCCTGTTTCAGGGAAGGTCAGCAGGAGTTGCAGGGTGTATGTACATTTGAGATTTAGTTTTTATGTTGTAGGTTCAAATGCGGTATGCTCAAGCGCAAACTTGTACGTGTCTGCTTGTAAGGATGCATGTAATGTGAGTCCCCAATGTTACATATCTTTGCAACTTAGATTAGATTAGATTATATCTAAAGAAAAATCATCAAACAAAAAAAACCTTTAAACGTAAATACCTACTCAAAAAAATAATGACGTATGTCTTCTTTATTTCAAATGTATTCAAAGTTAAACTTTTGCCAATGGCATACCTGTTGAAAAGAAATTCTGCAGATTTTGTTCATTTAAGGTTTTGATTTTTTAGGACACTTTCACTTTTTCATAATCCTAAGTAGGACACAAGGACATGTTTAATCATCAAGCTAGCCTTACACCAACCACTTCACTTGAAGTGGAGATTTCCCTGCTCCCTATAGGTGATAGGTTCTCATTCCTTGTGAAGGCTGAGTAGGTAAACCTTGCCGGTATTTCAATTTTGATCTTAAAATTAACACCGAAACGGGATATCATTTCTGACACCCTTGGTGGGGATAAAACCCTAGCTTCTGGCATGAAACGCAAGCATTCTACAAACTGAGTGATTGACCGAAAATAATTGTAGTTTATTAAAAGTTCAAAAAATTATTTGATTTTTTCATCCAAAGTTTAAAAAGATTTTGCTTTACCAATGTCACCCCTGTTTCAGGAAAGGTCGGCAAGAGTTGCAGGGCTTATGTTCATTTAAGATTGGGTTTTTATATTGTAGGTCCACATGCGGGCATGTGTTAGCGCGAACTTACATATACATGTCTGCTTGTGGGAATGCGTTTAATATGAATCTTAAATGATATACATCTTTGCAGCTTAGATTTAGATTTAGACTGTATGTTAATTTTCAAAATGCCATTTTTCGAATTCGAATAGTTGTTATAGCAAATAGTCGAATACTGATTCATATACTTTACTGTTGGACAAAAAACAATTCATTTCTTATCAAATCATAATAAAACGTTCTAGTTATTGAAATCTATTTTTTTCTCAGGATATTTGTCCGGTCGATAGCTCAGTTGGTAAAGTGCTTGCCTTCCATGCCGTGAGCTCGGGTTCGAATCCCACCGAGGGTGTCAGAAATGATTTCCCGTTTCGGTGTTTATTTCAAACCCCAAAATAAAATACCGGCAAGGTTTACTCAGCCTTCACAAGAAATGAGTACCAGCCCCCCGGGAGCTGGGAAACCCCCCCCCCCCAACTTCACTGAAGTGGTTGGCATAAGGCCGGCCCCCTTACCTGTATAAATAAATAGGTTCAACTCGCCACATGCGACCCCTTCGGGGATAATGCGGCATGAAGTTACACTATATGTGTAGCTTAGTTGCGTTTTTTTTTATGAGAAATAAAACAATGAGAAGAAATCAGTCTCATGACGTTCTACCACTGATGTCTGAACATTTAAAATATCCCTCTGCCGTGTGACGTCACCCATAATAAATCCCCGATTATCAGGGAAACTTTACTAACTTACAGCATTAAATTTGTCAAAGGCCACACTATCTCTTTTTATTTCTTCATAAAATATCACAAAGAAATAGACACAAATACACATCAATAGGGATATTAATTGTAAAAAATATGCTACTGGAATTTCTATATGAAATTTATTGTAAAGGAGAATTTAAATAATAAAATGTATTTAGATATACCTCAAACTGAAATCGGTGTATTTAACCCAAGCAAAATTGTATACACCTTGAATTATTTCGCAGATTCAACAATTTAGTAGGTAGGTACTTACGTAGAAATTGCGAATGAATGAAATATCCAGAGTCATAATAAAAGGAGAGCCTGTATCAAGAAGGTTAGGACTCTGGAGAAAATGAAAGAAGTATGTAAGGACAGAAAGAAATCTGTAATGCTGGCGGCTAGGGCTAGGGTTTCTCAAGTTTTCCAAATTTTTGTCAATTTTAAATTAGCATTTTGTATTTAATTTTAATGTTTATTTATTTGTTTATGTCTAAATGTTATTTGTTGTGTATATTCCTTGACTTATAGGTTGGTATGCGGCTGACCACCCATGCTGTAGAAAATGGTTCACTTTGCCAATGTCACCCCTGTTTCAGGGAATGACGGCAAGAGCTGCAGGGTGTATATCCATTTGAGATTTGAGTTTTTATGTTGTAGGTTCACATGTGGCATGTGCAAGTTAGAATTGTACGTGTCTGCATGTGAGAATTCATATAATGTGAATCCCCAATGTTACATATTTTTGCAACTTAGATTAGATTAGGTACTTTGCAGTTGGCGAGCCTATTGCACAGGAGGTATCGACTGAAGACGTGTTATAAAAAACCGTTTAGTTCCACCTTATTCGCATGTAGAATGTCTCCTTCCTGCCATTTAGTTCTTAAAAAAATAATCCTCCATTGACAATTATTATTACCTTCCATTGTGCGCTTCTAAGAATAACACCGATTTCATCCTTTTTGCTTGTTTATAAAAACCTATTTTTTCAAGGCATTTGGCTTCCATGTAAAACGTATTATAACGCTCTTGGGGGAATTTGATTTTAAAATTAGAATGGGCTCGGCACGCGGGAAAACATATGTGACGTCATTTCTGTAAAGGAGATGCTATGACTCTGAAACGCCCTTTCAGTGTATAATCTAAGTTGCACAGATATATCAAAATTTCAGATTCACGCTTATTCCGTGACTTATAGGTTGGTATGAGGCTGACCAACCATACTGTAAAAAGATGGTTCACTTTGCCAATGTCACCCCTGTTTCAGGGAAGGTCGGCAAGGAAGGAAGGTTTGATGCAAACCAATATTTTTTTATTGGTTGCCAAGGACCATGCAACCTTTACCAGTTGAAAAAAAAAACTGAATTGAAATGAAATATTTTATTTTATAAAATTTGTGCTGCGTGCATTGTTAATTTATAATTCACTAAATAACCATGAATGCATTATCGATTTGTAATGCGATGCATATTTGACCGGTCCGTAGCTCAGTGGTAACACTGCGGACTCTGAATGGGAAGGTTGTGGGTTCGAATCCCGGCGGAGCACAAAAAATATATCATTTATATATTCAAATTTGCTCTCCGCTGGGTTGAAAATTTCATAAACCTTTATCAATGACCAGTCACCAAAGGTCCATCCAGCCTTAGAGCAACTGGGTCTTGCTTGAGTATTGGCGCTTTGTAGCGACGACCAAGCTCGTACACCTCTGCGGCACTACAACAAGTGTTATAGACCCCTAGAGTCTCTAGAATCTAGGGAGTCTCCCGCACAGGATTTCTTAAAAAAAAAAGAGTTGCAGAGCTTATTTTCATTTAAGATTGGGTTTTATATTGTAGGTCCACATGTGGCATGCGCTAAATTATGCGTGTCTGCTTGTGGGAATGCATTTAGAATAAATCTCAAATGATACATCTCTTTGCAACTTAGATTTAGATTTAGACATTACATGCATTTTCACAAGCAGACACTTACAAGCTCGCGCTTACACAAACCGCATGTGAACTAAAAACATAAAAACCCAAATCTCAAGCGAGCATGAGCCTTCGTACAACTCGTCTCCTCAGTGCTTGCTTGGCTTATCTTCCATAGAGGTTATTTCACATGAGCAATGTTTGTACGCGTACAGCATCAGCACCCATGTGTTTTTATGAAAACTGGAAATTGATTTTGTTGTACGTGTTTTTCTAAGTTATGTACCCTTGTCCCTTAGTACGAGTTGCAAAACTTGAGTAAAGTAAAGTTTACGGAAAGTATTAAAGAGTGATTTTCCCCAAAATCTTCCGTTTTTGTTTCTTACACTTTATGGTCTTAGCAAAAGAGTTACAGTGATGAAGAAAATCAAGTACAAACAAACAAAAGTACTCAGGGTACAGGTGCGTAAAATGTGTTTTTAAAACAAACCCGTTAAGAGTTCATCTTTAAAAAAGATAGTTGGTGAGTCAAACAAGCACTGAGCTGCGAATCATTGCCGACCTTTTCTGAAGCAGTGTGTCTATTTCAGTGCACCATTTTTAGGAGTATGGGTGGTCAGCCAACCTTTAACCCAGAGGTGCACATACGGTCGATCGCGGGAGTTTTTAAGGTCGATCGCCGAGGATAGCTAAAATTTTCAGTGATCGACCTTAAAACTGTAGCTTTTTTCAAAAGAAAAATGTATCGTACTTGTCTTACAAATGCCCACCTGCCAGCCTGCTTGCGTCTAGCTTTAGCTGAGAATATCCCTAACTATGAACATTTTGTGGAGGACCACCAATGTCACGCTTCGAGATCAGCATCAAGATAATTTGTATTTTTATATTGTACCAGTATTATTTTAATTTCTTTTTGTAATGTACATTTTGCACTCAATGTAGTTTTACTTATGCTATTTTTTTCTGTATAAATGTTTATACATTATGAATTATGAGTTATATTTGGTGAGATCTTTAATCTATAATCTAAGTTGCAAGGATATATTCAATAAAGCTCTCAGATGTATGCCCACAAACAAACACGTGTAGTTTGCGCTTATACAAATGCTGAATGTGTACTTACAAATAAAATCCAAATTTCAAATGAACCTAAGCCCTACAACTTTTGCCGACCTTCCCTGACACAGGGGTGACATTGGCAAAGTGAACCATTTTTTACAGTATGGGTGGTCAGCCTCATACCAACCTATAAGTCAAGGAATACGAATAATAAATAATATTTAAGTAAAAAAAAGAACAAATCCTTAATAAGAAATCTATAACAATTAAAATGTCGATCTCCTATTCATAAATTTTTGCTAGGTCGATCTTCTCAAGAAAAAGTACGGGCACCCCTGCTATAAGCCAACCTATAAGCAATATTTTAATTAAAATAAAACAATGCAAATTCTTACGACTTGTAACAATTAATAATTATAACTAAAGTTAATTAAAAATACCATAAATTAGAATAAGTTGTTACCTGATTGAATTAAAGCAGTTATCAATAAAATGAAACATAAAAAATCGAAAAAATGGAGATCGTGATTAAAAGAGTACCTACTTGTTGCGTTGGCTCTGAGAAAATATTAAAACCTTGATTCATTATTCGATTTCACAATAAAATAAATGAAACAGTGTTAATGAAGTCCAACAAATCTTACCGTATTACCGCATTTGTCGTGTATGTTCCTTGACTTATAGGTTGGTATGCGGCTGCCCACCCATGGTATAAAAATGGTTCACTCTGCCAATGTCACCCCTGTTTCAGGGAAGGAGGGCAAGAGTTGCAGGGTGTATGCCCATTTGAGATTTGGTTTTATGTTTAAGTTCGCATGCGGCATGTGTAAGCGCGAACTTGTACGTGTCTGCTTGTGAGAATGCATATAATGTGAATCTCTAATGTAACATATCTTTGCAACTTAGATTAGATTAGATTATACCTATTGAGACAAACCAAATGTTTTACAAAATTGCTTATGGTACTTATGAATTCATGACTTATAAAGTTATAGGTTGGTATGAGATCTTGAGAAAGCCTTCGACTCGGTGGATAGAAGTATGATGTGGTGTGTGCTTGAGAGGTATGGTGTGAATAAAGCACTTCTGAACGCGATACGCGCCATCTATCTAAATAGCAGGGCGTGTGTCAGGGTGGATGGAGAATACAGCGAGTATTTTAATGTGTACAAGGGTGTGAGACAGGGTTGCATAATGAGCCCGTGGTTATTCAATATAATTATGGATCATTGTGTTAAACAAGCGAATCTGGAAGGGCATGGCATACAGATTGGAGAGAGAAAAGTAGGAGTTCTGCTTTATGCTGATGATGCAGTACTAATTGCTGATTCAGCAGCAGAGCTTCAGGCAATGCTCTCTAATCTGAACCATGCTCTGTGTGTGAACAAGTTGAAAATTAATGCAAGTAAGACGAAAGTACTGATTTTTGACAGAACGGATGAAAATGAAGAGTGCACGTTTTTGTTGAATGGTACGAAAGTTGAAGTTGTGGATGAATTTAGATACTTGGGAAGTATGTTTGAGAAGAATGGAAAGATGACAAGAGAACTTGAGAATAGGGTGTGCAAGGGAAAACAAGTGGTCGGTGCAATAGGAAGAATAGCAAAGAACAAGCGATTGACGATGGATCTGAGAATGGCGGTACACAATGGCATATTGTTACCGACTTTGTTGTATGGAAGTGAAGCATGGACAGTGAACGATAGCGAAATGAGTAAAGTATGTACGGTGGAAATGAAGCATTTGAGAAGCATGACAGGAAAAACTCTGAGGGATAGAGTTAGGAATGAATGGGTAAAAAAAGAATGTAATTTGAAAGAGGATGTGAAAGTTAAGGTACAAAAGAATATGATGAGATGGTTTGGACATGTGGAAAGAATGAATGATGATAGACTGACAAAGTATGTATACAAAGAAAGTGTGAAAGGAAAAAGAGGGAAGGGACGACCGAGAAAAGTATGGAGTGATCAGATTGAGGAGATTGTGAAAGAATGGGATATACAAAGTGAGCGTAAAAGAAGAAAATGCATGAAAAAGGTGATGGATATGAATGAATTGAAAGAGGTATGTAAGGATAGGAAAAAATGGAGGCAACTCTGCAGAGGCTCTGGCCACCCCTAGCGGAATGGCGACAGAGTTACAGCTTACAGCTTACAGCTTACATGAGGCTGATGACCCATGCTGCAAAAAATTGGTAACCTCTGCCAATGCCACCCCGGTTTTCAGGGTAAAGCGACAAGAGGCGCAAGGCTTTTTTATTTTTTAAATAGATTTGTGAAAAGGAATGCAATTCACCAACCTATTCTGCCTGGCCAGAAACAGGTATTAATATCATCAATTAATAAATCATTCATGTTTATTTTTAATGAATTATTAATTAATAATTACCCAATAACATCTGTTGAACCAGGGTCAAAGTTATAGTCAAATGACCCAGGCGGGGATCGAACCAACGTTGTTCTATTCGAAACACGCTAGAAAGATCAGCCCAGTTAGTCATACTACCACAGCTACAGTCGGCCATAACACCCGGCCATTCACGCGGCAAAAAGTTACACTATATGTGCAGCTCAGTAGCGTTTTATTTTAGTTGCAGTATAAGCAAAAATATTATTTATTTTAGTTTGTGATCAGACACATGCTTATGTAAGTATGAGTTAAGAAAAACATGTATAATATTGTGGAAAATCTATTCAAGTAATTTCTAATTAAGATAAAATGCAATAAAAACATAGATAAGGCAAAATTATCTGGTTTTTTCCACGTATTGGAAGTTGTGATCCATGGTTAAAAATATTTAATAGCTGTAAACATTGAGCTATAATATTGATGGAGAAGAAACTCGCTTACGACATTGGTATATATACCAGTGGCGAAGGGTGCCATACAACTCGATTCCCATCGGCTTCCCTTTTAAAATGAGGCAACAAAGTAGTTAAAAAATATAGGCACAAAGTAAAAAAATACATTTAAAACCAAAGAAACAATACGTATTTTTTCCCCCATTGAAACCATGCAGTCTATTTTCTTATCTTTAATTTATAATTTTTTGAATGAATTCAAACAAAACACTGTTTATTTTCACAATAAAATTTATTTAAAAAGATTAAAATCTTTAAAACAAATTGCAGTGTTAATTTTAAGTTAATTTTCACAGTGTTAATACACAAACTATACAAAATATACTTTCTTATCATTTTTGCCTCATTTTAAAAGGGAAACCGATGGGAATCGAGTTGTATGGCACCCTTCGCCACTGGACTATATACTATATGATTGACACAGCTGTCAAGCATCACAGAATCCTTAATAATCATGACAATTCCTACGTTGTCTTGTTTTTTCCATTTTGTGTTTCGGCACCCAATAATTACACATGTTTTAAATCAATATCATTTTTCTTTAAAAATTGTCACTTTAACCTCAAACATCAAAACATTTTTAACGCGTGCGCACAGCCTTCACGCAGGCGTGAATTTCAATGCTGCCAACTTACTGGAAAGATTTAGTAGTTTCACAGTTAGTTTTTTTTGTTTAAAACAATGTATACTCGTAGATCTTTGTTCTTTTTCTAACTAAGGACGGTTTGCAGTGAAGTATGTTAAAACGGATATAGTGTCTATTTTCGTTAGTCCGGTCAAAAGCTCAGTTGGTAGAGTGCTTGCATATCATGCCAAAAGCTCAGGTTCGAATCCCACCGAGGGTGTCGGAAATGGTTTCCCGTTTCGGTGTTTATTTAAAACCCAAAAAGGAAATACCGGCAATGTTTACCTCAGTATTCACAATAAAGGAGTAACAGCACCCTCGGAAGTTGGGAAACCCTACTTCAACTGAAGTTGTTGGTGTGAAACCGGCACCTTAGCTGTAAAAATGAATAGTTCCCACTCGCCACACGCGACCTCTTCCGGGAGAATACGGCAAGAAGCTTCACTATATGTGTAGCTTAGTCACGTTTTTTTCTAGTTAATTAGTTTCTAGTCCTCAAATAGTATAATATCATTTCAACTGTGTAATTTCTCATTTTATACGTACAAGCGATTGTTCATGATTTTCCTCAGAAAGATAAAAATATCCAAGTGTTTGTTTGTGATTAGATGTCGATACGTGAGTAGTACTGAAACCCTCCTACGATCATAAACTTCACTGCAAAATAATTAATCGATTGAAATATAATGGAAGAGAGTGTCTTTTACAAAAAGTAAAGAAGGATATTATGAGATAGTTTGGGCATTTGAAAATAATATAAATTCTAATAGCAAGAGGACATCGATCAATATATTGTTATGTACCTAAATAACAATTAATACTGTAAATGTTAGGTAGGTATGTAGGTGTAGTTATAGCCAATATGGAGTTGGAGTAATTATTTTATAGGTACCTAGGAAGGAGACATTCAACTATGTACCTACTGGAAGCTTTATGTTCTAGAAGAATTCCAATCGATTCAAATTCAACACAAAAATCGGTTCAAATTCCAATCGGCTTGGATATGAATTAAATTCAAGTGAAAGAAAATGAGAGTGTAGTGTATAATAATAAAAAAAAAAAAAAAAAAAAAGAAGAATCCAGCAAAATTGGCTTCTAGAAACTACTGTCTTTAGGAGTATAAAGGGCTGCAAGCGGCTCGCAAGAGTCAGTCCATATACATCTTGACCGGTCCGTAGTCCAGTGGTAACACTTCAGACTCTGAATGGGAAGGTTGCGGGTTCGATTCCCGGCAGAGCACGAAAAAAATATACCATTTATATTTTTACATTTGCTCTTCGCTGGGTTGAAAAATTCATATATCCCTATACCAAAGACCGGTCACTAAAGGTCCATCCAGCCTTACAGCAAATGGGTCTTGCTTGAGATTTGGCGCTTTCTACAGCGACGACCAAGCTCGCAGAGGGCTTTTGAGGTGTGATGCACACAAAAACAGCGCTCACCAAATAAATCAGCCTATTTTTTTTTTATTAATCGCTCTGCTTTTGAACAAGAAAGACATTCAAGACTAACTGTGAAGTAAATGTAAAGTGCTAAACCATAAATGTGAATTGTTAAAAATAAATATAAATTGTTAAATAAATCTAAGTGTAAAATACATATCCATGAAAGAAGACCAGTTTTGTTAATTTAAAGACTTTTGAACCCTAAAAACACAACAATAAATTTAAAATATAACATATAAATGACGTACGTCTGTTTCTTTCATTGAGTTATAATATAGAGCAGTGGTTCCCAAACTTTGAATTTCGCGTACCACTAATGATATTATAAATCAGTGGCGTACCACTGAAGTGCAACAGTTAAAAAAATCATTCAAATGGTAAAGTAATCAAAACTGCAACTGTTAATGAAAACATTATGCTTATTTATTTATTATAGAAAAAAATACAATACTCTTAGTGCAGGGGTGTCCAACATAATATTGTGGAGGGCCAGATTTAGTATTTTTGTAATCGTGGCGGGACAGGCCTGTCTTAGTCTGAAAAATGGTGCTGCATGTTCGAAACAAAAGAGGAAATATTTGGCTCAGTTGTACTTAACTTGAAGCGCGAAATTGAAAAACGTTTTATCTTATTATTTACTATGTATTTCCTATGGCCATGGCTGCTTGCGTACCACCTTAAGAAGCGTCGCGTACCACTGGTGGTACGCGTACCATAGTTTTGGAACCACTGATATAGAGGAATAAACTAGCTTACGGCATCGATACATACTTTAGGGCACAGTGTTGTCCCCAGTCCTGTCAAAAACAACAATTTTTAAAAATCATGTTCTGACATGTAAAATCCTGTATTTTCTTGCTTTTTCCATTATGTGTTTCGACACCCAATAATTTTCTTAAAACAATTCCGTCCGCGTTCAAAAATTGACAAAATTACCGATCAAAAGATTTATAACGCGTGCGCACAATGTTCGCGCAGGAATGAATTGCAAAGCTGCCAACTTTCTGGAAATATTATTTCAACCATAGAGTAATTTCAACTGATTAAAGCAAAACCTCGTTTGAATGAAGAGGGCGCACTCTTTTTAGCACACCAAACAGCTCTATTTCTTATAATTATGTTGATCGATGCAAGAGCGGAAAGAACAGTCAAAGCATATTCAATGGTTGTGAAATTATGAAACATTTCTTATTCTTCTTTTTACGTAAAACGAAACTAAGTTTAACATAAAGTGTAACTTCTTGCCTGCGTTATCCCCGAAGGGGTTGCATGTGGCGATTCGGGTCCTGTTTATTTTTACGGGTAAGGGGATCGGCCTCACGGCTGGTTCTCATTTCTTGTGAAGGCTGAGTAACCCTTGAGATCGAACCCTTGCTCTCGGCATGGAATGCAAGCATTCTACCAATTGAGCTATCGACCTTTTTACGAGCTTGGTCGTCGTCGTTACAAAGCGCCAATTCTCAAACAAGACCCAGTTGTTGTAAGGCTGGATGGACCTTTTGGTGACCGGTCTTTGGTAAAGGTTTATGAATTTTTCAACCCAGCGAAGAGCTAATTTGAAAATATAAATGGTATTTTTTTGTGCTCCGCCGGGATTCGAAACCAAAACCTGCCATTCACGAGTCCGAAGTGTTACCACTAGACTACGGACCGGTCCTTCTAGTCTACTTTTGATATTGCTGCACTCTGCACAACAAATGCATATTGTGATTCTGCCAAACTAATGTCTCAGGTTCTCCTTGAGTCCATCGATCGCCAACACTTACAATAATGTTGCAATATTGTTCTTGTTTCAGATTTTCTTCAAGCTTGCTTTGAGATCCCTCATTACAAGATGTCGCTCTATGCAAATGAGGTAAGTCATACGCTAGCTACATGAACTTTTTAAAATTATTAACTAATCAGAATAATAAAAGTCAGAATACTAAGTGTAACTCTGTCACCATTCCGCTAGGGGTGGCCTCTGCAGAGCTGCCTCCATTTCTTCCTATCCCGACATACCTCTTTCAATTCATTCATATCCATCACATTTTTCATGCATTTTCTAAATAAGTCATAATAAAAGGAGAGCTTGTATGAATAAGGTTATGACTCTGGATGAAATGAAAGAAGTATGTAAGGACAGAAAGAAATGGCGGTTGATCTGTAATGTTGGCGGCCAGGGCTAGGGTTTTTCAATTTTTTTTTAAATTTAAATTAAAATTTTGTATTTGTTTTAATGTATATCCATATTATTATTTGTTTATTTTTAAAATGTAATTTGTTGTGTATGTTCCTTGACTTATAGGTTGGTATGTGGCTGACCACCCATGCTGTAAAAAATGGTTCACTTTGCCAATATCACCCCTGTTTCAGGGAAGGTCGTCAAGAGTTTCAGGGTGTATGTTCATTTGAGATTTGGGTTTTTACGTTGTTGTAAGCACACATGCAGCATTTGTAAGCGCGAACTTACGCGTGTCTGTTTGTGGGCATGCATTTAATATGATTTTTAAATGTTAATTTATCTTTGCAACTTAGATTATATATATATTATAGGTCAGAACTCAGAAGTATTGAAGTGTGAACCCATTTTATGGGACACAGAAACGTTGCCAGATTGCCTATTTCGTCACATTCATCATAAATTCCTATCGATTGATGCATGGCTTTCGCATTTAGTGATAGAAACCTTTATTAAACACTTTCTCTAATTCACATTTCAGACTTTCATATTTCGATGAATTCCTGACCAACGATCATCTAATCTAATAATAAGATGTAGATTTAGATAATAATCGGATCAAATGAAGGATCAAATCTCTGAAATAGCGAATGAATGGGATATCCAGAGTCATAATAAAAGGAGGACTTGTATGAAAAAGGTTATGACTCTGGATGAAATGAAAGAAGTATGCAAGGACAGGAAGAAGTGGCGGCTAATCTGCAGTTTTGATTTCTAATGTTGGTGTATTCATTTGCTACATTTTTTGCATAGAAAATGTTTGACTTTTTTTGTATAGATTTCTTTGTAAGGTTTTGTTCTTTTTTATATTTAAATGTAATTTATTATTCATATTCCTTGACTTATAGGTTAGTATGAGGCTGACCACCCATACTGTAAAAATGGTTCACTTTGCCAATGTCACCCCTGTTTCAGGGAAGGTCGGCAAAAGTTGTGGGGCTTATGTTCATTTGAGGTTTGGATTTTATTTGTAAGTACACATTCAGCATTTGTAAGCGCGAACTACACTTGTTGGTTTGTGGACATACATCTGAGAGCTTTAAATGAATATATCCTTGCAATTTAGATTATAGATTATAGATAGATCGGACAATTTGTATACAGCGCCGTTTAGTGGCACCAGCCACCCCAAGGGCGCTTTTATATGTTTAAGCTTCTGTTAAACAAATGTATCTTAAGCAACTTCCTGAAACTGCCAACAGTGGTCTCTGTTCTCAACTCCAGAGGTAGACTATTCCAGCAGGATGGACCAGCCGAACTAAAAGCCCTGTCTCCGAAACCGGTTCTGTTCCGTCGAAGAGGCAGTTGAAGCCTGTTTACGGCATCACTCTGGGCAGAACGAAGAGGCCATTCTAATCTAAGCTGCATAGATGGGGATTTACATTATGTGCATTTTTACAATCAGACAAGTACAAGTTCGCGCTAGTTCGCGAACATCAAAACCCAAATCTCAAATGAACATACACCCTGCAACTCTTGCCGACCTTCCCTGAAACAGGGGTGAAATTGGCAAAGTGAACCATTTTCTACAGCATGCGTGGTCAGCCGCATACCAACCTGTAAATCAAGGAACATACACAACAAATTACATGTTTAAAATCAACAAATAATAAAATGCATAAACATTAAAACAAATACAGAATGTCGCCAGTATTACAGATCAACCACCTTTTTTTCTGTCCTTAGTCCTTGACTTATAGGTTGGTATGCGGCTGACCACCCATACTGTAAAAAATGGTTCACTTTGCCAATGTCACCCCTGTTTCAGGGAAGGGCGGCAAGAATTGAAGGGCTTATGTTCATTTGAGATTGGGTTTTTATAATGTAGGTCCACATGCGGCATGTGTTAGCGCGAAATTATACATGTCTGCTTGTGGGAATGCATTTAATATAAATCTTAAATGATATATATCCTTGCAGCTTAGATTAGATTAGATTAGTCCATCCAGAGTCATAACCTTCTTCATACAAGCTCTCTTTTTATTATGACTCTGGATATTCCATTCATGCGCTATTTCAGGAGTTTGGTACATCCATACCTTTCTCGGTCTTCCTCTCCCCCGACATCTATCAATTCTTGCAACGTATACTTTCTTCGTCAGCCTTTCATCATTCATTCTCTCCATATGTCCAAACCATCTTAACAAACTTCTTTTAATCTTCACTTTCACACTTTCCCTTACACCACATTATTTTCCTTTAAAATCATTCTTCACGCTATCACTCCGTTTTTTCCCAATCATAAATCTTAGATAGTCCATTTCCACTGTATGGGCTTTACTAATTTCACTTTCACTCACCGTCCAGGCTTCACTTCCACACATCAAAGTGGGCACTAGTATACCACCGCGTACCACCAGTCGAACATTTTTATTTTTTTGAGTCATTTGACAATAACCTTGGACCATTGATTTAAATAAAATATATATATGTATATTATATATATGTATATTATTATATATGTATATTATTTATATCGATGCCTTGGACCCTGGCATTGAAATATACAATAATGAATTATTAATTGATGATATTAATACCTGTTTCTGGCCAGGCAGAATAAGTTGGTGAAGTGCATTCCTCTTCACAAATCTATCTTCTGTAAAAGAAAAAAAAACATAACAATATCAAGTATTTGACGTCTTGTCCATGATTCCAGCCATGCAA
Organism: Agapetus fuscipes; assembly: GCA_951799405.1. Taxonomy (NCBI): domain Eukaryota; kingdom Metazoa; phylum Arthropoda; class Insecta; order Trichoptera; family Glossosomatidae; genus Agapetus; species Agapetus fuscipes. The sequence continues at coordinate 12,824,396 of OX637352.1, forward strand.
CTGCCCCATGGACTTTGACCTTGGCCCCAACATGACGGGCTGGTGCGGGGTTGCCCCTAGTACCACTCTGCTCTTCATGGGGGTGCTGGAGAGCTTCGTGAGGGGCAGGTGCGACCTGGCGGATCCCTGCAGGAGGATCAGGCCCAAACACCAGCCCAGCAAGGAGTATGACTTCGTGGTGGTGGGAGGAGGAACTGCGGGAGCTGTGGCTGCTTCCAGGCTGTCGGAGAACCCCGACTGGAAGGTCAGAATCTTTTAAAAAGGCTTGTAATCATGCAGTGACTGATTGAGGAATAGGCATCTATAAGCTATAATATAAGTTACAAGGATATAATAATAATTATAATAATAATGGACCGATCCGTAGTTCATTGGTAGCACTTCGGATTCTGAATGGAAGGTTGTGGGTTCGAATCCCGGCGGAGCACAAAAAATATATACCATTTAAATTTTCAAATTTGCTCTTCGCTGGGTTGAAAAATTCATAAACCTTTACCAAAGACCGGTCATTAAAAGTCTATCCAGCCTTACAACAACTGGGTCTTGCTTGAGAATTGCCGCTTTCTACAGCGACGACCAAGCTCGCAGAGGGCTCTTGAGGTGTGATACACACAAAAACAGCGCTCACCAAATAAATCAGCCTAATTTTTTTTTTTTTGAATTGTTAATACACCCATGCTGTAAAAATGGTTCACTTTGCCGATGTAACCTTTTTTCAGGGAAGGACGGTTAGAGTTGCGGGTGTATATCCATTTGAGATTTGGTTTTTATGTTGTAGGTTCATATGAGGCATGTGCAAGCGCGAACTTGTAAAGAGTTGCAGGGTGTATTTTTATTTGAGCTTACGGTTTTTATTTTTTAGGATAACATGCAGCATGTGTAAGCGCGAACTCACACGTGTTTCCTTGTACGTGGTCGTGAATTAAATTTGATTATCTTAAATGTTTATCCATACGGCTTTTCAGCTCTGATTAACGGTTATAGATAGAATGCAGTTAAAATATTAATTTATTTTGATCTGCCTGAGAAACGAGTATTGTACAATTAATTTAATTTATTTAAAATACATTAAGTATGTAGACTCATTAATTATGTACAATAATTATCTTTCAATATCATTAACATCTAGATAAATCGATTGATGGATACAAAAAAGACATATTTTAATTTTCATTTCTCGGACATTTTCTTCTTTTTAAATAGAGAAATACAAAAATGTTTGATATTTTCTGGGCTTTAGAGCTCAGTTGGTAGAGTGCTAGCATTCCATGCTGAGAGCTCGGGTTCAAATCCCATTGAGGGTGCCAGAAATGATTTCCCGTGCCAGTAGTGCTTTAACCCAAAATAAAAAAGCGGCAAGGTTTACTCAGGAAGTTTTATTTTTATTTTATTTTTATTTAAATAGGACAACAAACAGCGTTACATAGGATATCAAGTTTAGAAAGTTGGAAAGAATTACAAGTTGTTAATTACAAGTGCCTAATTACAAGAAAAAAAATACTGCTGAAGGATAATTTTATTAAAATTAAAAATTGATTGTGTTAAGTCTAGCACTGCAAAAGTAGAATGGTGAATCGCATTCCTCTCCAGGAATTTATGAAAAATGATTGATTAAAATACATCATTTAAAATACAAGCCCTAGTTGGTGTCGTCAGATTCAACAACAAAAGTAAGTAATTTAGATCTAATGGCATATGTTATATACACATTGTTACAAAATAAACGTCTTACATAAATACTTACATAAGTTACAAAAAGTCGATAACACAAAAAATCAGGTTTCCAGTATGAATACTTACTGATGGAAACATTAAAAATTATAGCTAAGTATGAGTAGACGGACTCGGTACAATTTACACAGACAATTTTTTTGATTAAAATTTGAAACGCAACTAAGCTACACATATAGTGTAACTTCTTGCCCGCGTTATCGTGGCGTGGTGAATCGCGACCTATTTATTTTTACGGGTAAGGGGCCGGCATCATACCAACCACTTTCAGTTGAAGTGGTGGTTTCCCAGCTCCCGGGGGGACTGGTTCTCATTTGTTGTGAAGGCCGAGTAAACCTTGGGATCGAACCCTTGCTCTCGGCATGGAATGCAAGCATTCTATCAATTGAGCTATCGACCTTTTTACGAGCTTGGTCGTCGTCGCTACAGAGCGCCAATTCTCAAGCAACACCCAGAAGGCTGGATGGACCTCGGACTTCTGGTGACCGGTCATTGGTAAAGGTTTATGTATTTTTCAACAGCGAAGAGCAAATTTGAAAATATAAATGGTATATTTTTGTGCTCCGCCGGGACTCGAACGCACATCCTTCCATTTTAGAGTCAAAAGTGTTAATCACTAGACTACGGACCGCGCGCCTGTTCTATCCTGTTACCGTTTTTCACAATAACTATAAAAGAAATAATGATTGTCAGGTCGTGGTGGGATTGGCGATCACTCAACTCGAAAACTGACGTGTTTCTCACTTGCAGGGGAAACGGATTATGCGGTCAATGACAACATCTGTACCTACCGACATCATAGAATTTTACAAAAAATGTATTGAAACTAAAATGCTCACAAGGGGCACTGTTTTACTTTACATACATTTTTTATGAACACAACAGTTGAGTTTAAACGTTAAATTTTATAATCTGTGAACCTATGTAGTCCGATGACATATTCTCACGACAAAAAAAATTATGTTGCGTGAACTAAATAATAAAAATATAAATAAAAATATACATAGAAAACTCACACGTAAACTGCAGTAGGTATGTAAAAAACTTTTCTGCTGGAGGAACGCAGTCAAGATTCTTTTTTGCCTTACGAAATGAGAAACTGCTCCTTCGTGAACAGAGAGACTTCCATTTTAAGTTGGCTTACGTAAATATGGCCACGTTCTTTGTTTTATCCAGCCTTTCTCAGTCCACTCCTGGACGTAGGTTTCCTTCTCTATGCCTTTCAATCGGCTGCTGTGTATTTTTTTTGGTTCGACGTTTCGTTTACTTTCAAGGAAGTCACCAAAATTACCAGACGGGTTAGTGCCGCTTGAAGAAAGATTTTTTTAAATCACGATGCATTTTGTAAACTACCTTAGGAGGAACATTGATGGCATGAATGCACCGCTTTTTTAAAGTTCGCTAAAAACTGACAAAACACATATCACTGGGCAGCGCGTGAGGCATGAGCAAGAGCAATGGGAGGAGCGTATTTACCTAGCTCACTGCCTTGCTCACTTCCCATCAAAACGGGGCTGAGTGTATGCCCCACAATGAAAATGCCTTACTTAAGTATTTAGTCAACATTGTATCGATCAGCTGTGCAACAGGTTTTCATTAATATTTATTTGCAAGTAACGGTACGTTTAGGAAGTCCCACATAAAAACCAACATAATGAGCAAAATCAGCATAATCAGAAAACGGTCAATGCTACTTACTAACTAGAATAACATGAAACAGCCTGTCTATGTATTTAAATTTTAATAGAACCGGTTCTTCTGCTAAAATATAAGTAAGTAGATCATGATGATAAAAATATTTAACTAGATCTTAGTGTAACTTCTTGTCTGCATTATGCGTGTGGCGAGTGGAAGCTATTTATTTCTACAGGTAAGGGGGCTGGCCTTCAATTGAAGGGAGGGATTACCAGCTTCCGAGGGGGCTGGTACTCATTTATTGTAAAGGCTGAGTGAGTCTTGCCGGTATTTTATTTTGGGATTTGAAGCCGATCGCGCTACGTTTTGGTGGGATTCAAATTCACTGCATTTTATTTTTGAAAATTATCAATGATATCTTTATTTTTACTACTTAAAAAATATATGGTTGTGATCCTTGAAATGTACTCTACACAACCATATTATTTTCAACCGTTTTCCCTACCACTGCAATTACCCTATTTACAACAATTGATGATCCCTGCATTTTAGTCTCCTCCCCAAAACACAAGCTATGCTAACTTTGGGGAGTATTTATGGTAATTAGATTTTTTAAATTGATTTTTATTGTAATATTTTGTACATATTGATAAAAACAATGAAGACCTTATTATTATTATTATTATTATTAAATGCTTGGAGCGACTAATCGCTATCCGCACCATTGCAGTCCGTATATATAGGTACAAAAGAAATCTTTCTCACATATTCCAGATCATTCTTCGATTTCTTGCTCACACCAGAACGCCGTTCTATGCACTACCACCATCATGGACTACTCCCATATTGTTCTACCCACACTGTCGTACATGTATAGGTGTGCGTAGATACTTTGATTTCATAGTCCGTAACACTACCACCATCACACTAGAGCCAGATTGTTCTACACACTATGTATGCATGTACAGGCGAACGTAGGTACTCCAAGTTGGTAACAATACTATGGGACATAACTGTCAGCCGGACCCTGTCAAAGACAGGCTGTCAAACACGACAGAATAATTAGACTGTTGTGTGTTGCTCCTGCAGGTGCTGCTTCTGGAAGGCAGGTGGAGACGAGCCTCCTGAATCCAGCGAGCCTACTGGGGCAACCCGCTCATGGACTGGAGCTACAAGACAGAATAATTAGACCGTTTTGTGTTGCCTCTCCAGGTGCTGCTGCTAGAGGCAGGTGGAGACGAGCCTCCTGAATCCAGCGTGCCCTCTTTTATCCCCGCCTACTGGGGCAACCCGCTCATGGACTGGAGCTACAAGACAGAGCCGCAGCCCAACGCCTGCCAGGGAGAGCCAGACCAGCGGTGCAACTGGCCCAGGGCTAAAGTACTTGGTGAGTCTATACTATTCTAGACAGAGGACTCCAGGATCATCAGAACTGTTTTGAATGGTGCCCCATCAGGTGTTAGACCACTTGGACGTCCCAAGATGCGGTGAGCAAACATGGTGATGTGATGTTCATGAAACTTTTATGAAAATTAGGAACTTACTTGAACTATAAGAGTGAAAATAAAGGCACACTACATGCGAGGCAATGTTTTATAAGTGACATAAAGTCTGATTTTTTTTGGAGTGTTCTTGGAGTGACAATGCCAGAAAACGGCGCCAATAAAAAAGTCAACTGATTCGTCATTACTTAAAAACCACTATATTTATTTTACCCATCCTCTTTGTGATCTTCAAATTCTGTGTTGATATTTTGTAATTTTGGTAACTCAGAGTAGGTAAGCCTTTTATTATAAGTTTAAAGGTTTATGTATTGATATTGTGAAGATTAATTTTAAATTAATAAGGCAAAAATATAAACAAAGTTCTTCTTCCTCAAAGTTTAATATCTTGGGCCCTTTCAGAGTCTGAACACACCATTTTCCAGAGAACAATTCTTGAAAATGGTGTGCTTACATTCTAAAATCGCTCTATAGATATTAAACTCAGCTCATGAAGAAAAGCTTTGTTTTCTTATTCATTTTATTATTTTAGGTTGGCTCATAATTGGAAAATACTGCCAACACCTATAACACTTGATATTTCCTTCCAGGTGGCTGCAGTGTCTTCAACGGCATGATGTACATGCGCGGCCACAAGCAGGACTACGACAACTGGGAGAAGAGCGGCGCCACGGGCTGGTCCTACGACAAGGTGCTGCCTTACTTCAAGATGTCTGAGGACAACCAGCAAGTGGGAAGTCTGGTGCAAGGCGAGTACCACGGCACTGGGGGATACCTCACCACACAACAGGTTACTTGATTATTATATTAGGTATATAAATCAGGAGGAGTAAGACAAGGGCATGTACTTTCCCCTTCACTGTTCAATATGTGTTCAGAAAGGATAATGGCACAAGAACTTCATAAAAGTTTTAGACTTGTCCTATGAAAAGGTTCTTCCTTATTTAAAGATGTCAGAGGACAACCAGAAAGTAAGAAGTTTGGTGAAAGAGGCGGATACCAGACATCACAAAGACATATCTACCTTAAAGGTAAAACAGAATAAGCGCTGATTTACTAGTAGATCTGAGAAATTGTGGATACAACATTTTATTGCCTGTAACTTCTCATAGTAAGTAATAATAATAATAATAATCTATAATCTAAGTTGCAAGGATATATTCATTTAAAGCTCTCAGATGTATGCCCACAAACCAACAAGTGTAGTTCGCGCTTACAAATGCTGAATGTGTACTTACAAATAAAATCCAAACCTCAAATGAACATAAGCCCCACAACTTTTGCCGACCTTCCCTGAAACAGGGGTGACATTGGCAAAGTGAACCATTTTTTACAGTATGGGTGGTCAGCCTCATACCAACCTATAAGTCAAGGAATATGAATAATAAATTACATTTAAATATAAAAAAGAACAAAACCTTACAAAGAAATCTATACAAAAAAAGTCAAAAATTTCCTATACAAAAAAATGTAGCAAATGAATACACCAACATTAGAAATCAACATTGCAGATTAGCCGCCACTTCTTCCTGTCCTTGCATACTTCTTTCATTTCATCCAGAGTCATAACCTTTTTCATACAAGTCCTCCTTTTATTATGACTCTGGATATCCCATTCATTCGCTATTTCGGAGATTTGATCCTTCCATACTTTTCTCGGTCTTCCTCTACCACGACATCCATCTATTCTAGCAACATATAAGTACTTTCTTCGTCAATCTTTCATCACTCATTCTCTCCAAATGCCCGAACCATCTTAACATACTTCTTTTAATCTTCACTTTCACACTTTCCCTTACACCACATTCTTCTCTTACAAAATCATTCCTCACCCTGTCACTTCGTTTTTTCCCAATCATACTTCTTAGATAGTCCATTTCTACTGTATGGACTTTACTAATTTCCCTTTCACTCACCGTCCAGGCTTCACTTCCATACATCAAGGTTGGCACTAGTATACCACCGTGCACCGCCAATCTAACATTTTTTGAGAGATTTTGGTTCCTGGCGATGCAAGCGGTCGCACCCAGTACACACCTGCCTTTCATTATTCTTCTTTCAAATTCACCTGCCATTCTTCCATCTTTTTCAAACTTACTTCCCAAATATACAAACTCATTTACAACATCAACATTCATTCCATTAATTTTAAATTCATAATTCATATTTTCATCATCTCTTTCAAAAATCAAAACTTTCGTCTTTCTTGCATTCAACTTCAAATTATTACCTTTCAAAGCTTCGTTCAATCTAGAGAGCATCATTTGCAATTCCACTGCTGAATCAGATACAAGGACTGCATCATCCGCATACAGTAGAACGCTTACTTTGCTCTCTCCTATCATTAATCCACAATCATCAAGTCTAGCATCTCAAACACACTTGTCCATGACTATGTTAAATAGCCATGGGCTCATCACACATCCTTGCCTTACACCCTTAAAAACTTCAAACCATTCACTATACTCACCATCAATACGAATGCAGGGCTGCTATTCCCATTTGACCCATAGACAATAATCTTCTAGAATTTACGAAAATATGTCAAAAAAGCCATAAACGGTATTCCACAAGGTCTCACCTCGATTCTTGTCATTAGAGAAGAATCATGAGCCATTTTGCCGGTGAGTTGCATCTCGAGCGCTCAAAACGTATGAAGATCTATGTTATGGAGGTTATGTTGCGATGATATTGAGAAGTATTTATTTTTTAAAAGGCGAAATGTTATTCCTCAGTAAAATAACATATCATAATATTAAGAAGTACTTCAGTATCATATTTTTAATTTAGAATTCATGGTTTTAAGGTGAAAAACTTGGTCGATGAAAACATTATGAGTACTTTTATTGCAATTTCAATACAACGTTATTTAACACGATAATAATATCAGAAAATTATAACATTGTCCAAAATATGTAAATAATAATATTATTTTAAATTCCCAGCTGACTTTTGCGAGAGCGAATAAAAATATATGACTTAGAGTGAGACAGCATGATCAAAAACAACGTTGCCAAATCGTTTTGATAGAATCGTATTAGACAGAAACACTTGCATTGCAGAATACGAGGCGGATATTTTTTGTGAATCTTGATTTCGGGGACTCGAGATTTTTGTGAGAATTGGGAATAGCTATCCAGGCCATACTATTCTCATAGTTCACAAGTGAACTAGTTATACCTAAGGAAGTGCTCATGAAAAACTTTTTAACTACAGTGTTTTCTCACTTCTGTAGTATTTTCTCTCATAGAAAATAAGCAAAAGGTGCATTTGTCTGAGAAACACATGTTAGCTTATTATGTCATTTATTCTGTTTTACCTCGACATACAAATTTAATGTAAACAAATAAAAATAATACTTTTATATACCTACATATTGATTCTTTAAATATAAATTATGAAGTTAAAACGAACATAACAATTAACAACACAGAAAACAAATCCTGAAAGCGTGGTTTTTTATTGATAGGCAGTGCCATCTATGAGTGAGAAATGCAAGTTTTGAAAAACATTGAAAATGATCAGCCTTTACAAAATAAACCTACACACTCATATTAAAGATAATCTCTTTCTGTTCAGTTTCCTCACAAGCCGGACATGGCGGACGACATCCTGGCTGCAGCCAAAGAACTCGGCTACGGAGTCAGCAACGATCTCAACGGAGTGGACTTCACTGGTTTCACCATTGCACAAACCATGAACAGGTTAGAATTCAGCAATGAAACCCCGACCTGTTTTGATTGCTTATTTCACCTTAAAGATAAAAATGAGTAGGTGACGATTCACTGATTTGAGAAATCGTGGATAAAACATTTTATGGGTGTAACTTCTTAGGTATAGTAAGTGTAGTAATTATAAAGACGTGGTATGAGGCTGACCACCCATACTGTAAAAAATGGTTCACTTTGCCAATGTCACCCCTGTGTCAGGCAAGGTTGGTTCGGATTTTATTTGTAAGTACACATTCAGCATTTGTAAATGCGAACTAAGTACATGTGTTTGTTTGTGGGTAATAATATTAGGATGACTTATTTGGTAAGCGCTGTTCTTGTGTATATCACACCTCAAGAGCCCTCTGTGAGGTTGGTCGTCGTTGCTACAAAGCGCCAATTCTCAAGCAAGACACAGTTGCTGTAAGACTGGACCTTTTGTGACCGGTCTTTGGTATATGAATTTTTCCCCCAGCGAAGAGCATATTTGAAAATATAAATGGTATAGTTTTTGTACTCCGCCGGGATTCGAACCAACAGCCTTTCATTAACGAGTCAGAAGTATAAACCACTAAACTATGGATCAGTCGAAAGAATGGAGTATTATTATATTATTAAATTATTCCCCCGCAGGTCTCAACGTGCTCAGTATTCTACTTTTTACGGTTAGCTGAAGCTTTAGCTAATATAGCACATATTGTTTGTCCAGGAATGGCTCCAGATTGAGCTCAGCGCGCGCCTTCCTGCGTCCAGCCTCTCACAGACCTAACCTGCACGTCATGACACACTCCACCGTCACCAAGGTCAACATAGACCCGCAGACCAAGCTGGTCACGGGGGTGGAGTTCATCTACAAGAAGGAGAAACAAGCTGTCAAGGTCAACAAAGAGGTAAAACAACATCAACTTGTTACCCTAGAGCAGGGATGGCAAACCTTTTTGAGACTGAGTGCCAAAAAATTTTTTTTTTCAATAAAATAATATGTCGCGTGCCACATGCCATGGAAATAAAAATGCATCAAATGTTTGTGTAACTTCAGATTTTTAATAAAAACAATAATTAATACACCGAGGAAAATAATTAAGTAGATTAATTAAGAAGAAAATACACGTCGCTATTTAAATATTTTTTTAATACTATTTCTATAACTTTTGTTATTTTTTCTTATACACTTTTATTTTTTCTTCTCATTTGCGTGCCACGCAAAATCGTCTCGCGTGCCATAGGTTCGCCATCCCTGCCCTAGATATTTAAAAAAATATCAATTAAATGAAGCAAAATCCATACTCCAATATAAGTAACTACAATGTCTCTCTCTCTTCAAGGTGATCATATCCGGCGGAACCGTCAACTCTCCTCAAGTTCTCCTGCTCTCTGGAGTGGGACCCAAGGAGGACCTGGAGAAGCTGGGCATCCCCGTGGTCCTGGACCTTCCCGGCGTGGGGAAGAACCTTCACAACCACGTCACCACCTATCTCAGCTTCACGCTGACCAAGGCTCCGGCCAAGAACCACCTGGACTGGGTCAGCGCCATGGAGTACATGCTCGCCAGGAAGGGAAGCATGTCCTCCACGGGACTATCACAGGTCTGTGGGAATGCCTTATTTATTGTTTAAATACAGAACATTGACAAACTAAGCACATATGGCACATATATTATTTATTATAATAAAATAGATTTGTGAAGAGGAATGCAATTCACTAACCTATTTTGCCTGGCCAGAAACAGGCATTATCAATTGTCCGTAGTCTAGTGGTAACGCATAAAACTCATAAATGGAAGGCTGTGAGTTTGATTCCCGGCGGAGCACAAAAAATATGGCATTTATATTTTCAAATATGCTCTTCGCTGGGTTGGAAATTTCATAAAAACCTTTACCAAAGACCGGTCACTAAAGGTCCATCCAGCCTTACAGCAACTGGGTCTTGCTTGAGTCTTGGCGCTTTGTAGCGCCGACCAAGCTTGTAAACACCTCTGCGGTACTACAACAAGTGTCATAGCCCCCTGGAGTCTCTGAAATCTAGGGAGTCTACCGCACAGGATTTCTTACAATAAAAAAGTCCACCTATTTCACAGAATATAAGGAATCACATCCATTAATATTAGTGTTTGTGAATTTAACTGATGGACTTATTCCTCCAGATCACTGGCATCATGAACTCCAAGTACGCAGATCCCTCAGGCCTGCACCCCGACGTGCAGGTGTTCTTCAATGGCTTCCTCTCAGGCTGCTCACAGACCGGCACTATCGGGGAGCGGTCTGACCCTGAACATTCTGACGCCAAGGAAACCATATCGTAAGGAAATATAAACTCTTTCATTCCCCGATGGAATAATATTTCCACATCAAGGTACGGTATTTTCAACGTTAGCAAAGTGACTTTATACTGAATGAAAAGCACACACTTATGTCAATCATGTTGGTAGTTTTTTAATCAGTATAAAGTGGGCGGTGTTATGGCTGAGGGGGTAAAGTCGGATGTACGACTATTATTATTATTAGTATGATTTTTTTGGTTAGTGCTGTTTTTGTGTATACCACATCTCAAGAGCCCTCGGCAAGCTTGGTCGTCGCTGTAGAAAGCGTCTATTCTCAAGCAAGAGCCAGTTTCAGTAAGGCAGGATGGACCTTAAGTGACCGTTTTTTGGTATAGGTATATGAATTCTTCAACCAGCGAAGAGCACATTGAAAATATAAATGACTTTTTTTTGTGCTCCGCTGGGATTCAAACTCACAACCTTCCATTTACGTGTCAGAACCACTAGACTACGGACCGGGCAACTAGCGTATTTGGAACAGAATAATGTTGGTTCGAATCACGTCTGGCCCATTTGACCATCACTTCGACCCTGGTTCAACAGATGCCATTGCATGCACACAAGCTTCTGCTTTTGCATAAAGACAACTGGTGAGGCAAGATAGGTTGGTGAATTGCACTCTTCTTCACAAATCTAATTTTAAAAAAATGGTTTGCTATCATTGAGAATACCGAGCCTTAACGATAATTAAGCTATGGATGCTCATAGTGATATAATATTTTAATGGAGCTTCAAATATAATGAATGTTTATTCGGATTTGGTAAGCGCTAATTGGGTGTGAATTACACCTCAAGAGTCCTCTGCAAGTTTGCAAGACCTAATTGCTGTATGATCTGTTTCAAAAACAATGTTTACTCGCCCCCATTACAATTTATTTAGTATTTTTAATTCTTTTAAATAATAAAACCCTGCAAAACTAAGCTGCACTTTATATTATTATAGAGAAAACCTTTCCATGTTGTCGTATTTCATCTGAAGGCTAGTCCGGTTGATAGCTCAGTTAGTAAAGTGCTTGCATTCCATGCCGTAAGCCCGGGTTTGAATCCCACCGAGGGCATCAGGAATGATTTCCTGTTTGGGTGTTTATTTCAAACCCTAAAATAAGATGCCGGCAAGGTTTACTCAGCCTTCACAAGAAACGAGTACCAGCTCCCTGGGGAGCTAGGAAACCCCCCACTTCAACGGCACAAGTTGGCGCAAGGCCGGCCCGTTATCCACGAAGGGTTTCGCATGTGGCGAGTGGAACCTATTTCATCCTAACATTAATATTACAGCATAAGCCCCGTGGTCCTGCACCCCAAGAGCCGCGGCTACCTCACCCTGAGGAGCAAGGATCCCCTGGAGCACCCGCTCATCTACCCCAACTACCTGCATGAGAAGGAAGACGTGGACACCCTGGTGGATGCTATCAAGATGGCCCTCAAGTTCGCAGACTCCAAGGTGAGGGGAACATATCTCATTATCAAAAACATAGACAACTTCATTGAGTTGTAATATCACTGGAGAAGAAACTAGCTTCCAACATTGAAACTTACTATGTGACAAACCTGTCAACCGGACCTGTCAAATAGGTGCCACGGAATACTTGAAAATAATGTAAAATCCTATGTTTCCTTGCTTTTTCCATCTTGAGTTTTGACACTTAATAAATGCACATGCCTTTATGTTTTATAATTATGTATTTTTTCTTAAAAAGTTGCCAAATTCAATTCTTAATAAGACACAGGCATGTATGATTTCCTTAAATTAGGCGCCAAACCCCAATCTCCCAGCTTTTGACAACGTCTTCCCAAGCCAAAACCATCTAAATCTACACAATGCCTCGTGTTAATCAGATCTGAAATATCAAGATGACTTGAATGATCCAATCTAATCTAACTTGCAAAGATATATCAACAAGGTGTAAGCCTAAAACTCTTATTTGATATATTAACATTTAAAATTCACATTAGATGCATGGCCACACACAGACACATGTAAGTTAGCACTTACAAATGCTGCATGTGTACTTACAAATTGCTGGGATGGTCAAGGGGATAAGGCGTCTATGCTCAAATTTGCATTATTGGCACTAACGCTGGTTCAAAGCCCACTTGCGTCATGTTTTATCAACAATAACTTTGATCCTGGTTCAACAGATGTCATTAATGAATTATTCATTAAAAATATTCAATAACAGATTTAATTCGATAATGTTAATTTCTGTTGTGGGCAGGCAAAATAAGTTGGTGAATCCCATTCCTTTCACAAATCTTTTCAAGAAAAAAAATCTAAGCCTCAAATGAACATAAAACCTGTAACTTTTGCCATTATTTTCCTTCTCATTTGTTAAGGTAAGGGTGTCACACAAAAACTTAATTTTACTGATTTCATCAGGTGTTGAAGGAGAAATGGGGAATCGAAGTGAACAAGAATCCCATAGAGCCCTGCCTGAAGAATGACGTGTGGGGCTCAGACACGTACTGGGCGTGCGCGGTGAAGATAGTCACAGGAGCAGAGAACCACCAGGCCGGCTCCTGCAAGATGGGCGCCGTCACAGACAAGATGGCCGTCGTGGATCCCGAACTCAAGGTCATAGGAATCAAAGGTAACAACAACCCAGTTTTACATACATATCAACACGAATTAAGCTGAATCTATATCTATGCTAATCTAATCTATGTTGCAGAGATACGTAACATTTGGGGTTCGCATTATATGCATTCTCACAAGCAGACACGTACCTACATGTTTGTGCGTACACATGCCACATGTGAACTTACAACATAAAAACCCAAACCTCAAATGGACATGAATGTGGTGAAAGTTGAAGCAACATCTTGCGAATCATCACTTTTGATAGTTCAATGTAAATGTGGCCGAGCTGCTAAAGCGTAAGAAGTGTTATGTTGAAGAAATGGAAAACAATACTCATTGATTTTATCAGTATCTAATCTAATTATAAGTTGCAAATATATTGTTACGAAATTAGGGTTCAATTGTCTTTCCAAATTAAAAAAATACACAGGTCTCCTTCAATAGTTATTTATTTTACACAGTTACAAAATTTATTTTCACACTACTTTCTCGATTATTCCATTGGTTTCGGTTCACTGATCAGATGGCTTCGATGTGTTTGTTAGTCGCTATGATACTGGCCCGCTCTGCAGGCCATTCGCACCTTTATACTCTTCAGAGCAGTATGATCCAGAACTAAAGTCGCCAGACGGTTCCAGAGTAATTATTACTTCTCGACGCTTCACGTACTACCTAGAGATACAACCAAAATCCTACCTACAAATGTAATACAGAATTCCTATAATTATAACAAGTACCTACTTAGCCTAGAGAATTCTACACTTATACACAATTATCGATCCTACCTACCTATACCTATGAGGACTCTTATAACTATAACTACCCATACTTATTTCAATATTTATATTTACATAACACTACCCCCCACCTAGACTGTTTCGTCCCGGAACAGTCTTGACTCTGTGTAGGTAGGGGCATGCTGATCCACGTCGACACCCTGTGGTCAGGAAGAAGTGGCAGTCCACGGATTTCTCCCCACTGGCTCTCGGCTGCGCTTGCTCGCAGCACACCATGACGCTGATGCCGACTCCCGCGAACACTGCTTCAATCATACTCCGGATTATCCGCCAGTCTCGATTAGCGCGGCCGCCACCCATCTTCGGTATTGCCAGACGCGCCTGCTGATCCTCCAACATGTAGTCACGCAGCTCAACAAGGCCGTCCCACAATGCCTTGTAGTCCTCTTCCAGGTTGCTGGAATCCGGGACAACCAGGCAGTATGCTTGTTGACGCCCCTTCGGTAGTCTCAGAGCTCTTCCTTGCGGGCTGCTCGAGGGTTGCGGTTCTCCGAATTTGTATCGGAAGACCCGTGCAATTCCTCTAGACATATCTAGATCTTCCGGTACACTGCATGCCAGTGTGTGGTCCCCAGTGACCTCAAATAAGTCCTTGTGGACTTCTGTGGTCACCCCATGGCGAATCTTCTGTCCCTCTTGCACCTTGCTCCAGAACGTCTCAAACAGGGGCGCTTCTTTGGATGCGACGCATTTTTGTACTCTCTGGGCGGGCTGGTCATTGTTTGACCACTTTGCTCTTTGAGTTGGCCGGTGGTTATCCTTCATTCGAGCTCCCGCCTCCTTGGTGTTGCTGATCTTGGACTCCAGGTTGGCGATGGTGTCCTTCGTCCTGGGCCCCTGCCCAGCTTCCAGCTGCTGGAGCTTAGTCTTAAGCCCCTTGTTCTGTCTCTCCAGGCTCAGCACAGTCTCGTGCAACTCGTCCCTCTCGGCCTCCGCTGTTCGCCGGACCCTTTCACTGCTGGCCAAGTTCTTCGTCAGCTGCCTGTTCTCCGTCTCCATGACTTTGACCTTTCTCTCGGCATCCTGGAGCTGTTTCCTCAGCCGTTTGTTCATCTCCATGGTGGTCTCTACATCCTTGCGGTCGTCTTCCAATTTCTCCGGTCCTTGAGACTTTGGGCACCTCGCGCTCAGGTGTCCTTGCTGGCCACACGTCCAGCAGTGCGCCTTCTGTCTCGTTGGCTCAAGTTGCTGCAGCACTTTTTCTATTATTTCCTCGGTTGTAGGTAGTTTGACCTCCTCTGCCTTGATTGCACAAACCCTGGCGTGGCCCCTGATGGACTGTTTGACAGCCTCAAATTCGAGAGCTCGGCTTAGCGCCTCGTTCAACGTCTTCGGAAGAGCCAGCTTCACTGCTTGCTGCGTCTCCCATTCTCTCAATCCGTTCAGGAACTTGTCCACTGCCAAGCTCTCGCAGATGTCATCAGGGAATGTCGGGTAAGCGTCTCGTACCAGGCGGGCGATGTCCATTTCAAACTCCTGGAGGCTCTCGTTGGGCTTCTGCACCCTTGTGTTCAGCTGCGACTTGTACAGCTGCTCCAGGCACTTGTGGCCATAGCGCATATCCAAGCGCTGCTTCAGCTGCCCAAAGTCACCACGGTTGTCCAGGGGTATGGCCTGCAGAACCCTGAGAGCGTCTCCTCGGAGCGACAGGCTGAGAACCGAAGCCTTCTTCTGCTGGCTCCAGGCTCCCATCATGGCAGCCGTCTCAAAGAGGGTCAAATACTCCTCCCACGACGTCTTCCCGTCGAAGGTCGGAAGGTTGTGCTTTGACAGCGAAGGGTCGTCATCCCCTCTAGTGACCCTGGTTGGAGTTGAGCATCCCTGGTCGGTCTCGTCGTGAAGGCCGTCTTTGGGAGATATTCTGGTGGACTCCATCTGGCACTTGTCAGCCAGCTCGGCACGCAGACGGTCCTCCAGGCTTGATATACGAGTCTCCATTTCCCCCTTCAGGGCTGTCATCTTCTCTTCCATTTCTCCTTTCAGGGTTGTGAGATTTCGGGACACCTTTTCCTCCAGATTCCTGGCGTTGTCAGCCATTTCCACCTTCAGGTCGGTCACCACTTCCTTCAGGTTGGTGGTCATCTTCTCCTCCAGCCCGGTCAGGTCCTCCTTCAGGGTCTTGGCGTTGTCAGCCATCTTCTCCTCCAGCCCGGTCAGGTCCTCCTTCACGGTCTTGGCGTTGTCAGCCATCTTCTCCTCCAGGGTCTTGGCGTTGTCAGCCATCTTCTCCTCCAGGGTCTTGGCGTTGTCAGCCATCTCCGCCTTCAGGGTCTTGGCGTTGTCAGCCATCTCCGCCTTCAGGGTCTTGGCGTTGTCAGCCATCTCAGTCTTCAGTCCTGTCAGGTTACTGTTGATGCTGATATTTAGCTCGTCCAAGGCGCGGTCCCCTCCAGACGCCATGACAAAATATGCCGGGTCTTCGCCTGACTGTTCCAAGGCCTCTATGAGGCGTGCTTGTAAGGCTGCCTTTCCTCCTGAGGTCTCCAGGTCCCTCTCCAGAAGCTCATTTTTAAGCTCAGTGACTTTGAGGTCCTTGACGTTCACTTTAGTTGCCATTTTTTTTTTTCAAAATTTACGTCAAAACAAAAATATTTTCAAATTTATTTAATACAAGTTTTGAGTTTTATATATATAGCTGTTTTGAATACGTACTTTAGCAAAAATAATAATTTGTCTGATTACACTGATTGGTAGGTAGGTACTGTCTTTTAATATTTATTTTTAATTCACCAATATTTTTAACAAAATAATGTCTGATAGTACATAATTATTTATTTCGTCTCAAGTCTTTCAAACACACAGGTAGGTACTTAATGTACATTCACACACTTGTAAACAAAGGATAGTTATTCAAAAACTTTTTCTCGATGAATCTGGAACGTTCTTTTGTAATATTTTTCAAGATTTTTATTTATTTATTTTATTTTTTTAATCACACACAATAATAAAAAAACTATGGTCCAATTTGATGACTTTCTCAATGCGGTAAAATAGTCATTATGTTATGTCCAGAATTATGTCCAGAATTATGTTCCATATGATGTTCCAGAATTTATAAGCAACTTGCTTTTGCGTCTTTTCTTTTAACAAAAATTTATTTAAACACTTGTTTTCACAAAAGTCAGTTCACACAAAGTTCAATTTGAATAAAGTTCATTTTAACACTATTTAATTTATTTTATTTATTTTTAGACAGAAGATCTTAATTTTTCTTGACAATTCCGCACCTGACGCCAATTGTTACGAAATTAGGGTTCAATTGTCTTTCCAAATTAAAAAAATACACAGGTCTCCTTCAATAGTTATTTATTTTACACAGTTACAAAATTTATTTTCACACTACTTTCTCGATTATTCCATTGGTTTCGGTTCACTGATCAGATGGCTTCGATGTGTTTGTTAGTCGCTATGATACTGGCCCGCTCTGCAGGCCATTCGCACCTTTATACTCTTCAGAGCAGTATGATCCAGAACTAAAGTCGCCAGACGGTTCCAGAGTAATTATTACTTCTCGACGCTTCACGTACTACCTAGAGATACAACCAAAATCCTACCTACAAATGTAATACAGAATTCCTATAATTATAACAAGTACCTACTTAGCCTAGAGAATTCTACACTTATACACAATTATCGATCCTACCTACCTATACCTATGAGGACTCTTATAACTATAACTACCCATACTTATTTCAATATTTATATTTACATAACAATATGTTACATTGGAGATTCACATTATATGCATTCTCACAAGCAGACACGAACAAGTTCACGCTTGTACATGCCGCATGTGAATCTACAATATAAAAACCCAAATGTCAAATGGACATACACCCTGCAACTCTTTCCAGCCTTCCCTGAAACAGGTGTCATTGGCAAAGGGAACTATTTTCTACAGCATGGCTGATCAGCCGCATACCAACCTATAAGTAAAGAAGCTGTAGTTCAATGTAAATTCAGCTAAATAGCTAAAGTTTAAGAAGTGTAATGTTGAAGAAATGGAAAATTATATTCATGAATTTTATCAGTGTATAAACCCTATTTAATGCAATTAAGCTACACATATAGTGCAACTTATTGCCATGTTATCCCCAAAGGGTTTCGCATGGGGCGAGTGGAACCTTTTTATTTTTACAGGTAAGGGGGCCAGCCTTACGCCAACCACAGTTGAAGTGGGGGATTCTTTATTATCTAGACTTCATAAGTATTTTTATCAGGATAAGCCCTAATTTCTCTGAAATGGTCATGTTTTCCCTTCTCTAGCCCACGCCCTGCATATCCATCCCATCCGCCCTGCATATCTGTCTCACAGGACTCGCATGCAAAACATTATTTAGATGCAAGTGGCAGAAGGCTCTCCCGCGAGGCTAACACTCTCTCCAGTGTAAAACAAGACAAGGTGGAACAAGCTCAGAACACAAACAAGCAATGATAGCTATAAGTGAAAAAATTTCAAAGCTCAATGATTTTAAATTACACCCTGTTTTGTTTCGGTTCTGAGCATTCGCTAAAATAGTCACACATTAATGCTATTTCTTTCATCTTCCTAGGCCTTCGTGTCATGGACGCTTCAATCATGCCAACCGTACCATCCGGCAACACAGCCGCACCCTCAATAATGATAGCAGAACGCGGCGCCACTTTCATCAAGAACCGCTGGTCAACCAACAAGCCGCCGACAGTCTTTGACAGGTTCGGCGGAACAGACTCAGCGGCCGATGACTGCGAGCCGGGTGGCCATCGCACAACCCCTCAGCACCACTACCAGGGCTTCCCGCACAACGAGGAGTGGCATCGCAGACACAACGTCCCGTACTACAACCCAAACTACTACCACAAAACTCCGTCAAAAGTATGACTAGTCCAGAAATACGGGACCTACTACTGGTTCCCGTTTTACTCAGGATTTTTTCTCTACAAATAAATGCGTAGATTTAAACACCCCGTACTACAATCCAAACTTAACATTAAATAACCATCAATAGTATATCAACTCACAAATTTTGTACCTAATACTGTTTTATTTGGGATTTTTTCTCTACAAATCTAATGCATGGATTAGATGAAGACATGCTGTTTTAAAATCCCAAATTACTATAAAAAAAACACCCAACAAAAGAATGGTTTATTCACAGATTTCATCCTACTGTTTCCTGTTTTGTTTGGGATTTTCTCTACAAATAAATGCGTAGATTTTAACACCCCGTACTACAATCCAAAATAAACATTAAATAACCCATCAAAAGAAAGGTTTATTTACAGACTTCGTATCTACTACTGTTTCCTGTTTTACCCGGGATTTTCCTCTATAAATAAACGTATGGATTAGATAAAGACATCCCGTTTTAAAATCCCAAATTACTATCAAAAAACCCCGGCAAAATAATGTCTTCTTCAAAAACACGGTGCTTACAGCTGGTCCCAATTTTACTTGGGATTTTTCATCTACAAATAAATGCATAGATAAGATTAAAGCACTCAGTACTACAATCCTCAGGGCCGACGCTAGGGTAGGGGGCCAGGCATAATAGGGCGCCGCAGGCACCCCTTTTTATGTTTTTTGTATGGATTTAAATGGTGGATAGAGGGCGCCTTAGAAATCTCGACCAGGGTGCGGGTACTGCTAAAAACGCCACTGAAAATCTTAAATTACTATCCAAAAAATCTGGTAATAACAATGGCCAGTTTGAAAAGAGGGATTTACTACGAGTTCCCATTTGACTTGTTTCTTTTTTTATCTAAAAATAAATTGTGTGAATCAAATGAGGCATCTGGTTTACACCTAACAAAGCCAGAGATTCCATAAAGGCAACATTTGTGAAATAATTTATTTTAACTTAAAAAAATCATAATTTACAATGGAGTTGGAGCCATTTGAAGGAGTTCCAAGTTTGTTTTTTTTAGAAGAAAATGCCATTTCTTTATTTTAAAGCAAACAAAAGAAGTAACTAATTACCTATAAAATGGCCGAATCAAATTTATCTCCAAAATTGAAGGTTATATTTTGCAATTTTTTTTTTGGCTTCATTTTAATTAATAATTAGTACTTAATTATTTAAAGTATTTATGCTGAATGTTACTTTATGAATTTTACAAAAAAAATATTGCATAGGTATAAAAAATTAGGTGTAGCAACAAAACAACTAAAAATAATGTGGCAATATAAAAAATCTTGCAGCAAATATTTTTCCCCGTATTTTGAACTGTCAAATAGGTAAGTAAATAAGAAATGTTAATTTTAAACATGTATGGAGTCGGATCATTTCAAATTTCACTTGGGTGGTTGGCGTTACAGATCCAGTAGACTAGGGTCCTCAACAACCAAAAATAAAACGCAGAATGTATTTTAGGTTAGGAACCCGGTGAGACAACGTCAATTTTTTTCATCTGACTTATTTGTTTCGACTCCATCCTGTAATTGAGGGTTTAAAAAAAACTCAGAATGTTTAGGTAATAAATATATATTATTTATTTTCTAGATACAAAAGTTTGAATGTTTCTTACCTACGATAAGTTCAATATTTTATAATTTAAAAAGAGTTAGTGAATAATATTTTATAGTTTTTATACATATTTATTGTTGGATCAATAAAAGTGAACGAATCCATATTTTCATCATACAGAACTAAAGGTCATTTAAGGTTTTTAAAAAATAACATGAAAATCCAGAGAATGTAATTTTCTGTGTTTCCATATGAAAAAAAACTTGATTGCCTCCTTTGTTTCTACAGGACTTTTTATTTACATGTCAAAAATTATGTATATTAAAAAATAAACAAATACTGAATGTAACATTTGTTTCTAAATTGATTTTGAAGCTTGATGAAACCAAAAATATTATTTCAAAATGGCCAAAACACATTCATGTTCTTGTCTATGCCCCAACGAGGGTTGCCATGACATAAATTAAATACAGAAAAAAATTAAGTACATTATGTAGGGAAATTGAAAACATTTTTTTTTATCTTTCTCATTTTCATCTATGGCAACAATGATATATATATTTTATTAAATTAAAATGTACCTAATATTTATTGTATCAGATGCTTTTATTTTTGCATAATATGTATTTTTTTAAACTCAATACACATTTAAAAACTAATGGTAAAATTAATATTATGAAAAAATGTTCAAATAACAGGACTTATGATATGAGGAGAATAGAAGCAAAGGCAGCCATCAGATTTTTTTAAAAGAGGTAAATATACAATGATTCTATGTCCCCATATATTTATACTTTCTAAAAAATTGTACATTGCTACATTTGATTCTATTTGACTCAAAAAAAAGATCATCCTTTCGGTAAAAATACCTAAATGCTTTTTGAAAAATCAAACAAGAATAAAAAAAACTTTTTTTCATATAAAAAAGGAATGCCTAAATTTCAAGATTATTTTTAATACATAAAATCAAAAAACATAATCATTTTATTAGTATTTTTTTGTCGATTATAAAATCTACCTACAAAATACGCCTGTTTAAAATCAATCGCCTTCATCTCTTTCTAAATTCAATTAAATTCAAGAAAAAAAGAGACAAAGCGGTAGATTTAACACAGAGTTTAAAAAAAACCCCAAAAACGACTTTTCTACCAAAAAAGCTTAATCGAATAATACTTGCATCTCAAAATGGTGGATGAATAGAGATTTTTATACAGAAAAACTTTCTTGATAGAAAAATATTTTTTACAGTTAATCATTTACTTTATTTGCAATAATACCAACTTTAATTTGCAAAAATGTGATGCCTTTGCACATGCCTTTTTTACAAAAAATACACAGGCCTTCAAAATCTATGCTGTCAGAGTCCACCCAGTTGGTAAAGAGCCTGTGTTGAAGCAGGTTAAAAATGATATAGGATCTATTTTCATTAAAATACTGTCAGATTCATTATATTATATCGATACCTTAAAGGTAAAACTGAAAAGGTGACATATAAAACCAGCATAAGCTTCTCAAATAAACGCACATTTTTTCCTATTTTCTACAGGAGAAAACACAAAAAAAAAACTGTGAAAATCCTGTAGTTAAGAAGTTTGTCATGAGCACTTCCTTATTAGGTTCACTTACTAGAAGTTACCGCAAATAAAAAAATTTATCCACCATTTCTCAACTCAGTGAATCAACACTCAGTTTTACCTTTAAGGTGGCGATATGTTAACGGACCACACCAAAGACCCGAGACAACATCCAGAATTTGACGCCTTAACACATTGATCAACATAAAAGATAAATATGGAGCATCCGAGCCATTTGGTGTGCTTTAAAAAGAGTGCAACCTATGGCATCATCTGCATACAAATGAGGTCTTGTTATAATCAGTTTCCAGGCAACCATCATGTTTATGTCTCTTTTTGACGCATGACATTAATATCTTGTGTCTCAGTTTTTTGCTATTTACTGATTATTGTATGTTTATGTGCACTTTTTTTTTACTATGTAAAGAAACAGACACACCATCTGTCTCTTAAATATTGATCGATGCCTAAAGACATTTATACAAGGAGAATGGTTATGTTTGTACAGCAAGGCATCCACACAGCTTGCACCAGCCTACTGCTCATCCTTCTCCTTGGCGCCATGCTTGAGGATGCGGGTGAACTCTCCGTAGTCGAAGAGTCCTCCGGTGCGGATGGGCGCCTCCCGGTACATCTCGTCCACATCCTCGTCAGAGAAGCGGTCCCCCATGGTGGTCAGCAGCTCGCGGAGCCGCTCCTCGTTTATCACGCCATTGTTGTCCTCGTCAAAGCAGCTGGAACAACACATGGCATTAACTATTATTAACATACAAAAATTAAAATTAAAATGGCGGTACACAATTGTATATTGTTGCCGACCCTGATGTATGGAAGGGAGTCGTGGACGGTGAATGAAAGAGAAGTAAACAAGGTATGCACCGTAAAAATGGCTCATTTGATAAGTATGACAGGAAAAACACTGAAAGATAGAGTGAGAAACGAATGGGTTCTGAATGAATGTGGAGTAAAAGAAAGCGTGAAAGTGAAAGTTCAAAGAAGTGATATGCGTTTATGGTTGGGACATATTAAAAGGATGAATGAAGACCGACTGACAAAAATAGTGTATAAAGGGAATGTTATAGGTAAGTGTGGAAGGGGAAGACCTAGAAAAGAATGGATTGATCAGATAAGTGAGATTGCGAATGAATGGAATTTACAGAGCGGAAACAAGAGAAGAGCGTGCATAAAAAGAGTGATGAAACTAGATGAGATGAATGAAGTATGCAAGGACAGAGTCAAGTGGAGGCACTTGTGTGTGGAGGTACCGGCCACCCCTAGAGGAATGGCGGCAGGATACAAGACTAGACAAGACAAGCAACAATAATAACAGAGGGTTCCACGACAAATAATTAAATTTAAAAAATTTGTAGTTGGGCTCACCCAAAGGCATTCTTGATGACGTCCTCGGGATCGGTGCCCTGCAGCCTCTCCCCGAACAGGGTGAGGAACATGGTGAAGTTGATGGGGCCCGGGGCCTCGTTCATCATTCCCTCCAGGTAGTCGTCGCTGGGGTCCTTGCCTGCAGACACACACAGGCCGTTACAAAAACCATTGACTTATGATACACATAAGACTGTCAGATCGGATACGAAATACCGAAATACGTAGAAGATCGGGAGTTACTGACATAGTCAAAAGAGTGGCAAAGCAGAAGTGGTCGTGGGCAGGGCATGTTGCCAGGTTGAGCGAACAAAGATGGACGAAAAGAGTGGTGGAATGGAGACCTCGTGAAGACAAAAGAACTAGAGGAAGGCCTCTTACACAATGGTCAGATGATATTAAAAGAGCTGCTGGTGACTGGATGCAGAGAGCCCAGGACAGAGACGCCTGTAGAGATATGGGAGAGGCCTATGTCCAGCAGTGGACAAGAAGTGGCTGATTAAGTATAAAGTAAAGTGACTTATGATATATATCTGTTACAACCTACTTACGAAAATGATCATTAGTAAGAAAGAGAACAAAGAACTTCACAGTTGCATTTCCATGTGTACAAAAAACTTGTGTAAAATGTAAAAATGTTTCTAGAAAGGTGGCAGCATTGCCGCGTGCGGACTATGCCCGGAGCTGTTCGACCATAGACCCATGCGGTATAAATCTTGTGATCGGTAAAATTGATGAATTTTAAAGGAAAAAGGCATTATTTGTTGTAATTGGGTGTCAAAACAACAACAAAAATATTGGCCGCAGGATACAGGGGTGCAGCATTAGTGAGGCCAGGGTTGTGGAGAAATGGGCGGATGGTCAAAGTTTCTTACCTAGAGAGGCCAGCATGTCGTGGAGGTCGTCCTTGTCGATGAAGCCGTCCCTGTTCTGGTCGATCATGTTGAAGGAGAGGTGGATGTCTTACCTAGAGAGGCCAGCATGTTGAAGGAGAGATGGATGTCTTACCTAGAGAGGCCAGCATGTTGAAGGAGAGATGGATGTCTTACCTAGAGAGGCCAGCATGTTGAAGGAGAGATGGATGTCTTACCTAGAGAGGCCAGCATGTCGTGGAGGTCATCCTTGTCGATGAAGCCGTCCCTGTTCTGGTCCATCATGTTGAAGGAGAGATGGATGTCTTACCTAGAGAGGCCAGCATGTCGTGGAGGTCATCCTTGTCGATGAAGCCGTCCCTGTTCTGGTCGATCATGTTGAAGGCCTCCTTGAACTCGGCTATCTGCGCCTGGTCAAACATGGCAAACACATTGCTGGTGGCGCGCTGGGCTCGCTTCTTGGTGGTGGCGCGGCGACCAGCTGTTTTACGGGAAGACATCTTGGATCTGCGGCCACATAATACAATCAGAAACATGCTGTTTCCTTTTTGACTCTTGTGATATAAGTTACAAAGATAAATTGACATTTAAGGCTAATATTTAATGCAGTAGGTTAACTCCAATCCTTGCACACATAATAACAGACGGCCAGTGTCTACCAGGCCACCCGTGGTGCAGAAAGAGTGTCTCCAGAAGATGTTGGCTACGAAGCCTACAAAACATTAAGAATAATGTAAGTTTGTCAACCATCTAAAAAGTACAATATATTTTTTATCTGTGAATATGATAATCATCAAAAATGGTTTATAAACGAATAAAAGTTAAAACCACAGCTCTTTAGTATAAGTAGAATATCGAATAGTCAATACACACATGCTGGGGACTAATATGGCCACTTCTTCCTGAATATATTTTTTCTTGAGCAAACAAACAAATGTTTACATAAATAAAAAGATATGTAAAAAAAAATGGGTGTGAACTACAGGTAGGTAGAAATTTTCGATAAAGTAGGTAGATTTTAATATTTTTTTAAATGCTGACTACACTGATTGGATTGTTAATGTGAACTGACACAGAAGGCAATGACCATTTCAGTGACTAATGCAACATTTGAAGGTAAATACGAGGAAATGGAGAGGGTAAAGTGGATCAAATCCAACATGTCGAATAAACATGTCCAAAAATGGGCAAAATAAGAATAAACCAAATAATTCAATACCTGAAATATATAATCACATTATGAATGAACAAGAATATTAATTTACTTTATTTCAATTTGTAGTTTTTAACGTTAAAAAATACTAATTTGTCGGCAGGTGAACAGTGACATTTTCCAAATATGGCGATGATTTTGACATTCTAATTTTTGCCTTCCCATTAGTTTTTTCGATGTAAAACATTAACAATTAAACAGATAAACCATTGACATTATATTTTACTTACTTGGTTGGGGTTTAACAAAATAAATTAATGTATTTAAATTGAAAAATAAAGTCAGCGACGGCACACGGACTTTATTGTCAGTTGGTGACTAACGAATGCATGGCCGCCAACATGACGCGAAGAATTCCAAATAAAACAAATACCTACCAGAAATATAAAACTGGCTGAAAACACTAAAGTGCAGGAAGCCATGAGTATTTTTAATTTAAGAATACAGCTTTTGACATTTCTTTCATTTGTTTGAGACGGATGACACATAATAATCAGGAAATAAAGTGAATTTCGTGTTTAATAAAATGTATCAACCAGATTATCCCGAAGCTCTAGGCTTAATTACCCATCTAGACGTTGAGGAATTAAAAGAAATACTCAATGACGATGACAAGTTTGAGAATTTACTAAAAGACGTCAAACAAGTGAGTTGCGCTATCAACAAATTATTTTTGTGTTCGTTTTTCAAAAAGATGTTCTGTATTCTGTGATCTATGGCCTGGGAACATTTTTGGATTTGGAATTTTTTTCTCGGCGAGCAAACGTCAGCCTTGTGTGAGACCGCTGTCCTTAGCAACCTATAACAAAATATTTGTTTATCTTTTCCCTGGCAACCCGGCCGTGTGACGTAAAAGTACTGTCTATGCCGATTCATGTGGAGACCTCATTACATCAGATCTTAAACAAATACCATAAACAAAAAAAAATACTTCACACTTCAAGGCTGTAAAGGAAAAGGCAAACAAATATTTTGTTATTAGTTGCTAAGAACCATAGTCCCGTAAAAGGGCGACATTCCCCGCCGAGTCCATTCAATCAATGATCTTTGTTAACTCAGGATCAAAGCTACTCAAGTTACCAGACGGGACTCGAAGCGGTGATGTTTTTATTTGAAACATGCCAGTCAAAGTTACCCTCTTTACTTGGTCTCCATGTAAATTTCAACAGGATAGAAGGTTTTAAATGAAACAGAAGATAGAGATTGGTATTTTTGTCCCAATCAGTTTAAGTAATAGGTAAAACAGTTTCCTACTATCAACAGGATACATGCTCTTCCATACTCACCACACTTATGACAACGGAGAGCCAATATACAGTTCATCATACTCCCAACCAGTTACCAACAAAAAGCGGAAGACAGCTTGCATTCCATGCTGAGAGCAAGGATTCCATCCCCTTGGGTGTCACAAATGATTCCCCCATTTCGGTGTTTGTTTCAAACCCAAAATTAAGTAGGTACTGGCCAGGTTTACTCATCATTCACAAGAAATGAAAAACCAGCCCCCTCAGAAGATGGAAAACCCACACTTCAACTGAAGTGGTTGGTGTAAGGCTGGCCCCCTTACCTAGAAAAATAAAAAAGTCCCAATCGCCGCATGCGATCCCTTCGGGGATAACGCGGCAAGAAGTTAGAGTATAATATCAATACCTTAAAGGTAAAACTGAATAAGTAGCATAGTAAGCTAACATGGGTTCCTCAGATAAATGCACATTTTTTCCTATTTTCTACGAGAGAAAACACTTAAGTGTGAAAATCCTGTAGTTTAGAAACTGCTCATGAGCACTTCCTTACAATTAGTTGACTAACTATTCCTTGATGTATAGATTGGTATGCGGCTGACCACCCATGCTGTAGAAAATGGTTCACTTTGGCAATGTCACGCCTGTTTCAGGGAAGGACGGCAAGAGTTGCAAGGCTTATGTTCATTTGAGATTGGGTTTTTATATTGTAGGTCCACAGGCGGCATGTGTTAGCGCGAAATTATACATATCTGCTTGTGGGAATGCATTTAATATAAATCTTAAATGATATATATCTTTGCAGCTTAGATTAGATTAGATTAGATGAATCAACACTCATTCAGTTTTATCTTTAAGGTGGCGATATGTGTAGCTTAGTATGTAGTTTCGTTCATTTAATTTTTGTGTTGTGTATTTTCAGCTCAAAGATTGGGACGCGGAAAAGGAAATGCTGATGGCCAGCAACAGATCCCTGGCCGAGTATAACCTCAGACAGGAGCCCCTGTACCTGCAAGCTAAAGAAAAGATTGCAGAGCAGTCGGAGAAAGGGGAAGAGCTCTGCAAATCTGTGCAAAGCAAACTCGAAGAATTCAGTGAGTATAATCTTACTGATGACTGTAAAGAAAACCAATTATTCTTTATTTACACACTTGCGTTGCTTTCCGTGATCTGTTGCCGTAGTCTGTGGGAGCCGGAGCTGCCGGACACTTGCCTGTATATATCATGTTTTATCTAGATGATTTCATCATTCCACTTTCACGTTGAAAAAGTACATCATAGACATGGGCATAACGTCCGGAAGCCCTAGCTCCCACAGACCACGGCAACAGATCTCGGAAATCAACTCTCCAGCATCATCACCATAGATAGATAGATATCACCGGGCCGTGTAAGCCTTTAACTATTATTCACTGTTGTATTTCATTAGGTTTAAACTGGAACTACCGTTGTCTGATATATTTACAATTATAATTACTTCACAGTAAGGTAATTGAACTTTTCAGCTATCAGACGAACCGTTATGGGAGAACTTACATAATTCTCAATGTTTCGTTGTTGACTTAGTCCATGTCCTCTGGAGGCATCCTCTCTAATCAAAGCAGAATGGTGTGTTTCTGAAATGGGCTTTATAGTCATCTAACTTGCGTTTTTTTGCAGAATCTAAATCAGGTGGGGTGTCACTGGACACGACCTTGGCCCTTTTAGAAACAGCCGCAGCACAAAGTGAAGAGGAGTCAGAGAACATTGCCCAGAAGTTCCTGGCTGGTGAGACGGATCTGGAGAAGTTCCTGGAGGAGTTCTCTAAAGAAAGGAGAACCATGCATCTGAGGAAGGTTGGCAGTCTGTTATATTGTTTCTTATTCTGTTTCTGTATTCCAGTAAACTGTGTTAATAATAATATTAGGATGATTTATTTGGTGAGCGCTGTTTTTGTGTGAATCACCCTCTGCGAGCTTGGTCTTCGCTATAGTAAGCGCCAATTCTCAACAATCCAGCAAAGAGAATATTTAATAATAATAATAAAGACACTATTTAAAATGCAGTTTTGTGATAAATCACTGCAAGAGCACTGTTCAACTGTAAAATTTTCAAATCAAACATGTCTTCAATCCTGACCTAAACACACTTTAAAACCCCTGCAAATCTAAGCTCATATTTGAAAATATAAATGGTGTATTTTTTGTGTGCTCCACCGCGATTCAAACCCACAACCTTCCATTTACAAGTCTGAAGCATCCCATGCCAGAGGGTTCGGTGTTTATTTCAAACCCAAAATAAAAATATTCGCAAGGCTTATTCAGCCTTACCAAGAAATGAAAACCACCCCACTGGAAACTGGGAAACTCGCATTTCAACCGAAGTGGTTGGTGTAAGACTGGCTCCCTTACCTGTAAAAATAAATAGGTTTCACATGTCACATGCAACCCCTTCGGGGCAATACATTAAGGAAATGACACTTTATGTGCAGCTTGCATTTATTTACTTGTATTGATTTCAGGTCAAAGTGGACAAGATGTCAGAGCTGATTCGCAATAGGCAACAACCCGGAGGTCTGTATCGGGGACAGCAAGCGCCGGTAGCTCCGTACCCCGTTTACCCGCCGCCACAATACCCGCAATACCCGAGTCAGGGAGTGCCATACCCGATGGGGCCCGTCAACATGCCGATGCCTGGCATGTACCGCAACCATTTCTGAATGTTGACTGTGTGATTTTTATGATACAAGTGTAAATGTGTTAACTGAACCACAGCGCTGGAGAGTTGCTTTCTGGGATCTGGACTTCCGGATGTTTTATAACAGATCTACTGCTCAATGCTGTATATAAGTCAGCCGAAAAAACAGTTCAACCGGCTTCAATCTGTGCTGAACTCTGCGGCAAGACTCATATTCGGGATGTCCAAATTTACTCACATTACTCCATTGCTAAGGAAACTGCATTGGCTTCGTTTTCCGGAGAGGGTGGTCTACCGTGTTTGTCTGATGGTTTACAAAGCTGTCAATGGTACGGCTCCTTCATAATTGGCAGACGTGTTCTCACCCGTAGATCTAAGGGGTAGTTGACTTCAGGTGCATGCATAGGATATAGGCAAATACATTTCAGAATAAATATTTTCTCCCATTCCTTTAAAACAACTCATTTGAAATTGACTGAAGTGCTAACAATGGCTCCAATCGAACTTATCTAATCTAAGTTGCAAAGATATGTAACATTGGGGATTCACATTACATGCATTCTCACAACCAGACATGTACAAGTTCGCGCTTGCACATGCCTCATGTGAACCCACAACATTTTTTCTGTTTCAACAGGTTTTTATGTTGTAGGTTCGCATGCCGCATGTGTAAGCGCGAACTTGTACGTGTCTGCTTGTGAGAATGCTCAAATTTGCGCTTGCGCATGCCGCATGTGAACCTACAACATAAAAACCAAATCTCAAATGGACATACACCCTTCAACTCCTGCCGACCTTCTCTGAAACAGGGGTGACGTTGGCAAAGTGAACCATTTTCTACAGCATGAGTGGTCAGACGCATACCAACCTATAAGTCGAGGAAGTAAATTTTGAATTTTAGATCTCAATATCAAGCTTCAATGTGTTTTTTACCATAAATTGCCTACCTATTAGGTGCATGTGCCTGTATGGGATGCACGCCCCTGATATACATGTAACAGTTTCGTAAACATTATCATCATCACGCTTAAGACGCCTATCGCAGACATGGGCGAAACGTCTGGAAGTTCCAGCTCTGATAGACCACGGCAACAGATCCCTGAAAGCAACTCTCCAGTATCAGACGTGTAAGCCTAAAGCTCCTATTCAACCATAATGTTGTATCAAAAAATGTATTGAACTTAAAACATTCACTATTCATTCGTCCGGTTGATAGCTCAGGTGGTAGAGTGCTTGCATCCCATGCCGAAAGCTCGGGTTCGAATCCCACCGAGGGTGTCAGAAATGATTTTCCCGTTTCGGTGTTTATTTCAAACCCCAAAATAAAATACCGGCAAGGTTTACTCAGCCTTCACAAGAAATGAGTACCAGCACTCTCGGGAGCTGGGAAACCTCCACTTCAACTGAAGTGGTTGGCGTAAGGCCGGCCCCCTTACCTGCTGTAAAAATAGGTTCAACTCGCCACATGCGACCCCTTCGGGGATAACGCGGCAAGAAGTTACACTATATGTGTAGCTTAGTTGCGTTGCGTTTGCGTTTACTATTTATCTGAGGAAGGCCCACTTCACAAACAACGCAGTAATCGGTTGGTCTATGCATTACCCGGACAAACCATGTGTAAGCTTTCATACTTACATGTAAACAGAGATTTGCACGGATTATTTTATTTTTGTAAAAACATGTAGATTTAGTTTTAGAGTGGAGAAAATAAGGTAAATGTTCACAGGCTTACAAACTCTCAGACAGTGTTGCCATAGTTGTAAAATATATTCCTCACTATACCTCTCTGTTTTGTATAATGTTGCTAGAGTCAAATAATATATGTTGTACCTAACCATTTTTTTATAAATTGAAATTCTTATTTTAAATAAAAGTATTTTATAATTTTATCCCTTGTTGTATTATATCATGATTGGGTGGGAACTAAAAAAATAACTTTTGAATCTATGAAGAAGAGAAATAAATGGTTGCTAAAAAAAAGAAGAAATAAAATGAAAACATACATTACCTGCTTGGAGAAAAACAAAATAATGATATAATTTCCCATGTAGAATGAAAGGTGCTTATCTAAAAAAAATTGAAAATGAGAAATATGTCAAAACTGCGGAATTAATTTTCTCTTATAATATATATCTGTGCCTCCTGTGAAAAGTGATACAACTCAAAAATCATCATTTTACAGGAGAGCAAAAACAAGATTTAAAAAATTCTAATTCATGAACTAAGTGGGCTAGGTTACACATAAGTACCTTATTTTGTAGATAAAAACATTCACTTTCACTGTGCATTCTAATTTTTATGTTTACTATTATAGTTTACAAATAATTTATTAAACTCTGTCAGTTGTACCTTTTTTTTGCCTGTACTTGTATCATTTATTACGTGATAAATGATACAAGTCGAGTTATATTATATTGCACCTATAAGATGTCTTTGAGTAAAGTGATACACAAAAAGCTTAATATTTTTTAAATTTAATAACTCATAAGATAATGGTCCAGGCAGAATGTTGCTCAAACTAATTATAAAAATACTACCCCAAAGACACAATTGTTGTACTTAAAATAGTAGTATTTTAATAATTTACCTGAATCGTATAACTTGGCTAAAATTCCAGTCAAAAATTGGTGTAAAGTGATATAAGTCGAGATGTATCAATATTCACGATAGATTTGTAAAAAACAATGTGTGGATCAATTACTAAAAGGGATACAACTTGACTTATATCACTTTTCACGTTTTTTTGCCTAAATCCTGCCAGTTATATTTCCTAAACTATAGCAGATAGAAGAATGTGAGTAAGACCAAAAAATCGCTAATTTTTTTCTGATTATTTCTATATAAAAATCTCAAAAAGGGTATAACTCGAGTTGTATCACTTTTCACAGGAGGCACAGATATATATTTTAATTTATAATTTTTTCGAATGAATTCAAAACAAAACACTGTTTATTTTCACAATAAAATTTATTTTAAAAAGATTAAAATCTTTAAAACAAATTACAACCGTTTTCGACCTAGTAGGTCATCTTCAGGTATGATTACAGTTATATATTTTTTTTTTAATCCTAGATTGCTTTTGATATAGTTGTGAATAAATACGAATGATTTATTTGGTGAGCGCTGTTTCTGTGTGAATCACACCTCAAGAGCTCTCTGTGAACAAGGTTGTGCTGTAGAAAGCGCCAATTACTCAAGCAAGATCCAGTTGCTGTAAGGCCGAATGGACCTTAGCTGCAGGCCCATGAATTTTTTCACCCAGAGAAGGGCATACAGTGGTGCCTCACACAACGAACTTAATTCGTTCCGGGAGCAAGTTTGTTATGCGAAAAGTTCATTATGTGAAACGCCTTTTCCCATAACAATACATGTTAAACAAAATAATTCGTTCTGTAGCATAAAATATGCTAAGATGACATAAAAAAAGATAATTTTTTTGTTATTATTTTTATTTAGATACATCTAACAAAAACATTTTTTTTAATTTTAAGACAGACTAAGTATAATCTACCGAATCTTGCACATCTTCATCCATTTTCTGCTTTTTGGCCGATGGTTTCATGAAAAACCTGTCCAAACTCCTTCTCATTATTTCCTGTTTCATTTCAACAGAAATCACCTTCCTGCTTTTTTTAGAAGCCATGATATGAAAAAAATATTGAGTTTAACTTAAAAGGACGACTGCCGTGATACGAGCGTGATTTAATTCGTAATGAAGAACGATTGCCACGATACGGCGCAGTGACTAACGACTGCCTGCAATGCCTGCGCGGGAGTATGCAATACATCGGCAGCGATCGTGGAAGCTCGGGCGAAGCAGTCGTGGATGCTCCGGCGACTTCGTTGTGTGAAACGAAGTTCATTGTATGAATCGTGAAATGAACGAACAGGAAGTTCGTTGTGTGCAGCGTTCGCTGTGCGAGGCGTTCGTTGTGTGAGGCACCACTGTATTTGAATATTAAATGATCATTTTGTTGTGCTCAGCAGAGAATCAAACACATGGCCTTCTGATAGCGAGTCTATAGTGTTATCCACTAGATTGCAGACCGGTCGAGCGTTAGATTGATCATTAAAGTATTGCTTCATCGTAAATGTAAAATAATTACAAAAACATGTTTATTCTAGATTTTAAGTTTATTTTATACCTTACTACATAAGGCAGGCTCTGTACCCTGAGTATGAATTTTTTCACTTTACTCGAAGTGTTGAGTATTCGAGAAAAATGTATGTGAACTTGTAAAGCACCTCTGGCAAAACAAGTTTCGAAACCTTTTTTGCCAGGAGTGCTTTACAAGTTCACATACGTTTTTCTCCAATACGCAATACTTCGAGTAAAGTGAAAAAACTCGTACTCAGGGTCCTGTTTGTAATAACCAAAAACTTGCAGCATTTTAATCAGATGTATTTCACAATGGAGTCTATACTTTGGATACAGACAAAACAATGGGCTCTTCACAAATTCCATAGACAATAAAATTTTGACATCTCATGGACGGGGTGCTTGTAAAAAGACAAATAAGTACCATCAGTGCTATTCTTAGTCATTTTGGTCGTTAGTTGAACCCACGCTTTGACAAACTAATGATGCTGGGCTGGAAGTCTCATCACCACGGTCATTCTTACCTACCAAATGTTGGTAATATTTGTATAAAGACAAATCAGCTGTTCACTTGCGGCCATCTTGGATTCACAGGTCTTCATACCAATGCATCATTAGTTTGTCAAAGCGCAGGCTCAACGGACGACTAAAATATCTAAGAATAGCACCGTATGTTAGTCCTGAACTTATACATTGGTATGTGGCTCACCACCCATACTGTAAAAAATAGTTCACTTGGCCAATATCATCCCATGTTTTTAGGGACGGTCGGCAAGAGTTGCAGAGCTTATGTTCATTTGAGATTTGAGTTTTTATGTTCTAAGTTCACATGCAGCATGTGTAAGTGCACACTTAGGAATGTCTGCTTGTGGGCATACATTTAATATCTTTGTAACTTTGATTAGATTTGATCAATTATTGAGCTAAAGACCGTTGAATGAATAAAAAAATATTAATTTGTGCTGAGCCCATTGTAACGTCTCCCGGCCAAGTTGCTAGGGAGAAAGCAAACTAAGATTTTGTCATTGGTTGCTAAGGACCCTAGTCAAATAGATCCGTGACAATTATACTCTGAGAAAAAATGTAATTTGGCTAAAAGTGATTGGTCGTTATGAGCAGATTCTATTAAAGTTAAATATTATGTGCATGTTTTTTTATATAATCTTTTTTATTTACAAAATAAATAACAATATGACATGATGTAAATAATAAATTAAATTAAATTTTAATAAATTCAATTTCAGTGTCTATTTTTTCTAGTGTTAAAAACATTTAATCCATAGATGAACAATCGTTTTATTTGCATTCCAAATGGTGATAACAAGATAAAAACAGATATTGTGTTGCCATGTCAAAAGCTAGATTAAAAAGAAAGATTGAATAACTAATTACCTTTTCAGACGGTCCGGTTTTGGTCAGGATCCAGTCACAAAATGTATGGGATCACTAGACAAACTGTGTGAAAACAAATATACATCTCCATACACTGCTAGACTTGCGATCCAGCTTTGGATTGTGTCGTGTCAATGGAAATACACCATTTTTAACCATAAACAATAACAGATGGTTCATTCAAAAATATAAATGAACAATAATTATTTATACCTAACAAAGTTTTGACATCATTTTGTATTTCAATACCTTAAGAGGGAGTTATAGATACACGGAATTCGTAAAAAATCGTAAAATTCGTAATCTGTTGATAAATGTCGTAACTAAATAAGGTTAGCACTTTTTTATAATGTTTAACTTTGACTGTGTGCCGGCAGATGTGCTAGCTAAAATAATAATATTTTTTTCTACAATTCCACACTAAGACGGCCAGACCCTACCAATACATTGATATTATTCACTTTGTCTGCTATCCGGTCATTATAATACATTGGCATACTGTCAAACGTAGGGATCTCCAAATCGAGGTTATTTAAAAAAATAAAAAATAGGCTGATTTAATTGGTGAGCGCTGTTTTTATGTGTTACAAAGCGCCAATTGTCAAGCAAGACCCAGTTGCTGGATAAAGTAAAGCTGGATGGACCTTTGGTGACCGGTCATTGGGAAAGGTTTTTTCGTTCACACGAAATTTCGTTCAAACGACTTTCGGTCACATATAGATGTGCTCCACAGAATATCTTAGAAAACCTGTTCGTTAACAAACTATTTATTTTCACGATTCGTTATTTCGACAATTAAAAAAAAATAATGATTTATTTGGTGAGCGTTGTTTTTGTGTGTATCACACCTCAAGAGCCCTCTGCGAGCTTGGTCGTCGCTCTAGAAAGCGCCAATTCTCAAGCAAGACCCAGTGGCTGTAAGGCTGGATAGACCTTTTGATGACCGGTCTTTGGTCAAGGTTTATGAATTTTCAACCCAGCGACGAGAAAATTTGAAAATATAAATGTTTTTTTTTTTGCTCCACCGGGAATCGTACCCACAACCTTCCATTCAGAGTTCGAAGTGTTACTACTGAACTACAAACAGGTCACAATTAACTGTCAATTTTATTTTGAAATATCATTAATTGAAATCTTTGAATTGTTTTGAAAATAATACAAAATGTATATATTAAGTTTTGGAGCTATCCCATCAATGTACAAAAAAAAAAACAGTGTGTTAGTTTTTCTCACACCACTACACAAACTGACACATGCATATATTTTTTATCACTCACAAGGGTTGACGCAAATGCAGTCTGTCAATATAAATTAATATTTAAAGAGATATCAAAGGTGAGTAATTTTAAAAGAAATAATGCCTATAATTATTAACCTTAACTAGTTGTTTGGTATGAGGCTGACAACCATACAGAAAAAAACTTGGTTCACTTTTGCAATTGCCACCCCGATTTCAAAACAGGGCGATAAGAGTTGCTAAGTTCATGTTCATGTGAGATTTGGTTTATTTTGTAGATAAAGACACATAAAAAGGCAGACCGGCCCGCAGTCTAGTGGTTAAAACTTTGAATCCGGATCGGAAGGAAGTGGGTTCGAATTCCGGCGGAGCTCAAAAAAAAGATTTCATTTTTAATATTTGCTCTTCGTTGGGTTGCAAAATTAATCTGTCTTTGTCAAAGGTCGGTCACCATAGGTCGATCCGGCTTTACACCAACTGGGTCTTGCATGAGAATTGGAGCTTTCTACAGCGACGACCAAGCTCGCAGAGGGCTCGAAGGAGGAGGGTGTGATTCACACAAAAACAGCGCTCACCGAATAAATCATCCTGATATTATATTTTTTACTGTTATTGTACAACATGTGTAAACACGAACTTAAATGTGCCTGCTTGTGGTTATGCATTAAATATGAGCCGTAAATGGCAATAGCGATTTATAGATTATAGATTTTGAGCTAAACCAAAGTAATGAAAAAAAAAATTAAAATTAATTTCACGCATGAAGACAATATATTTTTGACAGCCCTACATAAGAAAACACCTGCATCTCAAATAACAATAATAGCACAACATGGCCAGCAGAATATCGTCAGCGAGGAAAAAGTTATACCAACAAAAGGTACCTACCTACTTCTTGTATAATAAATAATAATATTTCTTAGAATTCGACATTTTTTTTCCAAATGCGTGCAAAAAGATCGGTCCTTAGTCTATTGACTACGCTTCCAACTCTTAATCGGAAGGTTGTAAGTTCAATTCCCGGCGGAGCACAGAACGCAACTAAGCTACACATTATGTGTAGTTACACTATAAAGTTAGTAGTTACATAGTTATTTTTTATAGTTAGAAGTTACAGTATTTAGTGTCACTTCGGGATTCGGGACCTATTTATTTTTAGAGGTAAAGTGGCCGGCTTTACACCAACCACTTCATTTGAAGTGGGGGTTTCCCAGCTCCCGAGGGGGCTGGTTCTCATTTCTTGTGAAGGCTGAGTAAGCCTTGAGATCGAACCCTTGCTCTCGGCATGGAATGCAAGCATTCTACCAATTGAGCTATCGACATTTTTACGAGCTTGGTCATCGTCGCTACAAAGCGCCAATTGTCAAGCAAGACCCAGTTGCTGGATAAAGTAAAGCTGGATGGACCTTTGGTGACCGGTCATTGGGAAAGGTTTTTTCGTTCACACGAAATTTCGTTCAAACGACTTTCGGTCACATATAGATGTGCTCCACAGAATATCTTAGAAAACCTGTTCGTTAACAAACTATTTATTTTCACGATTCGTTATTTCGACAATTAAAAAAAAATAATGATTTATTTGGTGAGCGTTGTTTTTGTGTGTATCACACCTCAAGAGCCCTCTGCGAGCTTGGTCGTCGCTGTAGAAATTACCAATTCTTAAGCAAGACCCAGTTGCTCTAATGCTGGATGGACCTTTAGTGACCGGGCTTTGGGAAAGGTATATGATTTTTTGTCACCAAGCAAAGGGCATATTTGAAAATATAAATGGTACTTATATTTTTTTGTGCTCCGCTGGAATTCGAACCCACAATAATAATAATAACATTAGGATGATTTATTTGGTGAGCGCTGTTTTTTTGTGTATCACACCTCAAGAGCCCTCTAAACACAATCTTCCATTTACGAGTCAGAAGTGTAAATCATAAGACTACGGACCGGTTGAATACCATATATTGTATGTGACCGAAATGTCATTGACCGAAATGTCGTTGACCGAAAAGTCGTTGGCCGAAAAGTCGTGTGGACGAAGTGTCGTGTGACCGATTTGTCTATGGCCGAGTTGTCTTTGAACGGGTTGTCGTTGACCGATTTGTCTTTGACCGAAATGTCGTTAGCCGAAAAGTCGTGTGGACGGAGTGTCGTGTGACCGACTTGTCTATGGCCGGGTCTTTGGACGGGTTGTCGTTGACCGATTTGTCTTGGACCGAAATGTCGTTGGCCGAAAAGTCGTGTGGACGGAGTGTCGTGTGACCGACTTGTCTATGGCCGGGTCTTTGGACGGGCTGTCGTTGACCGATTTGTCTTTGACCGAAATGTCGTTGGCCGAAAAGTCGTGTGGACGGAGTGTCGTGTGACCGACTTGTCTATGGCCGAGTTGTCTTTGGACAGGTTGTCGTTGACCGATTTGTCTTTGACCGAAATGTCGTTGGCCGAAAAGTCGTGTGGACGGAGTGTCGTGTGACCGACTTGTCTTTGGACGGGTTGTCGTTGACCGATTTGTCTTTGACCGAAATGTCATTGGCCGAAAAGTCGTGTGGACGGAGTGTCGTGTGACCGACTTGTCTTTGGACGGGTTGTCGTTGACCGATTTGTCTTTGACCGAAATGTCATTGGCCGAAAAGTCGTGTGGACGGAGTGTCATGTGACCGACTTGTCTTTGGACGGGTTGTCGTTGACCGATTTGTCTTTGACCGAAATGTCATTGGCCGAAAAGTCGTGTGGACGGAGTGTCATGTGACCGACTTGTCTTTGGACGGGTTGTCGTTGACCGATTTGTCTTTGACCGAAATGTCATTGGCCGAAAAGTCGTGTGG
This sequence comes from Agapetus fuscipes, assembly GCA_951799405.1. Lineage (NCBI taxonomy): Eukaryota > Metazoa > Arthropoda > Insecta > Trichoptera > Glossosomatidae > Agapetus > Agapetus fuscipes. The sequence goes on from OX637352.1 coordinate 12,863,615, forward strand.
ACGGAGTGTCGTGTGACCGACTTGTCTTTGGACGGGTTGTCGTTGACCGATTTGTCTTTGACCGAAATGTTGTTGGCCGAAAAGTCGTGTGGACGGAGTGTCGTGTGACCGACTTGTCTATGGCCGGGTCTTTGGACGGGCTGTCGTTGACCGATTTGTCTTTGACCGAAATGTCGTTGACCGAAAAGTCGTTGGTCGAAAAGTCGTGTGGACGAAGTGTCGTGTGACCGATTTGTCTATGGCCGAGTTGTCTTTGGACGGGTTGTCGTTGACCGATTTGTCTTTGACCGAAATGTCGTTGGCCGAAAAGTCGTGTAGACGAAGTGTCGTGTGACCGATTTGTCTATGGCCGAGTTGTTGTTGGACGAGTTGTCGTTGACCGATTTGTCTTTGACCGAAATTTCGTTTGCCGAAAAGTCGTGAGGACGAAGTGTCGTGTGACCGATTTGTCTATGGCCGAGTAATCGTTGGACGAATTGTCTTTTATCGATATGTCGTGGAATCCTGAAAATGAATACAAAATTATATTATTATCGACTCTATCGACTCGACATGGTGTTCATGTCTCTTTTCCGTCGTACCGTCAACATATATCGGAATTTTTACGCGTATTCTGTATATTTTATTTACACATATACCTATTGCATATTTTATACGTATATAATATGTGAACATAATGTATACATGTGTCCCGATCGGTCTTCAAGAAAACTGTTTTTTCACCTCTGTCGGCCTAACCATCAAATTGGATAGGCCAACGCCATCTATGTAAAAAATAGAAAATTAACAAAAATCGAAAATTACAAGAGGCCTTTACATGTTACCTCTTTTTGTTAGACAAATAAAATATGTACGAAAACAATTAAAAACATTTGTTTCACTTAACCACGATGTGATATTTGCGGAAAATGATCAGGAGGAACTAAAAACGCGTACAAAAAAATATTACGTAAACACATTTTGAAACAAAATTTATAACTCAGTAAATAAGTAAAAAATGAATTTTCGAAAATCGTCTCAATTTAACTGAATAAATACTTTATCGAAAAATGAAATATTTGGCATTGAAATATTTATGAATAACAAGTGAGTCGCGCTGGAAAGTCAGCCTTTTTTAAATGGTTTTTGGCATATTACCAGCTGATTTGAAGGAAAAAAAAATAAAAAAAAATATTTTCAATTCTTTTAAATATATAGAAAGCTAACCCTATAAATATTTTTTTGAATAGCCAAAGTTGTTTTTGGTCTCAAATACACCTTAAAGGTAAAACTGAATAATTGACATATTAAGCTAACATGGGTTTCTCAGATAAATGCACCTTTTTTCCTGTTTTCTACGAGATAAAACACTGAAAAAAGGGTAAAAATCCTATAGTTTAGAAGTTTTTTATGATAATTTCCTTTTAATTAGTTCGCTTACTATGAGAAGTTACTCCCTATAAAATGTTTTATCCACGATTTCTCAATCAATGAATCAGCACTTATTCAGTTTTACCTTTAAGGTGGCGATTTCAAGACATAAAAAGTTTCGCCCGTCTGGCGCTAGATGTCTATCTATTTACAAGAAAATTAATTAAAAATTCATAGCAGGTGGTACTAGTGTAAAAGAGTAATCCGATACGCTCACACTATGGATCAACACAAAAGACATAGACACGGTGTACGTCTATCAATTAATAATTCATTATTTAATATTTAAATAAATTATGAATTAATAATTACACAATGGCATCTGTTGAACCAAGGTCAAAGATGTCGATAAGAGAGTCCTGGAGGATTGTGGTGCGGGAGGTCTGAGCCTTCAAGGCTTTTGAGCCGAAAAAAGTACAGTTAGTACTTAGGTTGCCTGGAAACTGATAATAACAAGACCTCGTTTGTATGTAGGGGACGCCATAGGGTGTACTCTTTTTTGATGCACAAATCGGCTCAGATGCTCCATCTATATCTTTTGTGTCATCATACAGGCTCGTACCCTCTAGGATCCTTGCCTAAAATAGCTCCATCACTACCTATATGTTATTTCACATAATATTTTCAGGTACAATGTGAAAAACTATTATTCTGTCCTGTCCGCAACGTCCTTTATTATTTGACAGATAATGGGGCGCATTCCGGACAAGACCTCGCATTATTTGAGTATTACAAACATATAAAAATTCACAATTATGCTTGAGGACCTATAATCTATAATCTAAGCTGCAGAGATATGTTAACATTTAAGGCTCATATGAAATGCATGCCTACAGACAGGCACATGTAGGTTCGCGCCTACACATTCTGCATGTGTGCATACAAATAAACCAAACCTCACATGAACATAAACCTTGCAACTCCTGCCGCCGTTCCCTGAACCGGGGTGGATTTTTACAGCAGGGGTGGTCAGCCTCATGCCAACCTATCAATTGCAATAATTCTTATGTCTGGTGAATAGAAATCCCATTTCAATTGAAGTGGTTGGCTTAAGGCCGGCGCCCTTACCTGCAAAAATAAATAGTATCCACTCGTCACATGCAAACCCTTTGGGGAGAACGCGGCAAGAAGTTACACTATATGCGTAGCTTAGTAACGAGGAACTCTTTCACCTTACTTTTAGAGGTCTATTTTTTACTCGTTACTGAGTCTGACTCTCCGAGTTAAAGGGTGCTGCGCGAAGACATCGGTGCGGCTCATTGGTACATGAAATAGATCATGAACTCGCCCCCGTAATAGTTGGATACAAACAAAAGACCCTCCAACAGGGTGGGACTGTCTGTTAAACCATTGATGACCTTATGCGTCAGCAAATATACCTTTGGCAATAACTCAGACAAAAAGAAGCTTACTTGCGTTATTTTTTACAGTTGAAAATACCAGGTCTAAATCATCTATTCATTGTAAGTACTACTATGAAGCAGTTTTCTTAGTGACTACTACATCCTTATCGTCTTGGAGTATTGCTGACATCCCGTAGATAGAAATGACTGTGGCTATCATGGCATACATGACCAGTTGGTTCGTGGTCACCAGCCGGAACTTCTCTTCTCTAACTCTGCTGGTTTCCTTCTTTTGGACGACCTTCCTCGACTTCTCAAACATCGCGCCATAGTGGGAGCTCGTCCTGGAAGTGAACACATAAAAGTGAGGTTAGGAATACAGCAATCCCGTCCATTGAGAGAAGCTAGCTTCCGGCATTGTAACGTACCGTTACGAATGTGTAATTGTATGTCTGTGTAAGTTGGTGTGAGTCTATGAAGTCTCTAGATGTAAGTGTTTAAAAAATTGTATTTGTTCCATATTGTGTGTGGTCAGCCTCATACTAACCTACAATAAGTCAAGGAATAAATCGTGCAAAATAGATAACCACAATTTTTATTAAATTGAACCCGGTAAAATCATAGCAACACCAACCTGCGCTGCCAAACACCCCAGAATATTTAATTATCATGTGAAATCCTATGTTTTCTTGCTTTCTCCATCTTGTGTTTTGACACCCAATAATTACACATGTCGACGTGTTTTATAATAATGTCATTTTTCTTTCAAAATTGACAAATACACCGTCCATAACAATCGCGATGTTTCACAGACCTTTTGCCTGTTAACAGTGTGGTGACATTCGGAATAGCATTGTTCTCTTTCTAACTAAGGAAGATTTGTGAAGAGGAAGATTGAAATGGATACTGTAACTGTAACTCTGTCGCCATTGTGCTAGGTGTGGCTAGAGCCTCAGCAGATTTGCCTCCATTTTTTTCTATCCTTGCATACCTCTTCCAATTCATTCATATCCATCACCTTTTCATTCATTTCCTTATCTAACATTCGCTTTGTACATCCCATTTTTTCACAATTTCACCAATCTGATCCAGCCATACTTTTTTCAGTCTTCCCTTTCCTCTTTTCCCGTTTGCATTGAAATAGTTTAGGGTCCTTGGCAAATTAAGTTAATGCTACTATCTGTGACATGTAAAACAAACTTTACTCTCACCATTCATCAAAGTCATAGATGGGTGTTTTCCCCTCCTTGGGTATTTTGGTCCTCCGCTCTCTGGACTCGTAGAACTTGGCCATGGGGTCTTCAGGGGTCTTGTCGTACTCGTCCCTGTTTACTTGTATACCTAAGCTGATCCCTGAAACAACAAATCCATACAAAACATTTGAAGCAACCATAATACTGGGAAGAGGAACATAAGATACTCGTATCTAATCTATAATCTAAGTTTCAAAGATATATTTTAATATTGAGTGAGCGCTGTTTTTGTGTGTATCACACCTCAAGAGCCCTCTGCAAGCTTGATCGTCGCTGTAGAAAGCGCCAATTCTCAAGCAAGACCCAGTTACTGTAAGGCTGGATGGACCTTTGGTGCCCGGTCTTTGTTGAAGAGTGTATTTCCTTCCATTTACGAATCAGAAGTGTTAACCACTAGACTTCGGACCGGTTGAAGCATCCATAATCCTGGGAAGAGAAACACAAAAGCTGTAAACTAAAATCTAAGTTTTAAAGATATATTATATTTACAATTCATAATACATGCATTCCCACAAGCAGAGGTGTATGATTTTGCCCTTAAACATGCCACATGTAAGCTTACAAAATAAAAACCCAAATCTTAAATGAGCATAAGCCCTGCAACTCTTGCTGACCTTCCCTGAAACAGGGGTCCCAAAGTGAACCATTTTTTACAGTATGAGTGGTCAGCCTCATACCAATATATAAGTCAAGGAATCATCAACGGCTTAATTGACAGTCCCACCCTGTTGGGAGAGCTACAGGTTGTATGTGCCTGACGACTACACCCGAGGGCGAGGACATGATTTATTTCATGTACCGAAAAGCGTAAGCTCAAACTTATATGAACTTATATGAAAAAATGGAGGCAGCTCTGCAGAGGCTCTGGCCACCCCTAGCGGAATGGTGACAGAGTTACAGTTACAGATTTCCTATGAATCTTAAATGTAATATATCTTTGCAACTTAGATTATAGATGACCTTATGAGAGAGCACCATAAGGGAACCGTTGCACCTGGTTTCCAGGCTCCTGAATCCAGTCTCCCGAAGTAGCTCCTCATTAAGCATGAATTGTGTATAATTTCCACACAGCCTGTAAGAGTTGACATAAAATAAAATTTACAGGATCACACTTTTAGTAATGTTGAGGTTGGTATGAGGCTGACCACCCATACTGTAAAAAATGGTTCACTTTGCCAATGTCACCCCTGTTTCAGGGAAGGTCAACAAGAGTTGTAGGGCTTATGTCCATTTGAGAATTGGGTTTTTTATATTGTGGGTCTACATGCGGCATGTGTGAGCGCGAAATTATGCGTGTCTGCTTGTGGGAATGCATTCAATATGAATCTCAAATGATACATATCCTTGCAGCTTAGATTTAGAGGTTTGCTTTCTGACTACAACCCTAACAGGTGCAGGTTGGTTTGAGAAGGGAAGAAACATGAATTCACCGACCTCTGTCGTACAGTCTTTTGGTTTTGATGTTCCCGAGCACCTCGTAAGCCTCTGTTATTGATCTAAACTTGATCTCAGCCTCTGCGTCCTGAAACATTAAATGACAAATTACACTTTATAATAGTTCAAGTAAATAAAAAAATAATTAATAAAAACAGTACTTTTCTCACCTATTTTTTGATCTACCTAACAGTGGTGAAGGGTGCCATACAACTCGATTCCCATCGGTTTCCCTTTTAAAATGAGGCAAAAATGATAATAAAGTAGACTGCATGGTTTCAATGGGGAAAAAATATGTATTGTTTCTTTGGTTTTAAATGTATTTTTTTACTTTGTGCCTATATTTTTAACTACTTTGTTGCCTCATTTTAAAAGGGAAGCCGATGGGAATTGAGTTGTATGGCACCCTTCGCCACTGCTACCTTATTGACGTTTATCCGGTGCTTAGTAAAGGCAGATGAACTTTTCAACTTAGTAAAGATAATATTTGAAAATAAAATATATACCGACGGTTAAAAGGCAGTACCTAAGGCAATAACCGACATTTTGGTCAAAAATTAATTATGAATGCTATCCTACATATTTGAAATTTTCCACTCTTTCTAATGCGCTAACTCCCATAGCTCTACGATGATTTTTGTGTTGTTTATGCCCAAGCAAACGACTGCGATTTCGAAGTATGGTTTTGGTGTAACCGACAAGATTTTGGCCTTTTTGTCCTAAAGGCGCTTGTGACATAAAAAATCGTAAAACCACATTAATAGGAATGCCAATAAATGCCTTTGTTTTTTTTAATTTTAGAGCTGTTTTGATTTAACGATATGATAAAAAATAAAAAAGTTAAGCCATTTTCCTGCAATCTCAAACTTTAAACTGCTCTCCTGAAAAATTTAGTTTATGTTGCTTAACCGTCTGTATGTACTGCCTTTTAACCGTCGATATATATTTTCTAGTACTCTGCCGGAATCGAATCAAACTCACGACTTTCCAATCACGAATCCAAAGCTGTAACCACTAGACTGCAGGCCAGTCGCAGCTGTTCGCAAACTGTGTTCTATCACAGTTTGACAGAAAAACATTGTCAACATAATAGAAAATATAAAGGCAAAATTTTACAAAGAAATCAAACTCATATTATAAGTTATCCTATATGGAATATATGTTCATCATCTTGTAAAGGCAGTGCCTTGTTGTGCCATACATTTGTCTCTGTTGGTTGCCATCCTCTTGAACTGCAAATATGACATCTATGAGTCGCTTCAAATCCTAGAAGAATTAAGTTCTTGAGCGGCCTCTTTTTTTTTTTTAAGAAATCCTGTACAGGAGACTCCCTAGATTCTAGAGACTCTAGGGGTCTATGACACTCGTTGTAGTGCCGCAGAGGTGTACAAGCTTGGTTGTCGCTACAAAGCGCCACTACTCAAGCAAGACCCAGTTGCTGTAAGGCTGGATGGACCTTTGGTGACCGGTCATTGGTAAAGGTTTTATGAATTTTTCAACCCAGCGAAGAGCAAATTTGAAAATATAAATGGTATATTTTTTGTGCTCCGCCGGGATTCGAACCCACAACCTTCCCATTCAGAGTCCGCAGTGTTACCACTGAGCTACGGACCGGTCTTGTTTGCCATCAAAAGATTTTTCCTTCAAACATGTTGATAAGAAAGGTGCTATGTCTATTCAAGTGTCCTATTTTATCTATATTAGGTTTTCCTCTTCAAAATTTGACTTGTATGTTTTCAAATTATTTTAATTATTAAATATGAATACCTACCATCATGTCCGGTCGATAGCTCAGGTGTTAGAGTACTTGCATTCCATGCCGAGAGCTCGGGTTCGAATCCCACCGAGGCGAGGGTGTCAGAAATGATTTCCCGTTTCGGTGTTTATTTCAAACCCCAAAATAAAATACCGGCAAGGTTTACTCAGCCTTCACAAGAAATGAGTACCAGCACTCTCGGGAGCTGGGAAACCTCCACTTCAACTGAAGTGGTTGGCGTAAGGCCGGCCCCCTTACCTGTAAAAATAAATAGGTTCAACTCGCCACATGCGACCCCTTCGGGGATAACGCGGCAAGAAGTTACGCTATATGTGTAGCTTACTTGCGTTTTTTTTTTGCGTACCTACCACATTTTTGTCTGGATGACAAATCTTGGAGAGGCGATAGTAGGCCGCCTTGATCTCCGCTTGAGTAGCCTTGGGCGTGATCCCCAAGGCGTCGTAGTGGGAAACCTTTGCTTGAGACTGGCAACTCAGGGACAGACAGCGCTCACTGCAACACCGCACTAGCCAGCGGTGGCCGGGAAACTTGAGCATCTCGATAGCCTTAAATTAAAAAAAAACAATAACAACATTAGAATTATATTTTTGAATTTTTGACAGATGCCATCGATCACGTCATAGTTCAAAGATGTGTTTTTAAACCAAACATTATTTCATAGACAATAATTTTTCAAACACAAATTGTTAAAGAATTGTCTTCTTTTTTTAAAAGTCTATACCTACCAAGATGAACTCGGCACCATTTTGAATTTTATTTTATTTTCTCTACGGATAAACGTCACACTTGCATGAGACTGCAATCCTTAGCAACCGAAAAACGCATATTTGTTTGCCTTTTCCTTATCAACCTGGCCGTATAACTTCATAACTTTTTTAGCATTTTCAGATACTCAAATCTCATTGTGTTCTTTTATACAAAATCATAAATACTTAATAATTCAAGGTATTTTATTTTAAAAGATATTTATAAAATGAAAACAGTAAAGAATAAAAATAAAGGATGTATTGAAAGCGTAAATCTGTTACGATTATAATGAAAAGTTTCACAAAACAAGTCGTGATAAATGCATAAAAATATAATGTTTTAATGTTGGATAAAATTACATAAATCAAATGGGGCCTTACCTTAGTGTGAAACAGATGTAAGAATAGATGGAAACATAAATCTATGCAAAAATTCAATATGCTTATATAACGGGGTGCCCTTACCTTTGAACTTGAAAAAATATCAACAAATAATTTTAAAGGCCGACTGTCACTTCCTTGTGCCAAATTATTTTTTACACTTTTTGAAGATTTCTCTTGACGTTTTGACACCAGCAAGTGTGTCTTTCTTGTCTTTCGTGGCGATTTCAAAGTAAAATTTGAAACGCCAGTGTAGAGTGAGGAAAAGTAGTTTTTTTATATAGCAGCCCGAAAGGAGACTTTCCATTGTCATCATTTTACACACCATATTTTAAAGTACCTATCATTCAATATTTATTGTGCTATTTAAAACAATACAGAGTATTTAAAATATATGAAAACTTCTTCAAATATTGAAGGTTTTTAAAGATCGTATTGAAAATATTCATTTTTATTCAAGTACAAATTTTGTGTATAGTGTGTAAATAGAATTGCTAAAAAATCGTGGCGACCAAAATATTTTTCTGACATCTTCAAAGCAGAGCCTTCACTTAAAGTTACGTTTTATTTAATAATAAGCGCAGTTTTTATTCCAGGGGTGTAATATTTAAAGCCTAAAGATGCCGCAGGACGATCACATGGGGGTGGAGGACACCCCCATGTCCCAGAGGCTGACAAACGATGACTTCAGGAAACTCCTGATGACTCCAAGACATACTCCTTCGGGATCTGGTTCTTCGCATCCGGTAGGATCCGTAAGAGAAGCTATTGCAAATGCCAGGTAAGGAATATCTAGTAAACAAACAGCAATAAAAAACCTTCAGTTTGTAAGTCAGGATATAAAGCAATGAAATGCAACTAAGCTACATAAATGGTGCAACTTCTTACCGCGTTGTCCTCAAAGGTCTCGCAGGAACTTATCTATTTTCACAGGTTATGTCCGGTCGATAACTCAGTTGGTAGAGTGCTTGCATTCCATGCCGAGAGCCCGGGTTAGAACCCACCGAGGGTGTCGGAAATGATTCCCGTTTCGGTGTTTGTTTCAAGCCCCAAAATAAAATTTCATTAGTACCAGCCCTCTTGGCAGCTGGGAAACCCCCACTTCACCTAAAGTGGTTGGCGTAAGGCCTTACTTAAGTGCCTTAAGTAAGGCCTTACTTAAGGCACTTAAGTACCTGTAAAAAAATAGGTTCCTCTCGCCACATTCCAAACCTTTCGGGGATAACGCGGCAAGAAGTTACACTATATGTGTAGCTTAGTTGCGTTTGCGTTTTTATCAGGCCAGCTTTACGACTATCATTTCACTTAGCAAGCATTTACCATCTCCCGAGGTTGTGAATGTGTGAAAAGGCTGAGTAAGCCTTGCTGGTATTTTTATTTTGGGTTTGAAATAAACACTGAAACGGGATATTATTTCTGACACCCTCGGTGGGGATCAAACCCTAACCTTCTGGATTGAAAGAAAATCTGTGGCCGAGTTATCAGTCAACGACGATACCATGTTGAAAGCACCGGTCCTCATCAGATTACCGAAGTTAAGCAACATTGGGCGCGGATGCTACTTGGATGGGTGACCGCTAGGTACACCGCTTGTTGTTGGCATTTCTTGGACCGGTCCGTAGTCCAGTGGCAACACTTCAGACTCGTAAATGGAAGGTTGTGGATTCGAATCCCGGCGCAGCACAAAAATATGCCATTTATATTTCCAAATGTGCTCTTTGCTGGTTTGAAAAATTCATAAACCTTTACCAATCCAACCTTACAACAACTGGGTCTTGCTTGAGAATTGGCGCTTTCTACAGTGATGCCCAAGCTCGCAGAGGGCTCTTGAGGTGTGATACACACAAAAACAGCGCTCACCAAATAAATCATCCTAATATTATTATTATCATTTATTATTATGACCGAGCTGTTTGTGACTGAAATGTCATTGACCGAAAAGTCATGTGACTGATTTGTCAATGTACGACCGGTACAATGTAGTGGCAACGCTTCAACCTCGTAAATGGAAAGTTGCAGGTTTGAATCTCGGCGGAGCACAAAATATACCATTTATATTTCCAAATGTGCTCTTCGCTGGGTTGAAAAATTCATAAACCTTTACCAAAGACTGGTTACCAAAGTTCCATCCAGCCTTACAGCAACTAGGTCTTGCTTGAGAATTGGTGCTTTCTACAGTGACGCCCAAGCTCGCAGAGGGCTCTTGAGGTGTAATACACACAACAAAAGCGCTCACCAAATAAATCATCCTAATATTATTAATATTATGAGCTATCTGGGCGAGTTATCTTTGTCCAATTTGTTGTGACACGGTTAAAAAATACACAGCGTAAAATTGTACTTTCTAGTGCCATGCCCCCTCCCGATGCCGAAGACCGCGGCGAACTGCGTCGCAAGAAGAAATCCTTTTACGCCGCGCTCAAGAAGCAGGAAGACAACAAGCTGGCCGAGCTGGCCGAGAAGTACCGGGACAGGGCGAGGGAGAGGCGGGACGGGGACAACCCCGACTATAATCCCGAGGAGCCAGCGGCCGGGGCGGGGAGCGCTTACAGAGCCGTGGCTCCTGATGTAAAGTCGGGGCTTGACGCTAAAGAGAGACGCAGGCAGATGATTCAGGTAAAACACAACTAAGCTACACATACAGTGTAACTTCTTGCCGCGTTATCCCCGAAGGGTTTTGCATGTGGCGAGTGGAACCAATTTATTTTTATAGGTAAGGAGGCCGGCCTTAAGCCAACCACTTCAGTTGCAGTGAGGGTTTCCCATCTCCCGAAAGGGCTGGTACTCATTTCTTGTAAAGTCTGAGTAAACCTTGCCAGTATCTTATTTTGGGTTTTGAAATAAACACCGAAACGGGAAATCATTTTTGTCACCGACGGAATTCAAACCCGAGCTCTCGGCATGGAATGCAAGCACTCTACCAACTAAGCTGTCGACCGGAACATTGTATGTTCTAAATTAGAGTACGCTGTCGAGGTTGGGGCCCTATATCAGCCAAAGTATAAGTATAATACGAAGAAATAGTATTTGACTAAAATACTATCTTTTTTTAGTTTGTGGACTTTCGGACATGTGATATCCATCGACACATACCTTTGCAACTCAGATTTTAGATGTTCAAGCCGTTCATTTCTCGGTCTTCCCTTTCCTTGTTTTTCCTTTCACGTTTCTTTTGTATAATACACTGCATCAGTCTTTCATCATCCATTCTTTATACATCTATTGTTTATGATTATGAATTGGTTATGAATTAGTGCGGTGTACGAGAATATGAGAGTGAACGTGCAAAATAATACAATGAGAAGTTTTTCCTTTTACGTTTTCTTCTGTATTTATTTTTTGTAGAAAGCCTGTGCGGGAGACTCCCTAGATTCAAGAGACTCTAGGGGTCTATGACACTTGTTATAGTGCCACAGAGGTGTTGGTGATGTGGCAGTTGTCCTTGTCCGGTTGTAGGGCCTTTAGCTGCGCAGTGCTGTGGTGTGTGTTGCGCTGCGTTGTGTTTTGAGACACTGAGAGGAAATGGCGATTGATATTGGATTTGAAAAAGGTAAGGTTAAATTGGGATGGAAACACAGATACCGGTAACTCATTTCATAAGCGGGCAGTTTGGCAAAGGAATGAGTCCTGAAAACACCAAGTTCTCATAGTTTTGATATCGACTGCAAATGGTTGAATGTGAGCCGTTCCACGAGTTGTCCTTGTTGTGACGAGAGGAGGGGGTATAAGTGAGGATATTTCATCAAAGCAGACGCCAATATAGTACCTATAGAAAAGACTGATCATTCCAACTTTCCTTCTGTGCTCAAGAGGTACACTTTGTCATTCTTTCATCATCCATTCTTTTTACATCTATTGGGAAGCACTGTACAAAATGTGTGTGTGCCTGTGATTCTAGGAATCCAAGTTCTTGGGAGGAGACATGGAGCACACCCACTTGGTGAAGGGGTTGGACTACGCGCTGCTGCAGAAGGTGCGTTCCGAGATCCACGTGAGGGAGGTGGCCCAGGAAGAGGAGATGGAGGAGCTGGTGAGGGACCAGGACAAGCAGCGGCAGGAGCGCGAGAACAAGGAGAAGGAAGAGGTGCGTGCTCATGCTATTCTACTCCGCGATCCTCCTGAGGGAGGATATCCTCCATATGTATGGTGTGAAGTTTGATGTCATAAAAATCATCAAAATATCATCAAAAAAATTTTTTTTGCCTGTAACTGTAACTGCAACTTAACTGTGGCCATTCTGCTAGGGGTGGCAAGAGCATCTGCAGAGCTGCCTCCATTTCTTCATATCCTTACATACCTCTTTAAATTCATTCATATCCTACACCTTTTTCATGCATTTTCTTTTTTTACGCTCACTTTGTACATCCCATTCTTTCACAATCTCCTCAATCTGATCACTCCATACTTTTCTAGTTCGTCCCTTACCTCTTTTTCCTTTCACACCAAAAGGCAGTAGGGCATAACCGACAGAAACTAAATTGTTCTAAAGTTTGAGATTGCAGAAAAATGGATATCTTTTTTATTTTTTATCATATCGTTAAAATCAAAACAACTCTAAAATTAAAAAAAAATAAAAGCATTTATTGGCATTCCTTTTAATGTGGTTTTACGATTTTTTTATGTCACAAGCGCCTTTAGGACAAAAAAAGGCCAAAATCTTGTCGGTTACACCAAAACCATACTTCGAAAACGCAGTTGCTTGCTTGGGCATAAACAACACAAAAATCATCGTAGAGCTACGGGAGTTAGCGCGTTTGAAAGAGCGGAAAATTTCAAGTAGAACAGCATTCACAACTCATTTTTGACCAAAATGTCGCTTATTGCCTTTACTGCTTGCCCCTACTGCCTTTTAACCATCGATGTACTTTGTCAGTCTAATGCAGAAATTGTCCGTAGCACAGAGAAGTAGGATAGTGTAAGTATGAAAATGAATGCGGTACAATTAATGTAATGTTTACTCAACAGGAAGACGAGATGCAGTTCAAAACCAAGATTGGCAGAGACATCTACAAAACCCTGGCTGCTTACAGGTACACTGTAATAAAAACTTATTATATTGTACTGTGAATCATGTTTCTCTGATGTATGGAAGTGAGGTGCGGATGATGATGGATGATTTCTTTCCTGTGGTGCCATTTAATGGTCCAGGACCATCTCAAGGGTGCCATGGCTTCTGGAGAAAAGCAGTGTCTTCAGTCCCTTTCTGAAGGTGGTGGTAGGCTGGTTCGCGGGAACACCAACGGGCAAATTGTTCCAGGCAACCGGCCCGGCCACCGCAAAGCTCCTGTCTGCAAAATTTGTTGTGTTCGCTCTTTTGGGCACTATGACTTTGTTGACAGCAGTGAGGGCAGAGCGTAGTGGTTGTTTTGAAGGCTTATCTAATCTAATCATGGTGAATAAAACCCAAATGAATGCAGTGTGTATGGTAGAAATGACTAGCGGGGCTATTCTTAGACATTTTAGTCGTCGGTTGAGCCCACGCTTTGACAAACTAATGATGCATTTGTATGAAGACCTGTCAATCGTGACAGTCGAGGATTCACATTACATGCATACTCACAAACAGACACATACAAGTTCGCGCTTGCGCATGCCGCATGTGAACCTACAGTACAGAAACCAAGTCTCAAATGGACATACACCCTGCAACTCCTGCCGACCTTCCCTGAAACAGGGGTGACATCGGCAAAGTGAACCATTTTCTACAGCATGGGTGGTCAGCCGCATACCAACCTATAAGTCAAGGAATATATACAACAAATAGCATTTTAGACATAAACAAATGGATAAAAATTAAAATCAAATACAAATTACGAAATTCTAATTTGAAAATTTACAAAAAGTGTGGGAATATGTTTAATATGAATCTTAAATGATATATATCTTTGCAGCTTAGATTTAGATAAGATGAGATTTAGAGCTCGCTTACTAAACATGACAATTCCAGATCCAAGCACGTGGAGCGCAATGAGATGTTCACGGCGGGGCGCATGGCCTACGTGATAGAGCTGGAGGAGGAGACGGGCGGCGGGGAGTCCGACATCCCCACCACCCTGGTGAGGAGCCGCGCCGACGTGCCCACAGCGGAGTCCGACCAGCAGACCCTCACCACCAACGACATCGTCATCAACAAGCTGGCGCAGATCCTGTCCTACCTCAGGCACCGCAGCACCAACAAAAAGTCCAAGGTCATTCTTTCTAGACTGAAGTTTTGTTTCGTTGCTTTGTTTATCTTAAGGTAGGGTTCCACCAAAATCGTGTGCAGCACAATTTGTTACGCACAATTTGTACAGAACTTGGAGAGTGCGCGCACTGCGCCATTTGAATGGAAGCGTCTGTGTCCACCAACAAAGCTGTGCGGAACTTGGGTTCGCGCACAGTGCAGCACATTTTGTTCGCAGCTCGCACAACGCACACGGCGGGCTCGTACCAAAAATTGACAGATGTTTTTCAGGTTATGTCTCTCATAATTATGGTCGAAGTAAAAGTAAAATTTGAAAAATAAACACGCTTTTTCACATATTTTTCGTTTTATTTGCTGCTTAATATTATGGCAATATATTTTATCCTTTTAATTATAGAATGATACAATGTCTACAAAACGTACATTAATTAATTTCGTTGATGTGTTTGAACAGTTTTCGAGATATCTAAAAAAACCTTCTATATTTTTGTAAACTTATAATTTAGGTAATAAATAATTAAAATCAATAAACATGCGTGATTATTTTCATTAATGTCACACTTTTACAAAGAAAATAAATACCAGGATTCATTTCCATTGCTTAAAAAATCGATAGTTTTATCATGATTGGGGAATGGATGACAAGCCATGGCCTAATCCTCAACAATGCTGCTGCCAGGACAGTTTTAGACAGGGAAAGTGCTGTCATATTTCGCCATTGCTGAGAGAGCTGCACTGGCTGAGGGTCCGAGAGAGGGTAGAGTTTAAGCTATTTCTCATTGTCCATGGTGCCTGCCCTTGAGATGGTCCTGGACCATTAAATGGCGCCTCAGGAAATAAATCATCCATCATCATGAGTAAGATGTGTGACTTCCCACCCTGTTGGAGGGCTGCAGGTTGTATGTGCCTGATGACTACACCCGAGGGCGAGGACATAATCTATTTCATGTACTGAAAAGCCGCACTGATGTTGTGGCGCAACACCCTGTGACTCGGAGTATAAAGCTCTTAAATAAGTCTAATGTAGACATTTTTTAGTGTATCTTGTTAAGATTTAAAAATCTAGCAATAGAGTTCCTCCCAGCGTGTTGATTAAAGTATAATTTTACAGGATAAGTCAGGAAAGCACGCAGCCAAGCTGCAAGAGGATTCTATTTATGGTGACATCGGAGACTACGCCCCGAGTAGAGACAACAAGAACGCGTACAGGGACTCCCGCTCCACCAAAGACAAGTACAGAGACGAGGCTTCCAGCAGCAAGAAGCCCAACTACTTTGATAAGCCACTGGAAGTGGAGAAGGACGATGGTGAGTGGAAGTGTGAGAGAGAAGGGGGAACAGTGGGGGATGGACTCACACATTTCAAATGTGTATATCCACTACTGAGAGAGATAACTTTAATACAATATATTTACTCTAATAATAACTACACAGTTAAAATTCATTACTCGAATATAAGACAAACCGTTATAAGAGAACTTACATTATTCTTAACTTTTGTTAGCGACGTAGCTAACGTCTTCACGAGACACCCTCTCTGCATGACAACTGAGGATGAACTGATTTTATTGTTTAATAACAATAAATTTTCATGACATGAAGAGTATATTTTCAAAATATAAATGGTATATTTTTTGTGCTCCGCCGGGATTCGAACCCACAACCTTCAATTTAGGAGTCCAAAGTGTTACCACCGGACTACGGACTGAATTAAATGGTAGATAAGCCAAACAAGCACTGGCCTGTAGGCTACCCTCGTCTCTGGCATATTCTGTTGATAGACCAATAACTGTGATACCATTTTCCAGCCGTCCCCGCATCCAAGGTTCGCGCGGCTTCCTTGCTCTCTCGTCTGGCTGCAGAACCCGAGGGCTACGCGGAGTGCTACCCTGGCCTGCGGGAGATGGACGACGCCATCGATGACTCGGATGATGAGGTGGACTACTCCAAGATGGACGTCGGAAACAAAAAGGGACCCATTGGTAATCAAACGTTGATGTAGTACAAAATTTATTTATGACAGTGTGTCATTGTGCAGGCGCTTGTCCATATGATTGGGAGAAGAGGTGAGTCTTGAGACGTCTTTTGAACAGTCTCTCTAAATCCAGTTCCCCCAGTGAGGCGGGAATAGCATTCCAATGTTGTTCTCATGCTCTCTCCAACGATGCTCTTCTTGTTCTTCCATAAGCTACGCCTCTTGTCCTATTTGAGTGACTGTTGCATGCATTTATGTCATGATCTGACTTCTGTTTTTCGTCACTAAGGACCATAGTCACCCAGACCTGTGACTTGTAGAATAGGAATTTCAGGCTTACACGACCGGTAATTAACACAGGAAAGTTGCTTTCTGGGATATGTTGCCGTAGTTTAAAACTGTTTGGTACATAAGGATTTTTCATAACAGTTTCATCAACATAACATCACAACATCGTCACACTGAAGAAGCTCATCTTAAGTGAATCTTCAGGAAAAACATCTGGAAGCTTCAGCTCCGATAGACCACGGCAACAGATTCTGTAAAGGAACTCTTCAGAAATTTGAATGTTCTGGTTTACTTTTTTCTTATTTTGTAACCATCCACAAGTCATTTCAAGAATGGACTCTGCTTATCTAATGTAATCTAAGTTGCAAAGATATGTTACAATGGGGATTCACATTATATGCATTCTCACAAGCAGACATGTACAATTATATATTAATTAAATAAACAAAGTTTTAATTGCTGGAGTGATGCTTTCCGGGATCTGTTGCCGTGGTCTGTGGGAGCTGGAGTTTCCGGACGTTTCGCCCATTTCTACGATGAAGAAGCCAATCGTAGAAATGGGCTTCTCTTAGAAGATGGGCCCATCATAGAAATGGGCGAAACGTCCGGAAGCTCCAGCTCCCACAGACCACGGCAACAGATCCCGGAAAGCATCACTCCAGCATCATCAGCCGGCCGTGTAAGCCTAAAACTCTTATGCAAAGTTTTAATTCACTTTTATATTTTTGTCTAGCACTTTCGCCTACAAGGCATCATCAGGACAATCATGATGCCTAGATGATGCCTAGATGATGCCTTGTAGGCGAAAGTGCTAGACAAAAATAAAAAAATATAAAACTGAATTAAAACTTTGTTTATTTAATTAACATACAATGGACTTTCACTGTGTAAACCACCAAACCCTTAAAAATATTAGACATGTACAAGTTCGCGCTTACACATGCCGCATGTGAACCTACAACATAAAAACCCAAATCTCAAATGGGTATACACACTGCAACTCTTGCCGTGCTTCTCTGAAACCGGGGTGACATTGGCAAAGTGAACCATTTCTTACAGCATGGGTGGTCAGCCGCATACCAACCAATCATCACTTTTTTTCTCGATGGGTAACGTCACGCTTATATGGTACTACGATCCTTAGCAACTAAAACAATCAATTTATTTGCATTTTCTCTAGCAACCTGGCCACAATGTTGTCTATGTCAATGCATGTATGGACCTTATCATTGGATTGTCTTTCTGTTCATCAGGTCGGTGGGACTTTGACACGCAAGAAGAATACTCGGCGTACATGAACCAGAAGGAAGCCCTGCCCAAGGCTGCGTTCCAGTACGGAGTGAAGACCATGGACGGCCGCAAGACCAGGAAAACCAACAAAGATAAGAACGACAAGGCAGAACTCGACAGGGAATGGCAACAGGTACAAAATCTCTTATTTTTCCTCATCTAAAGAAGAAGTCCAGTATGTAATGTATTAAAGATGAAGCAAAACTCGTTTAGCACTCTAAGATATAAAACCTTCCTTAGTACCATATTTGAAGGGAGAATCTTTAACAAGGCACTGCCTTTAAAAGAGGATGGCAACCAGCGGAGTCAAACGGCTAGCACAACAAGGCACTGCCTTTACAAGAGGATCGCAACTAGCGGAAACAAATGGCCAGCACAAGGCACTGCCTTTACAAGAGGATTTTACCTAGCGGAAACAAAGGGCTAGCACAAGGCACTGTCTTAACAAGATGGGGACTAACAGAGACAAATAATAATAATAATTTTCATGTGAATCACACCTCAAAAGCTCTCTCTGAGCTTGGTTGTCGCTGTAGGAGGCACCAATTCTCAAGCAAGACCCAGTTAGTGTAAGGCTGGATGGACTTATGGTGACCGGTCTCTGGTAAAGGTAGATTCCCATATGGTGGCGTACTTGTGCTTGAAATGACTGGACGTCTCGACGACCATCGATAGGCCATACCGTGTCTATTTGAAGATAGAGCGGAATAAAACATGGCAGGGTATCAACAGCTGATCCATTTTAAATGGAAGAACGATCAGCTGTTCAGACACCGCCATGTTTTATTCAGTCATATCGTCAAATGAGTACTGTATGAACTAATACCCCTGGATGGTTTTATTTGGATTTGATTTTAACAGTTTAATAAATTGCATTATTATTTTGTTACAGATTCAAAATATAATGCAGAAAAGAAAAAATCCCAAGGAAGGAAAGAGGAGCGGGGAACCAGAATTCAAAATACCTAAATATTAATTATTATTGTCTGTATAAAGCACTTAGGTATTCAAAATAAACATTTCAATTTTACATGCATTTTATTTGTTTAATAATAAAATATTTAATAAAGAAAACAATGTTATAAATCTATTTTCACACATAGATAACTAAACACAACGTAACATTTTTTTAAATATAATTTTTGTATGGAACAAGGTGGATTTGAAAAGGTGAGAAATCTCGATCTGAGCTCACAGCACTTGAGCAAAAGGAGAAACAGCTGATCTTAGTTATTATGGCGTACACAAATGGGTGATTTTTTGGCAGACAATAAACTTACGCCTTTTGAGAACGCTGACATATAAAACACAAATGCAAGGTGCTTTCACATGAGTAACGTATGAGCTCGTGGGAACGTGAGCCTTAACACATAGCTTGCTGGTGTGTGTGTGTCTGCCTCTAGTATAATCCATTATGGAAGTGCGTCGAACAATCCTAGTGGGAATATCTATCATGTTCGAGAACATGCAAGAATCGTCTCTGTGGCATATATAAATACAAGCATGAGGTGTGACACACACAAAAACGGCGCTCTTTTATTATGTGTATCTTATAAATAAATTATCCTTGTATATATATATAAGCAAAGATTCTGCGGATAGACAGTCGCTTAGATCATTGTAACGTGAACGCCTGTAAGCAGAGCGAGAAAAGTGTACAGTATATTGCCAACAGTTTTATAAAAAATAAATCTAATGAAATAAATTTAAATCACACTTTAAATAAAAGAACCCCAAGTCGAATCATAACAGTATGAAAGACTACAAAAAAAAAAACTTGATGAATATTCTGTTACAGAAAACCGTAAAACAAACAGCTATGACAAACTCATTCATGGTTGCCTGGCAACTGATTGTAACAATACCTCGCTGATGTCTTAGGGCGTCAGTAATTTGACGCAACAAAAGCCTCTGACGCGCCATCCATTTCTTTTACGTAGATCAATTACAAAATTATTTATAATAGGTAGATACTTACATATTTTTAAATCATAAAACATACTTTGGTTGAGCTTATCAAAACAGATATAACTTTTTAAACAGTAACAATTCAATATTTCAACTTAAAATAAAGGTTCAAATTTTCAAATTCAATTTGAAATTTTCTCGGCGGTATAACGCCACAGGTCTAGGGTCCTAAAACAAGCAACCAAAAACAAAAACAAAACATTGGTTAGCTATTTCCCTTGCAACCTAGCCAGGTGACGTCACATTTTTTTTTTACCAGTTTTTTTGTGCCGACTCCATTATAAACTATTTATTACATCTGAAACTTAGATTAGATTAAACATTGTTTACTTTTTAACATCACCAGAGTGCCACTTTTGTTAAAATACAAGAATAACAATTAAAAAACAAAAAAATACAGAATTTTCTTACATGGAAACATAAAGTTTGAGTTTTATTTCTGTACTTACTTAATTAAACTATACAGATTTTTAACAAATAACTAAAGATTAACAACCGTATTCACCAATCCTAGTAACATTTCCCTAAGCCCCACTAGCGCTTAAAATGGTCTTAATTTATAAACCAAACACATGCATTTTCACTGTACATAGGGCTCTGAACAGCACAGCACCCCCATGTCTTGCTGAGCTATGCTCTGTCCATAAGCCTTCAAAACGACCACTACGCTCTGCCCTCACTGCTGTCAACAAGGTCATAGTGCCCAAAAGAGCGAACACATCAAATTTTGCAGACAGGAGATTTGCGGTGGCCGGGCGAACCAGCCTACCACCACCTTCAGAAAAGGAACTGAAGACACTACTTTTCTCCAGAAGCCATGGCGCCCTTGAGATGGTCCTGGACCATTAAATGGCGCCACAGGAAAGAAATCATCCATCATCATCATGCATAAAAACCATACTAAGGGCTAGTGGGGTCTAAGAAAGTGTTTATAAGATTGATGAATATGGGGGTGAAGTATGTTAACAATTTGGACTTTCTCTACATAATATCTATTCTTGCAATCGACACTTCTTCAATCTTCATTTCCTTGATTTCTTTCTGGAGCGTGAGTCCCGTCTTATATTCAGATGCGTCAAACGATGCCTATTTAAATTGGACAAACTCTTTGAGCAAAAATCACACGTGTCGCACGCGTAAGGCCTAACGGGCGAATGTACGCGCGTGTGCCTTTTCAGCGTACTTGCGTCAGCAAATCTAGCGTCACACTCTTTACACTTGTAAGGTTTTTCCCCTGTATGCGTTCTCATGTGTATACGCAAAGCACTGCGCACGCTGCATGCATAAACGCAAATCTCACAACTGTGTAATTTCTCTCCAGTGTGAGTTCTTTTATGACGCTTTAACGAGCTAGCGTCAGCTGATGCAAAACTACATTCGTTACAAATATACGGTTTTTCCCCAGTGTGTGTTCGATTGTGCACCCTCAAGTTTGCTGCATCTTTAAAACGAGAAGGACAGATTTTACACGGAAACGGACGTTCGCCAGTGTGCACCCGTTTGTGTATCGCCAGGTGAAAAGAATCTTTAGATTTGAAATCGCAAACGTCGCATAAAAATCGTTTTATTTCGTTGTGAGTGTAAAAATGGCGTACAAGTTTTTTTTCAGTTCTAGTGGCATAGCTGCACTTAGGACAAGAAAAATGGCCATCATCGTCTGGTTCGAATTTTAATTTTATGCGTTTGGTTTTTATTCTTTTAATATTTTGTGCGCATTCCTTTGGATGTGCGCCCAGCATGTGTATTTTTAATTTTGCCATGTTGCCACACCGGAAGCTGCATTCGCTGCAGCCGAATGGGGAAATCATGTCTTCTGATACACTGGCAACACCAGCATCGTCTTCATCGCTGAATGTCACTTCTTCTATTAGGTCTTCGCAATCTTCATCTTCCATTATTTCTTCTTTAATGTTTGAAGGATCAATAAAATTCGATAAGGGAAATAAATCCATCATGTCTAAATTTTCTTCGGCCATTTTTTAAATTCTGTCTTCCAATAATGGGCTCGGTACGTTTTCAGCAAGGATGTTCCAAATTTGAATTTATTTGAACGTCACAGGACAGAATTCAAAACCTTTTTTTTTGCCTAAATAAAATGTGTAGAAAAAATATTTTTTTTTTACAAGGTTAGAACGAAATTCTTTTTGGAGATAATGGCGGCTCAGTAACGAAGAGACTTAGTATTGTATGACATTTTGATTAGAAATTCGCACAGAATATTAATGTGAGCATCACATTCTGCATGTTTGCAGACAAATTCTCATTTTTTTCAAAATAAAGGCGTTTTGCCGAAAACAACACCCGTCTGGGAAATGTCAAAATTACTTTTTGACAGTATTTTTCTTCTTCTTGTTCAAGGTGATTTCAAACAAGTAGCAGCTTGACTAATTTAACTAAATTTAGCCAAACCAGTCTTGATTACAATCATTCATGAATAAATCAAGAAATAAAGATATGGTTTTGAAGGCAAAATAAGTAAAATAATGCATAAACTCTACATTGGCGCTCCTGCTTATGATGGGAAAACGCATTCTTGTAGAAGAAGACTCACTAGTTTTTTTTCATTTTAAGATCCGGATCTCACACACCTGTCACTTGTCAGATAAGATCCACAGATAAGATCTGTCACTGACTGTTCTGTCACTGTACTTGCGAACACACCGGTTGCCCCGAAGTATTTTTATTTTTGCCTAAAAAACATCAATCTTAAAAATGCCACATCTCAGGATAGAAACCAACGTTCCCGACGACAAGATCCCTCAGGATTTCGCTAAACGCGCCACTGCCATCATCGCCAAGGCGCTGGGCAAACCTGAGAGCGTAAGTACCTACCAATAATAACCACTTCAAGTTTTCATTTTTTTTCATAATATGAATATACACATGCTGTTTTTTATAAGACTATTACGTAATATTAATAAAAAATAAATACTTACACCGTTGAGTTTTTTTCGCTTTATCTCCAAGGGGCTGCATTTGGCGACAGGAACCTATTTATTTTCATATATATCACTAAGTAAAGGTCCATCCAGCCTTACAGCACCTGGGTCTTGCTTGAGAATGAGAACCAAGCTCGTAAAATGTCCAGTCCATAGCTCAATTGGTAGAGTACTTGCATTCCATGCCGAGAGCAAGGGTTCAATACCCATCAAGGATGAAAGAAATGATTTCACGTTTCGGTGTGTGGTGCATCAGTACAGAAGATGAAAGAAAACCAGATATCTGAAATCAGATAAAAAGAAGATAATCCGAAAATTGTGCGTGCCCACCCCTAGTAGTGGGCCCGCGAGAACGAGCGGGAGTATAAAACGCGTACGCCGCGCTCCAAACAGCCAGACACACTGAGACCACGGAACGAGCAACATCTTACCGCGCTCCCGCCAAAATTGCAAGCCGTCTCGCGTTCCCGCCGATTTCCAAGCAGAGACGCAAAACTACTTTGCACCGTCGCCTGGACGTCTCCGCAGACCACTACATCATCACCAGAGAAACTTCGAGACCACCGAGCGGACATCTACATCTCCCGCCAAAATCTCAAGACATCTCTCGCG
This sequence comes from Agapetus fuscipes, assembly GCA_951799405.1. Taxonomy (NCBI): domain Eukaryota; kingdom Metazoa; phylum Arthropoda; class Insecta; order Trichoptera; family Glossosomatidae; genus Agapetus; species Agapetus fuscipes. The sequence goes on from OX637352.1 coordinate 12,887,214, forward strand.
TTCCCGCCAATTTCCAAGCAGAGACGACATCTTACCTCGTGCCTTCGCCTGGACATCTCCAGCTTCATCATACCTTCACCTGGACATCTCCAGCTTCGCCACATCTTTACCTAGAAGATTCCCAAGACCTCGCCCGGAACAGACTTGAGGCAACCTTCTCCTACAGCACGCTGCTCACATCACAACACAAAAGGTCCTTCTTAGGGCCACTTTTAATTTTCCTCAAAAGTTTACAGTTTTTTCTCCTGCTCACAACAAAAGGTCCTTGTTAGGGCCAATCTGAACTTCCTCAAAAGTTTCAAGTTACTTCCTATTTGCCAACTTCCATATTTCCTTTCCTTCCCCCACTTCAAGCATCAAGCATCCTGCTCGCCTCACAAGCAAGGCGGATTAAGGAGGACTTCCGCCTGGACGCAGCTTGAAGACCGGAAGATTGCAACCAAGACAACATTTTGAATTACCTTTGATTGAACAGTACTGACTGCATTAAAAATATACACTTTCAAAAACGGGCTTTCAATTCACACCACACACTCAACCTCCAAAGGTGTTTGCTACAAATCCAAAATAAATACCTGCAAGGCTTACTCAGCCTTTACATCAAATGAGAATCAGTCCCCGCAGCAGCTAGAAAACCTTCACTTTAACTGAAGTAGTTGGCGTGACGTGGGCCCCCTTACCTGATAAAATAAATAGATCCTGAATCACCATGTGCGACTCCTTTGGGGATAATGCAGGCAAAAAGTTAGTGACACTAAATTTATATTATATCGCTGTCAGAGGAAAGCTTGGAAGAAGACAGAGGAAGGAATGGATAGACCAAATAGGTGAGGTTGGGAAAGAATGGAACCTGCAGAGTGAGAATAAGAGAAGTTGAATTCCTTGACTTATAGGTTGGTATGAGGCTGACCACCCATACTGTAAAAATGGTTCACTTTGCCAATGTCACCCCTGTGTCAGCGAAGGTTGGCAAAAGTTGTAGGGTTTATGTTCATTTGAGGTTTGGATTTTATTTGTAAGTACACATTCAGCATTTGTAAGCGCGAACTACACGTGTTTGTTTGTGGGCATGCATTTGATATGAGCTTTAAATGTTAATATATCTTTGCAACTTAGATTATAGTATGTATGAAGAAAGTGATGAATGCTGAAAGACGAAAGAGGTATGCAAGGACAGAAAAAAGTGGAGACGCATCTGTGGAGGTACTGGCCACCCCTAGTGGAACAGCAGCAGGATACAGTAACAGTAACAGCTTAGTTTTTTGCTAAAATATGGTTGATGACGCACTTGCGAGTGATATTTTGAATGCGCGTAGTCCATAGCTCTGATAATGGAGGTTGCCCTGTTGCACTTGTTGCAGTACTGCGTCTGCACCATCGTGGGAAGCGTGCAGATGGCCTGGGGGGGCTCCACGGAGCCCTGCGCCATCGCTAACCTCATGTCCATCGGCCAACTGGGAGTCTCGCAGAACAAGGCGCATGCCAAGGTCATCTTTCAGCATGTGCAGAAGGAAATCGGAGTTGAGCCCACTAGGTATGTGCGGTGAATAAGTTGGAAACTGAATCTACTAAAACTCTTATTTTCTTCATTTACACCCACTCTGTATATCCCATTCTTTCATTATCTCAATCTGATCACTCCATACTTTTCTTGGTCGTCCCTTACCTTTTTTTTTACTTTCACACTTCCTCTATACTCTTGTCAGTCTATCATCATTCATTCTTTTCACATGCCTAAACCATCTCATCACATTCATTCATATCCATCACCTTTTTGATACACTTTCTTATCTCATCAATTTGTTTTGAAATGGTTTGGGTTACACTTTTATTATACGTCAACGCATAACAACTTTGTTTCAACAAACCTCGTGTAAATGTCATGTTTTGTTTGTTCCAGGATGTACATAATATTCCAAGATGAACCAACGGCCAACGTTGGCTACAACAGCACAACCTTCCATGACATATTCGGATGAAATCAATTTGTTGAAAGCATTTTATTTTTAAAATATTAAAATTAAAAATCAAACACAATTTGTATATAGTTACGGGGCGAGTAAAATTTATTAATCTACGACCGGTTTTGGAAACAATGTTTCCATCATCTATATCTATAATCTATAATCTAAGTTGCAAGGATATATTCATTTAAAGCTCTCAGATGTATGCCCACAAACCAACACGTGTAGTTCGCGCTTAAAAATGCTGAATGCGTACTTACAAATAAAATCCAAACCTCAAATGAACATAAGCCCCACAACTTTTGCCGACCTTCCCTGAAACAGGGGTGACATTGGCAAAGTGAACCATTTTTTACAGTATGGGTGGTCAGCCTCATACCAACCTATAAGTCAAGGTATAAAATATTACTAACCAAATAAAATAAAATAAGTGCATCATTCTTTTAAGGGCTGGGAGTAGTGGAGGGTGGGGGTGAGGAAGGGGACAGGGCGCTGGGATTGCTGGTGACAGAATTATTATTATTTCTTGGAAACAAGGTCAGGAGAGGAGATGGATTAGGAATCAGAAACTTATTTTGTTAAAAAATTTGTTGCGCACATCTTTATTTGTTAATTAAATTTGATTTTCTTGTACAAAATATACAAATTAAAGTTTTCTTGTTGTAGGATTATTTATAAACTTCAAAATTGCACTGCAACTCAGCCACATTTCTGCCAGAACCTCTGCAGACTCCCATGCATGTCAGTAGCAATGGTCGGCCTTACGCCAACCACTTCAGTTGAAGTGGGGGTTTCTCAGCTCCCTAGGGGGCTGGTACTCATCTTTTGTTAGGCTGAGTTAACCTTGCCGGTATTTAATTTCAGGGTTTGAAATCAGCCCTGACACGGGAAATTATTTTTGACATCCTTGGTGGGATTCGAACCTGGCCTCACGGCATGGAATGCATGCACTCTACCAACTGGGCTAGTGACCTGACTTACAAATTAGACATAAGATATTAACTTTATATGTCCAATCTAATCTAAGTTGCAAAGATATGTAACATTGGGGATTCACACTACATGCATTCTCACAAGCAGACACATACAAGTTCTTGTTTGCGCATGCCGCATGTGAACCTACAATAGAGAAACAAAGTCTCAAATGGGCATACACCCTGCAACTCCTGCCGACCTTCCCTGAAACCAAAGTGAACCATTTTCTACAGCATGGGTGGTCAGCCGCATACCAACCTATAAGTCAAGGAATATACACAAAAAATAGCATTTTTGACATAAACAAATGGATAAACATTAAAATCAATTACAATTTACAAAATTCTAATTTAAAAATTTACAAAAAAAATTGAAAAACTTGAAAAACCCTAGCCCTAGCCGCCAGCATTACAGATCAACTGCCATTTCTTTCTGTTCTCACATACTTCTTTCATTTCCTCCAGAGTCATAACCTTCTTCATACAGGCTCTCATTTTATTATGACTCTGGATATTCCATTCATTTGTAATTTCGGAAATTTGGTCCATCCATACCTTTCTCGGTCTGTAATGCTGACGGCTAGGGCTAGGGTTTCTCAAGTTTTCCAAATTTTTGTAACTTTTAAATTAGAATTTTGTATTGGATTTTAATGTTTATCCATTTGTTTATGTCTAAATGTTGTGTATATTCCTTGACTTATAGGTTGGTATGCGGCTGACCACCCATGCTGAAGAAAATGGTTCACTTTGCCAATGTCACCCCTGTTTTAGGTCGGCAGGAGCTGCAGGGTGTATGTCCTTATCAGATTTGATTTTTATGTTGTAGGTTCACATGTGGCATGCGCAAGCCCGAACTTGTACGTGTCTGCTTGTGAGAATGCATGTAATGTGAATCCCCAGTGTTACATATCTTTGCAACTTAGATGGAAGCAGCACAAGACAGATTCCTGGAGGATTGAAGTGCAGGAGGCCCTGAGACTTCAAGGCTTTTGAGCTTAAAAAAGTAAAATAAGTACTTACTTACCTATTCTCACAAATAATAGAGCAATGCATTTTGGACAAGGACTATTTTTTATTAAAAGTATACATACACAAACAATACAAAATATATACATATTCATTTCATCTACATTATCACAGGTGTTGGTTTTGACAGTTCTCTCTTAAACCAGGGTCAGGATGGGAGCTGGAGCTGCGACGGGATCAACGACTTTGCACTTGACCTTGAAGCACTGGAGGACCTCGTCTTTGTCTCCGAGAACGGAAAATTCCACATTCACTGCGATCTGTAGAAAAAAAGACTCAAAGAATTAGAAGAAATATTTATTTTTAAGAATTTGTAGTGATCAACGCTTTAGATTCGGCTTGCATGCATTTTGATTGTTTTGATTGGTAAAATTTACTATTTTGAAAGAAAAAAAGGATTATTCCTTGACCTACAATATAAAAACCTGAATCTCGAATGAGCATACACCTTGCAGCTCTTGCTGACCTTCCCTGAAATAGGGGTGAGATTGACAAAGCTCAATTGATAATATTCCTTGGTATGAGGCTGACCACCCATCCTTGAAAAAAATGGCTCACTTTGCCAATGTTACCCCTGTTTCAGGAAAGGTCGGCAAAAGATGCAGGGTTTCAAATCATAACAATATTCCTCTTTGAAAATTGATAATTATTCAGTTTTGTCACCTTTGGGAATCCTTCCATGGGCATCTTCAGCCTGTAGGTGACGAGGTCTCCCTGGTCCAGCGGGCAGTAGCTTCCCTGCAGGGCCTGGCAGCCATCTTGCTTGTCATCGGGCAGCGGGTAGGTGACGGTAATGCCAGCAACGGTAGCGCGAACCTTGGGCTTCAGCGTGGCGCTGTATTTGGCTGAAGAAGAGAGAAGACCACAGTGAGGGCTGGAGAACTTTTCCGGGATCTGGTACCGTGGCCTATGGGAGCTGGGCTGGAAGTCTCATCACCACAGTAATTCTTACCTACTGAATATCGGTATTATTTGTATGAAAACTAATCAGCTGTTCACTTGCGGCCATCTTGGATTGACAGGTCTTCATAAAAATACTACCGATATTCGCTAGGTAAGAATTATTGTGGTGATGAGACTTCCAGCCCTGGAGCTTCCGGACGTTTTGCCAATGTCTACGATGGGCTTCCTCAGCATAAAAGTGCAATGATGAATATGATCTTGATGAAAACTGTGATGAAAGTGTGTGTACACTTGGGATTTAAATATGAAAAATGATGACCCCTGTGTCAGGGAAGGTCGGAAAAATTTGTAGGGCTTATATTCATTTGTGGTTTGGATTTTATTTGTAAGTAGGTATACACATTCAGCATTTGTAAACGCGAACTACACGTGTTTGTTTGTAGGCATGCATTTGAGAACTTTAAATGAATATATCCTTGCAACTTAGATTATAGATGACACTCTATGTATGAGTTGCGTTGTGGAGCAGCGGCATCTGTTTACTGTGCATGTGAAACTGTGGGGTATTTCACAAAACTATCTTGCTTCTACAAGTATATGTTTGTCAGTTGAAAAGCGCTACCTAAAGATTTCATTTGCAACAAATCGTCTTCTTTATTTGTGCTATCGTTTATTCATTACATTTTTGATTTACGAAATCGAGGTGAGTTGTACGCAATGTGTTTTACACTTGGATCACAGTCTACTTGATGGTACGGAAGATCACAACTTACGGGAGACGAAAGTGACATCCATGACGGCATCCTGTCCCAGAGGCAGGTTACACGGAGGAGTCTCACAGCCTGCCACTTTCAAGGAAACCGGAGATGGGCCTGAGGAACCTGTGAAAATAATACAATAAAATTAAGATATGACAAATAACAGCATGTGTTATTCAAGCTACTAACATGAATTAATGTTCTCCCTACACTCTGAAAGATAATGTCTGTAATGACTGGACTATGAATGAATGCAGTCCAAGTAAAAATAATAATTATTATTGGACAATCATATTATATAGCGCTGTTCAGTGGCACTAGCCACCCCAAGGGCGCATTTATGTGTTGGAGCTTTTACTAAACAAATGTGTTTTATGGAAGTTCCTGAAATTGCCAACACTGGTCTCTGTTCTCCACTACAGAGGTAGACTGTTTCAGAAAGGATGGACCCGCCAAACTAAAAGCCCTGTCCCCAAAATGCAACCGAAAGTAAATAAACGTAAAATGAGATGGTTAGGGTTACTAGAAAGAATGAACGATGAAGGGCTGACTAAAAGAGTGTGTAAAAGGAATTTGACCGGTCCGTAATCCGTAGAGGTTATTTTTAAATTGTTGACTATTCTGTAAGATTAACGCCATGGGCTCATAATCGGTAGGTCGCGGTTTCAATTCTCGGTAGAAAAAAAACGTGATTCTCATCGCTGGGTTGAAAAATTCACCTGCCTATACCAAAGACCAGTCACCAAAAGGCCCATCCAGCATTACAGTAACTGGCTTTTCTATAGCGACGACAAAGCTCACAAAGGGCTTTTGAGGAGTGATTCACACAAAAACAGTGCTCACGAAATATATCATCCTAATTATTATTATTATCAATGTGAAACGCAAGCATGAAAGTGGAAAACCGAGGAGAGAATGGATTAATGAAATAACATTACAAATAACTGTAATCTGCAGAGTGAAGAAGAGAGAAGGATGATGAATGTGAAAAAAGTATGCAAGGATAAAAATGTACCGGCCAATCAAATGTAGCCTAAAGCGACTGTGTACTGTCATAGCTACAAATTTAATGTGGGCTTACATTTCTCAAATGTTGTAGCAGAAGCCCCAGCAATCACCAGGACGCAGATCAAAAAACTGGTAGCTCCACGAGACATGTTTGCGGCTTAACAAGTAACCAAGCTATTAGCTCAATACTCTCTGAACACAATGTTACTCTGTTAACTTTATTCTTCTATTATATAGAAAAGTCCTGTGTGAAAAATCTAATGGACCAGTGGTTCCTAACATTTTTCCAACAAGGCCGGCCAACCTTCACTGTGTTTTTTTTTACTTCTTCTGCAATGGATCTACAGCTCATATCTCTCCTTGGCCTCTGTTATCCTCAGCCTCCATCCGTCTCTGTCCTCGGCTACCATTGTCGAGCTTGGTACCTGCAGTAATCACATCAAATCCCCCCTCACCTTGTCTTCCCACCTCAGTCTTGATCTTCCAACCCTTCGTCATTCTCCTGGGTGCCCACTCATAATGCATTTGGGGAACTGTGAGTTTGGCATCCTTTGCACATATCTGCACATTTTATTTTTACAACTAGGTAGGTGTGCCATTCTCTGTAAGGCCCGTCATAGACTAGACCTATTCTGCCCTGCTTGTCTATGGATTACAAGGTCAAAAGTCTACTAGCTTATGGGGATGCTTCCACAGTTTTTCACAGTCCGGTAATCCATAGACAAACCAGACAGAATACGTTAAGTGTGAAAAGCGACTAAGGGGCCGTCCATAAATTACGTCATCGATTTTTGGCGATTTTCGTTCCCCCCCCCCTACAATCATCCTATAGTCATTATCTAATGACCCCTCCCTGTTGCTGTAATAATGGATGAGCTTAATAATTAATAATGTTATATATCTTACATAGCATTATGTATATTTTGTAGAAATTGGTATTTAAAATAACGACGTCACTTTTGGTACTCGTACGTCATTTGCCATCATCCGCAGACCAGACTCCCCCCCCCCCTTAATTGGAATGACGTAATATATGGACGGCCCCTAAGGGCGTCAACTCTATAAGAGTGAACATATGATTTTAAAATAAATATGGTTATGGTAAGGGCATGTGGCCAGTGCCCGTAGTAAAAAACATAAAAAACCAAAAAAAACACAAACAAACAAAACTCCCCTCGATTGCATAAATCAAGAAATAATATCAAAACTACAGCACTCTCTAGGAGTGCTGTTGTATATTCCATGTATTTTTTATTTACACAATCGAGGTGTTATTCGAGTTCCTTGACTTATAAGTTGGTATAAGGCTGAGCACCCGTACTGTAAAAAAATAGTTCACTTTGCTAATGTCAACTCTGTGTCAGGGAAGGTCGGCAAGAGTTGCAGGGCTTATGTTCATTTGAGATTGGGTTTTTATATTGTAGGTTCACATGCGGCATGTGTTAGCGCGAACCATAAGTTGAATGATAGGTACATATCTTTGCACCTTAGATTTACATTTAGCTTTAGACACACATAATAAAAAAGCGTCATTTTGTGTGTGTCACACCTCAAGGGCCCTCTCAAATCATGGATAAGATATTTTTTAAAGATGCGTCTTTAGTGCTAATTTAAAGATACCAACAGTTTTTGTCTTCGTCCATTGCGCGTCCATTGCACCTACTAACCGGAAAGCACGGTCCCCAAAATTAGTTCGTAAAAGTAAATTTGTATGTACCTATGCTGCATGTACCACTCACGTGTATTTTACAGACCGCCAGTTGGGAACCACTGCCATATCAACTGATAAATCAAATTAGAAATTAGATTGTCGGTTAAGATATGGCGCAGATGGGGGTTTCAAAGTTTAGATGTGGCAACACCTGTTACAGGTGTTCAATAGATAAAAGATATGTTTAAAATCCAGGTGGGTCATGATTTGTGAATGGGTAGGTATGTGTGTATACCTAGCACGTGATAGCACAATAATAAAATTATCTCACGGCGACACAGGTGTTCCGTCTTTCTAATTTCAAAAATAGTAACCACATACATGATTCATTATTATAAGTTTATTGATAAAAAGAACTGTGTCTGACTTTGATCACAAAATTGATGATTTAACTCAAATCAAATTCCTTGACTCATAGGTTGGTATGAATTCCTTGACTTATAGGTTGGTATGAGGCTGACCACACATATTGTAAAAATGGTTCACTTTGCCAATGTCACCCCTGTTTCAGGGAAGGTCGGCAAGAGTTTCAGGGCTTATGTTCATTTGAGATTGGGTTTTTATATTGTAGGCCCACATGCGGCATGTGGGAGCGCTAAATTATGTGTGTCTGCTTGTGGGAATGCATTTAGTATGAATCTCAAATGATACATATCTTTGCAACTTAGATTTAGATAGGTTAGTAGGAAGCTTTGTTATGAATACCCCTATAGTGTTGTAGAAAGTATGAAAATATCTGATCCTTGTCTACGTTTTTTTTAAGAGACGAATATTCCAAATTCAGAAATGTTCCGAACTCATTGAGCATAATAAATATAGGTAATATACACCTACTTGAACATCTCTAGTTCTAGAAATGGCTGTCTCTTTCGCGAGCTAAATATTTATACAAAAAATAAATTAAATGAAAGTAATCGTGTAAAATAGTATTTTGAAGTAAAATATTACTCCAGATTACATAAAAAAAAATCTTTTTTCAATCGGCATACTTAGAAAATGACCAACTTGGCTCTTTCTATGGATTTTTGATGGATTTGACGATATGAAGGTTACCGATTGCCTAGATTTAGAGTTTTTCAAAATGCACCCTTTAGCGCAATCTATGTTAATCGAGGCATTTCTGTCTTAGTCCATCTAGTAACTTACCTGTATGTAGATCCATAGAGAAAGAAAGTTCTTATTGCAAAAAATAAAACAAAAATGTTAAAAACTCATGATAGCTTTTATTAAAAAATATAACAACTTCATTAACCGTAACTTAAAAATAATATTTCGTAACTGAATAACATTTTTACATTTTTTGAGTTCACAATGCCTAAGCGCTATTGGAATTTATCCGTCCATCTTCAGAGGCTAACTGAGGTTAAAAACCATTAAAATTAAAATGAATTATCACTCTGTGAATGCACAAACTCTAGAAAATTTGAATAACATGCTTTTTTATTGTAATAATATAATTTGTTGGTATTTTATATAAACCTAGTGAAAAGAAAAAGAGGAAGATAGTGTGGGGACTTCATTAAGAGAGGTTTACAAGGATAGGACGTAGTAGTCGTCCGGAGGTCCTGTCGATAGCTCAGTTGGTAGAATGCTTGCATTCCATGCCGTGAGCTCGGGTTCCAATCCCACCGAGGGTGTCAGAAATGATTTCCCGTTTCGGTGTTTATTTCAAACCCCAAAATAAAATACCGGCAAGGTTTACTCAGCCTTCATAAGAAATGAGTTCTTCTTGATGAGAAATGATTCACAGTTTGTCGACGACAAGCGCAGTGACAATGGTTCCCTTGGTCAGGGTCTTGTCTCCCTCCAGTGAGCTGGGCAGCTTAAGTAGTAGAGGCGCGCTCACACAGCTCAACAGGCGACTGCTTATCTGCAAAAACAATATAATAAAGCAATCAATTGATTATGATTACGGATGTGTGTCTGTGTCTCTACATATAGGTGTTTAAATAATTGTACTTGTATTTGTTCCATGGTATTAGTATTCGCTCTTAATCTAATCTAAATCTAAGTTGCAAAGATATGTATCATTTGAGATTCATATTAAATGCATTCCCACAAGCAGACACGCATAATTTTACGCTCACACATGCCGCATGTGGACCTACAATATAAAAAACCCAATAAATGAACATAAGCCCTGAAACTCTTGCCGACCTTCCCTGAAACAGGGGTGACATTGGCGAAGTGAACCATTTTTTACAGTATGGGTGGTCAGCCTCATATCAACCTATAAGTCAGCTCGAACATTTTAAATGGAATATTCTGGCAAAATCTTGCATGTTCCAGTTCCCAATGTTATAAGAACCATCCTTATGCTATGCTATAAAAAGAGCCAAAGTTGTCTGTAGCGTTAAACTTGTATCAAAGCTGTCAAGGAATGCAGTACAAAAGTTAGCTCTGTGAACAAACCAAATGTGAACGGAATCTTAAAATAGATAAAATGAATAAAAATAATGGCCATTGAAAGTGAAAAGAAGAAGGCGTTTATGCGTCTATTGTCACTTTTTTTAACCCCTCTTTGTCTTTTGTACTGTACTTGTTGTGTCGTCGGTGTTTGTAACTTGGTTGTTTATGACGTGTTGAAAAACTAACCCGTGATGCCTGGGCTGCACCACCGTCATTCTTACCTACCAAATTTTGGTAATATTTTTATAAAGACTAATCAGCTATTCACTTGCGGCCATCTTGGATTGACAAGGCTTCATGCAAATGCATCATTAGTTTGTCAAAGCGTGGGCTCAACGGACGACTAAAATATCTTAAGAATAGCACCGATAGAGTTTTACTTTCTGTGAGTTGTAGTGCTCTCCAGTTTTATCCAGAATTCCTCCTTTTTCCTACATTCCAGATTCAGACCAAATATAATACAGCAATCAATTTATAATGTATTAACAATCATATGGTAATCTCTCTAATCACACGTGGCAGTCAGCTAGTTCCATGCCCTTGGAGCCGCCGCAGTAAAAGCACAGACACCAAACACTATCGCACAAAGGCTCACCGACAAATGTTCTGGCTCCACATGAGCGCAAAGGCAAATTCAAAGTTTGCTTGATGAGTTCTGCGAGGTACTGGGTTTTCTCTCATAGAGCGCCCTGTGTGTCATTACTCATTGAGCATAATTTATACTGCTACTATTTGCACTGTAAAACGTAAAGACAGATGTGGCAAAGCAAAGAAATAGAAATGAGAAGGTTCTCACTTGGTTTCCTGTCAGTGTTGCCGTGGGAATATCTTCCGCTGACTCGGTTTTCTTTAGAAAGGCTCGCACATACTCTGGTCGCGGATCCAGAGAAACATTCTGATCGAGACGGACCTTCAGTTCTTGGGATCGCCAATTTTCAAAGTTCATGCAAAACCTGCAGATGAGATAAAAAATGTTTTAGTAAGTAATAAAATAACAGACAAATTAGGATAAGCTCAATTGATAATATTCCTTGCACTTTGCCAATGTCACCCCTGTTTCAGGGAAGGACGGCAAGAGTTGCAGTGTGTATGTCCATTTAAGATTTGGTTTTTATGTTGTAGGCTCACATGAGGCATGTGCAAGCGCAAACTTGTACATGTCTGGTTGTGAGAATGCATGTAATGTGAATCTCCAATGTAACATATCTTTGCAACTTAGATTAGATTAGATAAGACTTATAGGTTGGTATGAGGCTGACCACTCACACTGTGCAAAAATGGTTTGCTTCGCCGATGTCCCCCCTGTTTCAGAGAAGGTCGGCAAAAGTTGCAGGGTACATGTTCATTTGAAGTTTGGATTTTAATTTGTTAGTACACATGCAACATTTCTAAGCTCGTACTTACATGTGTCTGTTTGTGGGCATGCATTCAATATGAATTTTAAATGTAAATATATCTTTGCAACCACGATTAGGTACAGAGTTCAGAATAAGCAGTTTTTTACCTTAAGCTTGGAATGACAAACAGCTGACTGGTAACAAGCGCAGAAACCGGGTTGCCAGGCAGCGCAAAGATAACTTTGTTCACCCCTTTATAGACGCAAGTCGCCAGCGTCATCGGTTTTCCAGGTTTCATGTTGACGCGACCAAAGACAATCATAGCATTGAATTCTGACACAAGCAGGTTCTTCAAGAGGTCCTTCTCCCCCATGGATACACCTCCGGTTGTGATGACGATGTTGGCGTTGCTTAAAGCATCTTCAAAGCCGGCTTTCAGCTCTTCAATGGAGTCTTTGACTATCCCAACGTCGTAAAAGTTCACACCAGACTGCCTGCATCAAAAAATACATGATGAATCCAAAATGACATCAACAGCTTTATTTTTACAGGGATTTGATTGACAATCCTTCATTGACTTGTAGTTTGGTATGAGATTGACCACCTGTCATATAAAAATTGGTTCACTTTGGCAATCTTACTCCTGTTTCAAGTCTGTTGTCCGGTTGACAGCTTTGTCTCATAGTATTGATAGAATTATTAGTACATAAGTAGATAATGATTAGTTGTTAAGTAGAAATAAAATAAATAAAGTAGAAATCATAATAAATTTGATTAATACACCGAATATACTAGAATGTAATTGGTATTTTTACCAATGTCTACAATCACGCTAATTAGACCTTTCTGGCAATAAAAATAAGCCTATAAATGGAAGGATTTTGCTTTAGAGAGTAGAGTTTGCCTAAGTCAGCGAGTGTCCACAAGAAAGTAAACTGATTGACCAGAGGTTTGTAAAATAAATAAATGGGAAACTTTAAAAAAAAATCTAGTGTTTTTTTTACTTTGAATGAACCCTAAAAAACAGTATGCTTTAATGCTGTCAGCTAGTTTTGACTCCACTAAAATCATACCTCAATGTCGACCAACGTCCTGAGATGGACCAGCCATCCAAATCTAATCTCAATTCTCCACAGTGTTGTGAACATAAGAAACTAAATTTCCCCACACTTAACTTGACTTCAAGAAAATTAATATTGCTACAAACCTATAGGACTGACATGGGCAGCTTTCGGGAATCTGGGATACATCCTCAATGACACAAAAATGCCTGTTAACCTGAAACGCAAGGTCTTTGAGTCTTGCATGCTTCCAGTATCCACCTATGGCTTGGGAACAAAAGCGCTCTCTCAGTATAGCGCCAACAGGACATGCCAAAGAGCCATTAAAAGGAGGATGCTGGGAATCAGTCTCAGAGACAGGGTTCCAAACCAGGACGCACTGTTGTCACTGATTTTATACAACGTGTGGCCTGCTTAAAGTGGCGCTAGGCTCGTCACATTGCAAGGCAAGACCATGACATGTAGCCGAAAAGGATCGTCGAGTGGCGACCCAGGATGTCTAAGCGGAGAGATAGGAGACCCCAACTGAGGTGGCTGGACGACATCAAGAGAACTGCAGACAGAGAATGGCTGAACACAACACCCGATAGACAGGAATGGAGAGGCTTGGAGGAGGCCTACGTCGAGGAATGGACTGAGAAAGGCTGATGAAGAAGAAGAAGACAAACCTTAAAAGCGCTTGCAGCATAATCCTATTGGAGTCTCTAATACAACTTCCATCTATGTCCTCTTTCATGGGATCCTGCAACTCGTTTCCAGTGGACATGATGCTGACTGTGATTTCTCTTATCGGGAAGTTGTTTTGCTGGAGAGAAGCGAGGATGCCTATCTCCGGTGGACCAAGGACTGTTCCAGCTTTTAGGATCAAGTCATCCACCTTAATGTCGGATCCAATTTCCCGATAATCTTGGCCGGGCTTTGGAGCAATCATGACTTGGATTTTGCATTCAATACTGCCATCTCTTGAACTTTCAAGAAGCTTTGTGTCTTCCACCTTTAGAGAGTAAGTTCATGGATTATTCAATGTTGATTATGGTGTGTAATATGGTATAATATATTCAGAATGGAGTCTGCAAATTTAAAGTTGCTTCAAAAATGTGACTTCATTTGGCCAGGTAAGTTTCATATTTGAGCACCACTTTCCTGGCGCTATCATACAAAATAAAATATCGCACCAACAAACAGGATATGGGGCTGTCGATATATTACGTCATTCGCATTAAGGGGGGGGGAGTCTGGTCTGCGGATGATGGCAAATGATGTACGAGTACCAAAAGTGACGTCGTTCTTGTAAATACCAATTTCTACAAAATATTATGTAAGTAATATAACATTATTAATTGTTAAGCTCATCCATTATTACAGCAAGAGGGGGAGGGGGGGTCATTAGATAATGACAATAGGATGATTGTAAGGGGGGGGGGGGTCGAAAATCGGCCAAAATCGATGACGTAATTTATGGACTATGTAGTCGTGGATATTTTTAAATTTTTTCTCGGCGAACAAACGTCAGTCTTGTATGTGACTGCCATCCTTAGCAACCAATACCAAAATAATTGTTTGCCTTTTCCCTAACATCCTGGCCGGATGACACAAAATTGTCTATATACATTCACGTGCGGACCTCATTCAATGCATTATTATTAGGTTCACTAAAAAGACACTAAAACGCCAAGTACTGCATTTAGCACTTTAGTCACCGGATGTGAATGGAAGAAAATTTTAAATTTTAAATTTTCTCAGCGGGCAAGCGTAACAGGTCTATTTGACTATGGTTCTTAGCAAGCGAAAACCAAATATTATATTGTCTTCCTAGCAACTCGGCCGTGTGAAATCACAATTTATGACAGAATTCTTGTTTGTATATAAAATTAAAATAAATCCAAATGTTTGTGAACCCAATTTATTACTTAATATAAACTCCATTTCTACATCATTCTAGACTGATAGATTCATATGAGTCTGCATAAATGGCACACAAAAAAGTGTTAACATCACACAGCCGGGTAACTAGGGAAAAAGCAAACTAATATTTTGTTATTGGCTCCTATGGACCTGCGAAATTTGCCGGCGGAAAAAAAAATTGGAATCTCCGTTCCGACTTCATATTTGAAAAGTACATTTACCTGTACAACGCAATCGGCGCCATCCGGCAAAGGAGCACCTGTATTAATTCTCGCACACTCTCCAGACCTCAATAGCTCTTTCATGGAGTCTCCGGCACAAACAGCCCCCCTAACTTGTCTTTCTCCGACACCGTCTGCTGAAATACACGCGTAGCCATCTTTTGTAGAAGCCCGGAAAGGTGGAAAGGGATGACGAGCCACAATATCTTCTCCTACAACCTTCCCCAACATATCTAAAGACAGCTTTTCATACTTAACATCCAATTTAGGAAGACTATTGATACTCTTAAGTATCAAATCCATAGCGGTTTTTACTTCTATCATCGGGTAAGGTGATTCTCTTAATCTATACGCAACGCGACTCACATCATGCACTTTTCCATGCGGACATGTGTGCAAATTTTCATTTGTTTTCAAAACGTTTTCATTGTTTTCAAAATTGGAATCGCTTTTGTTCTCTTTTTGAACATCACCTCCCTGAAGTTGGCAGTGTGTCTTTTCAATTTGCAGAGTGTTGCCGGTGACGTGGTTGACGGCGTGGGGTAAAATTTTTCCCAATATTTCGTAGCACTCTTTTACGGCTTTCAAGCTGCCTGGGAGGTTTACTATGATGGTGTCATTGCGAATCCCGCATATACCACGGGACAGCGCTGCGAATGGAGTTTTAGATAGAGAATGAATGTTCAAAGCGGTTGTCAGCCCTGGAGCAGGCTTTGTCAGCACTTTTTGAGTTGCTTCAGGTGTGACGTCACGTTTTGCGAAGCCGGTGCCTCCTGTTGTGATGATCACATAGCTTGACTTCTCATCCGACCAGTAAACCAACACCTTTTCAATCAGTTTTTCCTCATCTGGAATCAGTTGATAATTGATTTCACATCCTGGGAAGGACTTTAGAAGAGCCTCTTGCAAATATGGTCCCGAGGAGTCAATATTTTCTCCAGAGCTGCACCGGTCACTTATTGTGATAACAGTGCACTTCATTATTTTCGCCATGTTTTTTAAATTATAGATTCACTATAAAAAGTTTTGTTTAAACTACAAAAAAAATAAGAAATTACGTAAATGTAATACTGTTCTGTAGCACTTGAGAAAAGGGTAAAAATGAATGATAACTCAACAAGATAACAAACTATTTTTTTATTATTGTGACATTTCACAGTGATGATAAAACTTCTTTATCTTTTTATTGTCAAAGTAACGGTAGGTATATAAAACTTTTATGTCACAAAAATGTATCACTTTTCAGCCATAAAATTTTAAACGAATCACGTTAAAGCGCGGAATCGCATCTGTTATCTGTCAAAAATAAAAATTATGAAAACGAAACAAAAGACCGAAAGTTTATCAATTGTTTTTTTCTTTATTATTCAATGTCAACGATCAATGTGTAATTTACCACGTCACACGAGAGAATCTATGTATATTTTAATGTAGTTTTTATTTACCCTTTCTTTATGACAATAGGAAAAATATGAAGAAATCCGCAGCATCCAAGGTACCAAAAAAATATTGGAAAAGACAAACTAAACTTTATAATCGTAATTTTTTTGCTTCTCTCTGTGAAAATATAAATTCTAAGTTACGAACGCATATTATCATCTAAGTTTTAAATTAATGCATACTCAAAAGCGAACACTTTGAAGCTTCTGCTTACACATGCTGCATGTGTACGTACAGAATATACACCTTGCAACTCTTGCCACCCTTCCCTACAAAGAGTAGCATTGATAAAGTGAATTTATTTAAAGAACGGGTGAAAAACTTTCAATGTTGCTTTTCAATTCACCAGACAAAGAAGTAGTAGTTGTAGCGAATGTTTGAAATAAAACAGTGTTGGTTCGATCACCATCAAGACCTTTTGACAATAGCTTTGACCCAGAGTTAACACATTTCATTGGGTAGTTTTTAATAAAAAAAACATTAAATTTTTAATGTAAATACCTACCTGTTTCTGGCAAGATAAAAAAGGCTGGTGAATAGCATTCCTTTTTACAGATTTATTTATAAAAAATAAAGCCAGAGAGCTGGGATTCAAACACCTGCCAAACATACACTCTGACCACTTTCAAATCTTGAACTTTTTCTTGGTGAGCAAACGTCATTCTTTTATGGGACTGCTGTCCTGAGCAATCAATAACAAAACATTTGTACGCGTTTTCCTTAGCAACCCAGCCGGAAGATGGCACAATTTTGTCTGTGTCAATTCAAGTGTAGACCTCATCAGCTGTTTTCATATTTTCTTACGCAAATCCTGCGTCTGACCAGGCAAAAATAGGTTTTTGAATTACATTTCTCTCCACAATTATAGTTTTGAATAGGTATATACAAAAAAAAATTATATGACTAATTTTTTGTAGACGAATGGATCAAAATCAACGCAACCCAATATTTCTACATTCTTCTCACGGACAAACTCAAAATTACAACTTAAGAGACCAAACGAAGCAGCAAAAAATGTTCAAGAAACTTCTATAAGTAAGGATGAATGTGAAACAAATACTGAAACTGACAGAAAGAACAGTATAAAGAAAGATAACAGTAGCTTAATAGTGAAAGAAACAAATTTGAAAAGAGAACAAAATGGCGGAGACAGTAAATTGAAAAAGAGTTTGAAACTCAAGTCGAAAAATGAAGAATTAAAAGCAAAAAATAAAAACTGTAAGAATCTTGAAGAAAAATCACTGCCTCCATTGAAAAAGGTTAAATTATCTACTGAAAATGATTGTGCTACATCTTCATATGATTTAAAAGATGTAGAAATAAGAAATGGTAAAAATAATTATTTTTCTGTTGATGTGAGTTGTAAAGAAGATTCAGTTGATAAAATGGCTGCCTCAAAAAATGGTGGACTGTCAAAAGAAGAAGTAGATGGTGAGATATTGTCTTTGAAAGATGCGATTGGCGCTGGCGACATCTTCAATGATGATTTTGACTGCGATGGTTTGAATTTAGAACACATTGAACTCATAGAAAAATCTTGTAATTCAAACAAAGAACAAAATCTTCATGGAAATGTGAAAAGAAATGATTTGAATGAGGAACAAAATGTCAAATTAAATAATGAACAAATAAGAGACAGAACCGAAATTTCAAATGAAGAAAAGAACACAGCGGTAGATAATGGAAAATGTTTAAATACGGAACAAAATGTCATTGTGGAGGGAACTTCACAAGATTCAAACTTAGAACATGTTACGAACAAAGATGGAGTCATAAATACCATTGTTAAAGATGATGATGAGAAATCTTCAGAAAATGATGATTACAGCGATTTGTTTTCGGATGATTGGGAGACAGAAGAAAACAATGTAAGCATTTTAATTTTACCAAATTTTTGTCTAATATCATCTTAAACATAATTAAGTAATCAATCAAATAAATATACTGTTTTAATTCACTTTTTTATTATTTTATTTTAAATATGTCAAACAGTTTTCACCTAAAAAGGCATCCTCGGGACAATGACAATGACAAATCAAAATTCAAAATTAAATTTGTCATTGTCATTGTCCTGAGGATGCCTTTTTAGGTGAAAAATGTTTGACATATTTAAAATAAAATAATAAAAAAGTGAATTAAAACAGTATATTTATTTGATTGATTATACAATGGACTTTCACTGTGTAAACCACCAAACCCTGAAAAATATATAATTAAGTAAGTTTTTTAATATAATGTTAATCTTGTTTTTTCACATTTAAACACTGTTTTTTTGTCCGTAAAAAGGTTGCAGAGGAATTGGATTTGTCGCAATGGCAACGCTGCGTCGTGCTTTCAAACAAAATAGAAAAATGTTGCCGTGTGCTCAATTTGAAGCAAGATGGCGGACATGCAACAGCTGTTTGTCATTTGGAGGGATCATGGTAATGTATTTATTTTTTTTGAACATTGGCTTTATAAATTTATGCACACAAATCAGCAGAAATTGGAGAGGGGGACCTACTTATTTCCTCAGATTAGGGGACTATTCTTTTAACAGACAATATTTTTAAACAACTTCCTGCATTAGAATCTGGTTCTAAGTGCTGGTTCCTATTTAATGCATGCCCGCAAGCAAAAATGTGTGTAACTTGGTTGCAAAGATGTATTAACATTTAAAGCTCATATCAAAAACATGCCCACAAACAGACACGTGGAGTTCCCGCTTACAAATGCTGAATGTGTACTTGCAAATTCAAATCCAAATCTGACCTTCCCTGAAACAGGGGTGACATTGGCAAAGTGAACCATCTTTTTACAGTATGGGTGGTCAGCCTCATACCAACCTATAAGTCAAGGAATCACTGTTCTAAATCACAAAGCTTTACGGTTTTCAGGCTTGACGTGAACATATGCTCAGGAGACATAATCTCCATCTTGGCGGTCCGTCAGGATGGCTGCTTTAAGGTCAACAGTTCCTCTGGCCTGGTGGTGCAGTACCCCAACCTGCTTGTATCCGGCACAGCTGTGGTCGGGTCTCTATTCTGTTCCCGGAGAGCCCTTCTTCAAGACAGGTTCAAGGGAATCCAAGGAGCCAATAAGGCTGTAAGAGAGTTTTTCTTATCATTTTAAGTTTTTACTATAATCTATAATCTAGGTTGCAAAGATATATTACATTTGAAATTCATATTGGATGCATTCTCACAAGCAGACACACATAAGTTCACGCTTAAATATGCCGCATGTGGACTTACTACATAAAAACCCAATCTCATACCGTTCGCATTTGGTTTGAATACAGAGATACTTTTTGACTGTTCAGGTCAACAGCTCAGATATAAGTCTTCCTACTAAGTATTTCGGTCTCTATTTTTAGAGGTGTACAAGAGCTATCTGGCACGTGCAAAACCACGCCAGAATATTCAAGCAAATACACAATATTAAACGCCTTACAGCAACTGGGTCTTGCTTGAGAATTGGCGCTTTACACAGCGACGACCAAGCTCGCAGAGGGCTTTTGAGGTGTGATACACACAAAAACAGCGCTCACCAAATAAATCATCCTAATTGTAAATTATTAATTATTACATCTAGATCACACTTATACAAGTAAAAACACACAATCACATATTCGTAACAATGCATTTATTTCAGATGACAATAGGCTCCCTAGTGCACGAGCTATTCCAGACCACCTTGTCCAAGGGTCTGACGGATCCTGTGGCCATCCGCGCCCAGTGCTCCTCGCTGCTGGCAGACCTGGGGCATGTCTTCATGCTGTACTCCGCAGACATGTCCACGGCAGAGGCCAGCCAGGAGATGAACAAGTTTGCGGAGCACATCGCCGGCTTTGTTGACATGTACATGATAAATACAACGAAGAAGAGTGTTCCTAGTAAGAAAACAAACAAGGTAATTAAATACATATTGGTATTTCGCTCACAATGGCACTTAAGCCCTTGTCAATCCTTTCTATGTCGTTTGATCTAAGCTGTAAAGATTCATGAATATTCAGGATTCATATGAAATATATGCCAACAAAAAGACACGTGTAAGTTACAGGGGTAAATACTTATATTTTTCACAGTATGTGGAGATAGCGGATTTTGGAAACAGGCGACTCAATCAATAATTCATTGATTCAAATTTATGAATTATTCTATATCTATATTCTAAGTTGCAAAGATACATTGACATTTAAGGCTCATATTTAACGTAAGTTGATGCTTGTACATGCTGCATGGTACATTAATAAACCAAACCTCGTATGGACGTAAACCTTGTTTTCACAGCATGGAGGGCTAAAAATTAATTATTCATAGTAAATAAAGTATCACCCTCTCATGTTCCAGAAGGTGGTGGCCTCTGGCAGTGAGTGGGACGGCTGCATTGACCGCATCCTGGACATTGAGGAGAATGTCTGGTCACCAAGACTGGGGCTCAAGGGGAAGATTGATGTCACCGTTGAGGTCACCATTCACAACAAAGGTAAATGGAAGGTTCGTGGGCTCAAATTCGGCGGAGCACAAAAAATATATTTATATTTTCAAATATGTTCTTCGTTGGGTTGAATTATAATTTATAAAAACCTTTACCAAAGACAGGTCACTAAAAAGTCCATCCAGCCTTACAGCAACTGGGCCTTGCTTCAGTATTGGCGCTTTGTAGCGACGACCAAGCTCGTAAACAACACCTCTACAGTACAACAACAAGTGGCATAGCCCCCTAGAGTACATGAAATCTAGGTAGTCTACCGTACAGGATTTCTTAAAAAAAAAAATATCCAGAAAGTAAGATGTGTAAATTTCCAGACTCCCGTAAGACCTTGATGCCCCTGGAGTTGAAGACGGGCCAAGCGAGAGTGTCTTCTGAGCACCGCGGACAAGTCATCTTGTACACCATGCTGATGACCGACAGTAGACAAGAGACCCTGGACCAGGGACTCCTGCTGTTTCTGAGGTATTTATATGAAGAGCTTCCAGAAGACTATGGACTTCAAATATTTAAAAAATTATATCATGTCAGGTCGATAGCTCAGTTGGTAAAGTGCTTGCGTTCCATGCCATTCCATGGTGTCAGAAATGACTTTTTTCGTTTCGGTGTTTGTGTATTTCAAACTCCAAAATAAAATACCGGCAAGGTTTACTCATCCTTCAAAACAAATGAGTACCAGCCTCTTCGGGAGCTGGGAAACGCCACTTCGACTTGAGTGGTTGGCGTTAGGCAGGCCCCCTTACCCATAAAAATAAATAGGTCCCGAATTGCCACATGTAACTCCTTCGGGGATAACACAGGCAAGAAGTCACACTATATGTGTGGCTTAGTTGTGTGTTCTCCTGATGGCAATTTTGATGTACCCTTGCATCAAAAACAAACAGCTACGGTCAGTGAAGATGACGCCATCTTGAAAATAGTTTTTTTTCTATTGTTACTAACTATTTACTGGCAAAATTTGGTCAGTTAAATATTACCACCTTAAAGGTAAAACTGAGGAAGTGCTGATTCACTGATTTGAGAAATCGCTGCTAAAACATTTTACTGGGAGAAAGTTAGTGAACAAAATACAAGGCAGTGCTCATAATAAACTTCTAAACTACAGGATTTTCACATTTTGTTTTAGTGTTCATCTCTTCTAGAAAATAGGAAAAAAGTTTCATTTATCTGAGAAACCCATGTTAGCTTAATATATCGCACGTTTAATAATAAAGAGCAATAACTCAAAAAACAAGAATGTTGGGAAATCACGTTTGAAGTTCAGACAACCAGTACAACTTGTATGGGATGAAAAAGGCGGTCGATGTTTTATCTCGGTCATATTCGTCCAAATTGAACGGCTGTCGCATTCTACCTATTCTTCTCGCATTGTTCTTGCATTTTATTACAAAATCTCGATTTTCCCAATTTTCGAGTTATTTCTCTTTATTAATAAGCGTGCGATGTCACTAATTCAGTTTTACCTTTAAGGCATCGATATTAACTAAAATTGTATTGTAGTCAACTTAAATAGTATTATTAGTTAACTATGCTATAATTAAAGTACCCAGTCTAAATAGATATGTTTAACTTTCAGGGAAGCCATAAGCGTTCACCCTATCTCCGCAACGCATGCCGATCGCCGCGATCTTGTCCGGCTTAGAAACGATCTGGCCCGCTATCTGGCTGCGCCTATGGTGGATGTGGTCATCCCGAGCGGAGAAATGGGGAAGCAGAATGACGATGAAGATCCTGACAACCCTCGTCTCAAGGCCATGGCTCTCCCGGAACCCATAAACCATCACAGCGCATGTGGAAAGTGTCCTTATGCCACTCTGTGCTCCATATATTTGAGGTTAGATAATTTCCTCTTCTTCTTCCTGGGCCCCTTGATGATTATCATAGTGATTTGCACCTTTGATACTGCGGCACAAAATACGGATCTTGTGCTTTTGTCAAACCACTATCTCAGGTTCTTCAACAAAGATGTTCTTCATCGACCTGGAGCTCATCTTTCCTCAATTCTTCCCCGTATTTTTTTTTTAGGAAATCCTTTGCGGGAGGCTCCCTAGATTCTAGAGACTCTAGGGGTCTATGACACTTGTTGTAGTGCCGCAGACGTGTACGAGCTTGGTCGTCGCTACAAAACTCCAATACTCAAGCAAGACCCAGGTGCTGTAAGGCTGGATGGACCTTTTTAGTGACCGGTCTTTGGTAAAGGTTTTATGAAAATTTTCAACCCAGCGAAGAGCATATTTGGAAATAGAAATTGTATATTTTTTGTGCTCCGCCAGGATTTGAATCCACAACCTTCCATTTACAAATCAAAAGTGTTAACCACTAGACTACGGACCGGTTCGCTGGGTTGAAAATATTCATAAAACCTTTACTAAAGACTGGTCACTAAAGGTCCATCCAATCTTACAGCAAATGGGTCTTGCTTGAGAATTGGCGACCATGCACGACCAAGCTCGCAGAGGGCTCTCGAGGTGTGATACATACAAAAACAGCGCCCACCAAATAAATCATCCTTATATTATTATTTAACTTGTTTTCAGTAAAGACAGTTCGCTAAGCCTTCCATCTCAGCATCCGTTGATGCAACTGCGTACAGCAGTGATGGGGCACCTGTCTGAGAGCCACATCTCCTACTTCCTCCACTGGTGCTGGCTCCTGGCGCTCGAGGACCAGGACAGGATAATCACTAGTCCTCTGGAGCAGATATGGACCATGGACCCGAAACAAAGGTTTATTTTTTCTGTGCGACTCACAAGCCTTGAAGGCTCAGGGTCTCACGCATCACAATCCTCTAGGACTCTATGTCTTATGATGCTTCCCTCGGTGGTCTCTTTACTTCCAGAACTTCTACATTGTCTGCCTACCACATCCTGAGTTATCTTTAACACTGGAGGGAGCAATTTCTCACTGGAGACGTAAAATGTGAATTTGGGTAAAAAAGGTCATTTTTGCATTTGAATGTAATTTTTCCGTTTTAACGTAATTTTTGCATTTGAATGTAATCTTTGCATTTCAAGGTCACTTTTGCGTGAAAACATTGTTTTTGCAGAGAAATGTTGTTTGCATGTTGATTGCTTCGGCCGATAGCTCAGTTGGTAGAGTGCTTGCATTCCATGCTGAGAGCTCGGTTCGAATCCCGCCGAGGGTGTTAAAAATGATTTCCCGTTTCGGTGCTTATTTCAAAATCCAAAATAAAATACCGGCAAGGTTTACTCAGCCTTCACAAGAAATGAGTACCAGCACCCTCGGGAGCTGTGAAACCCCCGCTCCAACTGAAAGTGGTTGGTGTGAGGCCGGCCCCCTTACCCATAAAAATAAATAGGTCCCGAATCGCCACATGCGACTTCTTGGGGGATAGCACCTGCGTTATCCCCGATATAGTATATGTGTAGCTTCGTTGCTCTTATGTTTTAGGTTCACATGTGGCATGTGCAAGCGCGAACTTGTACATGTCTGCTTGTGAGAATGCATATAATGTGAATCCCCAATGTTACATATCGCACGTTTAATAATAAAGAGCAATAACTCAAAAAACATGAATGTTGGGAAATCCCGTTTGAAGTTCAGACATCCAGTACAACTTGTATGGGATGAAAAAGGCGGCCGATGTTTTATCTCGGTCATATTCGTCCAAATTGAACGGCTGTCGCATTCTACCTATTCTTCTCGCATTGTTCTTGCGTTTTATTACAAAATCTCGATTTTCCCAATTTTCGAGTTATTTCTCTTTATTATTAAACGTGCGATATCTTTGCAACTTAGATTAGATTAGATATCTCATTGTGTTCTTTTCTATATAATCTCTTGTAAACTTTCTGATGTTGCTTGCTTCTGTTTTCAGGGAAAAGAGAGGAAAGTGTATGACTGACATGCTGGTGGGAGACGACGTGAATCCCATTGAGGACAAGTTTGAGCATACCTTTAGAAAATCCACACAACAAACACAAGGTAAAACTAAGATAAATAGTATTAAATGAAAAATTATCAATTTTAGGAAGGCAACACGCAGAATATTGTGAAATCACATGCACTGTACTGTACTGTATCCTGCCGCTGTTCCCTTAGGGGTGGCCGGTACCTCCAAAGATGCGTCTCTACTTTTTTCTGTCCTTTCGTCTCTTCAGCATTCATCACTTTCCTCATACATACTCTTCTCTTATTCTCTCTGCAGGTTCCATTCTTTTGCGATCTCACCTATTTGGTCTGGATAGAACTAGATAGATAGGAATAGATATTCCTTCCTCGGTCTTCCCCTTCCACGCTTTCCTCTAACATTTCCTATGTACACTTTCTTTGTTAGTCGTTCATCATCCATTCTTTGTTGCACAGGATGTGAGACACATTCTAATATATTTGTCAAGAAACAAAAATGAAAAAAAACATGTATAGGTATTATATTTTTGAGTGTTAATCTGTTTACACAGTGAAAGTCCATTTTTAATTATTTAAAAATTCAAATGGATAAAACAGAGTTTTAATTCACTTATTTATTTCAAACATTTTCGCCTAATGAGGCATCTTCAAGAGCAGAAAATTATTTTATAAAAATATATTTGTAACCATTCTGCTCCTGAAGATGCCTCATTAGGCGAAAATGTTCGAGCACAAAAATTAAATAAATAAGTGAAAGTAAACTCTGTTTTATCCATTTGATTTTTAAAGAGTTATGTTGATAAATTTATAAATACAGTTTAAAATCAAAACTAAAATTAAAATACAAGAAATTTCTAATAGCCAATAATCCCATTTAGGGATTTTTCGTTTGTATTGTTGCGAATGTGTAATTGTGCATCAGTCTGAGTCTGTGAAGTCTTTAGATGTAGGTACTTCAATAATATTTGTATTTGTTCAAGATTTCCATACTCCAGCTCCAGAGATTGCCTTGCATGTGCCAGTTCTCAATGTTTCGATAATAACCTTTATTCTCACCTATAAATAGATACTGAGATGCTCTGTAGTCAGACTAGTGTCTAAGACGTCACCAATTACAAAGCAATTTAAAAGCAACTCTGTGTACGAACCGGATGTGATCCGTATCTGAATTAAATTCAGATTCAAGTTCTCAATGTTTTGAGAATAACCTTTATTCTTACCTATATATAGAGACCGAGATGCTCTGTAGTCAGACTTGTATCTAAGCCGTTGAGCTATACAATTCAAAAGCAACTCTGTACATACCGAATGTGGCCCGTATCTGAAATAAAAAATAAAACGCAAGGTAACTAAGCTACACATATAGTGTAACTTATTGTTATATTCCTTGACTTATAGGTTGGTATGAGGCTGACCACCCATACTGTAAAAAATGGTTCACTTTGCCAATGTCACCCCTGTGTCAGGGAAGGTCGGCAAAATTTGTAGGGCTTATGTTTATTTTAGGTTAGGATTTTATTTGTAAGTACACATTCAGCATTTGTAAGCGCGAACTACACGTGTTTGTTTGTGGGCATACATTTGAGAGCTTTAAATGAATATATCCTCGCAACTTAGATTATAGATTATCATAGATTGCCTGTGTTATCGCCAAAGGGGTCGCTTGGGGCGATTCGGGACCTATTTATTTTTACGGGTAAAGGGCCGGCCTCACACCAACCACTTTCAGTTGAAGTGTGAATTGTGCAAAATAAATAAACACAATTTTTATTAAATTGAACCCGGCAAAATCATAACAGTGTGTTGGCTAGATTTGTTGGTGTCCGGCCTGCAGCTGGGAGAGTACGCTGTGGTAACGAGGGAATCCCCCACACAGCACATCGCTATCGCCATGGGGAACATCGTTAGCCTTGAATCGTCTACCATCACCATCTTACTCGACAGGTAAACAACTTTATTTAATATAATTACAAATAAAAGTTTAAGGGTTTGTGTACTGTACCCTTAGTACGAGTTGCAAAACTTGTGAAAAGTAAAGTTTACGGAAAATATTAAAGAGTGATTTCTCCCAAAATCTGTCGTATTTGTTTCTTACACTTTATGGTCTTAGCAAAAGAGTTACAGTGATGAAGAAAATCAAGTTCAAACAAACAAAAACAGCAGATTTTGGGGGAAATCCCTCTTTAATAATGGCCGTACACTTTACGTTACTCAAGTTTTGCAACTCGTACTAAGGGTACTGACATTGGGAAGATTTATTTTAAATTAATAATGTAAAAATATGTGAGAAAGATGTCACAACATTAAAAAAAAAAACATGTTCCTATTTTGAAGAAAAACATTGAAAGCGCCTTAGGAAATAAATCAACTAGTGAAGAAAAACTTTGTGTTACATTTTTATTGTTTGAATTTTGAACTTTTTCTCGGCGAACAAACAACAGTCGTGTATGGGACTGCCGTCCTTATCAACCAATAACAAAATATTTGTATGCCTTTCCCGAACAACCCGGCATTGCAAAAATTAATGTACTAATTACTCCTTGACTTATGGGTTGGTATTAGGCTGACCACCCATGCTGTAGAAAATGGTTCACTTTGCCAGTATCACCCCTGTTTCAGGGAAGGTCGGCAAGAGTTGCAGGGTGTATGTTCATTTGAGATTTGGGTTTTTATGTTGTAGGTTGACCACCCAATCCTGTAAAAAATGGTTCACTTTGCCAATGTCACCCCTGTTTCAGGGAAGGTCGGCAAGAGTTGCAGGGCTTATGTTCATTTGAGATTGGGTTTTTTTATACTGTAGGTCCACATGCGGCATGTGTGAGCGCGAAATTATGCGTGCAGTCTGCTTGTGGTAATGCATTTAATATGAATCTCAAATGATACATACCTTTGCAGCTTAGAATTAGATTTAGATTTTTAGGTACACATGCCGCATGTGCAACCGCGAACTTATGCGTGTCTGCTTGTGAGAATGCATATAATGGGAATCCCCAATGTTACATAATAATAATAATAATAATTGGACAATTTGTATATGGCGCCGTTTAGTGGCACTAGCCACCCCAAGGGCGCTTTTATGTGTTGAAGCTTCTGTTAAACAAATGTGTCTTAAGCAACTTCCTGAAACTGCCAACACTGGTCTCTGTTCTCAACTCCAGAGGTAGACTATTCCAGCAGGATGGACCAGCCGAACTAAAAGCCCTGTCTCCGAAACCAGTTCTGTTCCGTCGAAGAGGCAGTTGAAGCCTGTTTATGGCGTCACTCTGTGCAGAACGAAGAGTGCATCGTTTTCCACCTATCTGGTCGACTCTGCACAATTCACACAAGTACGATGGGGCAACTCCTCTGAGGGCATTAAAAACAGAAACACATATTTTGTACTCAATCCTCTCTGGGACCCGCAGCCAATGAAGGCGCCGCAACAGAGGAGAGACATGGTCAGTTTTTCGTCCTCCTAAAAGTAATTTGGCTGCAGCATTAAAGACGGACTGCAGTCTAGACTGCTGAAACCTTGGAAGACCCCAGAACAGACCATTGCAATAATCCAGTCTCGACACAACAAAGGACGCAATGAGAATCTTAGCAGCTTCAGATGTCACTTTACAACTTAGATTAGATTAGATTAGATAAATGCTACTTTGGCCTCGAAACAAAATGGACTGTCAGAAGTTCATTCCATCATCAAGACTAGTAAAACTAAGCATGCCAAGAGCAATTAGTTGTCTGCCGTTGCACCCGGAATGGAACCTTAACTTTACTTCATTGTTTTCAGGGATCTATTGAAGCGCAACTCCCCCGCAGCCGTGTACTCCATAGACCTGTATGAGTCACAGTCCTTCCTGTCCTACAACCTCACCAACCTGGGAGCTCTGGTGGACAACGCAGAGTCATCTACCAGGCTGAGAAGGTAATGATATTGTAACGAACGTTAGATTTCGTGGGGTTTCCTTGTGTGTGTGTGTGTCCGCCTCTAGTATAATGATTGATGAGATGATAGTAGACTGGTCTGGTACAATCCACTATAGAATCATCTATAACAAGCAAGAAATGGTCCCTTTCGTACCTATATAAGCGAGCCGCAATGGTGCAGAAGGCAGAGTCGATTAAAACATTGAGCCGTGAAGTTGAAAAGCCAAGAGCTAGAAAAGTAAACCGACATTGTGTAAAATAAATCTTGAAAGATAAATAATTTGTTGTTTTATTATCTAATCTAATCTAATCTAATCTAAGCTGCAAAGATGGACCGGTCCGTAGTCCGTAGTGGCAACACTTCGGACTCGTAAATGGAAGGTTGTGGATTCGGATCCCGGCGGAGCACAAAAATATACCATTTATATTTCGAATGTGCTCTTCGCTGGGTTGAAAAATTCATAAACCTTTACCAATGACCGGTCACCAAAGGTCCATCCAGCCTTACAGCAACAGGGTCTTGCTTGAGTATTGGCGCTTTGTAGCGACGACCAAGCTCGTACACCTCTGCGGCACTACAACAAGTGTCATAGACCCCTAGAGTCTTTAGAATCTAGGGAGTCTCCCGCACAGGATCTCTTAAAAAAAAAAAAAAAAAAAGAAGATATATATCATTTAAGATTTAAATTAAATGCATTCCCACAAGCAGATATGTATAGTTTCGCGCTAACACATGCCACATGTGGACCTACAATATAAAAACCCAATCTCAAATGAACATAAGCCTTGCAACTCTTGCCGTCCTTCCCTGAAACAGGGGTGACATTGGCAAAGTGAACCAATTTTTTATATTATGGGTGGTCAGCCGCATAACAACCTATAAGTCAAGGAACATACATGACAAATTACATTTTTTAAATCAATAAATAACAATATATACATGGACATAAAAAAAAACTAAATCATAAAACCAATTTCACTTTAACAAACCCTAGCCGCCAACATCACAGATCAACCGCCATTTCTTTCTATCCTTGCATACTTCTTTCATTTCCTCCAGAGTCATAACCTTCTTCATACAAGCTCTTCTTTTATTATGACTCTGGATATTCCATTCATTCGCAATTTCGGATATTTGGTCCATCCATACCTTTCTCGGTCTTCCTCTACCACGACATCCATCTATTCTACCAACATATACTTTCTTCGTCAGTCTTTCCTCATTCATTCTCTCCATATGCCCAAACCATCTTAACAAACTTCTTTTAATCTTCACTTTCACACTTTCTTTTGCACCACATTCTTTTCTTACAAAATCATTCCTCACCCTGTCACTCCGTTTTTTCCCAATCATACTTCTTAGAAAGTCCATTTCAACAGTATGGACTTTACTAATTTCACTTTCATTCACCGTCCAGGCCTCGCTTCCATACATCAAGGTGGGTAAAAGTATGCCACTGCGTACCGCCAATCGAGCATTTTTAGATATGATTTGATTTTTGGCGATACAAGCTGTGGCACCCAGTACACACCTGCCCTTCATTACTCTTCTTTCAAGTTCACCTGTCATTCTTCCATCTTTTTCAAACTTACTTCCCAAGTATACAAACTCATTTACGCAACTAAGCTACACATATAGTGTTACTTCTTGCCGCGTTATCCCCGAAGGGGTCGCATGTGGCGAGTTCAACCTATTTATTTTTACAGGTAAGGGGGTCGGCCTTATGCCAACCACTTCAGTTGAAGTGGTGGTTTCCCAGCTCTCGAGAGTGCTGGTACTCATTTCTTGTGAAGGCTGAGTAAACCTTACCGGTATTTTATTTTGGGGTTTGAAATAAACACCGAAATGGGAAATCATTTCTGACACCTTCGGTGGGATTCGAACCCGAGCTTTCGGCATGGAATGCAAGCACTCTACCACCTGAGCTATCGACCGGACCATTTACCACATCAACATTCATTCCGTTTATTCTAAATTCGTAGTTCGTATTTTCTTCATTTCTTTCAAAAATCAAAACTTTCGTCTTACTTGCATTAAAAGAACACAAATAAAATAATAACAATATTGTTATGTTTTTTAGCGGGGTTTATTTAATCAAAACTGTGGTTATAAATATTTAAAAAAATAAATGGTAAAACATTGTTTTAATTCACTTTATTTTATTTGTTTATGCTCGAATATTTTCGCCTAATGAGGCATCTTCAAGAGCAGAATGGTTACTGTGATTGATTTATTTTACACAGTTTTCCCTATTTCTCATATCAGTCTAATCTAATCTAAGCTGCAAAGATATATATCATTTAAGATTTATATTAAATGCATTCCCACAAGCAGATATGTATAATTTCGCGCTAACACATGCCGCATGTGGACCTACAATATAAAAACCCAATCTCAAATGAACATAAGCCTTGCAACTCTTGCCGTCCTTCCCTGAAACAGGGGTGACATTGGCAAAGTGAACCAATTTTTTTTTTACAGGATGGGTGGTCAGCCGCATAACAACCTATAAGTCAAGGAACATACATGACAAATTACATTTTTTTAAATCAATTATGGTTGTTGTTGTTGTTACAGCATCATTATAGACAAGGAGCCGGCTCAGTTTGCCCCCAAGCTGTCCCGCTCTGTGGTGTCGGCGGGCAGCCATGTTCTGTCTCAGCTCAACACGGTGCAGCAGAGAGCCGTGCTGCGCGCTCTAGCTGCCCAGCAGTACATGCTCATCAAGGGCATGCCCGGGACAGGTAACTGCATGTTCTGTCTCAGCTCAACACGGTGCAGCAGAGAACCGTGCTGCGCGCTCTAGCTGCCCAGCAGTACATGCTCATCAAGGGCATGCCCGGGACAGGTAACTGCATGTTCTGTCTCAGCTCAACACGGTGCAGCAGAGAGCCGTGCTGCGCGCTCTAGCTGCCCAGCAGTACATGCTCATCAAGGGCATGCCCGGGACAGGTAACTGCATGTTCTGTCTCAGCTCAACACGGTGCAGCAGAGAGCCGTGCTGCGCGCTCGAAAATTGAAAAGTAATTGAAGGTAGTTATTTCACAACAATATATTTTCAATTAATATCAGTATTAATGTGTATTTGTGTGTATTTCTTAGTGATATTATATGAAAAATAATAAATTGATATTTTATTGTTTTCTGTGACCCACAGAGTGTCAACTAAATGCTGTAAACCAGCAAAATCCTGTTTATCGGGAATCCAATGATTAATTGACTGTGGGTGATGTCACATAATGAGGGATATTTTGAAGATTTGGACTTCATTCACAAACTATGCTTTCACAATTCAAATGTTTGATTGGTTCCAGGAAAGACGCAGACCATTGTGTGCTTGGTGCAGATCCTGGTTTCTCTGGGGAAAAGTGTCCTGATAACCAGCCAGACGCATTCTGCTGTTGACAATGTGCTCTACAGGTGAGAAATCATAGACAAACACATAAACGACACTGTTTTTTTAAATAAATTATCTCATCATAACTTGCAATAGAAATCAGTCGCTGCGTATTTCTTAAACAGAAAGGATATTACCAAAAACAGGCCATTTTTCAAGATTAGTACTTAACTTGATTCATAATAATTTTGTTCATATTATTATGTAGATTGAAAGATTCTGGCATGCAGATGCTGCGTTTAGGGAGCTCTAGCCGCGTGCACCCGCAGCTGCTGCCTTTCTCTGAATACACACTCACACAGCACTGCACAAACCCTGAGCAGCTGCACAACAAATACAAGTCCATGGTGAGTCCGTTGTTAACTGCCATACCGTGTTGAAAGCACCGGTTCTCGTCCGATCACCGAAGTTAAGCAACATTGGTTGCGGATTGGTGACCGCTTGGGATCACCGCATGTCGTTGGCATTTCTTTAACCGGTCCGTAGTCCAGTGACAACACTTCGGACTCGTAAATGAAGGTTGAAGGAGTTTCAATCCCAGCGGAGCACAAAAACTTTACCATTTATATTTTCAAATATGCTCTTTGCTGGGAGAAAAATTCATAAAACCTGATCAGTTTTTGGTAAAGGTGTATGAATTTTTCACCCAGCAAAGAGCATATTTGAAAATATAAATGGTATATTTTTTGTGCTCCGCTGGTATTGAAACTCCTTCAACCTTCATTTACGAGCCAGAAATGTTAACTACTAGACTACGGACCGGTCAATTCATGCATCTTATATACTCTAGTACTTTTTTTGTAATTGATCAAGTACCCCATAACTATTTACTTCTATGGAGGTTTCGCCCCTGGCTATGTTATGTTAATATGTTAGATAGATAGATAGATTTATTTTCACATTAAAGTACATGACAGGTTTTAAACCTAATGCATACAATAATAAACAAAAACATTCACAAGTAACCGAAATCAGCTTAGGAGAAACGGAAGCCTCTGTCTAAGCTGATTTTCACGCAGGTGGAAGATATCAACCGAAGAGGAGATCTCATTGAGCATAACCATTGCCATCCCCACAGTCATAACCCTAGGTAGGTTAGTCCTGCATCTTGGGAGTAGCAATAGTCTATGCTCACGTTGCCTACAATAATTGTCAGGAACATACAGATCAATTTGTCCCAGAAGAGCGGGATTACAAATCTCACCACGAATCAAGCGGATAAAATGAACTATCAAAAATTCATTCCGTCTTGCCTCCAGGCTACTGAAACCAAGCATGCCGAGTACAAACGCACTCGGATATAGCCAAGGATAATACCCATACGTCCTCATGTCGAGAAATCTCAAGATTTTTTTCTGAACCCTCTCCAGCATGAGAACATATTTGGCACTATTTGGAGCCCAAACAAGCGAGCCATACTCAAGCCTGCTCCGCACCAGTGCACTGTACAGCAGGGCTAAAACGTGAGTAGATGTGAACATCCTACTATTCCGAATGACAAATCCCAACATTTTCAGTGCTTTGCCACAAGTTATCTCAATATGGGAACTGAAGTTCAGTTTGCTATCAAACGTAACACCAAGAATTTTAATTTAAAGGTAATTGTATGTTCTTCATGTGTTCCAGAATGTTATTGGTGTGACCTGCCTGGGCAGCAGACACCCCCTACTCTCCAAGAGGAGCTTCGACGTCTGCATTGTGGATGAGAGCACACAGGTTAGATATCACTGGCTGACAATTTTTTATTCATTTTTTGTAACTCTATAAAAATAAGCTAATTTAGATAGACGTTGTTATGTAAAATCCAAATATGGCGATCGCATCACGTTATGGAGTTACGTGTATAGGTATGTCATTTTGAGCAAAATTTGTATTTGTCGTTAACTCTTTGGCTAAAATAAACTGTCTATCAAATGGATTTTTTTTTAAACTGGTAACACTACCTTACTTCAAGTGATAGATATCACACGTTCAGCCGCTGGTTTTATAAAATAATTGAGTTCAAAGTGTTAAAAACACTTTGTTCTTCAAAATTCTTTCTTACAAAATATCTAAAATGACTTCAAGAGGCTGCAAGACTGCTGTCGGTAGTTTTTGTTAGGTATGTGGACATTGTACATTTGTTCAACAGAGAAATAATATTGCTCTCATGATAAAAAGAGTGTATTGTTTTGTCGTAACTTTGGTTGCCATGTTGGTGACCAAGTCGTGGGCTCCTCATTTCTGCTGCACCACTTGTTAAGTTAATCTGACTTAGTGGTTACATGGCAAGGGCAGAAATTTGCCATTTGATGTCTCAATGGTATGGAGAAAGCCAAGGACCATTCTACCGACTGCCACTTCTGTCTTACTATCTAAAAAAGATTAAATATAAAGAGTAAAAAGTAATTAAATAGAAAATTAGATAGCAATGAAAAAAACAACCAGTAATAACTGGCCAGAGATGTCTGTTTCTGTCAGCGACATCTGTTTATTATGTATGTGAAACTGTGGGGTATTTCACCAAGCTGTCTTGCTTCTTCATGCATGTACTAGTTTGTTGAGTCAGACCACGACAACAGATCCCGGAAAGCAACTCTCCAGCGGCCGTGTAAGCCTAAAGCTCCTATTCAAGAAGGAGAATGTTGCAACGTCTCACTGTCTGATGGTTTGTTTGTCGTCTTATGTTACAGGTGCTGCAAAGCTCTGTCTTGCTACCGTTGATGTCAGCGGAGAAGTTTATCCTGGTTGGCGACCCTGAACAGCTTCCTCCTATAGTCAGGAGTCACAAAGCCAGGTAGCCCATCATAATATAGCGCCTTTTATGACAGTGTGTCATTGCAAAGGCGCTTGTCCATATGATTGGACGAAGAGTCGAGTCTTGTGACCTCTTTTAAAAAGTCTCTCCAAATCCAGTTCCCTCAGTGAGGCGGGAATAGCATTCCAAGTCATTGGAGCGGCCGCCTTGAATGGCCTGTCTCCAAAAACAGTGCGGGGCCTTCTTGCAGGGATGTCCAGGCAGCTACTTCTTGATGCAGCTGACCTCAGTGTATCTCATATTTCTCATCCTTAGCAACCTTTCTTGTGAGGAGTGCCACCTAAGGTATGCTATTAGCTTCAGTAATATTTCTTCATTTTCTTTAACCTCTTGTGTGCCAACGATTTTCAGCCGTCATCCAGCTGCACAACTCATACTTTTGATATTGAATATCTCCAAAGATACAAAACATATCTCATATCTGTTTCTTTTATCTCAAAAGGCAGTGAAATAAAGTGTTTTGGTGCATAATGCAGTAAAACATCATGAGTGACGTATTTACTGCACTACCTTATATTATTATGATTACGAAAAAAACATAGTGTTCTAAAAATAGACATATATAATGTAATCATGAATGCCCCATGAAGGCCAGAAAGGAACATCAATTTTATGGAGTAGGAAAGCTTTGTAATGTAAATAAAACATTTTTTTGTTATGTGTGTGTGCCATGTAAATATAAATTTAACTCATCATTAGTATAAATCGAAAATGAATGCTGTGAGTTTATTGGTGGGTTAAACGATTTTCAATCTCTTTTTTTCTGTATTTATTCAAACACTGTTTTATTTTCACTCTTTATTATTTTATTATTTGGACACAAACGTTTTCGACTACACAGTAATCATCATCAGGTAATCTATTTTTTTTTCAATCTTATTGCTGTGTAAAAACTGAACAAAACCGAAAAGTATCACAATCAGTACTATGAGTGTGGATCCTCATTCCTGCACCCTGGAGGTTAAAAAAAACTTCCTGGTCAGAACACATGTCCGTCTGCTCATTTGTTAATTTTTCTTTATTTTATCTAGATCCCTCGGCTTGGACGAAAGCCTCTTCAACCGTTTAGACGGCCTGGGCGCCACGGAAGCCCTGACTCTGCAGTACCGCATGAACGGCAGCATTATGGCGCTGGCAAACCTGCTCACCTATCAGGGACAGCTGCAGGCGGCCAATCAGGATGTCCATATGGCCACACTGCCCATCAGATCACTGGTAATAGTTAGTTACAGTAAACAGTACGAGTGTTACAATGAATAATTACATGCAGTGCCATACAATACATTTTCTACAATAATAATCAGATTCTATAATTTATGTTGTAATTTTGACATTCAAGATGGTCTGTAGTCCAGTGGTAACACTTTGGACCCGTAAATGGAAAGTTGTGGTTTCGAATCCCGGGCGAAACACAAAAAATGTACCATTTATATTTTCAAATTTACTCTTTGCTGGGTTGAAAATTCATAGACCTTTACCAAAGACCGGTCATCAAAAGGTCCATCCAGCCTTACAGCAACTGGGTCTTGCTTGAGAATTGGCGCTTTGTAGCAGCGACGACCAAGCTCGTACAAAGTCTGGTCGATAGCTCAGTTGGTAGAATGCTTACATTCCATGCCGAGAGCTCGGGTTCGATCCCCACTGAGGGACATGATTTTCCGTTTTGGTGTCTATTTCAAATCCAAAAAAAATACCGGCAAGGTGTACTATTAACTAGTCAATCTCATAGTGATTTTTTTGTTCACCATTTATCCTGTATGTTTTTTCAGGTCCACGATGAAGAAGAAAAGAACCATCTCTGGCTCTCTCCATGTCTGTCGTCAAAATTGGAAGATTCTGTTGTTTTCATAAACACTGGCAACACGTATGAGCTGTGTCGCCAGCATGGAAAACTTGAAAATACCACAGATGACAACACTGACATTACGAAGGCTGATAAATGCAGTAACGTTTGTGAAGCGGCACTCGTTGTACGAATTATAGATGGATTGTTAAAGGTATGTCCTCGTTCTTTCTGATGGTGCTTTATTTTGTCCTCATAGCATGTGGTAGTAGCGCCGGGCGCTTTAACGCCTTGACGCGCGTTATAACTGCTTTTTATTTGAAGAAGCTCTTACTCTAAAAATAAAGCGGTTTGGTCGGCTGAAGTCTCTGTCATACTATGGCTAATCTAATCTAAGTTGCAAAGATATGTAACATTGGGGATTCACGTTATATGCATATTCACAAGCAGACACGTATTACTTAGTTCGCGCTTGCACATGTCGCATGTGAATCTACAACGTAAAAACCCAAATCTCAAATGAAATACACCCTGCAACTCTTGCCGACCACCCCTGAAACAGGGGTGACATTGGAAAAGTGAACTATTTTCTACAGCATGGGTGGTCAGCCGCATACCAACCTATAAGTCAAGGAACATACAAAACAAATTATTTCTTTTTTGGAATGAAAAAAACGGATGTTACTGATCGTGTGTAAAGAGAAGAACGATTTTCTCTATGTTTCGTCGGAGTCATATCCGACGTCCTCAGGAGACGTGTGTCTTCTACAAGGAAGAAACATGAACTGTTGAATTATTGTTGTTTGCTCGAGGTCGAAGGTTCTAGGTACATTTATTGACCTCAGGAGACACGTCTCCTGAGGACGTCGGATATGACTCCGACGAAACGTAGAGAAAATCGTTCTTCTCTTTACACACGGTCAGTAACATCCGTTTTTTTCATTCCAAAAAATGACTTTTTAACGAACGTAATCATAATTTAAAATCTTTAATTATTTCTTTGTCTAGTATTTATTTAAAAGTATTTTGTTTTCTAATATAGGGTGGAATATCGAAGCAAGAGATAGGTGTGATAGCACCATACAGAAATCAAGTCGCCCTCTTGAAGCGACTTGTTTCAAAGCTTGACGCTGCAACGTCGATTCCAAGCTCTGGCGACTCTGGTGTCGACACAAATCTGACGCTGGCTAAAGACAGTGTGGAGGTCAACACTGTAGATCAGTTCCAGGGCAGAGACAAGCAGGTTATTGTCTATACCTGCACCAGGACGTGGAATATGGAGAAGAAGGGGATGCATGAATCCAAGGTATGATATTGTTGTTTAAATGGCAAATAAAAATAATCATAATTGAATCTAGATTATTGGTCGAACTATCTAGTAAGTTGTAGCATGTGTCTTATAATAATAATATTAGGATGATTTATTTGGTTAGCGCTGTTTTTGTGTGAATCACACCTTAAGAGCCCTCTGCGAGCTTGGTTGTCGATAGAGAAAGCGCCAATCTCAAGTAAGACCCAGTAAAGCTTGATGGACCTATGGTGACCAATCTTTGTTAACAGCAGATTAATTTAAAAAAAAAAAAAAACGCAACTAAGGTACACACATAGTGTAACTTCCTGCCGCGTTATCCCCGAAGGGGTCGCATGTGGCGAGTTGAACCTATTTATTTTTACAGGTAAGGGGGCCGACCTTACGCCAACCACTTCACTTGAAGTGGGGGTTTCCCAGCTCCCGAAAGAGCTGGTACTCATTTCTTGTGAAGGCTGAGTAAACCTTGCCGGTATTTTATTTAGGGGTTTGAAATAAACACCAAAACGGGAAATCTTGCTGACACCCTCGGTGGGATTCGAAACCCGAGCTCACGGCATGGAATGCAAGCATTTAAAATATTTTTTGTTTTTGGTCCGCCGAGAATCGAACCCACTACCTTCCAATCACGAGTCCAAATTGTTAACCACTAGACTACTGACCAACCAAAAGATGGATTACTTGTCTCACTAGTCAATTGCAGTTTTATTTACTTAAGAATTGTTCCTTGACTTATAGTTGGTATGAAGCTGACCACCCATACTGTAAAAGGATGGTTTATTTTGCCAATGTCACCCCTGTTTCAGGGAAGGTCGGGAAGAGTTGCAGGGCTTATGTTGATTTGAGATTGGGTTTTTATGTTGTAAGTCCACATGCGGCATGTGTAAGCGCGTACTTATACGTATCTGCTTATGGGAATTCATTTAATATTAATCTTAAATGTAATGTTTCTTTGCAACTTAACTTATCTTATGAATTGTTATCAGAACGATAGTCAGATATAACTTGTTAAAAAAAATGTCCCGCATTAAAAATATTATAGGGTTCTACAAAATAAATGTTACTTGTATCGTTATCATTTATTTTTCAGGACAATGAGATTCTAGAGGACAAACGCCGTTTGACTGTCGCCATAACTAGGGCCAAATACAAGCTGATAATCATTGGCGATGTGGCAACACTGACTGCGTACTCGCCCTTCAAACAACTGCTGCAATGCCTCACTCCAAAGCCCGCTGAACAGCAAATGTCTGTTTCTATTTCACTTCAAGATCTAGAAAAGAATGGAAAATATGACTGGACACAAGTCATGAAAGAGTTTTAACTGTTTAAGTATTTGTGGCAGGCATAGATGTCAAGAGAAGGCTTGCACTCATTGCGGTTGGTAGCTTTTCATTCTAAACACATTCTGCCCGTTTTGTCTATGGATTACTGGACAGACTTTGTGAAAGCTTTCATACATCTCCACATGCTACTAGACTTTTGACTCGGTAATCCATTGACAAACCATAGACAATATGGGCAGAATGTGTCTTATCTGTAACAGGCCTTTGCACCTATGCATGTCGTCCAAGGTAATCTATCATTGTAAAAAAATGTATTTAATTGTTAATCAAGGTAGGAAACTTTCTAGTAGACTGATTGGAGAAAGTTCCTCCACACCCTTTCAAATGGGAACAATGACTGCCTTCCTCCGGTCCATTTTATGCTATCAGTAAAGTACATATGTATGTTCATTTGACGCTTAGGTTTTCTTTTGTAAGTACGCACACAGTATGAGTAAACAAGAACTTGCCCATGTTTTCTTGTAGGCGTGCAATCTTTGCAACTTAGATTATGTGATTGCTTTTGATCATTTTTACAAAAAGAAGCAATAAAAACAAAAGACTACAAGTAATTTAGTAATTAAAGAATTTGTAAAGAAATCATGTACCTTGTTTGGATATTTTTCTTTTCACTAATTAAGTCATTTGTATTTGATTCTAATTTTAAAATTGTGTATTGATTACAAATCATTGTATTTCTGAAGGCATTTATTTAAAAAAATTGTTTGTTTTGTTTTTTTAATAAAATTTTTGATAAATCTTTTAAAGGAGTTTTATTTAGTGTAGGTTTTATAAGACTAGAATAGAGTCCACACATAAGTTGAAGTAGTCAAAGCTGTGATGTCAAACGGCCGGATAACTACCACAAAGGCTAACGCAGATTTTATTATTGTTTGTTAATGACCCAGACACTAGACCTATGAAATGTTCCCACGGAGAAGAAATTCTAATTTTATATTTTTTTGCCAAGGCCATACAGGGAGTTCTGTACCTATAAATGGATTCACCACAAATTTAAAAATAGAATGCTTTTCTTGGGATCTGTGACGTTACAATTTCGTTGTCTATCGGATTTGTGCAGAGTCCATTCTTCCATTTTCTCAGTTAAACGCATTTTAACTTGATAACATTGAAATAGACTTATGTGCAGAAGACGCCAGATTGTTCTCAAAAATCTTTTGAATGGATGCCCAGGTTGAAAAAGATTGGTAGTATGCCCAAATAACAAGTTGGAGGACGGATGTAAGGGAAAGGAGGCGTTAGAGTCACAGTATTTGGAAGTAAAAGGACATATTTGAGCTGTAGAGCCTTAGGAAAAAACTAAATATGATAAGATACACCTTAATTTTTTAAATATTTTTTGAGGGACTCTTCCATAATTTATTTCGGTAGTTATTCAAAAAGTAAGGAATTTTATTTTGTAGTGTAGCAACAACACAAAGAACTTTTACTATTTACACATTATTCATTTGCTCAAAAGATGAAGACTCCTCTTTTTTAAGGACCTTTCAAAACGTAGCGTATGTTGTAATTTTTATTTTGATAAAAAAAATATCATTTCAATCAAAATTGATGTAAAAAATTGAGCTAAAAGAGTTAATGCAATACTATTCGTGGTTGGTTTCAAATACGATGTGTGAATAGCATGACCCGTCATTAGAAATACGTGGCTGACAGGTGACGGCGTACAATATTTATTTATATAATTTATCAAATATGTTTCGTTCAATATTTAGTATATTCGGCATCTTACTCATCTACTACTCCGCGCCGGCGAGGAGCTACATCATCACAGTAGATGCGCATGCAGAGGAGTGCTTCTTCGACAATGTGGAGGAAGGAATCAAAATGGGTGAGTACAAGTTGAGGTTAGGATGGACTTTTTTTACATTGCACCAAAAACCGATCTACCCTGCAATGGAGTCCGCACGAGTGATATAGACAGAAAAAATGTGACGTTACTTAGCTGGGTTGACAGGGAAGAGGCTAACATATTTTTTGTTATTAATTGGGGACGTTTTGCCTGCTTAGAAAAATCAAATTTGGAGCATCAGTTCCAAGTCCATATTGATCCATTTAGAAATGAAAATATCGAATAAAATATATAAATACGGTGAGAGTCAATGGAAAGAAAGGTGATGGATATGAATAAATTAAAATAGGTAAGACCGGACGATAGCTCAGTTGGCAGAGTGCTTGCATTTCATGCCGAGAGCTCGAGGTTCAAATCTCAACAAGGGTGTCAGAAATGATTTTCCGTTTCGGTGTTTATATCAAAACTCAAAATGAAATACCGGCAAGGTTTACACAGCCTTCACGAAAAATTAATACCAGCCCCCTTGGGAGCTGGGAAACCCCCATTTCAATTGAATTATTTGGCGTAAGGGCAGCCCCCTTACCTGTAAAAATAAATAGGTTCCACTCCCGACATGCGAAACCCTTAGGGGATAACGTGGCAAGAAGCTACACTATATGTGTAGCTTAGTTGCATTTTTTTTGTGCA
Organism: Agapetus fuscipes; assembly: GCA_951799405.1. Taxonomy (NCBI): domain Eukaryota; kingdom Metazoa; phylum Arthropoda; class Insecta; order Trichoptera; family Glossosomatidae; genus Agapetus; species Agapetus fuscipes. The sequence continues at coordinate 12,929,298 of OX637352.1, forward strand.
GTATGTAAATGTAAAAAGAAATGGAGGCAACTCTGTAGAGGCTCTGGCCACCGCTAGCTTATTTCATCTGGTTTTACCAATTTCATTAAAATGTAAAAATGTGTTGCTCTATAATAATAATAATAATTGGCCATTTTGTATACAGCGCCGTTTGGTGGCACTAGCCACCCCAAGGGCGCTTTTATGTGTTGAAGCTTCTGTTAAACAAATGTGTCTTAAGCAACTTCCTGAAACTGCCAACACTGGTCTCTGTTCTCAACTCCAGAGGTAGACTGTTCCAGCAGGATGCACCAGCCGAACTAAAAGCCCTGTCTCCAACATGCAATGCAGGGTAAAACATACCTGGTGGAAATAAAATGATTAGTTCCTTGACTAATGGGTTGGTATGAGGCTGGACCCCCATGCTGTAAAAACTTGGGAAAAAGCCTTCAAAGCTTGCGTTTATGGGAGGTCTGGTTTATTTTGTATGTATACATGCAGCATCTGTAAGCGCGAACTTACATTTGAAAGGTAACACCAGCTCATGGGCTGCACTCTGCGCTGATCTCAGAGCGCTGTATAGATAACCTGCCATAATATTTCCCTCTCCACAGCACATGGCACTTTGTATGATTGCAGGCCTTTCATTTGAGATAGCCGAGGGCGGCTTCCTGGACATAGACGTGAAGATCGTGGGGCCCGACGGCAAGGTCATCCACCAGGGAGACCGGGAGTCCTCGGGCAAGTACACGTTTGCTGCCCACGCGGCCGGCCGCTACACCTACTGCTTCAGCAACCAGATGTCCACCATGACTCCCAAGGTGAGGCCAAGGAAGTAAAACTAGAATAAAGCCTTCAATCTGTTTTCAATCATCCAATTTTGAATCAATGTCTTGACTCAAAACAGAATCAAAGAAATGAATATTGTTACATTCTCAAGCCTTATTGAAGACGACAAGTGCAACAGGGCAACCTCCATTATCAGAGCTATGGACTGCGAGCATTCAAAATAGGTTAAGAGTACCTACTGGCGCTGATCACAGCTGACAGTAGAGCTCTTCCAATCTTATCTAAGTTGCTAAGATATGTAACATTACATGCATTCTCACAAGCAGACACATATAAGTTCGCACGTGCACATGCCGCATGTGAACCTACCACATAAAAACCCAAATCTAAAATGAACATACACCCTGCAACTCTTGCGGACCTTCCCTGAAACAGGGGTAACATTAGAAAAGTGAACTATTTTTTACAGTATGGGTGGTCAGCCGCATACTAACCTATAAGTCAAGGAACCATTTGAGATTTGGTTTTTGTGTTGTAGGTTCACATGCGGCATGTGCAAGCATGTCACTTGTACGTGTCTGCTTGTGAAAATGCATGTAATGTCAATCTCCAATGTAACATATCTTTGCAACTTAGATTAGATAAGAAGCTTTAAATATTTAGTCTTGACTCAATTTTGACTTAGAACAGAATCAAAGTAATAATTATTGTTCCATTCTCAAGCATAATAGGGTAATTATTGCAGTGGTGGGGAAAACGATTTAAAATACTATGGTTGTGTAGAGTACATTTCAAGGATCACAACCATATTTTTTTTAAGTAGTAAAAATAAAGATATTGATAATTTTCAAAAATAAAATGTAGAAAATTTGAGTCCCGCCAAAACGCAGCGTGGCCGGCTAGCCGCGCTGTGACGTCAAAATGACGTAGATGGATCCGACAGACTACCTGGCCCTAACGGTACACTCCGAATATCTATAGACGTCACATCCGCCTAAATAAAGAAATGTCCTGTTTTACCGGAAATTGAAAATGCGCGAATTTTAAAGGGCTATAATTTAAAAAATAAGCCAGATATTATTTTTTTTAAAATGCAGGTGCATTTTTAAAAACATAGTCTATCATTTTATGAAATAAAAAAATGTGAAGTTATCTTATTGAAGACTACAGGGGAAGAACAAGAAATGTCAGTTGAAGAACATTTTGAGTAGATCATTAAAACACTAGCATTTTTTAAAGAGGGACTCATGGTAATCAACCAAACCTGTTTAGTGTATTGCTCCTTGGGAAAAAAAATTGCATCAATATTTTCATTGTTCAAGCAGCGCCATCTGTTGTGTAAGCCACAAAACAATATCTCAATGAGATTGTTTTCCTGTTTAGGTTGTGATGTTCAACATGGAGATAGGAGAGAGCCCCAACCGGGCTCCGGGAGTGGAGAAGGAGGATGAGGCTGGGCACACCAAGCTGGAAGACATGATCAGGGAGCTGTCGGGGACTCTGCTGGGGGTCAAGCACGAGCAGGACTACATGCAGGTAACTAACTATTTACATATATTTCAGGCTTTGACATATTTTGTGCGATTGAAAGTACCATCATCTGCAAATAATGATATCAGGTAAGACAGAGAGACGCCGGAGAGCTGGCAGAAGGCAGACGTCATGGCTGCGCTATGTAAGAGACCAAACGGGAATGAGAGGTGTGAAGGAGTTGTTCCAGACACTGCAGGACCGCAAAGCCCCTGCCACAGTGATGCCAATGTCACAGAATAATCACTTTAAAGAAAAATCTTTGTTATCTTTCATAAAAACATAATTTTACCAAGTTTCTTTTGTTTTACAGGTTCGAGACAAGATCCACCGCGCCATAAACGAGAATACCAACTCCCGGGTTGTCATGTGGTCAATGTTTGAGGCCACCGTGTTGGTAGCCATGACCGTCGGGCAGGTTTATTACCTCAAGAGATTCTTCGAGGTGCGGCGAGTCGTCTAATCACGTCTCAAACATTGTTTATAGTCTGTGGGCCCGTATTTTAAACATCACTAAACGTCAAGTTTACATTTGAATTCATAAAGTGTATGGAATGTTCTTTATCTGAATTTGAATGTCAAACCTTCATTCGAAAGAGTCAAGATAACACTTGAATTTAAAAAAAAAAACTTTCTCTTTATTTATTTTTTAATTCAAGTGTCAAACATTGATCTCAAACAGTCAAGATAACACTTGAATTCAAGTTAAGAACATTTATTTCACACAATATGTTTGAATTCAATTGATAAAATGTTGTTTGGGAATGTGTAGAATACAGGCCTTATATCTTGTTAAGTCATCTCAAATCACTCTCCTTTTTTCACCGCTTTATTACGTTTAATGTGTTGTGGAATAAATTATCTGGTTTATTTCTTAAGTGTGGCTTTTCATTTTATTTTAAGCTTTGAATCAGACAAGACTAATGAAAATGATGGTTGAAGATTGGCATCTTTGGTACAATAAAAAGCTCTGACATCTACAACGACCACGATGTGATCAGTACCCTTAGTACGAGTTGCGAAACTTGAGTAATGTAAAGTTTACGGCAATTATTAAAGAGTGATTTCCCCCAAAATCTGCCGTTTTCGTTTGTTTGAACTTGATTTTCTTCATCACTGTAACTCTTTTGCTAAGACCATAAATTGTAAGAAACAGAAATGGCAGATTTTTGGAGAAATCACTCTTTTATATTTTCCGTAAACTTTACTTTTCTCAAGTTTTGCAACTCGTACTAAGGGTACAGTTCCATCAAAGTAGAGCCTTGCAGTGGAATTAGGTGACGCCAACCCCTTTAACCTTTTCGCTTCTGAATACTCTGGCTGTATGAACACCCCCAGTACTGAATACTTTTTCAAGCACATTTTAAAAAACATTTATTGATTTCCTACCTTGATTGATTGACGACACTTCAAACTATGTGAACAGTTACATGTATTAGTTATTCAAGAACAAAAATCACAAAGGCTTAGCACATATTTCCACTCAAAATTTTTTGAATTATGGAACACAGATGCCAGGGATAAGTTCAAAGTTGGATGACGTCTATGATTCACAGCCGCACTGTATGCAAGTTTACACTTGACTCCTATGCATGTCATTCGCAGTTGAAGGGCTAAGGGCATAATACTCTCAGTCTGAAGGAGACCAGGAAGGACAAAAATATAATGGACGGATGGTGCCAACACAGCTGCAACCAAGGCAGATATACATAGCTAGTGATGGACAGGCGAGAGTGGAGGAGAATCCTGGATCCAACCAAGGTCCACCCAGGGTTGTGAGCTCCGGATGATAGATATGATGAATGAAAATGACCAACCTGTAGATGGCGTTAAAAAATACACGCAAGTTGAAAGAGGTTATGGAAGTTTTGTACCTCTTTCCTCACACTCCTTTCTGGGTAACGTTATTTTTTAACCCACTCATTTAAAAAAAATTATATATGAGGATGCTATATTTATTTTTATTTTCAACATGATAAAAGAGTGCAGTTTTTGTGTGTGTCACACCTCAAGGGCTCCCCAATAACAAATGAAATATTTTATAAAGGTGCCGTTTTAGTGCCAACAGATTCTAAAGCCCTCACTCCGGGTGGTAGTCTGTTCCACTCCATCGGTCCGGCAATCCCTAAAATTAGTGCGTATTTGACGGTGAGGTTGCGTCAACCTGACAGCACCACTCCCCAAAATTAGGTACTGAATAAAAAAAGATGTAAAGAGTGGATTTCAATGACACATTTATTTATCAGTTCTTTATTTTCAAATATATTACTAGTTCAATCTTTGTATTAAATTTAAAAAACACCAAAAGATAACAAAATTCACTTTCTTATTTCAAATCCATTGAGCTGTTGTTCATCAAATCTGCATTCATTTTTAAACACCGTCTTTTGTATGACAGACTTGGGGCTTCCCTCTTGTCTCAGCCATGTCTTCATGTGTCCCACAGTCTCTGGGGCGCCCTGCAACTGTCCCACAACTGTACCTGATGAAGTGTTCATGCACCATCCTCCAACACCCAATGAAACGGCTTTCTTCTGTGTGTACTTCCGGAAAAAAACCTTTTGCACTCTTCCAAACACTTCAAAATCCACCTGAATGTTAACTGTTCCTTCTTTTGATGCAGGTTTTGGCATTTTTCCTTATTATTTGTTGATGTAAAGTTTTTTTTTAGAACTTTCCAGATTTCTGTTTGTCCTCTCAATGTTATCTGGGTAACCAAGGTAGACCAGTCTGTAGTCTAGTGGTTAACTCTAAGTTCTCATAAGCAGAAGGTCGTGAGTTTGATTCTCAGTGAAGCACAAAAAAAATTAAAATAATATGCTCTACGCTTTGACAGTTCACCAAAGGTCATCCAGCCTTTCAGCAACTTAATCTTGCTTGTGTAATTGGCACTTTCTGCAGCGATGGCCAAGATTGCAGAGGGCTCTTGAGGTGTATCACGTAAAAACCATGCTGGCCAAATAAAGCATTCTAATATTTATTTATTTGATTGTTTATGTGAAGCATTGTGTGGCCTAACACCTAGAAGATTTGTTTTCGACAAAGATTTGAAATGGAAAATATGAAAAAGAAAATTAAAAAAAATTTAAGGTGATACCAAGGTACTTTACTTTTTTACAAAAAATTAAATGAAACAGCTAAAGCATCGATCTCAATAGAAGATCTTTTAGTTAGATCGATGGGTAGAAGACAAAATATTCTATAAGCTGGTTTGTTTTTAATATTTTTACCATGGTTACTATGAAATGTTGAGTTATTTACATGGTTGTCATGGTAACAAATGACAGCTACAAAATAAACATGCTTCTTCTTTTTCTTTATTTTACAATTGAAAGAAGAGAAAAATATCATAGTTATAATAGTAAATTTTCCTAGAGGGAAAATCTTGGGAAGATGATCTAGAGGTCGTCCAAGAACCAGATTTGTATCGGCTCATAAATGTCACCTCAGTGACCAGCAGAGACAAATGGTTACCACAACAAGATAAATCTGCGCCCCTTTAAGTTAGTCATCACGTTTTTGTTGACAGCCCTATCCCGTTGGAGAGTTTCCAGCTGTATGTGCCGGATGACTTCCGTCGGAGGAGACGGCATGATATATTTTACGTGCATCTCCCCCACGCAACATTTTCTAACGCGGAGTGTAACTCTAATAAACTCTTCTCACCGAGACATGTTTCAGATAAATGTTAGTTATTATAAAGATTCAAAGAGTTTCTCTTAACTTATTCATGACTGTGTGAGGGTGCACTTTTGTGCACCAGCAGAGACAAATAAAAAAGCCTTGGTAGAGATGCTTACAAAGATTATTTATTGTCAATGCATTATGTATAATACGCACTTAAATTAGATTTCTATAATTTTATTTGCAGGTACCTAAATTGTGCATATTATCATTGACTTTTAATATCCTAGAGTCGAAACTATTTTGACGAAAGTCGACACTATATCTGTTTCAACGTACCTCAACCAATGACCTCAACACAACATCTTCGTTACTTAGAAAGAGAACAATACTCCAAAGGTCGACACTTTGTTAACAGGCAAAAAATACAGTCGTTTCAATTTTTGCATTGTGGCCATTACTGGAATGTCTTGTCTGCGCTAAAATACTGCGCACTTGTTACAATTATTATGGTCAATGAAATTGGAATTTTTTAAAGAAAAATGGCATTATTATATAATATAACGACGTGTGTAATTATTGAGTATCGAAAAACAAAATGGAGAAGGCAAGAAAACATAGGCATAAGCATAAAAACAAATCCATGAAAAAAAAAAAAAAACGCAACTAAGCTACACGTATAGTGTAATTTCTTGCCTGCGTTATCCCCGAAGGGGTCGTATGTGGCGCTTCGGGACCTATTTAGTTTTACAGGTAAGAGGGCCGGCCTTACGCCAACCACTTCAGTGAAGTGGGGGGAAAATGAAAAAAGCATTATGTGGTGTTTGACAGCTCTGTGGATGACAGGTATGTACCTACGGTTGACAGGAGAGCCGCATAGCATTGTAACGATTTACTCAGGTTCAATGTCATAAAACTTCGATTAATTTATTTTTTACAATTTATTTCAGATTTGGTTCACAGTTAACTTTTGTACTGATCAGCTGTGAAAATAAATACGAGTGTACCTTCAAAGCATCGCGATCTCTATTTATATAGGTGTGTAAGGGTTACTCGCGCTGGCACACGCCAGACCACGCTAGAATATTCTTACTTAGAAGTTTCGAGCGAACACTATAGTACAAATATTCAAATACCTACACCCAGAGACACACTCACACAAGTTAGTAAAAAACACGCAATCATAAGTAAACATACACAGACATACAATCACACATTCGCAACAGTAGGGATGTATCAATGCCGTAAGCTAGTTTCTTCTCCACGAATATTATAACTCAATGTGCACATTGTTTTATTTCCGCAGTAAGATGAGTCAATTAGGAAGCAAGATAGAAAACGCCAAGTCAGATCGTTTTCATGATTTTATTGACAAATAATTTAACCTATTTAATAGAAACAATAGATTAATTTTCTTCATCATTGCATTTTTCCTTGAATAAACTCTGTATCTACTCTTGTATAATTTTTTTTTTCATTTCGTTGTCCAGTTGGCAACTTTTGTGAACCACAGATCAAAAGATCTATATGTAATCTAAGTTGCAAAGATATATATATTAACCTTTGAAATTCACATTAAATGCATACCCACAAACAGGCACGTGTAAGTTCGCACTTACAAATGCTGCATGTGTACTTACAAATTAAAATCCAAACCTCAAATGAAAATTAGCCCTGCAACATTTGCCGACCTTCCCTGAAACAGGAGTGACAGTAGCAAAATGAACTGTTTTTACACTATCGGTGGTCAGCCTTATACCAACATCCAAGTCAAGAAAAATAAAAAGATTAACCGGTAGGTATTTATGCTCAATTTTTTGTAAGGTTTTTTTCCTTATTGACCGATAGGTTGGTATGAGGCTGACCAATTGTAAAATATGGTTCACCATTCTGTAACAAAATGCAATGCAAGTAAGCTACACCAAACTCTTGCCGCGTTATCCCCGAAGGCTTTCACATGTGGCGAATGGAATGCCCCCCACACTTCGCAAATATTCTTCTTCTTAATCCTATTCCTCATTACTGAGGGTTGTGACCCTTGTGGAAGCAACCAATCCTCTCCAGCTCTCCCTCGACTGCGCTGCCCGCAACGCTCCAACTACCGCGGGGCCTGCTGCTGTCTTCACTTGATCGGTCCATTGTGTGGGGGATCTACCTCTTCCTCTCTTCCCCTCCAAGTTACCGATCACAACCAGTCGTTCCAGGCTATCCTCATTGCCACGGACAACGTGTCCGAAGAACTGAAGAATACGGCGTGTACACATGTTGGCCAGAGTCAAGCCATCCAAACGCAGCTCCCGACGAATGGACTCATTGGTGCGTCTAGCCGTCCATGGGATTCGAAGCATGCGCCTCCAGCACCACATTTCAAAAGCGTCAATTTTTATTCTTTCTGCTGCTTTTATGGTCCATGTTTCAGCAGCATAGAGAAAAATAGAGTGGACCAGACTCCTGACAAGCTTAATCTTGTAATCTTATTTCGCCGAAATATACCGAATGGACCGCTTCCCAAAACGCCGATATTCAAAGGGCCGCTACTCAGAGGGCCTCTACTCAGAGGGCCGCTACCCAAAGGGCTGCTACTCAGACGGTCACTATTAAAAGGGCCGCTACTCAGAAGGCCGCCACTCTGAGGGCCGCTACCCAAAGGGTTGCTACTAAGAGGGCCGTCAGTCAGAGGGCCGCTACCCAAAGGGGCGCTACCCAGAGGGCCGCTACCCTAATGGCCGCAACCCAGAGGGCCGCTACTAAGAGGGCCGCTACTCAGAGGACCGCTACCCAATGAGCCTCTACTCAAAGGGCCGCTAGTCCGCCGCTTAAAAGACCGCTACCAAAAGGGCCGCAATTTTACAACTAAACCAAACTTATCATTTGATGAAATTAAAAAAAATGTGAAATTACCCTTTCGGATTGTTTAGGATTTTGGCTATGTTGTTGCGTAAAGGCTGTTTTATGCATGGAAATAACTTATTCCATATACCCAAATGGCGTTGTGAAACACGCCGGGTACACCTAGTAGAAATATAGATTTTTTTTAAACTAGATGGTTAGTTATATGTTAGATAGTTTATTGTTATTTTTTCTGAAATGACGTACGTATAAATGTATCACATAGAATGGCTAGAATTAATTACAACCTACGTACACAGCGTCGCATTAAAGTTCACCTGCCGCGACTTTAGGTACATCTGACATTCCTGTGATGCAGGTCAACTAGCCACGTCAGCGGTAAGCAATTAGTCAGTAGGTGCAGCAGTCATCACAGGCAATGCTATGAGAACGCATAGCGCCCGCCGATTCTGTAAATAATAATAATAATTAAATCTTTATTCCAGCCCGGTCACGCGGAGGGTGCAACTCGTGACCAGCCATATAAAAAGAAATACATTGAACGAAAAACACATACATATATAAGGAAATAGAAACACAGAAAGAAAATATCAACATAGAAAGAAAATTACATTGAGATAAAATAAACATTGATCGAAAGAAAAATATATGAATAGAAAATATAAACAGATGAAGAATGCGTTGTGGCTGAAAAACCTATGCTAACGGTTTAACAAAAGCATCAAATCCCTGTTGTGAGCTGCAGCATCGCAGCCTCATTGGTGTCAGCCTCAGCAAATAAGGCTTCGTCAAACTAAAGTGTTATTCTGCTAAATTGCTAACGGGGCTATTCTTAGACATTTTAGTCGTCGGTTGAGCCCACGCTTTGATAAACTAATGATGCCTGCGCTGGAAGTCTCATCCCCACGCTCATTCTTACCTACCGAATTTTGGTAATATTTCTATGAAGAGTACCTAATCAGCTGTTCACTTGCGGCCATCTTGGATTGACAGGTCTTCCTACAAATGCATCATTAGTTTGTCAAAGCATGGACTAAACGGACGACTAAAATCACCGAAAGTATATTGCTAAAGTCTAGCGTAGCTATTCTATGAGTTCTCACATCGCTGTCTTTGAATAAAGGTACCAAGTAGGTGCAGAAATCATACTGATATAGGTAACTAGGTATCTAATCGAGCTCGGTCACTTTTTGCAATTGAATTGTTGATTTGAATAATAGGACACTAAGTTCTATATGCCGCTAAAAAATATTTTGTGCGTGTTAAAAACTGGATCAAACACTGCGAGTTGGAAATTATTAGGTTTAGGTTGGAGTTACGGTCGTTTGACGTATTTAGAATAATAATAACTACACAGTTAAAAATATTGTTCCGTTAGCGACGTAGCTAACATCTTCAGGAGACACCCTCTGTGCACGACGACTGTCGAGGATATGAGCTGATTTGTTCAATAAAAATTGTCACAAATCCAGAAAGTCTAAATAATCATGACAAACCTTATCATAATTACTACCTTCGCTCCAAGGTATGCCGTGATTTGTGACAATAATTGTTTTTGAAAAAATCAGTTCACCCTCACTCCTCAGTCGTCGTGCAGAGAGGGTGTTTCCTGAAGATGTCAGCTACGTCGCTATCGAAACGTCCAGAATAATGTAAGTTATCTTATAACGTTTCGTCTAATAAGCGAGTAACAAATTTTAACTGTGTAGTTATTATTATTTTAAATACTGCGAGTTAGATTCCAGATATTTAAAACAGACAGTACCTACTGTATTTAAAACCACGCACGGTGAGCGTATTTTGTATTGAAATGTATGGCGGAGTGTAACGAGATGAATTTGTTTGTTTGGTGGAATGGAACATTAGATTTGAATTTGAATGGAAAAAGGAAAAAAAAATAATGCAGAAAGACAGAGAAGAAGCTTCCCTGGCGGGAGAGCCACAAGCATGTGAATTTGGTCATATTTAATATTGCTGTGGTTTATTATATATACATTGTGATTGTGGATAAAATAAATAATTATATAAATATTGTGTTTGTGGAATAATAAAGTGTGTTTAAATGTTTGATTCCTTATCTGTTTTATAAGTGATATTATTAAGTGATTTGTAGCAGAGCCACAAATGGTGTGAGAGAGTTCTCCTGAGCACGGCTTGAGTCTTGAAGCGGATTTTGAACGAACGAAAAGTTAGCAGTGAATATCCTCACATGTTACAAACATCCTAATTGAATACTATCAAAAGAAAAACCCTCACATTTTGGCGCCCAACAGGTTAATCTGTTGATTGTTGTACAAATATTTCAAAACCTTAAATGTAAAACTGAATGAGTGACATGTAAAGCTAAAATAGGTTTCTCAAATAAATAAATACACTTTTTTCCTATTTTCTACGAGAGAAAACACTCAAAATGTGTGTAAATCCTGTAGTTTAGAAGTTTTTCATGATCACTTCTTTATAATTAGTTCACTTACTATGAGAAGTTACACCCAATGAAATGTTTTGTCCACGATTTCTCAAATCAGTGAATCAGCACTTATTCAGTTTCACATGACCGGTCGATGGCTCAGTTTTGCGTTCCATGTCAGAGAGTTAAGGTTCCATCCCCAAAAAGGATGTTAGAAATTATTTACCATTTTCTTGTTTATTTCAAAACCAAAATAAAAATACAGGCAAGGCTAAGAATACTCAGCGTTCGCAAGAAACTTTACGACCTCAGCTCAGTGGTAGCTCAGTGGTAACACTGCGGACTCTGAATGGGAAGGTTGTGAGCTCGAACCCCGGCGGAGTACAAAAAATATACCATTTATATTTTCAAATTTGCTCTTCGCTGGGTTGAAAAATTCCGGTGAAAAAATGACCGATCACCAAAGGTCCATCCAGCCTTACAGCAACTGGGTCTTGCTTGAGTATTGGCGCTTTGTAGCGACGACCAAGCTCGTACACCTCTGCGGCACTACGACAAGTGTCATAGACCCCTAGAGTCTCTAGAATCTAGGGAGTCTCCCGCACAGGATTTCTTAAAAAAAAAACATTATGTATGAAGCTATTCACACTTATCGGAAACCGATTATGTCCGAAATGTTCTGCCACTGGAACCTCCGATTAATATACGGATCCGACACCCGATAAGTGGGAACGAGCTCTTACCTATGAAAATAAATAGGTTCCAAATAAGACTCGGTAAGAAAACATGGTTAGAAGTTTGTAAGCTTGGCTGTTTTTTTTCAACCTTCTCAAACTTCATCTTATCATCTTATCATTCAGGGTAAGATTGAGGGGAGAAGATCTCAGGGACGCCGAAGGACATCGTGGCTGAAGAACCTGCGACAGTGGTTCGGCAGAAGCACCAAGTCCCTATTTCGAGCCGCAGCATCAAAAATCAAAATAGCTATGATGATCGCCGATCTTCGTTAGAAGTGGCACAAGAAGAAGAAGAAGAAGAAACACATTTTCCTTTTTTTTCTCAATTGACCAATAGGTGTTTAGTGCCTTTTTTTAATCAACCATTCGATTACCTGCTAACCATGTTATGTAAGTGCTATGTTTACAAATTAGTTTTACCCAGTAAGTAAGTACTGCACTTAAATAATTATAGTGTAATCCATAAACGGCCATTTAAAATTAATACTTCGATTATCCACAACGGTGACATTCAGTTTTTTATTGTTGATAACAAATAATAATATATTAGGATTATTTATTTGGTGAGCGCTGTTTTTGTGTGAATCACGCCTCTCAAGAGCCATCTAATTTACAACTCTTGATAATCTATTTTATTTTTTGAGAAACTGAAAGAGGATGTGAAAGTAAAGGTACAAAAGAATGTGATGGGTGGTTTCGGCATGTGGAAATAATAGATGATGAAAGACTGACGAAGTGAAGCCTGTAGATATATAGATACCTAACTGATACCTGCAAAGGAAACGTGACAGGAAAAAGAGGAGAAAAGGAAGTCCGAGAAAAGTAGGTATGGCTTGATCAGATTGGGGATTTTTGAAGAATGGGATATAAAAAGTGAATGTAAATGAAGGAAATGTATGAAAATAATGAGCTGGATTTGTATAAAATGGAAGAGGTGTGCAAGGATATAAAAAAATAGAGACAACTCGGCAGAAGCTCTGGCCACCCCTTAAAGAACAGCTTCGTGGAACACAAAACAAAATATCAACTAATTTTCCAAATTGCTCTCCGCTAAGTTAAAAAAAATGTCAACCATTATCAGGTTTATCCAACCTCACTCCTGACAGAAACAGGACAAATTTTAGTTGTAGAACTTACTTCTCGGTGGGAAAAGTCACACGGTACTACAGTCTTTAGCAACCACTAACAAAATGTTTGTTTGTCTTTCCCTAGCAAACCTACAATTTTGTCTATGTCTGTGTTTTTTTTTTTTTTTTTTTTTTTTTTCTTTACTAAGCTTTACATATAGTGTAACTTCTTGCCGCGCTATCTCCGAAGGGGTCGCATGTGGCGAGTTAAACCTATTTATTTTTACAGGTAAGGGGGCCGCCCTTACGCCAACCACTTCAGTTGAAGTGGGGGTTTCCCAGCTCCCGAGGGGGCTGGTACACATTTCTTGTGAAGGCTGAGTAAACCTTGCCGATATTTTTATTATGGGGTTTGAAATAAACACCGAAATCGAGCTCACGGGGTAGAATGCAAGCACTCTACCAACTGAGCTATCGACCGGACTGTTGAGTCCATTTTTACTGATACGATTGTTTACTTAAAGTCGATGAGAAGGATAGTTTCAATGAAATGAAATATATAACATGTCAGAACAGCCATTTAGGATTATTACGACTTGTTTAGCAATAATATTATGGATAATGCAATATTTTTGCATTTACAGCATTTTCCAAGTTCACCGTCAGTCTGTCGCAGCAGTTGGCAGCGCGCGGTCACCGCTTTTGAATTTGGAACTCCGCTAACTTCAGAGCTGCCGAGGAACGAAAAGTATTCGAATTTCAAAAAAGTGTTGCTCTTTTGTTTTATTTTGAATTTAAAAAAAAGCACGACTGTATAATTTTTCTTACCAAGTAAATAAATATAACGTAGATTTTTTTTATGCACTGATTTACTACATAACGTTTTATTATACCTACCAGAATAAATTTCAAATATATAAGCATAACGTTTATTATACCGACCTACTTGAAAATTTTGAAAATAGAAAAGAATTCAAAAAATATTTTTATACCTACCTCAGTAGGTAATTGTAAGACCGAGCTGAATAAAAAAATAAGAATAAAATGGTGGTGTTGTATGGACCTTCGGAAAAGCAGTTGGAAGTGATATGTCTTCAAATAAACGAGGATGAAGGGAAACTTGAGGAAAACGTCAACAGCCTGAGACAATGGCTGGAGACTCAACCGCATCTACCGAAGAAATATGGTGAGTTTTAAATTGTATTATTTTATTATTTAAACAATCTGGACCCCACAGATCAATAAATAAAGTCTTATTAAAATTATATTATTTTATCTATGTTTGACCCAGTTATTACTACCCCTGAAAGTTTGTGAAATGGCTACAGTAACAAGAAATCTATGTAAATCATAAAAGTTGTGTTTTGAATTACTTTACAGTTTCCTTTTAATATGGGGTTTTAGTACGTTTTTACTACGGGTTTCAAAATTTAATCTGCTTTTGTTTCAGTAGGATATATCTCAGTTAGTAGATAACTTGCATTTTAGAGGGCTAGGGCTCAATCCCCACCAAGGTTTTTTTGTCAGAAATGATTTCCCTTTCGGTACCTATCCATATTAAACCCGTAGGTATTCAGTCTATACAAAAAATGGGAACCAGTCGGTATGAGGCTAACCCCCGTGCTGTAAAAATTTGTTCACTTTTGCCAATGCCACCCCGGATTCAGGTAAAGGCGCCAGGAGTTGCAAGGCATCTGTTCATGTGAGGTTTTGTTTATTTGTATGCACACATGCAGAATGTGTAGGCGCGAACCCACATGTGACTGCTTGTGGGCATGCATTTAATATGAGCCTTAAATGTTAACATATCTTTACAGCTATGATTAAAGATAAATTATTCTAGATAATCTCTTCGAGAACTGGGAAATCCTCACTAGAATATGAATCTCAAGACGATTCCATTGAAATGCCATATTTTAATCAAATGGTGGTTAAGCCAAACAAGCACTGAGACGGTGATTTTATTCTCGATGCACTGAGTTAATGTCCACCCTTCCATGCCATACAGTACCATTGGAAAGATGTGGCATCTTTACGTTCTATTGTATTTATTTTCATAAAGCAGTAATTTCATCTTGTATCTTTGATCATATTTTCCCACGTTCTGAGTGCTGTAAGCTTGCAGTGTTCTATATAACCCAATAAATATTAGCTGCATGTAGGTAATTATATTAAGGCAGTGGTTTTTACCTTTTTCTGATCAAGGATCACTTTATTTTTATTTTTTTTATTTAAGGAAGACCAACAGCTAAATTTACAGGATTGAATGGTATTGTTTTGTAAATAGTCAAAGTACAATTAATATTTTAGGTAGGTAGATAGGTATAGGAAATAATTATGTTGGTACTCGTAGTTTTTGAAATCTCCTGGATCATAATAAGTATCTACCTACTGGAAGGTGATAGAATAGTCTAGCAAACATGTGTTCTCCATAGTTCTACCTTCTCAGTATAAAAGGGCGCAAGTTGTTTGCACCGGAGTAGTGTACCTTCAATCTCTTACCAATACAGTCAACAAATTAGATCAGTGAACCAAAACCAGTAAAAATATATCCAAGTGTAATGAAATAAATGAAACTGTAAGAATAAATCTAATTGTGTAAAATAAATAAGTAAAAAGAAGAATAGAGTTTCATTTGAAAAGTTTCCGAATCCCAAAAATCGTAACAGTATGCTGCTGACCGGGGGTGCTGTAAGAATTGCTTCACTTTTGTCAATGCCATGCCACCCCGGTTTTAGGGAAAGGCGGCAGGAGTTGCGAGGTTTATGTCCATGTGAGGTTTTATTTATTAGTACCTGCAGTTTTGTATGTATGTACTTTTGTATGTGTTTGTACTTGTAGTATTTGTATGCAGAATGTGTAGGCGCGAACCTACATGTGCCTGTCTTTGGGCATGCATTTTTAATATATGACCCTTAAATGTATACATATCTTTGCAGCTTAGATTATAGATTATAGAATAGATATAAATAGCCAATTACAGGTCTTCTAATCTAATCTAATATATCATTAAAGATTCACATTATATGCATTTTCACAGACACGTATAAGTTCGCGCTTAAACATGCCGCATGTGGACCAACAATATAAAAACCCGAATCTCAACTGAACATACACCCTGCAACTCAGCGGTGACATTGGCAAAGTGAACCATTTTCTACAACATATGTGATCAGCCACATACCAACATGTCAACAAGTCAAGGAACATACACAACAAATTACATTTTTTAAATCAACAAATAATAATAGATATGTATGGCCATCAAAACTAAAACACAATTAAAAATTCCGATTTAAAAAACCCTAGTCCTAGCCCTATCCGCCAACATTACAGATCAACCGCCATTTCTTTATGTCCTTACTCTTTTATGTATTCTGTAGACCCCCCTTCGGACCACTGTTAGGCTCCCGCGGGCCACTGCTTGAGAGCCACTGCATTAAGGCATAATCTACACGAAAGACCTAATGAAATTATTATGAAGTGTATAATATTATGTTACTTGTACCTGCAGTATATAATTATGTGATCACCATAATGATGTTAAATAACATCAACAAAGGAATATAGCATCGATAGTGCTGCCGCAATAGTCCTACGTCCATTGAGTTAAATATAATAACAAAGTACGTATGAGGATGATTACTTTGTTATGTTTTGTACCTTGATATGAGAGCGCAGTTTTTGCATGTGTCACACCTTAAGATGCCGTTCCAAAAATGTCAACGAGCTCTATTTTTCTTATTCCATGTGGCAGTCTTTTCCACTCAATCCATACCGTGATCGGAAAAGCACGGTCCCCAAAATTAGTGCGTATTTAGCGCCGAGACAGTGACAACCAGACAGCGTGTGGGTTGAACATGATAGAATAGCACAGTGACAAAACAGCACATGACATAACATCACATGACTTTGCATCACATGAAAAAGCAACACATGACAAAACAACACATGACATTACATCGCAATGATAATGCATCACATGACAAAACAGCACATGACATTACATCATATGACTTTGCATCACATGACAAAACAACACATGGCATTACATCACAATGATAATGTATCACATGACAAAACAGCACATGACATTACATCATATGACTTTGCATCACATGACAAAGCAACACATGACAAAACAACACATGGCATTACATCACAATGATAATGTATCACATGACAAAATAGCACATGACATTACATCATATGACTTTGCATCACATGACAAAGCAACACATGACAAAACAACACATGGCATTACATCACAATGATATGACAAAACATCACATGATATTGCTACATCACAATGACAAAATATCACATGAAAAAACAACACATACCTAAAAGAGAACAATAATTATAAACGGCCCATGAAAAAACATCACATTTAACACAAAAGAGAAAATACCAAAACACTGCAAAAAGAACATCAGGAAATGGAACGCATGCATATATAATTAGGGTAAATTTTACAACTTATGCCGCCTTTACCTGCAATCAGGGGTGGCAACGGCAGAGTATGTCTCAATTAATGAAACAAAGGTTTGTAGGTATTGTTTTTCAAGCTTTTTCATGTGATTTGGTTTTCATGGGCCGTTTATGGTAGGTATGTTCTGATTTAGGTTTGTGAGTTTTTTTCGTGTGATGTTTTGTCATTGTGATGTGATTTCTCTGTTGTTTTGTCATTGTGATGTAATGTCATGTGACGTTATGTCACTTGATTTTCTAACATGTGATGTTAAAATCATGCGACGTTAATTCGTGTGTTGTTTTGTCTCTGTGCTGTTCTATCGGAAGAAGTCGGTATAATAAAAATATTAAGAAATGGTTGTGTCTCAAATATACAAAATTATGAATGTCTGTAATATAACGTTGCCAGGCGCGTTGTCAAGTTAAATTTCAACATAAAAAATAAAATTAATCACTTGGAATAATTTATAAAGTAGGTATAGAGATGGGACAAGACACAGGTTACGGCAGACAGTGGTATTTTGGTGATTAGGAAATGATAAAATGTAGGTAAAACTCAAATAATATGCTCTTACACAATCAAAAAATGAACCCACGTCGTATAACAAAATACAAAACCTTTGGAATAACAAAAATATATAGCTCAGTTGATAGAATGCTTGCATTACGAGAGCTAGGGTTCGATTCCCACCGAGGGAGTCAGAAATGATTTTCCGTTTGGGTGTTTATTTTAAATCCCAAAATAAAATACCGGCAATGTTTACTCAGCTTTCACAAGAAATGAGAGAACCAGCTCTCTCCGGAGCTGGGAAACTCCCACTTCAACTGAAATGGTTGGCGTAAGGCTAGCCCCCTGTAAAAATAAATAGGTTCCACACACCACATCCGAGCCCTTCGGGGCATCACGCAGTAAGATCTGTGAGCTTCGATAGAAGTGGTACCCAAAAAAGAAGAAATACATATTTTAATCAGGGTCAAAGAAGTTCCACGGTGCTCGAACCAGCGTCGCTTTTATTTCAAACAGTCTAGTCTAATTTAGAAGGAGAATTTGAGGGCCAAGAAGCCCCACAGTGCTCGAACCAGCGTCGCTTTTATTTCAAACACTCTAGTTCAATTTAGAAGGAGAATTTGAGGGCCAAGAAGCCCCACAGTGCTCGAACCAGTATTGCTTTTATTTTAAACACTTTAGTCAAATTTAGAAGGAGAATTTGAGGGCCAAGAAGCCCCACAGCGCTCGAACCAGTGTTGCTTTTATTTCAAACACTCTAGTCCAATTTAGAAGGAGAATTTGAGGGCCAAGAAGCCCCACAGTGCTCGAACCAGTGTTGCTTTTATTTCAAACACTCTAGTCCAATTTAGAAGGAGAATTTGAGGGCCAAGAAGCCCCACAGTGCTCGAACCAGTGTTGCTTTTATTTCAAACACTCTAGTCAAATTTAGAAGGAGAATTTGAGGGCCAAGAAGCCCCACAGTGCTCGAACCAGTGTTGCTTTTATTTCAAACACTCTAGTCAAATTTAGAAGGAGAATTTGAGGGCCAAGAAGCCCCACAGTGCTCGAACCAGTGTTGCTTTTATTTCAAACACTCTAGTCCAATTTAGAAGGAGAATTTGAAGGTCAAGAAGCCCCACAGTGCTCGAACCAGTGTTGCTTTTATTTCAAACACTCTAGTCCAATTTAGAAGGAGAATTTGAGGGCCAAGAAGCCCCACAGTGCTCGAACCAGTGTTGCTTTTATTTCAAACACTCTAGTCAAATTTAGAAGGAGAATTTGAGGGCCAAGAAGCCCCACAGTGCTCGAACCAGTGTTGCTTTTATTTCAAACACTCTAGTCCAATTTAGAAGGAGAATTTGAGGGCCAAGAAGCCCCACAGTGCTCGAACCAGTGTTGCTTTTATTTCAAACACTCTAGTCAAATTTAGAAGACGTCTTTGGAAGTAGGTAAGTAGGCCCACTGTCTCGTATTGCAGGCCAGGCATAGTTCACTCATAACTCAATTATTTCCCAAATAAAGCTGACGCAATGTTGTATTAGGAAAGCCACGCGGGGATTAGAAAACCGACACACGTGTTGTGGGGAGCAGGCGAATATGTGTTGACTCATCTTCAGGCCCGCATTACGTCCATCCCTGGTGCAAGAAAAAACAATTTTTCTCATAATTTTTCTTTTTTTTCATATAAAATGTATGTAACTACCACCAAAGGTCCATCCAGCCTCTATCAGAGCTCCTTTCCACTTGTCGGGTGTCGGATCCGTATATTAATCGGAGGTTCCAGTGGCAGAACATTTCGGACAAAATCGGTTTCCGACAAGTGTGAATAGCTCCATACATAATGTTCTGCCACTGGAACCTCCGATTAATATACGGATCCGACACCCGACAAGTGGGAACGAGCTCTCACAGGATAACCCCCGTATTCACGATCAAAACTGGCACTTCCTTAAGGGCAAACCAGCGCTTAGATTGGGGAAATTCATTTCAAGAACAATACTTAAGGTAAAATTAGCGCTTAAGCGCTCCAAAAACTAGCACTCAGGTAAGTAAGGTCGACACGTATATTAACCAACGCTTAAGCGCTGTCAAAATATTCCGTCATATTTCATTGTTATCACATTTTTTGTTTGATTGTGAATTTACATGAAAAAATGAATTCTTACTATAAACATGATTTTAACAAGTGTATTAACATTGTTTTGACGAGTTCATTTACATTGCTTGACCATCAGAATTGGGTTTGTTCTCCGGTATGGTCTAGGACCATACTGCAATGACAGATGAACTATCAAAATATTCCGCCGCATTTCATCAGCACATTTTTTGTTTGGTTGTGAATTATTTACATAAAATAATGAATTCTTTCGATACAGTTGACTTCAACGAGAATAATAACATTGTTTTGTTCAAAAATAGTGTCCCAAGAAAATATATCAGAGACTGTAAAGACCCATTTACGTATTACGAAGAGGAAAAATTTAGAAGACGTTTTTGATTGAAAAAATGCGTCGTTCTGTATACAGTTTTGCCGTTGCTCATTGAGGGTTGCAAAGCCAACAATTTCTTCGATCTGTTATTTTATCTTCTATTACAGGTTTTTCTTTAATCAGAGCCACCAGCAGCTCCTTTTCCGCTGGAGAAAACAACATATTTTTGGCGCTGAAATCGATCAAAACACTTTACATTGGATATTACATAAATGTATTTTTAAAAACTAATAGAAATTGTAAACAAACAAATTCGTACTTACGGTTTACTTAAAGTAGTAATTGCGTTATACGTACTTATTTGTTTTCAAGTTTTATGCAAAGTTGATATGACATTGAAATTTGAAAGAGGCGGCAATGATAAGAGTGAAGTACGCCGAATATCGGTCGGAAGGTACTGACCAATTACAGAGCTGGGTTTTTTCGAGAGCCAATGACAAACCCGTACGTCTCCTGGGGGTTGGGCACTACGCTGATTACTGCTTGAGTGTTCTTTGTGAAACAAAACGCTCCAGAATGTCGACCCTTGAGTAAGTGTAGCGCTTGAGTAAGGCACTTAAATCAGTTTTGATCGTGAATACGGGGGTCAGTCTTGTTTGAGAATTGGCGCTATGTAGCGATGACCACCCATGCGTAGAAAATGGTTCACTTTGCCAATGTCACCCCTGTATCAGGGAAGGTCGGCAAGAGTTTTAGGGTGTACCTACGTTCAGTTGAGATTTGGATTTTTATGTTGTTGGTGCACATGCGGCATGTGCAAGCGCGAACTTGTACGTGTCTGCTTGCGAGAATGCATAATATAATCTGTATCCCCAATGTTATATATTTGTGTAACTTAGATTAGAAATTAGATTAGACCAAGCTCGTAAAAAGCCCGGTCGATAATCCAGTTGGTAGAATGCTTGAATTCCATACCGAGAGCAAGGGCTCGATCCCCACCGAGGGTGACAGAAATGGTTTCCCGTTTCGGTGTTTATTTCAAACCCAAAAAAAATATCGGCAAGTTTTGATCAGTCTTCACAAGAAATGAGTTGCTACTCCATTTAAAAAAAATAAACTTACTTATTTTTTTATTTGTTGGAAAAACAAATAGTGAGTCTGACCGGTTTCGGCCTCTTGGCCATCTTCAGAGTACCCTTTCTATATCTAGGGTACTCTTCAGGAAAATGTAAAAAAAAAACATATTTTTCCTTACTTATGGTTCAAATGCTGTGTGCGTCCCTGATACTTACTAGGACGTTTTAAATGTTTTTAGCATAGGTTTTTAGGCTTTCGTAGCCGGCTTTAGATCAGGGATGTTATCCGGATATCCATATCCGTAACCGAAATAATGTAATTGCAATATCCTTATCAGTTATCCATATCCATATCCGAAACTTCATATCCATAACATCCCTACTTTAGATGTTGGAAAATCATAGACGAAAATCATATGTAGATACCAAACATTTTTGAAGTGATAAAAGTGAACACAATATGAATTCCAGTCAACACAAGCACGATTATAATATGAAATCACGCAGTCAGGTTAGCTGGCAGTAGAGAAAGACGATCTTTGACCCAAAATTAGTGACACCAGCATACCACGCAGTCATCTTACTCCTGTATTCGTATAAAATCCACAAATATATCTACGTGTATCTATTTCAAACGAAACTTTTTGTTGGTTTAATAAAATGAATATTCAGGGATTTCTTTGAATACATAATTGAATGGTTGATTAAAAAAATATTATTTGGCCGGTTCGTAGTCCAGTGGTAACACTTCGGACTCGTAAATGGAAGGTTGTGGGTTCGAATCCCGGCAGAGCACAAAAAATATACCATTTATATTTTCAAATTTGCTCTTCGCTGGGTTGAAAAATTCATAAACATTTACCAAAGACCTGTCATCATAAGGTCCATCCAGTCTTACAGCCATTGGGTCTTGCTTGAGTATTGGCCGACGATCAAAGCCCGTAAACACCTCTGCGGCACTACAAGTATCTTAGACCCCTAGATTCTCTGAAATCTAGGGAGTGGGTTTGACTTGGGTTGAAAATTTCTATCGGGGCTATTCTTAGACATTTTAGTCGTCGGTTGAGCCCACGCTTTGACAAACTAATGGTGCCTGCGCTGGAAGTTTCATCAGCACGGTCATTCTTACCTACCGAATTTTGTAATATTTGTATGAAAACAAATCAGCTGTTCACTTGCGGCCATCTTGGATTGACAGGTCTTCATTCAAATGCATCATTAGTTTGTCAAAGCGTGGGCTCAACCGACGACTAAAATGTCTAAGAATAGCCCCGTATTATGAGTTTCGATAAATCGAAAATTTACAATCACCAAAAATAATGACGAGTGTTGGGGTCAGCGCTTAATATTGCCAACAATGATTTTTCAATTATCTAATATAATGACTCTCCCATTATATTTACATTTTCAAATGACGCGACCGCGTTGGCAACATGTTAATTCCAATACCACGCATTGTAAGGTGAAAATAACGTGTGTTGCAAATAATTCACGTTTAGAAATAGTTTTAATTTCGCAGCGTGGCGAAATATTTAGTAAACACACAAACAGGAAACCAACAAAGAATCTGCATTTCAACAATTTATCATAACATCTCATCGTCATCATCATTGGCACAACAACCTGATGCGCTATTCTGCTAAATTCCTTACGACCTTAAGGCGACGAGATAGCGATTCGTGTCCAAAAATAAGGTGTACTGTGTTTTTTTTTATCTATGGCAGGGGCTCCCAATGTTTTTCAGCCTGCGGCGCATTTACAAGTTTAGGTGCCCTATTTTAGTATACTATTTGGAATAGATAATATAGTGACTATATATATTTAAGTCGATAGAAATGGGTACCTACAATAATAGTGGTTAATATATCCACTAGGTATATGAAATAGAGTTTTCTTCAGAATTGAAACATAGAACAACAAGAAAAATATAGAATACAACAGATACTCAGTCAAATCAATGTGACTGGTGAAATTGATAATCTCCGCGAGTCCGGTCGATAGCTCAGTTGGTAGAGTGCTTGCATTCCATGCCGTGAGCTCGGGTTCGAATCCCGCCGAGGCGAGGGTGTCAGAAATGATTTCCCGTTTCGGTGTTTATTTCAAACCCCATAATAAAAATACCGGCAAGGTTTACTCAGCCTTCACAAGAAATGAGTACCAGCCCTCTCGGGAGCTGGGAAACCCCCACTTCATCTGAAGTGGTTGGCGTAAGGCCGGCCCCCTTACCTGTAAAAATAAATAGGTTCAACTCGCCACATGCGACCCCCTCGGGGATAACGCGGCAAGAAGTTACACTATATGTGTAGCTTAGTTGCGTTGCGTTGCGTCCGCACAGTTTTTCAAAGCGGGAAATAAGACTTGAGACTACTACTATCATTTCTTGCTCCACATTGATCATTGAGCGATATTTGTTCTTGATTAGTCTTTATAGGTGCCCGCGAATATTTGTGGTTTCGTATAATGATGGAGGATAGACTCATGGCGCCCCTCTCTACCTTCTACGGCGCACCAGGGCGCCGCTGCGCACACTTTGCCCCTGGAATCCCCTGCCCCTGATCTATGGAGTTCTTTCGCGAGCGCAGCAAGCTCCGACTTGAATGATATCCGAAGTGTAAGGAATTTAGCAGAATAGCGCTTCTGGAATAGTTCTCGACCTACGTGATTGTTGATCAACCTCTGCCAGCGTTGTCTTTTCAACGCCTTCCTCCTTCACTCCGACAACCCGCTATTGCATACACATGCATCATCTCAAGTAAACCAGAAGTGACCGGTCTGTAGCCAAATGGTTAACGCTACGGATTCATAATCGGAAGGTCGTGCGTTCGATGCCCGGTGGAGCACAAAAAAAACATATGCTCTTTGCTGGGTAAAAAATCATGTTCCTTTATGAAAGATCAGTCACCAATGTTCTATCCAGACCGATCCAGACTTACAGCAACTGGATCTTGCTTGAGAATTGACACTTTTTCAAGCGACGATAAAGCTCGTAGCCGGCTCTTGACGTGTAATTCATAGAAAAGCAAAACTCCTAATATGTAGACGCAAGTAAGCTGCACATGTAGTGTAATTTCTTTGCGCGTTCTCCCCTTAAGGCATGTGCTGTGTGGAAACTATTTATTTCCACAGTTAAGGAGACCGGTCTCACCCAAACTACTCCACTTTAAGTGGGGGTTTCCCAGCTTTTTAGGGGGCTGGGACTCATTTGTTCTGAAGGCCGAGTAAACTTTACCGGCATCTTAATTTTGGGTTTGAAATAAATACCGCAAATGGAAATCATCTCAGACATCCATGGTGGGGATCAAAACTTAGATCTCGGTCATAAAACGCAAGCGTTCTACCAGCCGAGCTATCGAATGAAAAATACGTCTGCTAAGTGGCGCATGAAGACGAGATTTCAAAGGAATTGGCACAGAAAAGTTTATGGCGAAATTAAGACATATATGCAGATATCTCATTGAATTAAAAATTTAAGCCTTTTCACAACATTTCCCAACAGCCCGGGCTAGATGAGCATCCAGCATTAAAGAAAGAAGAAGGAGATTGTATCTTTTTGATGAAATTTCGCAAGATAAAAATCCCCACAACGTCAATTACAGTAAAAATATTGCTAAATACTCTTATTAAATTAACCGTAGGTATTTCGTACTTTATATGCTCACATTAACGACATTTAGAAATTTAGAAATGTATAAAATAAATCATTTAGAAATAGGTAGAATCCTCTTGTAAAGGCAGTGCCTTATTGTGCTAGCCATTTGTCTCTACTGGTTGTCATCCTCTTGTAAAGGCAGTGCCTTGTTGTGCGCTAGCCATTTTCTCTGCTGGTCGCCATCCTCTTGCAAATGCAGTGCCTTGTTGTGCTAATCATTTGTCTTTACTGGTCGTCATCTTCTTGTAAAGGCAGTGCCTTGCTGTGCTAGCCATTTGTCTCTGCTGGTCACCATCCTCTTGATAATGCAGTGCCTTGTTGTGCTATAGTTATTTGTCTTTACTAGTTGTCATCCTGTTGTAAAACGAGTGCCTTGTTGTGCTAGCCATTTGTCTCTACTGGTTGTCATCCTCTTGTAAAGTCAGTATTGTGCTAGCCATTCATATCTGCTGTTCGCCATCCTCTGTGACTAGGAGGCAACATTCATGAGCAGAATTAGGTACAAAATATACATGGCAAGACATAGTAAATTCGAGAACCTACTTTAATAATGTCGTTTTGTAGGACTATGGGTCTGAAGGGGAAAATAGATGGGCAGATAGCGCTGGCAGCGTTGATTAAGGAGGCCAAGACATATCCTGGGTTGTCGATCGATAATGATGAGTGACGTGGTTCTTACATAACAGTTAAAAGAGCAAATTCAGTCACGTTTTTAGTTAAAACAGAGATTTCCTTACTCGCTAGTAATAGCTAGGTAATGAGATTCGCCCCGGAAAACCTACATTAGGCAAGAGTTGCACAAACTTTGTGCAATGATCAAAATCTTCTCTTATTCAGTGTGTTCATAAATACTGTAATCCAAAATGGAACACTGTACAGTTTACGAGCTACCATCTATAATTTATGATGTAAGTTGCAAAGATACATTAACATTTAAGATTTATGTTAAATGCATACCCACACGCAGACACGTGTAAGTTCTCGCTTACAAATGTTGCACTTACTAAATAAAGACCCAAATCTCAAATGAACTTATAACCTAAAACCTGCATCTAAGCCATTAAAAAAGAGAACTTCCGCAAATTGAACCATTAGTTACAGTAGGAGTGATCAGCCTCATATGAACTTATAACCTAAAACCTGCATCTAAGCCATTAAAAAAGAGAACTTCCGCAAATTGAACCATTAGTTACAGTAGGAGTGATCAGCCTCATATGAACTTATAACCTAAAACCTGCATCTAAGCCATTAAAAAAGAGAACTTCCGCAAATTGAACCATTAGTTACAGTAGGAGTGATCAGCCTCATATGAACTTATAACTTAGTCGAGGAATCTAAATCTCGATCTAAATCTAAGTTGCAAAGATATGTATCATTTGAGGTTCATATTAAATGCATTCCCACAAGTAGACACGCATAATTTCGCGCTCACATATGGACCTATAATATAAAAACCTAATCTCAAATGAACATAAGCCCTGCAACTCTTGCCGACCTTCCCTGAAACAGGAGTTACATTGGCAAAGTGAACCATTTTTAACAGTATGGGTGGTCAGCCTCATACCAATAGCATCAGGAATAGCATCAAAAACAAAAAAAGGATTATTAGTTTTTTACAAAATTTATCATGCAAAATCGCACAAGATGTTTCTAAGAACCCACCAATAGAAAACATAACAGTTTTTTTTACAACAAATATTAAACAAAACTTAATGCTTTTTTAGTGACGGCATTTTTAAATTCGTTTTTTGAGCCTTTCACAGCAGGATTCAGATGCTTGCTATTGATCTTGCAGGCTAAGACCGTGGTCCATAATGGTATTCTTGCTTACGTAGCAAGAAGGAGCAAAGGGAGACCCTTTGAAGGAAGAAGGGAGAAAAGCGCTAAAGAAATTTCACACAGTAATAGTGACGAAACGTAAACAAGAAAAAATAAAAATAAAAGAGAAAAAGAAGCAAGAAGAAGGAAACTCTGGACCACGGTCTACATCTGGAAGAGCAAAACCAAGCATTTTTAATTCATACATATATTTAAACTTAAAATTTTTGATAAATAATCAAGAAACATGCCAGATTTTAAGAACCTTAACGCAAAAAACGCAGCTAAGCTACACGTATAGTGTAACTTCTTGCCGCGTTATCCCCGAAGGGGTCGCATGTGGCGAGTTGAACCTATTTATTTTTACAGGTAAGGGGGCCGGCCTTACGCCAACCACTTCAGTTGAAGTGGGGGTTTCCCAGCTCCCGAGAGAGCTGGTACTCATTTCTTGTGAAGGCTGAGTAAACCTTGCCGGTATTTTTATTTTGGGGTTTGAAATAAACACCGAAACGGGAAATCATTTCTGACACCCTTGCGCTCGGTGGGATTCGAACCCGCGCTCACGGCATGGAATGCAAGCACTCTACCAACTGAGCTATCGACCGGACCTTATGTTAAACGAAAGTATTTTTTTTAAGTACAATTTAAGGTATCTCAACACAACGGTACGGAGCTAAGTTAAACATACAGTGTAACCGCTTGTTTTGTTGTCCCGAAAGCTACGCATGTGACAAGTGAGCATATTTTTTCTTACAGGTAAGGGGATAAAAATAAACCTACAAAGCTGTCCCGCTCTAAATGGAACGTATATTGAACATACTTATTAAACATACAAGGAGACTATTGCAGACATGGAGAATGAACGTGGCAGAATAAATTTGAAGAAAGTTCGTCTGTAGGCAGAGGTTTATTGTTATGCCGCCTTGTGCAATATAATACACTCTTCTTCTTCTTCTTGTGCCACTTATACCTAAGCTCAGCATATCGAAAGATCGGCAATCGTCATCATGAATATTCTCAATCTCACTCTAGATGCTGTAACTCAAAACAAGGATTAGGTGCCTACAGGCGCAGTGGCGAAATATTGATGAAAGCAAACAGTTGGCGTTCCTAATCTGTAGACCTTAACCAATAGCGCTTGTTTGACTTATCTCCCACAGCGGTAATTTCACATGAGCAACTTTTGTATGTGTCTTATATGAAAACTGGAAATTGGTTTTGAAAATTGTAGAATGAAATTGTTAATCTATTTTTTTTTTCAATAAAAAAAAGACATTTGGCCAGGAAAACTATGTTAGTGAATTGCATTCCTCTTCACAAATATTGAAAAAAATGGATTTTTTCGTTTTTGTTATTAATTAAGTAGGTACTGCAACAACTATTTGACTTCGCCACTGCTACTTTTAAATTTTCCAAATATTTGTGAAATGTGTACCTAATCATGTATGGAGAAATGAAGTAACTAATTTACTTCCTTGTGTTTTGTAATACCTACAGGGAGGAGAAGGGAGAAAGTTACTTAAATATACATATAGAGTTGAAATGTGAAGAAATTGAAACCACAGAAATGCCATATTAACTATTCCATCACAGCCACCATTCCTCAGCTTTCTACATATACATTTCTCTCTAAATTAAGTAGTTTTATTAGGACAATGGACTCTGAACAACTTTCATAGATAAGAATTATGACTTCACTTGGCTGAGAGACGGTAAAAAGGCAGTAATATAAGCGACATAAACTAAATTGTTCAGGAGAGCAGTTTAAAGTTTGAGATTGCAGAAAAAAGCACTGTAAGACATCTCGGAAAGATAAAATCGATACCTTTGACCTCACACGTCTGAAGTGTTAACCACTAGACCACGACAGGTGGCGGTTTGTTTTGCTATATTTAGCTTATAAATAAACAAATAGGTAGGTACTCAGATCGGTAAGTGTTTACTTTCAAGTGAAGTGTGTACCAACACCTCGCAGATTTACAAAAGCGCATCGACATGAAGGACCCTCAGACAGACATCCGGTTTACCGCAATACTGAGGAAAATCTCTATGGGTACTTTATGAAATATATCGCCACCAATGTAAAACTGAATAAGTGCTGATTCACTGATTTGTGAAATCGTGGATAAAAAAATATTTGGAGTAACTTAACTTATCATAGTAAGTGAACTAATAAGGGCAGTCTATAATCTAAGTTACAAAGATATGTTAATTATAAGATCCATGTCGGTGTTATGGCCGAGGGGGCCAAGCGGGCTGATCTTTCTAACGTATTTGGAATCGAAGCACAGGTGACGCCTATGTGGGTTTCTCTTTTAAGTTTTTTTGAAAATGTGTATAATTATCTGTATTTTTGAAGAGGAATATTAATAAATAAAAAAATAAATAAAAAAAGAATAACGTTGGTTCGATCCCCGCTTGGGTCATTTGACCATAACTTTGACCCTGGTTCAACAGATGTTATTGGGGTAATTATTAATTAATAATGAATTATTAATTGATGATGTACATACCTACCTGTTTCTGGCCAGGAAGAATAGGTTGGTGAATTGCATTCCTCTTTACAAAACCATTTATTTAAAAAAAAAAAAAAAAAATGCATGCCCCCTGGCAGAATTAAATAATCTTAACTCATTATTTAATTGTATTGTAATTACTGAAATGACCATTTTTCGATCATGGCTTGCTCCCCCCTAGAGATGTGCGACACATGAAAGCTACTGATATTTTTTGCGATATTAGGTATAAATTTCGATAGGGAATATTAGTACCCGTGGTACGAGTTTTTTGATATTACTCTAACGGTGTTATTCACACACAGTAAATCCATAGCTCAACCGCCACCTAACGTGAATATTCCATACAAAAAAAACGATGGTATATAGACAAGCTACGGATCAATCGTGTTATGAATAACCCTGCAAGTATCGAGTATTCGAGAAAATTGTATGTGAACTTGAAAAGCTAGCTGAGCTATAGGCGTACACGGATAGGTATAGTGAATTTAAATTTTCCTTGACTTATAGGTTGGTATGAGGCTGACCACCCATACTGTAAAAAATGGTTCACTTGGCCAATGTCATCCCTGTTTCAGGGAATGTCGGCAAGAGTTGCAGGGCTTATGTTCATTTGAGATTGGTTATTATATTGTAGGTTCACATGCATTAAATATAAATCTTAAATATAATATATCTTTGCAGCTTAGATTATAGATTAAATGATTAAATATTATAGATGGCGGCTAAAGAAAGGCTATGACTGCGGCCTTCAAACTCATAAATTCAATCAGTGTTATTCACACGCAGCAAATCCATGGCTTAACCGTTAAAAAATGACGATACATGGATCAGCTGTACTTAGATCAAATGTGTTGTGAATAACCCAGCAAGGTATTATCTTGATTGTCGTCCAAAATTCTTAAATTTTATAAAAAGAAAAAGACGTCGAAGGTATTCTGTAAGGGCTTTGTGCAACACGATTGTCAAGTATACAGTCACACTTGTAGGTAGGTACATACTCAGGACTGGATTTAGGGCGGTTTGAGGTGCGTGACCGAACCAGGGCCCCCAAACATTTAAAAAAATATTTCAGTACCTACACATTTTCTTTGCGATCCAGTCTTTGAGACACTTGCCAACAAGGAACCCCCAGACTTTTTAAATAATACTTTTAAAATGTAAAAAAAAATACAACAGAAATATTTATCATAAAAGAGATTTACGATTTGTCTACTAAACCAGTTTTTTTAAATCGGCCCTGACGAACCATAAGCAACTTTTTTACTGTTATGTTTCTGCTAAGCTGATTCAGTTATTTATTTTTATTGACTTTGTTACGTTTTCTGCCGGATTCTTTTTATTTTTACAGATTTTATTTCACAACTTGACAATCACTGTTTATAGGTATTTCTCAGCAAATTAGTCTCTTGCGACTTCTGCTGTCCGTACCATTTTGATCTCTTATATAAAGAACCAGGGGGGTCTTTCTCGCATTCACTAGATAATTATTTCACTAGAATGTCATTTCAATGAACTAATACAATCATGGACTACTCCTAGATGGTTCTGTAGTACGTGCATAGGTGTGTGTAGTCACTTTGATTTCATAGTCCGCCATATGATGTATGCGTGTATAGGCGCACATACATATTTCAAGTTCGCGACAATATGTTTTTAAATTGTTACTAGGCTAGGCTGACCGGTCCGTAGTCCAGTGGTAACACTTCGGACTCGTAACTGGAAGGTTGTGGGTTCGAATCCCGGCAGAACACAAAAATATATCATTTATACTTTCAAATTTGCTCTTCGCTGAATTGAAAAATTCATAAACCTTTACCAAAGACCGGTCATCAAAAGGTCCATTCAGCCTTACAGCAACTGGATCTTGCTTGATAATTGGCGCTTTCTACAGCGACGACCAAGTTCGCAGAGGGCTCTTGAGGTGTGATACACACAAAAACAGCGCTCACCAAATAAATCAGTCTAATTTATTTATTATTTACTCCTTGACTGATAGGTTGGTATGCGGCTGACCACCCATACTCTAAAAAATGGTTCACTTTGCCAATGTCACTCCTGCTTCAGGGAAGGTCGGCAAGAGTTGCAGGGCTTATGTTCATTTGAGATTGGGGTATTTATATTGTAGGTCCACATGCAGCATGTGTAAGCGCGAAATTATGCATGTCTGCTTGTGGGAATGCATTTAATATGAATCTCAAATGATACATATCTTTGCAGCTTAGATTTAGATTTAGATTTATTAGGCTTTGGCTGGAAAGTGTAATATATAATATTGAAGTAAATCTATTGTCTATAACGCCGTAGCACTGGGGCACCAGATGGGCTTAACCTGTCCCTGGATGTAATGAGTGTATATACCAAGTAGGCAGTTTGCAATAATTTTCAATAATAAATAGTTTCAAGGCAATGGTCGACTAACTGAGAAAACTGGTTGATCACCTAAGATATAGAAGTACTTGTAAGTTACCTACATAGGAAAGCATGGAATTCTCTAATTCACTTCTATGGAAGATCAGCGATCATCGTGGCTATTTCAACCTTGGATGCTGTGGCTAACAACAGAGACTTGGTGCTTTTGTTGAACCATTGTTGCAGGTTTTTCAGCCACAATGGCGGTTGATCTGTAATGTTGGCGGCTAGGATTTTTTAAATTTGGTTTCTGTTTAGTTTTTGATGTCCACATATATTATTATTTATGGATTTTACAAATGTAATTTGTTCCTTGACTTATAGGTTGGTATGCGGCTGAATACCCATGCTGTAGAAAATGGTTCACTTTGCTAATGTCACCCCTGTTTCAGGGAAGGTCGGCAAGAGTTGCAGGGCTTAGGTATGTTCATTTGAGATTAGATTTTTATGTTGTAGGTTCACATGTGGCATGTGCAAGCGCAAACTTGTACGTGTTTGCTTGTAAGAATGCATATAATGTGAATCCCCAATGTTACATATCGACGGATAAAAGGCAGTAGGGCGACTTAATAAAAAGTGACATTTTGGTCAAAAATGAGTTATGAATGATATCCTATTTGAAATTTTCCGCTCTTTCCGCACGAACTGAAACGTGTTTGCTTGTGGGAATACATTTGATATAAATTTTAAATGAAATATATCTTTACAATGAAAGAATATAGATAGATAGATTAGAGAAAGACCTACTTATCAACATATTAAATAAGTAAAGAAGTATGCAGCTTGGCTCTCTGTCCCAGTCCATGAATACCAAAAAATAAACCAATTTTAGTTCAGCATGTGAAATCTATGTCACATACTCTATTTCTCTGCAGTTTACTAACTAATAATTATACATTTAATATTATTATTGTTTGTTATCCATTATTAAGTACTTATGAGACACTGCCTGCGTACGAGTAAGTACAAAATGCAGCTGATTCTGTGTGACTTATTGTAAAACTTAAATATGTATGCTACTGCTACTGCTAAGAAATAATATCAAAGCAACAATGTCTCCCTCTCTAACCATGAACACTTAAATCTTCTTGGTGTTTCTCTGTCATCAGAGTTAAAATACCATGATGCTATTGAGTCTCGCACAACTTCCGCTTTCCGGCGACTCGGCATATTATACAGAGCCCGTAGGTTTTTTTACTTCAGCCCAGTTATTGACTCTGTATAAATCCCAAATCCGCCCCATTATCGAATATGGCAGCCATCTCTGGTTTGGTATGTCCAAGAAGTTGAGTGACCAACTTGATTCTGTGCAAAGGAGGGCAGTGAGGTTGATCAATGATCCTTCTCTGACATCCGATCTGCAGCCGCTCCAGCACAGAAGAAAAGTTGGAATGCTCAGTCTTTTTTATCGATATTACCACGGAGCTTGTTCTAATGAGCTCCATTCATTAATCCCTCCCCCTCGCATTTCAGAAAGGGAAACTCGTAGTACGACTCTCATTCATCCCTTTGCAGTCGATCTCAAAACTATGAGAACTTGGCGTTTTCATGACTCATTCCTTTGCCAAACTGCCCGTTTATGGAATGGTCTACCAGTATCTGTGTTCCCTTCCCAATTTAATCCGGTTTTATTCAAAACCAACATCAATCACCACTTCCTTGCAGCGCCTCACGACAGAACCAAAAACTCAAACAACACCTCTGCGGCACCCTTCCAGGGTGACATAGACCCCCAAGACTCTCAAGAATTGGGGAGCCTCCCGCACAGGATTCCTTAAAAAAAAAAAAAATGTCATTATTGTGGGCCTGTGTTGTGGGCTGTACATACAATGTTTTTTTTGCATTTTGGTTTCTCTTTATCTTCTTCAAAGTCTCTACAGTCCATATCTCTCCTTGGCCTCCGTTATCCTCAGCCTTCATCCGTCTTTGTCCACAGTCGCGGTCTTCCAGCTTGGCACCTGCAGTAACTGCATAGAATCCCCCCTCACCTTGTCCTCCCACCTTTTATTTTTACTCTTTTAAATGATTAAGTCTTTATGTTCTTCAAATACATCTTCTTCTCTAGTTTCAATCCTGGGATTACCTTGCAGCAATTTCTTTCACTCTTCTCCTCCATTCTTCCCTGTCTTGTGCGGCTCTTTTAAGGTCTGCATATGATGAGCAGCGCACGTTCACCAACAGGTCCTCCAGGTATTCTTGGCGTGGGCGTACCCTAGAGTTGGTCCCCTCGGTCATTCCCTCCATTATGGCATGCAAGAGACCTTCTTGTCGTATTACATGGCCGATTCATCTTGCACGCCTTTCAGACAAGGTCCTGAGCAGATGCCTTCCTCCTTCGATTCTTTGGAGAACCTCCTGATTTGTAGTGTGGTGTCTCCAGAAAATTCCTAGTACTAGGAATTAGGTTGAAACAGATGTAATGTATATTTTTGTTAAAATAATTTCTAGTCCACGCATATACTATAAGGCAATGGTTCCAAATCCCTGCATACCTTGGAGCAAAGGTCGTAATTATTTTAGGGTCTGTCACTAACAGGTTTATAACTCCATTTGTTTGTGATTCCAGACCCGCGTCTCCTGCCGCTGTTTGTGCGAGGATGCAAGCACGACCAGGCGCGCAGCCGCAGCAAGCTGGAGAGGTTCTTCCTGTGGCGCGCCAGCTGCCCTGAGCTCTTCGGCAGCTGGGATCCTCACTCCAAGGCCATGGCCATCGCCATGACAGTCATGTAAGTACCAATATACATTGTGTGATGGAGAGTTGCTTTCTAGAATCTGTTGCTATGGACTATTGGAGCTGGAGCTTCCGGAGGCTTTACTCATGTCTACAATTGGATTCTTCAGCGTGAAGATTATTAAGGGTGATTTATTTGGTAAGAGCTGTTTTTGTGTGAATCACACCTCAAGAGCCCTCTGCAAGCTTGGTCATTGCTGTAGAAAGTGCCAATTCTCAAGCAAGACCCAGATGCTGTAAGGCTGGATGGACCTTAGGTAACCGATATTTCTAATCTAATCTAATCTAATCTAAGCTGTAAGGATATATATAATTTAAAATTTATATTAAGTGCATTCCCACAAGCAGACATGTATAATTTCACGCTAACACATGCCGCATGTGGACCTACATTATAAGAACCCATCTTAAATGAACATAAGCCCTGCAACTCTTGCCGTCCTTCCCTGAGACAGGTGTGACATTGGCAAAGTGAACCATTTTTTCACAGTATGGGTGGTCCGCCGCATACCAACCTATAAGTCAAGGAACATACATGAGAAAGGTCTATGGTAAAGGTATATGATTTTTTTCCAGCGAAGAGCATATTTGAAAATATAAATGGTATATTTTTTGTGCTCCGCCGGGATTCGAACCCACAATCTTCCATTTACGAGTCAGAAGTGTTAACCACTAGACTACGGATTGGTCGTTGTTTTCCAGGATCTGTTGCCGTGGTCTATTGGAGCTGAAGCTTCCGGACGCTTGACTCATCATTACTTCAGTGCTTGTATGTCTTATCTCCCAACAGAGGTAATTTCACACGAGCAATGTTTGAATGTGTACCTATGCACACAGCCCATGTGTCTTATGAATACTGGAAATTGATTTTGTAAATATTAAAAAAAACTCTTCCATTATAATGTTTAATGTTTTCATATCAGCTAAGATTGTGTAGAATGTGATTATTAAGACTATTTCATATAAAAGGTCATCTTGAATCATTGGTAGACAAGCCAAACAAGCACTGGTGGGGCGCATGTTTGCGTGAAGCTGATGATGATTATGGTACAGGTACCTAAGGGGGCCGGCTACTTCAATTGAAGTGGGCGTTTTCCAGCTTCTGAGGCGGCTGATACTCATTTATTTGTGAATGCTGAGTAAATCTTACCGGTATTTTATTTTGGGTTTGAAATAAATACTGAAACGGAATATCATTTCTGACACCTTTGGTGGGAATTAAACCTGAGCTCTGCCATGGAATACAAACATTCTATCAACTGAACTATCCGCCCTTATCTGTAAAAAGTTCCATACCGCAGATTCAATGCCTTTGGGGGCAATAATAATAATAACAATAATAGGATGATCTATTTGGTGAGCGCTGTTTTTGTGTGTATCACACCTCAAGAGCCCTCTGCGAGCTTGGTCCTCGCTGTAGAAAGCGCCAATTCTCAAGCAAGACCCAGTTGTTGTAAGGTTGGATGGACCTTTCAGTGACCGGTCTTTGGTAAAGGTTTATGAATTTTTCAAACTCAGCGAAGAGCACATTCGAAATATAAATGGTATATTTTTGTGCTGCGCCGGGATCCAAATCCACAACCTTCCATTTACGAATTCGAAGTGTTGCCACTACGGACTATGGACCGGTCCAATGACTGGCAATGCGTTAAAAAGTTACATGCAGCTTATTTGAGTTTGTGTTGCGTTTATTTGCCTCTACCTTGTACACGCATTTGTGTACAAGGACTTCTAGAAATATTAAAACCTAACCTAACATAAGGTGTACTGTTTGTTGTGCTTAGAGAGGTGGCCCCCCTGCCGCGGCTGACAGACGAGGGCTGCCGGGTCACCATGCACCGCCTGCTGCCTCACGAGGACTCAGCCTTCATCTTCAAGGACGTCGCTCGCTTCCTGCTCATGATGGGTGAGCCCAGCTAACCTAACCTCAAATACCTAGAAACAAATATAAATCACTTAGGTATTTCTTGAGTTGCATTATTTGTCGGTTGATTATTCTGAAAAAATAATATA
The DNA here is from genome assembly GCA_951799405.1 of Agapetus fuscipes. NCBI lineage: Eukaryota > Metazoa > Arthropoda > Insecta > Trichoptera > Glossosomatidae > Agapetus > Agapetus fuscipes. The sequence continues at coordinate 12,965,888 of OX637352.1, forward strand.
AGCTCATGCTTATTTTGTTCTCTAAAACCTCATTTATTAACACGTTGACTTCCACAACAATTTATTCCTTGAATTTGAACTAATTTCTAAAATTTGAACAAATTTTTTAAAAAAAATCTGTTCTGCAAGCCAGCATTGATTTTTTGTTCTTTTCTCAGAAGCCATCTATCGATATTAGCACTAATATATTTACGGGGCTATTCTTAGACATTTTAGTCGTCCGTTGAGCCCACACTTTTTTTTTTTTTTTTTTTAATTCTTATTCTTACCTACCGAATATCAGTAATATTTGTATGAAGATCTGTCAGTCCAAGACGGCCGCAGGTGAACTGTACCCCGAGTACGAGCTGCATGTTTAGCAAAACTTGAGTAAAGTAAAACTTTACGGAAATATTTAAACTTCGGTTTCAGTACCCCGAGTACGGTTGCATGTTTAGCATCCGTTTAAATACTTTCCAACACTTAACTTTAAACAACTTTCCAACTTTAAACATGCAACTCGTACTCAAGGTACAGCTAATTAGTTTTCATATAAATATTTCTGATATTCAGTAGGTAAGAATTACTGTGGTGTTGAGACTTCCAGCCCAGGAATCATTAGTTTGTCCAAGCGTGGGCTCAACGGACGACCAAAATGTTTAAAAATAGCACTGATAGAGTTTAATTGTAGCTGCACAAAACTGGTAAGTAAACGCAGTAGGAGATAACTTGTAGTTGGCGGCCTAGAAAAGAATACAATCTATTAGTTTTCTCTTAGTTAGCAATCAACGTGTTATGACTTGGCCGTGTACCCTATATTCCCCATATTTCAAATATTCTCATTCCATTCAATTGCAGTGGTGGGGAAAATGGTTTAAAATACTATGGTTGTGTAGAGTACATTTCAAGTAGACTAACAACGTTGTGAGGTCAAAATTACTATGGATGGATCCGTCGGCCTAACACGACCTAACGGTACACTCCAAAGATCCGAAGATCCATCAACGTCACATCCATCTAAATAAAAAAATGACCTGTATTACCGGAAATCGAAAATGCGCAAATTTTAAAGAGATATAATTTAAAAACTAAGCCAGATATTATTTTTTTTAAAACGCCTATTTTAAAATGTAGTCTATCATTTTATGAAATAAAATAAATATGTGAAATTTCCCTATTGAATGTATGATTTGAATTCTTCAGCTGATCTCCGCATCGCTCTAGAGACGGCCATCTCGGGTGACATGTATGTGTTTGATGCGCGGGAGCTGCGCCCCGTAGTGCTGATGAGGCTGGCCACCCCGCTGCTGCGCAAGGCGCTCACCGCGGTGCAGGACGGCTACCCGCAGAGGCTCAAGCAGATCCACGTCATCAGCGCCCCGGGCTATGTGTCAGGGGTGCTGCAACTCTTCAAGGTCATCATGAAGGACAAGATGAGGAATAGGGTGAGACATGCGTTTTCATAATGTTGGCAGCTAGGGTTACGACGCAACAATGCAACTAAGCCACACATATAGTGTAACCTCTTGCCTGCGTTATCCCCGAAGGAGTCGCATTTGGCAATTCGGGTAATGGTGCCGGCCTCACACCAACCATTTTCAGTTGAAGTGGGGGTTTCCCAGCTCCCAGGGGAGCTGGTTCTCATTTCTTGTGAAGGCTGAGTACATCTTGCCAGTATTTATTTTGGGTTTGAAATAAGCACCTAATCTAATCTAATCTAATCTAAGTTGCAAGGATATGTTACATTGGAGATTCACATTACATGCATTCTCACAACCAGACACGTACAAGTTCACGCTTGCACATGCCTCATGTGAACCTACAACATAAAAACCAAATCTCAAATGGACATACACCCTGCAACTCTTGCCGTCCTTCCCTGAGACAGGGGTGACATTGGCAAAGTGAACCATTTTTACAGCATGGGTGGTCAGCCGCATACCAACCTATAAGTCAAGGAACACACACACATGACAAATTACATTTTATACATCACTAAATAATAATATCCAAATACAAAATATCCATTTACAAACAAAAACAAATTCCGAAAGGGGATTTCATTTCTGACACCCTCAGTGGGGATTGAACCCTTGCTCTCGGCATGGAATGCAAGCATTCTACCAACTGAGCTATCGACCGGACTTTTTACAAGCTTGGTCGTCGCTACAAAGCACCAATTATCAAGCAAGACCCAGGTGCTGTAAGGCTAGATGGACCTTTAGTGACCAGTCTTTGGTAAAGATTTATTTAACCGGTCACAATTTTTCAAAGTCCTTTTCAAATATAAAATCATAGATTTTTGTTTTGAACATGAAATCAGGACCTTGTTAATATGCTTATCGTCATCTATCAAAATTACACACTTTTTACCAAATTCCTCACTATTGCAAATACCCTATTGCTTAGCATAACTGAAAACAACTTTTGCTTTTAATTTTCTTGCAGTTTATTGTCCACACGACTCCCGACAGCCTTCTGGACTACATGCCCTCCAGGATCCTGCCCTCGGACTACTGCGGACAGAGCGAGCCCCCTCTGTCGCAGCTCAGCCAGATGTGGATCAGCCGGCTGCAGGACGAGAAGAGGATCCAGCAGGCAGAGGGGTTCTGTCACAAGGCAGACTTGAGCAAGAAACCTCACAATAATAATAACAATAACAACTCTTGCCAAAGAGATACACTGTACGGGACGGAGGGGACCTTCAGAACTCTTGCGATTGATTGATTGTTTGACCTTTAATGTTGTAATTTTAGTTTTGCTTTAGTAAGGTTGAGTGTTGTGACTGTGGCACTTTTGACTGTAGTTTGAATCAGGACATTCTGGAAGTGTTGCACATGTTATGTTAGTGTGGTATTTTATTTTTATATAAATTTATGGAGAACAATGCAATTCACCAACCTATTTTTGCCTGACTAGAAACCGATGTTAACATTATCAATCAATAACGGCATCAGTTTAACTACGGGTCAAGCAGCCTGAGGAAAATCAAACCAGCGTTGTTTTATTTCAAAGCCGTTGGTGGAAATTACCATCTTGAATGCAATGGAAATGTTTCTATGTAATCCTGTACAAGTGAGGCTAATTTTACGTAAAAGTGGCAAATGTATTTGTAAATGTGGCATATTTTATGTATGTAGGTGTGGCAAGCTTCAATGTGGAAGATTGGCACAGTCTTTGTAAGAGTGACACAATTTGGATGAATGAAGAACATGGTTGGCCAATCTGGCACATTTTGTTGTGATATGGCATTTCCTTGGTGAAAGAATTGGTCATTTTATGCAAATGCTGAACGTTTTGTGTGTTTGGCACATGTTCTAAGTAAATTGTGGCACATTTTCTGTAAAAGTGGCTTATTTAATATGTGTAACACATTTTTTGTGAGTTACCCAATTAACGTTGGAGTTTGGCAGGTTTTGTGTGGCTGTGGCATATTTCATGTGAATGTTGCAAATATAATTGGTTAAAATATGAATGTGGCATTTTTTATGATAATGTTTAGTTAGACACTGAAAGGTGATTGAATATCTGACACTAGGTTAGTTTTTAACAAGGTGGATGTACAAAAGGTGAAAAAAAACTCATATGAAGCGCAACAATGATTCTTGATTGCCTGGGTGTCCCAACATCTTAGTTAAATTATCTTCTGACATGTCGCACGCTTAATAATAAAGATCAATAACTTGAAAATTCGGAAAATCGAGATTTTGTAATAAAACGTAAGAACAATGCGAGAAGAATAGGTAGAATGCGACAGCCGTTCAATTTGGACGAATATGACCGAGATAAAACATCGGTCGCCTTTTTCATCCCATACAAGTTGTACTGGTTGTCTGAACTTCAAAGTGATTTCCCAACATTCTTGTTTTTTGAGTTATTGCTCTTTATTAATAAACGTGCGATATGCAGCACCTGAGCAAAAGGGAAAACAACTGATCTTTGTTATTGTGACGTGGACCAATGGGTGCATAAACCTTATTAGGCAGACAATCAGTTAACGATTACATTTCAAATTATTTAAGGATTTATTTTAACAATTATTACGTATACTTTGAGGGCTCTCTATACTTGTGATCATTAAGTACCTTTATTAAGTAAATTTAAATGTATTAATATTAAGGTTACCGTAAATTTCTGTTAAAAAAAACCTAAACCTAGAATAAAATTTTAAGATCATTTATCAAGAGTGTAAAAGAATCACAAATTTTTCTTCAAAAAAAAACCAAGGTGTATGAATACAGGTGTGAAATATAATATCAAATGCGATGGTAATCCTTGATTGCCTGCAACTAAGCTACACATATAGTGTAACTTCCTGCCTCGTTATCCCTGAAGGGGTCGCATATGGCGAGTAAACCTATTTATTTTTACAGGTAAGGGGGCTGGCCTTATGCCAACCACTTCAGTGAAGTGGGGGGTTTCCTATCTCCCGAGGGGCTGGTACTCATTTCTTGTGAAGGCTGAGTAAGCCTTGCCGTTTTTTTTTATTTTAAGGTTTGAAATAAATACGGAAACGGAAATCATTTCCGCGGGATTCGAACCCCAACTCTCGGCATAGAATGCAAGCACTCTACCAACTGAGTTATCGACTGGACTGCGTGTCTCACATTCATAGTTCACCCTATCAACAAGACTCGCCTGAGCAAAAAGAAGAACAGCTGATCTTTGTTATTATAGTGTGGACCAATGGGAGTGCGGTATTTTTTTGGCAGCCAATAAGCTTGCACACAAGCGCCTTTTAAAGAGGAACAGAATGGCAATCAACCAAAGTGGTCTAGTGTACACACCTTATATATCCACCCTCTTTTCTTTCATCAACAGATGCAAGTTTTTACTTATATTGATTGATAAGAAACTGATGTACCTAATAGAAGAAATAAACAGATTGTTTTGTGAGAAAATATGAATATATTATTTTTTACATTGTAAAAACAAATACAATTAGGAATTATTTTACACGTCAAAGAATAAAGCACAAGTTTTTATACAATTTATATAAAAAATAAAATAATTTTCAAAGATAAGACATATTCATTTTTTAATTATTATAAGAGGCAAATACAGATTTAAATCGGCAATCAAAATGAGACAAATATATGGCAACACAGAGAATGTCATGTTGCCATATATTTACCTCATTTTTGGTATTAATCCTAGATTCCCGTCTTATATTCTATATGGCTCGTAAATTATTTTAATGGAGTCGGAACATTCCAAAGTAGCTTAGTTAGCTTACCGGTATGAAGCCTATATAACTAGGGCCCTTAATGACAAAAACCAATCAAAAGCATGCTATTTGGTCAGCAACCTGGCGGGGCAATGCCTTTTTGTTCCGGCTCCATTCCATTTCAATGGCAAGATCCAAAATGGCTGCCTTCTGTCAATTATTAAAAAATTATCTTTACAAAAAATCGTCATTGAGGTTAAAAAAAATGGCAAGAATATAATATTAAAAATGTAATAGAGATCAAAGAACAGAATTCATATTTATGATAAATTAAAATTTAATGGAAAGGATTTCCTAAATGTCATCAGTGAAACCAATGGAATCGGAACAGATGTCCCATATTTGAGTTCTTATTGGCGGGCAAACGTCACACTTTTTGGATATTAGCATCTGTATTAGATGTGAGTTCATCTTTAATCATCGTGCAGAAAGAGTGCTTCCTGAAGACCTCGGCTACGTCGCCAACGAAACGTCAAGAAAAAATAAAAACCAAATGACAACTGACATTGGGGAGAATAGAATTAATCTAAAATAAATACAAATTCATAATAATACAAATACAATAGAGTACTAAAAATACGGCTGTTTAAGTGAGTACACGCATAAAAATGCAAACTACTATTTACACATTCTTATACATCTACACGGCTAAAACTGAACACAGTGAAAATTGTAACTAAAGCCGCCAAGTTCAAGGAGAATTTTGTTAAAATGAAACTAACTATTTCGAAAAATGATTCCCAATGATTTTATTACTTTGCAGGCCGTGACATCATAACAATACATTCCATCAACTGCCACCACGTTCAGTAAAAGCCAAGTAGGTCTATGCAAAGTTTTTTGTTCGTAAGATAGAAACATTTCTGTATGTTTCTAAGAGACAGAATCATCTCAATATGTTTCTATCTTGTCTGCTATGCTTTTGTTTTATTTCAATACCATACAGTTAAAAAGGAACAAATATTTTTGAATAAAATTTTGAAAAAAGATCTAATCTTCTGTATCAGAACTGTCAGTTTCATCGGAATCGTACCTTTTTTTCTTTGGCAGTTTAAACGCCACCGACTTGCTATTCCCCGATAAGATATTCTGTATAGAGTCCACCTTCTTATTCTCCTTCTTCACCGAACTCATCAACCTCGCTTTCTGCTTAATGTGAGACGCAAAATCAGTCTTTACCTCGATCGAATCGTTAAACGACCCTTTATCATCGTCCACTGAGAGCTGATCTTCGCTAACGACCGCCTTAACATTCTTGCAGCTGTCGTTATCATCAATGGTATCTAAGGTCTCGATGGAAACGCCAATATCGCTGATGAACGCCGCATTCCCACTGAGTTCCATGATCTGAAACCGGTTCTCCGCATTGTTTTTCAAATCAAACATGACAAAGACACATCCTTGCGTCATCGACTTCCCCAAATACTTGGGCGCGTCAAAATCAATCACCTTCTTATCCGGCACCGAATAAATCGTCGATCCACTCGCAATACTCACATCATCCCTGCACGCACTCTTATCAAACGACGTCTCCTTCAAGTTTAAAATCTCGACCGTGTTTGCGTAGACGACAAACAAAAACGGACGTCGGAAAACAATGTGCAACGGGACGTGCGCCCATTTGACGTCTTCCGATCTGGAACGCTGTCCGAAAGCGTCGACAAACAAACCAAAATCTTTATAACACAATAGATACTCTGTATCTTTATCGAACTCTTGGTTTTTCACTTGTACGATTGAAGACGGGTAGATTTGCTTTTTGTGTGCGTAGACGGCGTGGGAGATTGTGACGTCGGACGGGTCCAGGAACTCTTCCACCCTGTAGTTCTTGAGGTCGACCTCGTAGAACTTGTGTGAGCCCACGAGGAGGGAGTGCGGGGTGAGCTTGAGGCAGCGGATGCTCTCCGAGGTGAGGCAGCGCACCTGCAGGAACCTCTCGTGCTGCGCCTCGTAGCAGAAGATGAAGAGCTGAGTGTCGGTGGCTGCGCAGAGGACCAAGCGCTCCGTCACACTTCTGGTGGAGTTCATCTGGTGATGAGAAAATATTTACAGTCAGAATCTCATCTAATCTCTAATATAAGTTGTAAAGATGTGTAACATTAAAGATTCACATTATATGCATTTTCACAAGCAGACACGTATAAGTTCGCACTTACAATATAAAAACCTGAATCTCAAATGAGCATACACCCTGCAACTCTTGCCGTCCTTCCCTGAAACAGGGGCGACACTGGCAAAGTGAACCATTTTTTACAGCATGGGTGGTCAGCCGCATACCAACCTTTAAGTCAAGGAACTATTATAAGTCAAGGAACTATTCAGTACTGGGGGTATTCATATACATAGTATATTCAAAAGCGAAAAGGTTAAGAGTTAATTTAGAAATTGAGAGAAGCCAAGGCTCGAGTTGGGCTGATGCACCATTGAAAAAGAAATCCTTATCACCACATCAAATATCTTACCTCAATGGTGTTGGCGCACGCATTCTCCTTGCCCAGTTGTACATGCTGCAGGGCTAGTTTAGCTCCCGTCCTCGCCGCAGCCGTCAGGGCAGTCCAGGAGGCGTGTGAGACCCTGCCCCTGGTGCCCCCGGCCCCCAGCAGCGCCGCATGCCCCGCGCGGCCTCCCCCGCGGATCACGGCCACCCCACTGCAGCCTGGGATAGACAGGGGAGCGCCCGATCTGCCCTGCTCATGCGAGAACAGCCCTGTGTCCGCACCTGGTCAAATAATTAATATATTGTAGTCAGGAACTATTACAATATAGTATGAGTTTTGTGGACTTCAAACATTCAAAATATCCTTCACAGGTTCTACGACAAATCGGTCAAAGACAACCCGTCGACAGGCAGCTCAACCATGGACAAATCGGTCACACAACAGATTGTGGACCACATGAGCTTAGAGCCGTAGAGAGTGCAAGCGCATTTAGGTCGAGGTTGAAGACATGTTTGCTTCGGAGATGTTACAGTAGAATAGTGCTCTTGCAGTGATTTATCACACTAATCTAATCTAAGTTGCAGAAATATGAACACAACGGCACGGCGTTATTATTATCATCCACTCAACTATTTGGTCAAAGACATTTCGGTCACATACAATGTATGGTCCACAGACAGCTCCATCACAGGCAGTAATTACAAAGGTTTTTAGAGAGCCAGAACAGCAAACAGCTGAGGATCTCCTCGAGAACTTCTTTATAACATCCTCACCTATCAGGAACAGGCCGGGCTCCAGCTGCACGATGCAGTTGGCCCTTATCCTGGTCTCCAGCAGGCTCTTCCCGGGAGGCAGCTGGGAGGTGTCCTGCTTCCCCAGCTCCTGCTTCTCCTGGTCCTCCTGCTGCAGCCGCACCCCGGGCACGCGCTGCAGCTCCACCAGCCAGTCCTGCTTCTGCCGGGCCGAGGGGCACACCACCACCAGGCAGCGGGACGGCCATTGTGAAGTCACGTCAGTCACCAGCTGGAACAACAATTAACAAAGCTCATCCAAGCTATTCCTTACAGGGCCTTGATACAGACCGACAAAAAATAGCATGCATGACAATACATCACAAGACAGTACATCACAGGACAATACATCACAGGAAAAAATATCACAGGGCAATACATCACAGGACAAAATATCACAGGACAATACATCACAGGACTTTAAATTGCATGATAATACATCGCGGAACAAAACATCACATGATATTTATATGGCTTCGTATAAATACAATAAGTTATTATTATCATTATTATAATCTACACTGCAAATATATACAGACATTTAATGCATGCCCACAAGCAAGCACATATAAGTTTGAGCTTACACATACTGCAGGGGCGTGCATCCCATACAGGCACATGCGCCTAATAGGCAGGCAATATATGGTAAAAAACGCATTTAAGCTTGATATTGAGATTTAAAATTCAATATTTTAGTTCGATTGGAGCCATCGTTAGCCCTTCAGTCAATTTCAAATGAGGAATGGGACAAAATATTTATTTTAACATGTATTTGCCTGTGCCCTACGCACGCATCTGACATACTGCATATGTACATGCAAAATAAACGAAACCTCACATGAACGTAAAAAAACTACTCCTGCCTTTCCCTGAAACCGGGGTGGCATTGGCAAAAGTGTAACAAGTTTTTACAGCATGGGGGAGTCAACCTCACACCAACCATTTAGTCAAGGAATGGTGATAACAGAATTAATTAATCTTCTGTGCAGAACATCACAGACACCCACCTTGAAAGCCTCGGCGTTGTCCGGCACGTTGTCGCAGTGTTTGAGGTTATGTTGTGGGTAGAGCTGGGGCCCCCCTGCTAGGAGCAGCTCCCCCCTCGCCCCCGCGCAGCCCCCGCGCCACTCCAGCGTCGCCCCACACAGCTTCATGTACACCTTCTCCAAGCCGTCACCCCTGCAAACAACATACCGTAACTTATAAAAATGCATCTGAAATAGGGATAGGCAAATGAGAAAAAATTATCAATACATTTACATGTCAGTGTTATGGCCAAGGGGATCAAGTCGCTATTCTTAACTAGCATATTTCAAACAGAATAACACTGGTTCGAAACACGCTTGGCCCTTTGACCATAATTTCAGCCGTGGTTCAACAGATGTCATTGCATGTACACAAGCTGTTTTTGCTTTCGCATCAAGACATCCGGCCAGGCAAGAATAGGTTGGTGATTTGCATTCCTCCTCACAAATTAAAAAAAACAATATTCCTAGAAAAAAATATTGGTCACTGAAGAGGAACATCCAAATTTCATTTACAAAAATCTGTTTGTCTGAGATGTCTTGTGACCAAATTTACCTTGACCTGTGTCTGTGGACGAGCTATCTTGTCTATGACCCAAGAGTTGTGTGAGATAGATGACAGAAAAAGAGACAAGCGCAAGTGTCCGCTTGCGTCCCTTTGCTCTCGATAATAAACAAGCACTGACTCCTGACACTTTTACAGTTTTATTGTCACAAGGTGAGAGGTAAGAGTGGAAGCGGTCAATGGACGAGCTGTCCGTGGATAAGTTATCTTTGACTGATTTGTTGTGCACCCGCACTGGCCTCCATTACTTGCTGGCTTGTGCTTGATTGGTCCCGCATGAGATGTGTTGATAGAAATAAAGAAGTGGTTCGCTTACTTCTGTATGCGCACCCATCCCTCCATGGTGATATCAGGCAGGGCAGTCGAATTTATCCTGGAACATCAGAAACAAATAACACTAAGCTTCTTGTCAAAATTATAGCAGCCATTTTTATTACCAACATAAAAGTGTTCTTGAATCTGTAACTGTTACTCTGTCACTATTGTGCTAGAGGTGGCCAGAGCCTCTGCAGATTTGCCACCATTTTTTCCTATCCTTGCATACCTCTTTTCATTCATTCATATCTAAAATAAATAAATGTATTTTTCAGTTGCGAAAGTACAACTCGATTCCCATCGGTTTCCCTTTTAAAATGAGGCAGAAATGATAATAAAGTAGACTGCATGGTTTCAATGTGGAAAAAATATGTATTGTTTCTTTGGTTTTAAATGTATTTTTTTACTTTGCGCCTGTATTTTATAACTACTTTGTTGCCTCATTTTAAAAGGGAAGCCGATGGGAATCGAGTTGCATGGCGCCCTTCGGCACTGGTATTTTTATTTTGTTTTTACCTTTTCCTCACATCCGACGTAGCTGTTGGCCTTCTGGGTGTAGATAGTAAGCTGAAAAATAATAAAAGGTTAAAAAAAACGACAAGATAACATATGGAAATCATAAAAAAAAGACTTTTAATATGTTAAGAATACAAAATGGGATGATGTCATACAACACAACAAGAAAAGTTTCCCTACAACCATGGAAGGGACCATTGACTAATAACATCTGTGGACAAGTAGTTATTTTAACGAAAATAGACATATATATTTGTCTCAACTTACTTACGAAAATGGCCATTAGTTAGAAAGAGAACAAAGAACTTCACAGTTGCATTTTCGTTTGTACACAAAACTCAACACAGCCCTAAAAATAAAATCTTGAATGTTGGTACGAAAGAAGTATGTAAGGATAGAAAGAAATGGCGGTTGATCTGTGATGTTGGCGGCTGGGGTTTGTTAAAGTAAAATTGGTTTTGTGATTTAGTTTTTTATGTCAATGTATATATTGTTATTTTATTGATTTTAAAAATGTAATTTGTCATGTATGTTCCTTGACTTATAGGTTGTTATGCGGCTGACCACCCATACTGTAAAAAAAATTGGTTCACTTTGCCAATGTCACCCCTGTTTCAGGGAAGGACGGCAAGAGCTGCAAGGCTTATGTTCATTTGAGATTGGGTTTTTATATTGTAGGTCCACATGCGGCATGTGTTAGCGCGAAATTATACATATCTGCTTGTGGGAATGCATTTAATATAAATCTTAAATGATATATATCTTTGCAGCTTAGATTAGATTAGATTAGATTGGTACCATTGCAAAAAATGGCTGCCGATTTGACCGGAAATAGCTAAAGTTGACAGATAACACGCGTTATAAATATTGTAATCGCCAAAATTGATGCCAATATTTTATATTTTCAAAGTGTATAATCTTATTTTAATTTTATCACTCATTTCATTATAACCATTGTGATATTTAATGCGTTATATTTGTAATTGTTGCCGCTGTACATTCGGGGTACCACTGCAACGTTTGACACATGAGGAGCGCAACAGGGAAAAAGTATGAACCAATTCAGTACTTTATTTACCGCTCCCCTATATTATAACTCCATGGAAGGGACATTTATTTTACAGCATTCTTACCTGCCATTCTTTTTTTTAATTTGACAGATGTTTTTGGAGTGATGCCATAAACTTGAGAGACAATTTGTTATTATATGATTTGTACAGACGAATGAGCAAAGAAAAGCATGAACTCAATCATATAAATTAAACAATATGATAATTATCTATTAACACTTACTCATCGCAGATGTATTCTTGTTTGGTCAAGTCCTTGGTGACAGACTTTCCTTGCAGGATGTCCAACTTCAGCTGCAGGGCAGCCAACTGATCTGTCAACTCCCTAAAATCATAATAATAAAATTAATTCAATCACATCGGCCACTCTAATGAACATTGACCAATAGATTAACAACTTTATTTTCAAAAGTCTCAGCAAAGAATTACAAAATAAAATTAAAACTTGGTAGGGAACCTTCACGGGTCTGTGTGACTAATGACCTTAGGAACCAATAACAAAATATTAGCTAGCCTACCGCATAACAGCCCAGCCTGATGACACAATTTTTTCGTCCATGTAAAATATTTTTTACTGAATCCATTTGTCTGCATTAAATGTTTTTTAGATATATTAGCACTTTACTATTACTACGGGCATCTTGGTAATTTTGATTTTAAAATAAAAATTTTGCAGGCAAGCCCGTGAATTGGTATAAACAATTTTGTGTTATCACCACGCCAGGTTGCTGGGGAAAAGGCAAAAAAACATTTTCTTATCAGTTGCTAAGGACGGCAGTCCCAAACAAGACTGACGTTTGCTGGCCGAGAAAAAAATCCTAATTCAAAAAAATTCCATACATAGCAAGCAATCAACATGAATGCTAAACCATGAAAACAATAATGGCTGAAATTACTGATCCTAGAGATTTTTTTTATTAAAAAAATAGATTTGTGGAAAGGAATGCAATCCACCAACCTATTTTGCCTGACCAGTTGTCTTCATGCGAAAGCAGAAGCTTGTGTGCATGCAACGGCATCTGTTGAACCAGGGTCGAAGTTATCGTCGCGGGATTCGAACCAGCGTTATCCGGTTCCAAATAACCTGTCTTGATCCCCGCGGCCGTAACACCGAGATGATTTTGTTTATTAGGAATCAACATGTTAAGTTAAGAAAGGTGCTGACCGGTTGGTCTGCTTCTCCTTGGCGAGGGTCCGGGCATATCCTGGGGTCTGCGGAGTGGCGGGCACCACGTTCTCCTTGAAGGAGGACTTCCCCCCAAACAGCATGTCACCAAACGTCTTCTTTTTCTTGGATATCTCCTCCACCTGAGCAAACATACAATGCAATACAATAAAATTATCTCAATCACCTTTATCATCATCTTCTGGCCTTGTTGTACCAGCTTGTATCTGTATGTATTGGTTGCCATCCTCTTAAGCTGCGAATAGGATGAGACATCAATGCGCTGCTTCAAACCCTAAAAGTATGTAGCTCTTGAGCGACCTCTTTTTCGTCATGCCAAGATTTTTCCTTAACTAATGTTGCTAAGAAACCTTAAATTAGTTTGGCAATGGAGTGGTTTGGAGATGGGGTGTGGTATCTTGGACTGCAGGAAGTCTTTGAGCTTGATCTGCTCTTCTCTATCTTCTAGAAGCTCCCTGAGGGTCTACATAAGGAGATGGGGTGTGGTACCTTGGACTGCAGGAAGTCTATGAGCTTGATCTGCTCTTCTCTCTCTTCTAGAAGCTCCCTGAGGGTCTACATGAGGAGATGGGGTGTGGTACCTTGGACTGCAGGAAGTCTATGAGCTTGATCTGCTGTGCTATGGTGGCCTCGGCCTTGAGCTCCCTCTGCTGCCCGTGTGCCTGCTGGGCCAGCAGCTCTTCTCCTCTCTCCTCCAGGAGTGCACTGAGAGTCCCATTGTTGTCCTACACAAAAAAATACACACAAATATTTAAATATTCATGTATCTCGTGATAGAAGTGAAAAATATGGTGTTAATTTCTTTCTAACCATGATGGGTAACGGTTATATAAGATGTTATAGGAAGTCACCTGGCACTCTCTCAGGGCGAGCTGTGCCCTGAGCGCTTCCTCCCTGATGTCTGCGCTGTCAGTCAGCAGCTGGGACAGCTCCTCCTTCAGACTGGTGAGCTCCATGCGGCATGCTCGCACCTGCACAAACAAATCAGACAACAGTTAAGATTGGATATTTGGAGATTAATATTTTGTTATAAACTTGGAGTACCTATTTGCAACCCTCCAAAAATCACCCATTGACCAACTCGCAACTCGTAATTGCAACTCGCATGGGTTAAAAAAAAACTCCCGTGAACTTTTTTCACTGGCAATATTATCAATGGTATAAAAATGATACTTTCAGATAAAGAAAAGAACACTCGCAACCAAACAAAAGTCACTTGCAATTTGCGAGCTAGCGAGTAGAATTTTGGAGGGTTGCCTATTTGCGACTGTGCATGCATACATAGAAAAGTCTGGCACTAGTATGATAGTGATAGTGTTACAAGCTGCGAACTTCAAAGTACCTACGTACGCCTGTACAGGTACAATAGTGTATGTACAACTGTCTGGTATAATCCATCATGGTACTGGAACAGCTGTCTAGTACAAGGGTCTCCAAACTACGGCCCGCGGGCCAAATGTGGCCCGGGAAAGGATTTGGTCCGGCCCGCAGACGCCAATAAAAAAATAATTGTTTTAGATATTCAGAACGGAAAGATCGGCCGCGCGAACTAGAAATGTACAACTTGAATTTATTTGTAAAAATAGACTGGAAATGCTTAAAACCACTGTTTCCAAGTGTCAAATTTTCAAATTTTTTCACCCTGGGGGACAAGTCACCCAGACCCGTTGGCCCGCCATACCACCTCAAAATTTCAATACGGCCCTTGGGTAAAATAGTTTGGAGACCCCTGGTCTAGTATAATCTAGAACAGAGATTGAATAATCTGGCATATGCAAGAAAGATCTCTGTTGTACCTATATAAAGGGGTGAAAAGCGAATAAAAGTGGCTGAGAGATAGAATCGGTGTCTAATCCTCATTAATTGATTCAGAATGATTTTTGTGTTTTTCGATCAGAAGTGTTTTTTTTTATAAATTTTAAAATTAGCGTACGGAACTTAAGAACCGCAACTTCACACCCAAAGAGCCCCAGGTTGCCGATCCCTGGTCTAGTTTAAGCTTATGTGTTTTGGGTTGATGAGACAACTTACCTCGGCCCTAGCCTGCTGCAGTTCAGCGCTCAGTTTATCACCGTCCTCCCTGGCAGAGGAAACTTCCAGAGTCATGCCCGTCTCACGCTCCAGCAGCGACTCTATCTGCTTCTGTATACAACACAACACCATCATAATATGCAAGACATTAGTATTTGTGTTCGGTTTGTCTGTGTTAGCTTATAATAAGTCTATGAATTGTCTAGAAATAAATAGAAGCTTAGGTAAGTCGATTAATAAAGAGTTTGAATCAAATATTCTGGTGAAATCCAGCAAGGTGGTATGAAGCGATTCTCCATGTTTTGAAAATAATCTGTATAAATTAGGACCAGAATCCCCTGGATGACCAGATATAAATCAACCGTTGTACTGTTCAAATGCATAACTCTGTGAGAACCGAAAGTGAAGAAAATAAATGAAGCGCAGGTTTGATAGAACCCGCTAAAAGAACATAATATACATTTCTTTCCTGTAAAGGTAACACGCAGGGACACGACCCTCATGCTCCTAGCTAGTGCATCTTTATCAGAAGGGTGATGTGAGAATGTTGTTGTCCCTGACCTCCATCTGTGCCTGGTGGGTCCTCTCCTGCTGCAGCTCCGCCAGCGCCTCCCTGTACTTGTTCTCCAGCAGGGACAGCGCGCAGCTCTGACCCTCGTGCAGCCTCTGCTGCTTACCCAGCTCCAGGGTCAGCTTCTCCACCTCCAGGCGGAGACTGCTGATCTCATCCTGTCAACAAAAAAGTATACTTATATGAATGGTTAGGAGTTTTAGGCTTACATGGCAGGCAGTTGACACTGGAGTTTCTTTTTGGGATCTGTTGCCGTAGACTATTGGAGCTGGAGCTTCCAGACGTTTTCCTCATGTCTGCGATGGGCTTCTTTAGTGTGCTGTGATTTTCAAACTTTTACTTGCAACAATGAACAACTGAACCAGCATGATGATGATGTCACGTGATGTTGATGAAACTGTAAGTTGCCCTTGGAGCCACCACTGCAAAAGCACATTCACTAAACACTGCTGTAGACTTGCACAATGACTAGAAGACCAATGTTCTGGTTGCACTTTTCAAAATCCATATCCATCCCAAATGATATGCCATATTTATTGTCAGCATGTGCTCGTGGATTGCTTAGGGAGTGTGCTATTGCGCAAAAAGCACTCTCCACTCTCCAAGAACTCACAGCTATTGCTCACAGGTTCGTTGACCCATGTTCTGGATACAAACACTCAGAGTACACACCTTCAGTGTCTTGTTGGCCTCCTCCTGTGCCTCCGTGACTCTCTCAAAGTCCGCCAGCTGCTCGTCCAGCACTGTGCAGGCCTCATGCAGCATCTTATAGTTCTGGATAAAAGTATAGCCACAGTACACACCTTCAGTGTCTTGTTGGTCTCCTCCTGTGCCTCCGTGACTCTCTCAAAGTCCACCAGCTGCTCGTCCAGCACCGTGCAGGCCTCCTGCAGCATCTTATAGTTCTGCAACAATACACCACAAACATTAAATTTGTTTCAGCTAAGCCAAGTCCATAGAGTTAACCTTTAGACAACGGACCAGTCTAGGCCAGGGTAAGTAAGAACTTGAAGATGCCTGCTTGTGTGCATGTGTGAATCTTATATATCTTACTGTCCATCGATCGTAAATTACTGGAAATCAAACAATTTTGAATAACAGCTCAGTTATTTATATTTTTAAAAACATGCTATATAATAATCTATAATCTAAGTTGCAAGGATATATTCATTTAAAGCTCTCAGATGTAAGCCCACAAACCAACAAGTGTAGTTCGCGCTTACAAATGCTGAATGTGTACTTACAAATAAAATCCAAACCTCAAATGAACATAAGCCCCACAACTTTTGCCGACCTTCCCTGAAACAGGGGTAACATTGGCAAAGTGAACCATTTTTTACAGTATGGGTGGTCAGCCTCATACCAACCTATAAGTCAAGGAATATGAATAAAAGGTTTATAAAATTGTTAATGGATATACCATATGTTTAAATATGTATTTTTTGCATTAAAGTAATCTAAATGACTAAATTAGATTGATTTTGTAATTCAAAAGTAATTTGTGTATTTTTATGGACAGTGGCGTGTTTGCTTTTAAGGGACTCATTTACACTATTATTGTAAATATTAAAAACTTTTCCCTCGACAGACCATCATCAGGTATAAAGAAATATTTTGTCAGGTGTACCAAACGTTGTTTCGTAATCCTTATGATGGTCTTAGCACCGAAAGCCTTTGTAATCTATACCTAATCTTTACGATAATAGTGAAAATAAAACAGTTTTTCAAATAAAGAAAAGTTGTTTTCTTTACAGATATTTGTAAAATAAAATAAAAAATACATGTTAATTTATCCTTGCAACTTAGATTACAGATATAGACGAGTTAATAGGATGCAAAAAGATAAATAAAAACGACCATTTGTTTACATACTTGATTTCAAAAACCTACTAACTATTTTTAAACATGATTTTAAATACAGATGACTTGAGTATTACACACTTCACTGAAATAATTCAAACAAAAAATCACATTTTGGCACTGGAGAGAATAATGATTATATTATTTATTGAGCTCGGTGAGGCATTTATAGCAAAAGTAGGCTATAAATAAACACAAATATTATGCCCGCTTTCCACTGCGAGCGGGAAATAGCTGAGCGGGAGCGGGAAATAGCTGAGCGGAGCGTAGTGAAATAGTTTTGGCCTTCCATTGCGAAAGAGTTTTAAAAAATAATGGTATTTGCCTTCCACAGCTAACGAGCTCGGCGGAGTGAGCTAGGCGAGAAATGAGATGAGTCAGATGAAAGAGTTGTTTGCCTTCCATCTACAGCTGGCTTAGCGGAGCCAACTAGTGTGTGACAGCTCGTTGCAGCCTACGCCCAGATCAAACGTTTTAATTATTAGTAAAAAAAGTTTGTTTTTTTGTTTCGAAAAATAAAAAGTAATATATTATTTTGCTTTAATACATAAAAAGTAGATGTTTGAAATAAAACATACATTTTAATATTTTCAAATTTATAAAATAATGTATGATGTGCAGTGTGTGACAGCTCGTTGCAGCCTACGCCCAGATCAAACGTTTCAATTATTAATAAAAGATTTTTTTTTTGTTTCGAAACATAAAAAGTAATGTATTATTTTGCTTTAAACATAAAATGTAGATGTTTGAAATAAAACATACATTTTAATATTTTCAAATTAATAAAATAATGTATGATGTGTTTTTGTAAATCATGTATGATGTGTTTTATCGCTGTCACGCAACTACGCGGGTTGGCGCGGGGGGCACGGGGGAGCGAAGTCAGTTGAAAACTAGCGGCCGAGACCATGACACAGCGGAGTCATTTTTACTCGCTCAGCCTGCTCCGCTCACTCCGCTGTCAGTGGAAGCACTTCTATGAAATTTACTGTTGCTAGTCGAGCGGAGTCCGTACGGAGTCCGCTGGAAACTCGCTCAACTCTGCGACCACTTTCGTAACTCTTTGTACTCGCTCAGTCCGCTCCGCTGACTCGCTGTCGGTGGAAGCACTTCTATGAAATTTACTGTTGCTAGTCGAGCGGAGTCCGTACGGAGTCAGCTCCGCTCGCAGTGGAAAGCGGGCATTATCATTGCGTTTAGCCGAGACACAAACCCGCAAGTGATTTAGCTTTCAGAGAAATACAACAGATCTATACATTAATTTTAATCAGGAGGGGCCTAAATTTTTTTTTGAACTTTTGCAGTAAGAACAGATTCCCAACTAACAGAAACCTAAAACCAGAGTTACTTATGTTTGCGTATGGTGAGATGCTACATCATTCCGACAGTACTCTATGGCATGGAAGGGTGGACACTTACACAGTGCCTCGAGAACAGAATCACTGCCTGTGAAATGTGGGTCCACCATCTGATTTGAATTTAAGATTCATCTTAAATGAATTCCCATAAGCAAAGAAGTTTGTGCTTATACACGCCGCATGTGGACTTACAACATAAAAACCCAACCTCCAATGAAAATAAGGAACTCTTACCAACCTTTGCTGAAACAGGGGGTACATTGGCAAAGTGAACCTTTTGCTGACCACCCATACTGTGAAAAAATGGTTCACTTTGCCAATGTCACCCCTGTCTCAGGGAAGGACGGCAAGAGTTGCAGGGCTTATGTTCATTTGAGATGGGTTCTTATAATGTAGGTCCACATGCGGCATGTGTTAGCGCGAAATTATACATGTCTGCTTGTGGGAATGCATTTAATATAAATCTTAAATGATATATATCCTTGCAGCTTAGATTAGATTAGATGGGTGGTCAGCCTCATACCAACCAATAATTTAAGGAATTATACAGGGAAGACAAACTCCTTGGTTGAAGAACCTATCTCAGTGGTTTGGCAGGTGTAATTTGTCAGGAAAAAAGAAGGTGAAAATTGTTATGATGATCGCCAATCTTCACTGAAGAGGCACAGAAGAAGAAAGTCATTACCGTCTGCAGGGTGAGGCACTCCCTGTCCCTCTCCTGCAGGGCCACCTCCAGGCGCGCCCGGGCCTCCCGCTCCTCGCAGCGACCAGCTTCGGACACCTTGGCCTCCGCCAGTGAGCGCTCTACCATGCCCTCGGACTTCAGGCGGCGGTTCTCGCTGTACTGCAGCTCAGCCTTCAGCCGGTGGACGTCGTTCTTCCATCTGGACAAGACGTCAGACAATCGGCATTTGTAAGCGCGAACTACACGTGTTTGTTTGTGGGCATACATCTGAGAGCTTTGAATGAATATATCCTTGCAACTTAGATTATAGATATTATAGAACGCATCACACTTCTTTGAACTTTCACATTCACGCTTTCTTTTACTCCACATTCATTCAGAACCCATTCGTTTCTCACTCTATCTTTCAGTGTTTTTCCTGTCATGCTTCTCAAATGAGCCATTTCTACGGTGCACACCTTATTTACTTCTCTTTCATTCACTGTCCACGACTCGCTTCCATACATCAAGATCGGCAACAATATACAATTGTGTACCGCCATTTTCATTTATATTAACATAACTTTACAATTTGGATTGCAGATGAGACGTAGATTAAATATAAAAAATCCAAAACAAACACCCACCTATCTAGTTCTGCACCTATCCTCTTCACCTCCTCGCACTCTTTCTTCCCTTCATCCACGGTGTCCTTGAGTTTGCCCTCCAGACTCTTGAGTTCGGTGACCTTGTCCTGAAGGTCGGCCCTCGCCTGTCTCAGGGCCCCCTCCGCCTCTCTGCACGCCTGCCGGGAAATCTTCAGAGACTCGGCGTGTGTCGCCAGGAGCTTGGTCTTTTCCTCTTCCAGCACCTTGACTTTCCCCTCGGCCTGTTTCAATTCACGGGTGGCGATGCGGCGATCCAAATCACAGTCTGACAACTCCTTCTCCTGGACCGATGAAAAAACAATCAGAAATTTAAAAAAAATGCAATTCAATCGCATGACTTAGCTCAGTTGGTAGAGTGCTAGTGTTCAAATCCAAAAGGTCTAAGGTTTGATCGCCCCCAAAGGATGCCTGATATGTTTTTGCATATTGGTGTTGATTTCTAACTTTAAGTCATAATATTTGTGAGGGTATGTTGGTTCACACAGTGAAAGTCCATTGTATTTATTGAAATAAATTTACACGGCTTTAGCTCACCTTCAAAAAATAAATTCTTTGCTCAAATATTTCCGCCTCAAGTTGCAAGCGTCACTGCTCCTGAGGATGCCTTTTTAAGGTGAAAATACTAAAGCCAAATTTTTTTTTTAAACTGAACTAAAACTGTGTAATGCAACGCAACGCAACTAAGCTACACATATAGTGTAACTTCTTGCCGCGTTATCCTCGAAGGGGTCGCATGTGGCGAGTTGAACCTATTTATTTTTACAGGTAAGGGGGCCGGCCTTACGCCAACCACTTCAGTGAAGTGGGGGGTTTCCCAGCTCCCGAGGAGGCTGGTACTCATTTCTTGTGAAGGCTGAGTAAACCTTGCCGGTATTTTATTTTGGGGTTTGAAATAAACACTGAAACGGGAAATCATTTCTGACACCGTTGGTGGGATTCGAACCCGAGCTCACCGCATGGAATGCAAGCACTCTACCAACTGAGCTATCGACCGGACTCCAGTAACTTTACTGTAAAAACTTGGACTGTAAATTTATTTAAATAAATAAAATAATAATGTAGACTTCTGAGGTTTACTCAGCCTTCACAAGAAATGAGAACCGGCCCCCTTGAGAACAGAACTGCCATTTTAAGTGGTTGAGCTAAGACCGGTCCATAGTCTAATGTTAAGGCTTCGGACTCGCTAATGGAAGGTTGCGGGTTGGAATCCCGCAGGAGCACGGAAATACACCATTTACATTTTACAATATGTTCTTTGCTGGGTTGAAAAATTCATACACCTTTACCAAAGACCGGCCACCAAAGGTCCATCCAGCCTTACAGCAACTGGGTCTTGCTTGTGAATTGGTGCTTTCTACAGTATGGACCAAGCTCACAGAGGCCTCTTGAGGTGTTATACAACGTTAAGGCTGAGGCTTTAAAAAAAATATTTTTCACTTTTTTATAGAATATGTTTTGTAGGTTTTAATTTTTACTGTTTAATTGTTTAGTGTTTGTTTGTTTTATATACTTAAATGTAATTAATTGTTTGTTATTAATAAAATATATGTAGTTGACTTTGAAAATTTATGAGTTTAAAGTTGTGTTGTGCATTTTTTTTTTTTAAATAGATTTGTGGAAAGGAATGCAATCCACCAGCCTATTTTGCCTGGCCAGTTGTCTTCATGCGAAAGCAGAAGCTTGTGTACATGCAACGGCATCTGTTGAACCAGGGTCAAAGTTATGGTCAAGTGGGCTAGACCTAGAAAGATTCGAACCAACGTTATTCGGTTCCAAATACGCTAGTCGAACATGCGCCTCTACCTCCTCGGCCATAACATTGACGTTCAAGTTGTTATATACATTTAGTGACCTTCTTCCACAAGTTGGAGTTGATCTTCCTGGCCTCCTGCTTGAGGACCCCGAGCTCCTGCTGGGCCTCTGCCAGCTGCTCCTCCAGCCTCTTCACCTGCTCCTGCAGCACCAGCTTCTCCGATGGCAGCACATCCTCACACGCCTCAACTTCTGGAAAACAGAAGTATGAAGGTAGAAGTAAAATATAAACTGGAATTAAGGCCACTTCAGACAAAACGGATACTGCTCAGATTGTCTATGGATTACCGGAAAACTGTGCAAAATTTTTCATACATCCCCATTACACTACTGATCCGGAGAGAAAAATATTTAGACAAACCAGGCAGAATGTGTCAAGTGTGTAACTGGTGTTACTTTACAGACTGTGAAGTTAATTATACATTTTGGATCTTCGGAAAAGGGTGTCTCCTGAAGACTATAACGAGATGAATTCATTGCGTGGAATGGAACATAGGGATTTGAACTTGAATTTCAAAATTAAAAACAAAAGAATATGTTCCATTGCACGCAACAAATTCATCTCGCTACAAGACGTTGGCAACTACGCCCACGAAAAATCAAGAATAATGTTATTTCTCTTGCAACAGTTTGTCAAATATCCAAAAAGTGTAACTGTAACTCTGTCGCCATTCTGCTTGGAGTGGCCATAGTTTACTCAATTTGTAATTCATTTTAAAAAGTGTATTGAATTTTCAAAAGTATAATTAATTATCAAGTGAATTTTGCTTTGTAAATACATTTGAAAACTACAGGGGAAAAACAAGGAATGTCAGCAAAAATAAGAAAATAATCTACTAGTGCTATCTAGTGGCATCTGTGTGTATCTAAAGCTCTGCAAAAATTGTAATGCAACAACAGTCACTATCACAGTTTATGCCGGTATTTCCGGTTCTTTGTGACAGGCAATAACCATGAGAAATACAGACTTTCATATTTATAATTTACTCAAAATATTCTTCAACTGACATTCCTTGTTCTTCCCCTGTACTCTTCATTTTAGCTCTTCAGTTGTCTCAATCATGGACGAAAAGTCATCAGCACTCTGCTTAATGATGGCCATCCAGCCTGGAGAACTTTCATAGGATTAGAGGAGGAGCATATTCTCACTGGTCTGTGTAACAGGCTTAGTGCTGCTGGCTTCCTTGACCATCTTCTTGTCCTTGGCCGCCTCCAGCCTGGTCACTTCCTGCTGCAGCTTCTGCAGGAGACCTTCCATCTGTTGCACCTGAAAATAGAAGAGATTTCATTCACAATGACTCATGAAATCAGAGGAATGGATCTGCACACAAGCTGTTTGCTAGCCAATCTTATATATCATCTATAATAATATCTATAATCTAAGTTGCAAGGATATATTCATTTAAAGCTCTCAGATGTATGCCCACAAACAAACACGTGTAGTTCGCGCTTACAAATGCTGATTGTGTACTTACAAATAAAATCCAAACTCAAATGAACATAAGCCCTGCAACTCCTGCCGACATTCCCTGAAACAGGGGTGACATTGGCAAAGTGAACCATTTTTTACAGTATGGGTGGTCAGCCTCACACCAACCTATAAGTCAAGGAATAAGTCATGGTTACAAAAAAACCTAGTGTAAAATAGGCATTTTGTGTGGTCACGCAGATAAGTAGGTATATAAATGTTACGGAGCAGTGAGCTTTGTAATGTAAGGAGAACCATTTCTTTGTTGTGTGTGTGTGATTCATGTAATAAAAATTGAATTTCCTCTTTTTTCCTCACTTTTCAAGGTCAACTACAAATATACATTTTTAATATTCATAAACGAAAATTAATGTTTTGATTTTATTGAAAGAGAATTTTAAACAATATTTTTGATCTTATTTCTGTTTAAATACTAAAGAAAAATGAAAAAAAAAATGCAATATGTACTCAGAATG
The DNA here is from genome assembly GCA_951799405.1 of Agapetus fuscipes. Lineage (NCBI taxonomy): Eukaryota > Metazoa > Arthropoda > Insecta > Trichoptera > Glossosomatidae > Agapetus > Agapetus fuscipes. The sequence continues at coordinate 12,989,908 of OX637352.1, forward strand.
CAGATCCGCGTTCCAGTATTTTTTTTGGAGGTTAATCAATCGAGAGGAGTTGTATACTTCTGCATACTTGGGATAAAGGAGAGCGTCTAGATGGATGATTACCTTCTCCTTGTACTTCTCTTCCCTGGAAGTGGCGGTCTCCAGTTTAGCCTTGGTGACAGCCAGGAGCTTCTCTTGTTCCGCAGCGATGGCGTCCTTCTCAATGCAATCCGACTCCAGGGAGCAAACGGAGAATTCCAGGTCCTGGACAATGAACAAAGCAATCAATCAAATCTGCCAGATGAACAAATAAAAACTTGGATTGGAAACCACGGGAGGGAGAACCCAAAAAGATGGACTTACAAGGTATTTCATGGATTCAGCTCAAATCCCATTAACTGACTAACACTTTCAGCGCCACGAGGCCAATGGTGACCAAGAAGGCAACAATACAATGGGTGGACAGTGTCAACGAAAGATGCAGTCAAAGCAGACATACATAGCTGAAGAGCAAAGGCGATGGACAGGCGAGAGTGAAGGAGAATTTGGGATTCACCCAAGGTCCCCCCAAGTCCACCTATCTATAAACTATAATCTAAGCTGCAAAGATATATTGGACAGTGCTGCCTGCAGACTGAGGGAGTGGTCCAGCCCCTCACTGATCTTCCTGGTGCCTGCGTCCCCCAGGTACTTGTAGTTATGTGGTTCTCATACCTCTATCCTCCTCTGCAGCTGACTGGCTGTGCTCTTCTCCTTGGACAGTGCTGCCTGCAGACTGAGGGAGTGGTCCAGCCCCTCACTGATCTTCCTGGTGCCTGCGTTCACTAGATACTTGTTCTGCTCTTCCAGCTCCAGCATCTTGTACTGCAAATCTGTTATCTTCAGATTCAGCTCCTGAAAACAAAGATGGACAATATTTGATAAAAATTATGAATACGAAACTACAGCCCGTATTGAGCCAACTTTAAAACAACTCTCACATTATCGTGTATTACATTTTTTTCTTAGCTCAGATTGTGTAGAATGTTATTCTTAAGACTGTTTCATTGAAAGGTCATCGTTGGAAGATAAACAAAACAAGCCCTCAGGGGAATATATATTGGTTACCTTATAGATACCTACATGCATCTGTATGCAATGCACACCCTTGCTAAATGGCCGTGATGATTCAACAGAAAAAGTGGCACCAAAATAGGACAAAGCCTTTACCTCCACCTGTGCCTCGTGGTCCTTGGCCGCCTCCGCCACCTCCACCCTGATGGCGGTCTGCCGGTCCCTCTCCCGCTCCTCCATCTTGCTCTGCAGCGCCGCGCTGCGCTTCTTCTCCTCGCTGAGCTCCCGGGCCAGCAGCTGCAGCCGCGACGTGGACTCGCTGCACATCTGCTCCACGTCCACGATGGACTGCCGGGACATGCGACGCACCTTGGCCATGCTGTCCTGAAACCAGAAAATAACATTCAACTTCAATATACAGAAAAGAAAAAGGTTCCTTTTCCTTGACTTCTAGGTTGGTATGAATTCCTTGTCTTATAGGTTGGTATGAATTCCTTGAGTTATAGGTTGGTATGAATTCGTTGTCTTATAGGTTGGCATGAATTCCTTGAGTTATAGGTGGTATGAATTCGTTGTCTTATAGGTTGGTACGAATTCCTTGAGTTATAGTTTGGTATGAATTCCTTGACTTATAGGTTGGCATGAATTCCATGACTTGTAGGTTGGTTTGAAATCCTTGACTTAGAGGTTGGTATGAATTCCTCGACTTATAGGTTGGTATGATAGTTTGGTATATTCCTTAACTTATTAACAGTGCATTATGGTGTTCCACAAGGATCAAATTTGGGTCCTTTAGCCTTTATTATATTCATTAATGATATCATAGATCACATTTATAATTTTTTGTGCTCCTTGACAGAGGCCACCCATACTGTAAAAAAATGGTTCACTTTGCCATGTAGGGTCCGCAAGAGTTGTAGGGCATTTGAGATTGGGTTTATATATTGTAAGTCCACATGCGGCATGTTTAAATGCGAACTTATACATGCCTGCTTGTAGGAAAGCATTTAATATGAATCTGAAATGTAATATATCTTTGCAAATTAGATAATAGATAGATGTGACCTCTTCAGGTAGAGCGCAGTAAGAAGTTACACTGTATGTGTGGCTTACTTGCATTGCGAGTTGCGTTACCTGATCCAGGGGACTTAATGCAATATTTTACACACAGGGTACGGTTTACAAAAACAAAACAAAGAACACCTAAAATATAACAAAACATTGACAAAACCATTAGTAAATACAAATTATAAATGTGTAAGTACATTAGTCAAGTAATTAGTCACTCTTATCAAGAAATTTACATTTTTGTGAGTCAGGTTTATTAAAAAACAATCAATGGACTCAGCACAAAATTTTAAATCAGTTTTTTTTCTCGGCGGGCAAACGTCACAGTAACAGGGATCCTTAGCAGCAACCAACAACAAAATATTAATTAGCCTTTGCCCGAGCAACCCAGCCGTACGACGTCACAACTTTTTCTATGTCAGTCAATGTGCCTACCTCATTCAAAACAAAAACAAAAAGGACAACATTAAACAGCACATGGTTAATGAAAATAAAAATCAAGTATCGACTAAAAAATCCCACGGGTTATTTCTAAATATCACCACCTTAAAGGTAAAACTGTATAAGCGCTGATTCACTGATTTGAGAAATTGTGGATACAACGTTTCATTGGGTGTAACTTCTCATAGTAAGTGAACTAATTATAAGGCAGTGCTCATGACAAACTTCTAAACTAAAGGATTTTTACACTTTTGTAGTGTTTTCTTTCATAGAAAATAAGGAAACAGGTGCATTTATCTGAAAAACCCATGTTAGTTTAATATGCCACTTATCCAGTTTTACCTTTGAGGTATCGTAGACCTTTAAAACATTTTAAAACAACCCAGCATGTCTTCCCCAAAGGTGAAATACCAAAGACATGGATTCTCAGCTTACGAGAGATCTTGTGTTGAGCTCCGTGCACCGTTGGACGTTGAAGTTGTTAATATTTTGCAGAAAAACCTGAACAAGCATAAAAAAGTGGTAGACAGCATCATACAATAATGCAATCACTATCACAGAATAGTTAAGAGTAGGTTGGTGTGACAAGAATATAAAGGAAAGAGTTAACGAGCGTGTTTATAATATTGTAAGCAAATACCTTTAGATCTGTGTGACACTGTTGAAGTATCACACAATCGTTAACAAATGTGTCAAATTATCACACAATCGTCAACAAATGACCAACAAGTAAACTTTGATGATCCATAGACTGGTGGTAACACTTCGGACACGTAAATGGAAGGTTTTTGGTTCGAATCCCGGCACAACACATAAAATATACCATTTATATTTTCAAATATGCTCTTTGCTGTATGAAAAATTCATATACCTTTACCAAAGACCAATCACTAAAGGTCCATACAGCATTACAGCAACTGGGTCTCGCTTGAGAATTGACGCTTTCTACAGCAATGACCAAGCTCGCACAGGGCTCTTGAGGTGTGATTCCCACAAAAACAGCGCTAATCAAATAAATCATCCTAATAAAAAAAAAGATAATCAAACACTCCACTTCAAATCTCACCTTATGGCTCTGCTGCAACTTCTTCAAAGCCTCCAGCTCCTTATTGGAGTCCCTGACCCTCGCCTCCGCCTGCTCCTTGCCCACCTGGAGCTCCCTCACTTGAGAGTTGGCCTTCTCCAGGTTCCCATTGGCCTCCTGGAGGGCCAGATCCGAGACCCGCTTGGCAGCTTCCATCTGATCCTGCCAGCGACGCTTGGCCGAGCGAATCAGCTGCAGGGACTTGGCTTCCAGGGTCTTCCGCTCCTCGTGCTCCGTCGTCAGCTGATGGTGGAATTTCTAAATGAAACAAACAATCAACAATGAGACATTTTTACAATGTGTTGACGACATAATCTTCTTTCGTAGCCTCGTTCTCTCCACTGCTAGATATTTAATGGACTAAGAATATTTGAAATGTGGGACATGAATTTGATATCACCTAAAGATGATATAGAGAGTCATAATTTCAACACAATATTATGTAAATAGTTTGAAAACATCCTACAGTGCACAGTACTGCATTCAGCATCTCCGCCAAGTGTATGTGCTGTGAACTAGAAAAATCCCCAGAATCCATTTTTTAATTTACAATCTTTGACGTTGTAAATGGTTGTTGATTGTAAAAATGTAATTAATTGTGTATGTTCTGTTTTAAGGAAGGTCGGCAAGAATTACAGGGTGTATTTTCATTTGAGATTGGGGTTTTATGTTGTGGGTTCACATGCGGCATGTGCAAGCGCAAACTTATATGTGTCTGCTTGTGAGAACGCATATAATGTGAATCCCCAATGTTACACATCTTCGCAACTTAGATTAGATTAAATAAGAGTCCACAGTAGGGGCATTTTGAAGGTTTTTGAACAGGTTGGTCTCCCACAAACAAAGCACAATTGTCCCTGACCTGATTCTGCACGGCCATCTGCGCCAGTTCTCTCTCCAGCCTGGCCCTCTCCTCCTGCAGGCCGGCTATCTTGCTGTCCTTGTCCCCGGTGATGACCTGCGAGGAGGTCAAGGTCGCCACCCTTTTGTGCAGAGACTCTATCTCCAGCTTGCGTGACTCCAACAGCTTCTCCATCTCTCTGGAACATTACACAATCACCATCAGTTATTGGCATTTCTCTTCAACAGCCCTACAACTCATAACGAGCCTAGGGCATGGCTCTGAATGATATGAATTAGTAAATGTTATGAATTAATGTGTCCGGTAGATAGCTCAGTTGGTAGAGTGCTTGCATTCCATGCTGAGAGCTCCAGTTCAAATCCCATCTAAGGTGTCAGAAATGATTTCCGGTTAAAAAATAAGAACCAGCCCCCTCGGGAGCTGGGAAACCCCTGGTTGGTGTAAGGCCAGTCCCCTTACATGTAGCATTAAATGGGTTCCGATCACACATGCAATCTCTTCGGAGAACCCGCGGTAAGAAGTTGTCCTATAACCGCAGCTTAGTTACGTTTCTAAATCCCGAGTGAACACATATTTTCACCACAGTTTCATCAACATCTTTATTACTTCACCATCATGCTGAAGAATCCCATCGCAGACATAGGTGAAACGTCCGGAAACCTAGCTTCTACAGACCACGGCAGCAGATTCAGCAAAGCAACTTTCCAGTGTCAACGGCCGGCCGTGTAAGCCTTAAGCTCCTGTTTAACTTATTGTAGATTTACCTGATGCTGGTGACACATATAGCCGTTCCGTTGAGGCTGGCATTGAGGAAGCTCCTGTTGGGGTCGCTGGAGTCACTGGTCTGCTCCACGCTGTCCCCGTTACAGTTGGGAGCTGCGGCCCCCAGTTGGGACATGTCCTGGACGTAGGTGAATCCTGAAAATGGACCAAGACAATAAGAAATGTATTAAGTTCTCGGGCGACAGAATGAGAATTTGAGTTCTAAGTACCGATTGCAATTCTTTTTATTTCTACATCAGAAGAAAATCACCAAACCAGTTTGTAGATATTTTCCTTAGGGGCCGTCCATAAATTACGTCATCGATTTTGACCAATTTTCGACCCCCCCCCCCCCCCCCCCTTACAATCATCCTATAGTCATTATCTAATGACCTCCCCTCCCCCTCTTGCTGTAATAATGGATGAGCTTAATAACTAATAATGTTATATTAGACTTTTTAAAGTTTGTGTATTCACACAGTGAAAATTCATTTTTATAAGAAATTATAAAAATTTATAAAAAAACACAGAGTTTTATTTTCACAAATTGAGTATTTAATTCCACCTCAAGTACTTTCGACTTATTCACGTCATTATCAAGAGGATGTTATATTACTTACATAATATTTTGTATATTTTGTAGAAATTGGTATTTACAAGAACGACGTCACTTTTGGTACTCGTACATAATTTGCCATCATCCGCAGACCAGACTCCCCCCCCCTTAATGCGAATGACGTAATATATTGACAGCCCCTTATGGCGTTGGCAATTGAATATGCGTTATTGAAATCGCAAGTTCGAACCCAACCTGCACCGTGTCCTATCGACAATAACTTTAACCCTGGTTCAACAAATGTCGTTAATTAATAATTATTAATTAACAACTACCCAAATTATAATTAATTAAAATATTAAATAATGAATTTTGATTGATAATGTTAATACCTGTTACTGAGCAGGCAAAACAGGTTGATGAATTGCATTCCTCTTCAAAAATCTATTTACAAAAAACGTCCGGTCGATAGCTCAGTTGGTAGAGTGCTTGCATTCTACCCCGTGAGCTCGGGTTCGAATCCCACCGAGGAGGGTGTCAGAAATGATTTCCTATTTCGGTGTTTATTACAAACCCCATAATAAAATACCGGCAAGGTTTACTCAGCCTTCACAAGAAATGAGTACCAGCCCCCTCGGAAGCTGGGAAACCACCACTCCAACTGAAGTGGTTGGCGTAAGGCCGGCCCCCTTACCTGTAAAAATAAATAGGTTCAACTCGCCACATGCGACCCCTTCGGGGATAACGCGGCAAGAAGTTACACTATATGTGTAGCTTAGTTGCGATAGTTGCGATTCAAACTTCATATTCATAAAATCCCTAGTCCGAACAAAATCAAAGGAGATACAACTCTGAAGTATACGACCTATACCAAAATGTTGATGTGATTCGGTCAATAAGTCAGCAGAATGCACTGGCTGGGTCACATCCAGCGGCTGGACTATCAGACGGGAACTTACCGATGAATGGCAGATTCCTCCCGCTGAACTGGTTCCTGGTCCTGAAGTTCTCCACGCTGGGGACGTTCTTCTGCTTCTCAATCTCCATGAAGTTGGAGGTGTCATCCACAGAGGTCACCACCGGCACAACCGGGGGAGTCTGCAGACAAACATCATGTTGATAATACTTCAATAGAAACAGACACAAGCTATAGACTGTTACTAGAGAGTTCCTTGCAAGGATCTAAATATGATTTATTGTTTATGTTCCTTAACCTTCCCTGGCCGAAGCGGGGTATATGAGATACCCCAAAAAAACGTTTTATTTGATTACTCAATAATTAATCGAGCAATTCAATTGAAACTTTTTGTAATCTTCGTAAAGCTACTTAGAAACATTTCTGTATTTTTTGTTTTTAAGTATTCAAAGCATGTAGTCTTCAAATAATTGTTTTTGATAAATATTCGCGTACTCTACTAATCACGTGGTCAGAAACACGTCACAGTATGCCCTCGCGGGGGGAGCGCTGGAGCATGTGAGGGACGGGAAGGGCTGGCGCGCCATTGTGTGTGTGGTGGGTCCAGAGATAAGCTACTTGTTTCACTTTTTTACGCGAGCTTACCGCGTCACAGCTGTGCGGAAGATAGTCAACTATATTGTCCGCTGACGACTTTACTCCGTCTTTCTGGGTAAGCGAGTGGAACAGTCCTGTCATTCCTGTGGTTCCCAAAACGTTCTATAATATTTTACACATATAAAATAAATATATTTTTGTGAAGAGAAAGGTAAGTTCGTTGTTTTTTTTCTGAATAGGAATATTGTTTTTCCTTTGTGATATGTGCCAACCATTTGATTTTTTTCTCTCTAGAAAATGGCTAGAAAAAATACCTATGAAGAAATAGAAAAATTGCAAGACTTTAGTGATGACGAAGTTATTGACAGTGACTTAGAATTCGAATTGTGTAATTCGGATGATTCTGAAGTCGGAGATATAATTGAATCTGAGTCTGCATACTGTAAAAAAAATGTTTCAATTATGTCAATGCCACCCCTACTTCAAGGAAAGGCGGCAAAGTTGCAGAGCTTATGTTCATTTAAAAAAAAAAAAATTAAAAATTAAATTAGGCTGATTTATTTGGTGAGCGCTGTTTTTGTGTGTATCACACCTCAAGAGCCCTCTGCGAGCTTGGTCGTCGATGTAGAAAGCGCCAATTCTCAAGCAAGACCCAGTTGTTGTAAGGCTGGATGGACCTTTTGATGACCGGTCTTTGGTAAAGGTTTATGAAGTTTTCAACCTAGCGAAGAGCAAATTTGAAAATATAAATGGTATATTTTCTGTGCTCCGCCGGGATTCGAACCCACGACCTTCCAGTTACGAGTCCGAAGTGTTACCACCTGGACTACGGACCGGTCATTTGCGGTATTTCCTACTGTAGACACATTTGAAATTGTATTTGTATGCGCGAAAATCTTACGTATGTTTACTTTTGTGGGTGTATAAGATGTGGATTGTAAATTTTAATATATATTTGCATCTTAGATTTAGATTTAGAGTATTTAAATAAATAACAAACCATTCGTTAATTTGTTGCAGATATAAACTACGCCCAGATAATAAAAGATGCCTTCGCTTGATATTTCTCAACACTATTGTACATAACTTGAAAAATTGTATTTATGTTTTTTTGGATTTTAACTTTATTTATGTTTTTTTTTAATTTCGTATGTTGCATATTTCACTATTATACAATTGAAAATGAAATAGAATTATTATAAAAATGTTTATTTTAAATTCTCTTCCACCGTTTAGGAAACACTAGTTGAGTTTGTCCTATTTGCGTCATTCCCACGGCGTATGCGGAGCGAAACGCACGTCTGGCGGGCTCTCTGCCTTATGATTATTTTGTATGAAAAGTAGCTGGGGTCCTCCGGTACCCCACTTCGGACCATGTGTAATTTTTAGATACTTAGGGTGGTAAAGGTTAACTCATAGGTTGGTATGCGCTGACCACCCATCTAAATCTAAATCTAAGCTGCTAAGATGTGTATCATTTGAGATTCATATTACTGAAACAGGGGTGACATTGGCAAAATGAACCATTTTCTACAGCATGGGATATAGGTTGGTATGAGGCTGACCACCCATACTGTAAAAAATGGTTCACTTTGCCAATGTCACCCCTGTTTCAGGGAAGGACGGCAAGAGTTGCCGGGCTTATGTTCATTTGAGATTGGGTTTTTATATTGTAGGTCCACATGCGGCATGTGTTAGCGCGAAATTATACATATCTGCTTGTGGGAATGCATTTAATGTAAATCTTAAATGATATATATCTTTGCAGCTTAGATTAGATTAGATTAGGCATGTGGAAAGAATGAATGATTATAGACTGACAAAGTATATTTACAAAGAAAGTGTGAATAGAAAAAGAGGTAAGGGACGACCGAGATAAGTATGGAGTGATCAGATTGAAGAGATTGTGAAAGAATGGGGCATACAAAGTGAGCGTAAAAGAAGAAAATGCATGAAAAAGATGATGGATATGAATGAATTGAAAGAGGTATGTCAGGATAGGAAAAAATGGAGGCAGCTCTGCAGAGGCTCTGGCCACCCTTAGCGGAGTTGCAACAGAGTTACAGTTACATTAATCACAAGTGATGAAGAATGTGTAACCTGTTGCCGGAGTGTGTTCCACTTGACTCCCTTGAACAGCGGATGCCTCAGCACGGCCTCGTGGTCCATCCTCTTGCTCTCCGGCTGCAGCAACCCCCCCACCAGCCCCACGTAAGCCGGTGACAGCTTCTCCCTCACGTCGGGCGGGAAGCGGACATCTCCCGAGGACGCAGCGTGGCGCAGGATGGCCGAGTAGACCTGGGCGGCGGCCGTGGCGCCAGCAGCAGGACGGCCACAGCTGCCAAAGGGGGTCTGGCAGGTCACCAGCTCGTAGGCCACAATGCCATACGACCAGTAGTCACACGGTGGCTGGAAAATAAACAGTCATAGCTGTAAGTTTAAAAATATTTGAAAGCAACAAAATGAAGGCAGGTAGGGCATTTAATTATAATTTAATATCTAAATTGTTTTTTAACCCTTTGGCTGCGGCTGGCATGCATAGATGTCATGACGTAACTTGCATACAGTGCGGCTGGCATCTATGCATGTCATCGAAGTTTAAAGCTTCCCCTGACGTCGGTGTTCAAATTTTTCAAACTTTTTTGTTGCTTACATTATAGGTACACTAATATAATCTCATATTATACATATTTTGAAAATATTCTTTCTCAAGTATTTCGTCAGAACAGCTCGATCTCTCGTCCCGCGCGTGTGTACCAATGTTTATAAACAAAATCCAGGCAAGTATACTCTATTCAGATAGGTATAACTGTTAACGTTTTTTGTTTTTTTGTAAAATAACTAATGTATTTTTTTCTTTAGTGACGAGTATTTAAGTGAGTAAAAAAATTGTTTAAAACCTAATGGGTATAAAATCTAGTTATGGAATGTGCGTATAATATATATTTTTTAATAATATTATTGTGATTTACTTGTTTTTATATAAAACAACAAGTGAAAACATGTGTTGAAAGTTTGTGATTTGTGTTCCTGGATAACTAATGAATATACTTTTTTATAAATTTCAAAGTTATATCAAGTAATTAAGGTAGGAAATCAATTTATGTGTAAAAAAATAACCTCAAAAAAGTATTCCGTTCTGGCGGTGCGTATGTAGCAAATAAATTCAGAATCCAAAAGGTTAAAGTTATTTTTGTAAATCAATTACCGGACCGGTCCGTAGTTCAGTGGTAACACTTCTGACTCTGAATGGAAGGTTGTGGGTTCGAATCCCGGCGGAGCACAAAAAATATACCATTTATATTTTCAAATTTGCTCTTCGCTGGGTTGAAAAAGTCATAAAACTATACCAACGACCCGTCACCAAAGGTTCGTCCAGCCTTACAGCAACTGGGTCTTGCTTGAGAATTGGCGCTTTGTAGCGACGACAACCAAGCTCGTAAAAAGGTTGATAGCTCAATTGGTAGAATGCTTGCATTCCATGCCGAGAGCAAGGGTTCGATCTCAAGGTTTACTCAGCCTTCACAAGAAATGAGAACCAGCCCCCCCGGGAGCTGGGAAACCCCCACTTCAACTGAAAGTGGTTGGTGTGAGGCCGGCCCCCTTACCTGTAAAAATAAATAGGTCCCGAAGCGCCACATGCGACATTTTTTTATTTGTATGCACCATGCAGAACGTGCAGGCGCAAAACTACATGTTTTCTTGTGGGAATGCATTTAAAATTAATCACAAAGTAATATATCTTTGCAACTTAGATTATAGATTGAATTATATTATAACCATCATGTTAGAGACCTTCCTCTACTACTTTAGTCCCCACTATCCTCTAACATGCCTCCATTCAGAGTAATCTATATCAAGTAATATGAAGAGCCGGTGATCTGTATGTAGCTGCAGGACAGACTGTGGAGAATCATCATGAGAGACTGTAGTTACCCCGTGTGAGACAGTGTTGTCACTCTCCATGGCCTGCAGGATCTCTTGTGCTATGTAGCTGCAGGACAGACTGTGGAGAATCATCATGAGAGACTGTAGTTACCCCGTGTGAGACAGTGTTGTCACTCTCCATGGCCTGCAGGATCTCTTGTGCTATGTAGCTGCAGGACAGACTGTGGAGAATCATCATGAGAGACTGTAGTTACCCCGTGTGAGACAGTGTTGTCACTCTCCATGGCCTGCAGGATCTCGGGTGCGATGTAGTTGGGAGTCCCCACGGGCGCCCTGCTGGAGACGCGCCCACTAGGAGACAGGCGAGCCGCAGAACCAAAGTCCGCCAGCTTGATGTGACCACAACTGCAAATACAACAACACCATTGCACTGGAGAGATGTTTTCCGGGATCTGTTGCCGTCATTGACAAATGATATCTGTGGACTAGAAATTATTTTAATGAAAATAGACAATATATATATCTGATTTTGTAATTCCGGGTTTTGACCGTGGTCCATCTTTTTGCTACTTTTTTCTTTTTCTTCTTTCTTGCTACTTCTTCAGCTGACGTTTCGTCTCCTCTGTGGGTGACTTCTTCAAAACCCGGAATTACAAAATCAAGCATCTGAATCCGGCCTTGAAAGCCTAAAAACATTTATAATATATATATGTTTCAACCTACTTACCAAAATGGGCATTAGTAAGAAAGCGAACAAAAAATTTCATACCTGATGATGACCTACTAGGTCGAAAACGCGTTTGTAATTTATTTTAAAGATTTTAATCTTTTTAAATATATTTGAGTGAAAATAAACAGTGTTTTCTTTGAATTCCTTCAAAAAATTGTAAACTTAACATTATGAATTTTTACAGTGTTAATACACAAACAATACAAAATATAAAAAATTTACAGTTGCATTTCCGTGTGTACAAAAAAACTTGGGGGTGAATGTAAAAATCTTTCTAGAAAGTTGGTACTATTGCAAATAATTATGGCTGCCGATCCTGTCAGAACACAGCTAGAATTGACAGATAACACGCATTATAAATATTGTGATAGCTAAAATTGACAAATTTGAAAGGAAAAAGCATAATTTTAAGACATTATGGCATGTGTTATAATAATAAATCTTTATTCCAGCCCTGTCACGCGGAGGGTGCAATACGTGACTAGCCATATAAAAAAAGATTGATCGAAAAAAACATATAAGAAAATAGAAACAGATGACAGCGTGGAGATGAAGAATGCATTGTAGCTGAAATACCTATACTAATGGTTTAGCAAAAGCATCAAATCCCTTTTGTGAGCTGCAGCATCTCAATCTCAGTGGTGTTATAATTGGGTGTCGAAACACAAAATTGATTTTGGACAAACTAGCCTTGTTTAGTATGACTACACCACTGCAATGATTGACAGGACTGAGACAAATGTGGAAGATAGTATGTATCAATGCAGTAAGTTAGTTTCTGCTCCTCTATGTTATTACTCAATGGCACCTTTAGCTGAGACGTTAATGAATGTAGTGTTACCGATCCAGCAGGATGTTGTCGGGCTTGATGTCGCGGTGCACGTAGCCCAGGCGGTGCAGCTCCCCCAGCGCCTGCAGCAGCTGGCTCAGGTAGAAGCATGCCTGCGGCTCCTGCAGGGGGCGGCCGCGGCGCTCCAGCAGACCACTGAGGTCTCCCCCTGGGCAGTACTCCGTCACCAGGTACAGACGACTCGCATCCTGGGACACAAGAAAATGTCTTATAATCATTTTCTAGTTTGCGCCATTTCAAGAGTCAAAGACCGCATATATATGGATCATTTATTGATTGTACAAATGTTATTTATCGTGTATGTTCCTTAGCTTATAGGTTAGTATGCGTCTGACCACCCATGCCGTCGAAAATAGTTCACTTTGCCAACGTCACCCCTGTTTCAGGAAAGGTCGGCAAGAGTTGTAGGGTGTATGTTCATTTGAGATTTGGGTTTTTCTGTAGTAAGTTCACATGCGGCATGTGTAAGCGCGAACTTAAGCTTGTTTGTGAGAATGCATATTCTCCCTGTGATGGTGCACTCCTTGTTGTGTGTTACCTGGAAGGCGTACTGCAGTGGCAGCAGCCAGGGGGACCTGTTGACGGCGAGGGCCATGATGTCCCTCTCCTCCTCAAACAGCGCCTTCTCCTTGTGCCGCAGGGCAGACTCCTTCCTCAGCGTCTTCATGGCATACACGTCGCCTGTCTGCTTCTCCCTCACCACCTGCAAGCCACAATAACAATACAACAATCTTTATAAAGGAAGAAATAAACATGCATAAGCGTCAAGTGTAAACTTGCATACAGTGCGGCTGTCAATCATAGACGTCATCCAACTTTCAATCTATCCCTGACATTGTTAAAGAGTTCAAAAGTCTGCAAGTGGAAATATGTGCTATAGCCTTGTGATTTTTGTTCTTGAATAACTAATACATGTGACTGTTCACATAGTTTGAAGTGTTGTCAATCAATAAAGGGAGTTTAGGGATTATTAACCACTTTAGCTACTTTCGTGATTATTCTTTAGTTTTTTTTTTTTTTTTTAAGAAAGCCTATGCGGGAGACTCCCTAGATTCGAGAGACTCTAAGGGTCTATGACACTTGTTAAAGGTTACTTTAGGTAAGATTATTAATAAACAGCTTTATGTAAATGTTCTTTTATTGAAGTACCTGATACATTGGCAGATGCCCCAGCATTCAGGCCCTTTGTTCTACCTCGCTTGCTTACCGGGGGAAGGCGCTACGCAGCGTTCAGCGTGCAAGATGCGTTAATGACTAATTAATTGTGCGATGCAGTTGATGTGTGTGCACTGCGGTGGGTGCTGCCCACTTGACCAGTGCTGCTACAGTAGGAAATCAATAAATGTTTTTAAAAAAATGTACTTGAAAAAGTATTCCGTACTGGGCGTATTCATATTAAAGCCAGAATATTCAGAAGCGAAAAGGTTAAGAAGATTTGCGATCAATTGAAATCAACTGAAATACATCCTGAGAAGAAAGTAAAAATAAAAAAACACTTTCTTAAGGCAAATACTTCATGAATTCTTCATCAAGCAGATAAATTGTCTTACATGGACTTCCCCATAGTGGCCGCGTCCTATCAGATCCTTCACCTCAAAGTCTGCAATGTTGACGCGCATCTGACGCAGCTCCAGCAGGGCACTGCGGTCTGAAACAGATGCATAAATACATCATTACTTTATTCTTTTGTGAAGAGGAATGCAATTGTTAGAATGACACTCCTGTCACAGCCATGTTGGCAACTACCTATTATATAACATTGTATGGTTGGTAGCACAAATATATTACTGTCTGTCAAACCACTCTACAAGTGACATGTGTTTTCTTTAACATCCGCTAAACTGCAAGCCATCCCATCAGGTTATGGGCCCAGAATAACCCAAGAAATAGCTGAGAAAACATTGAAAGCAGTCACCGCCGTTATTTGCCTGAAAAAAACGAAAAATGGAGCCAAGAACCATTCGCACAAACATTGCTGCGATCGAACCGCTCGCATGTCACAATTATGACACGTGGCGGATTCATATGGAGGCGCTCCTCATCAGAAATGAGGCGTGGGATCACGTCACCGGTCTCTCCCAAAAACCGGTTGAAGCAGAGGCATCAAAAAAGTGGATTTTGGCGGATGCAAGAGCTAGATCAGACATTATCCTGCTGATCAGCCCTGCGGAGCTGAAACACATCAAAGGATGCTCCACCGCCCGAGAGACCTGGTTGAAACTGGAGTCAGTTTATCATTCGAGCGGACCAGCAAGGAAGGCCACGCTCCTGAAAAAGCTGACTTTGGCGAAAATGAAAGACGGCGAAAATGTGCGCGACCACGTGGATAAGTTTTTTGAAAACGTTGACAAACTATCTGAAATGGGCATAGAAATAAACGGTGATCTCCTGGCGATAATGCTATTGTATAGCCTCCCAGAGAGATTTGAGAACTTCAGGTGTGCAATCGAATCACGTGACGAACTCCCAACCCCGGACGCGCTCAGAATCAAAATTTTGGAGGAAAATGAAGCACGGGGAAAGAGACAAGAAAGAACAGAAGGCGCATTCTACGCCAAGAAGAAAACACACTATCCCAGTAGAAGACCACAGCTCCAGGAAAAAAGTGCAGAGCCTTTTGCGTTCAAATGCCACTTTTGCCACAAAACGGGCCACAAAGCGGCCGAATGCCGCAAGAAAAAACAAGCTGCTATCATCATAGAGGAGACTAACTTGATGACGGAGTTGGGGGACTGGTGCCTGGACAGTGGCGCCACTTCACATATGTGCAAGGAGATCACACTGTTCACAAGTAAGGATGAAACTAGCGGAACCCTAAGTCTTGCTGATGGTGGAACAACCAAAGCCTTAGCAAGAGGCACCGTCGAGATCGATGTAAAAATCGACGGTAAAATATCATCAGTTAAACTTTTAAATGTCTTGTATGTACCCACCCTACGCACAAACCTGATCTCTATACCAAAGATAACCAGCTTAGGAGGAGAGGTCACGTTTGTAAAAAACAAAGCAGTTGCAGAGAAGCATGGTCAAATAATATTAGTTGCGAAAAAATCTGAAGGCCTCTACTACGTCAAGACTTTCAACACAAGGGAACATGCCGCAGTGATAGCTAAGTCCAGCCATATGGAACTCTGGCACAAACGTCTTGGTCACTTGAACGAACAAGATCTAAGACAAGCCAAGGAAAGAAAATCGTTGATAGGACTAGAATTCTCACAAATGGGTAATCTAAACTGTGAAACCTGTATGGTGGGAAAAATGACAAGACTACCAATGCCAAAGGCCTCGGAAAAGAAAACATTGAGTTTGGAGATTGTACACTCCGATGTGTTTGGCCCACTGAGACAAGAGTCAATCGGAGGAGCCAAGTACTATATCACATTCACTGACGATCACTCAAGATGGACGGAAATTAGGTTTTTGAAAACAAAAGGAGAAGCACTGGACGCATTCAAGGAAGTAGCCTCGAAGATGGAAAACCAAAAGGACAGGCGTATCAAATTCTTGCAGTCCGACAACGGCACAGAATACACAGGAAAAGAGTTTGAAAACTTCCTGAAG
Organism: Agapetus fuscipes; assembly: GCA_951799405.1. Classification (NCBI taxonomy): domain Eukaryota; kingdom Metazoa; phylum Arthropoda; class Insecta; order Trichoptera; family Glossosomatidae; genus Agapetus; species Agapetus fuscipes. The sequence goes on from OX637352.1 coordinate 13,006,255, forward strand.
AAAAAGGGGATTACAAGGCGCCTGAGCACACCGTACACCCCAGCTCAGAATGGTGTAGCGGAAAGGAAAAACCGCACACTGATGGATACAGCACGGTGCTTACTTACCCAGGCAAACTTGCCCGAGAAGTTCTGGGGGGAAGCCGTGAACACCGCAAACTACATCAGGAACAGATGCCCATCCAAGGCCCTTCACGGAAAGTCACCGTACGAAGCCTGGAGAGAAACAAAACCAAGCGTTCAACACTTCAAGAACTTCGGCTGCAAAGTGTATGTACGAGACAGCCAACCAGGAAAGGGAAAGCTGGCACCCAGATCCAAGGAGGGAATCTTTATCGGATACTCTGACATCACAAAAGGTTACAGGATATGGGTGGAGAAGGAAAACCGAGTCATCATTAGCAGAGATGTCAAATTTCTCGAGCACTTAACAAGCTCCTCGAGAAACGTTAAAAGAATACCAGAAACAATTGCTGTTCCCCTGGAACAAGAAGAAAGTTTTGAAATTGAGGGAGAACTTCAGGATTATACTGAGGAGGAAGAACCTCAAGTTCAAGATCACACTGAGGAGGAAGAACCTCAAGTTCAAGATCACACTGAGGAGGAAGAACCTCAAGTTCAAGATCACACTGAAGAGGAAGAGCCACAAGAGATTTCAGCACAGGAAGAAAGCACTGAAACTGAACTAGCCGATGATATTGAGCAGAGACCACAAAGAACTAAACGTGCACCAATTTGGGCTCAAGATTACGACGTGTCATACGTGTGCAGCGGAAACGAGAACCTTCAAGACGGCGAATGGAAAAAGGCAATAAAAGAAGAGATGAAAGCGCATTTGAAGAATGACACGTGGAAGATAATCCCAAGATCAGTCAGCGACAGGACTATATCTTGCAGAATGGTCCTTAAAGATAAGATCAACGCCAACGGGGAAACAACGAGGAAGAAGGCTAGATTAGTCGCCCGTGGTTTCTCCCAGATGCCCGGAATCGACTACAGTGAAACATATGCTCCAGTGGCAAAACTGAAGTCAATAAGAGCATTACTGGCCTTAGCAGTTGAAAAGAGCTTGAAATTAAATCAACTTGATGTGATAACCGCATACCTCAATGGAACATTGGAAGAGAGGATTCTAATGGAAGTACCGAATGATCTCGAAGATGCGTTATCTGAAATCATGATCGATGAGAGCAGTAATGAAGACAAAACTCTATTTCACGCTGCGAGAAACATGCTTGCTAACCTAAAGAAGCATGGGGAGAGCAGTGTGTGCAAGCTAAACAAAGCACTGTATGGCCTCAAACAAGCCGGACGAGAATGGTACAAGAAGCTCGACCAAGCATTGAGAAATATCGACTTCATACCATCGGAAGCCGACCCTTGCATATATGTACAAGAGAAGGCAGGTGATGCCATCATCATAGCCGTGTACGTGGACGACCTCATCATGGCCTACAAAGATGAAAACAGAGCCAAAGAAGTAAAAGAACTACTTCAAAGGAATTTTGAGATGAAAGATCTTAATGAACTGAGCTACTGTCTCGGCATTAATTTCCAAGTATTGAAAAATAAAATTGTCGCAACGCAAAGCGAGTATATAAGCAATATACTAAGGTCACATGGCATGAGTGAATGCAAGCCCGCATCGACACCTATGGTGCGCGGCCAAAAGCTATTGAAGGTGCAAAGGAATGAGAATGATGAGAAACTACCATACCAAAATTTAATTGGATCACTCATGTACTTAGCCATAGCAACACGACCCGACATCATGCATGCTGTTTGCTATTTGAGCCAGTTCAATAACAATTATAGTCAAGAACACTGGAAATGCGCCAAGAGAGTATTAAGATATCTCAAGGGAACTCAAGACCTAGGACTAACTTTTCAGAAAACTGGAAAGCCCCTAGAAGGATTTGCAGATGCTGACTGGGGCGCATGTGAAGTGGACCGGCGTTCATTCACCGGATACTGCTTTGTATATGCTGGAGCTTCTATCTGTTGGGAGTCCCGGAAGCAGAGGACCGTTGCCCTATCGACGGCCGAAGCAGAGTACATGGCTCTCACAGAAGCTGCCAAGGAAGCCATGCACCTATCACAGTTATACAAGGACATGGGAATTGATCATGGAATACTGAAAATCTATAACGACAGTCAAGCCGCACAACAGCTAATAAAGAATCCAATTGTGTCCAGAAAATCAAAGCATATAAATATCAGAGAACATTTTATAAGAGATGCAGTGAAACACAACGCAGTCGAGTTAATATACAAGAAGACTGAAGAGCTCGAGGCCGATTTGCTCACAAAGCCACTGTCAGCCGACAAGATGAAATCACTAATGAGTAAGCTTGGGATGAACAAGTGTCTCAACGACAATGTGTGAATATGATACTATTATCTTTGTGTGCCTGCAAATACTGTCTATAATTACTAAGTGTGAGTTATTAATTAATGCTTGAATCTCATTTATCATTGTACTTCATACATTTTTTGTTCTCTACTTGAATCATATAACTATTGAAACTATTTTTTGTCCATGCAACTGTAGTAGGTAATGTCTGTTTAAATTGAAATATGTGTTTATACTTTAAAACATCATCCTACTATGTTCTTAATGGTTTTCATGTTTTTAGAATTGTGCACTTATGTTTACCATGTATTACTTACTCTTATTTGAAATCAATATTTTTATGTCAAATTATTGATCCAAATGTTTCCATAATATGCATGTGTATTTTTTGTTTTTTTTGAAATGGTAAAATGTAACAGCTGATACAACCTAGATGGCAGGGTATCAGGAGTGAGTGGGGGTGTTAGAATGACACTCCTGTCACAGCCATGTTGGCAACTACCTATTATATAACATTGTATGGTTGGTAGCACAAATATATTACTGTCTGTCAAACCACTCTACAAGTGACATGTGTTTTCTTTAACATCCGCTAAACTGCAAGCCATCCCATCAGCAATTCACCAACCTATCCAGCCTGGCCAGAAACAAGTTTTTGCTGGGTTCTCTTTTTAATTCCAATCTAATCCAATCTAAGTTGCAAAATATAAGTAACATTATATACATCACATAATTCGCGCTTAAACATGCCACATGTGGTTCTACAATATAAAAACCCAAATCTCAAATTAACATACACCCTGCAACTCCTACCGACCTTCCCTGAAACAGGAGTGACATTGGCAAAGTGAACCATTTTCTACAGCATAGATGGTCAGCCGCATACCAACCTATAAGTCAAGGAACATACACAACAAATTACATTTTTCATTTTTTTCAATTGAAATGCAATAATTTATTTTTATATTTTTACAGAATTTATTGCGCATAATTTAGTTCACAACTTGACAATCCCTGTTTATTGGTCTTTCAAAGGTAACTTGCTCTATGCGACTGACTCTCCGTACCATTTCAGCTCCTTATATTGGGTACCGGAGGGGTCTTTCTCGCATTCTCTGGATCAGGCCTGTCCAGCATACGGCCAGCGACGAAACTCAGTGAGCGGTCTTTGGTAAAGGTATATGAATTTTTCAACCAAGGAATGTCCACCAATAGCTCAGTTGGTAGAGTACTTGAATTCCCAGGTTCGAATCCCGTGTCAGAAATGATGCCCCGTTTCCGTGTTTATTTCTAAGCCCCACAATAAAATATCGGCAAAGTTTACTCAGTCTTCATAAGAAATGAGTACCAGCCCTCTTGGAGCCCGGGAGCTGGGAAACCCTCACTTCAACTGAAGTGGTTGGCGCTAGGCCGGCCGCCTTACCTGTAAAAATAAAAAGGTTCTACGCGCCACATGCGAAACCCTTCGGCAAGAAGTTACACTGCATGTGTAGCACAGTTGCGCTCTTATTTTTACTCACATTTCTCCACAAACCCCGCGATCTGCTGGTCTCCTCTCTTGAGCGCTTCGTTGTTGCATTCATCGTATAGAACCGCCAGTGCGTCTAGCAGGCCTTCTCTGTGCAGGGGGCGTCGCCCCTGCGCCCCCAACAGTCCCCGACCCAAAAACTGACTGTTCAAGCGCGCCAGACGCACGGATATCGCATCTTTAGACGGCTCCATTGTCACCCCTACACTGATTATCAATTAAATTCAACGCTCCAGAAACCGATCAAGGTATTTCATACGTGTTTATCCATTAATACACTTTGCGAACATTTATTTTTACATGTTTTGATAGTTTCGGGAATTTTCACGAAGACCGTTGCACTTTTTGACAGTTGTTTGAATTTTCAAATTCGAAAACAAAATATGGCCTCTTTTTCTTCTTCAAGATGGTGATGACAAAGAGCGCCAGTGTCATGTTGGTTAAATATGGTTAAACTGTAGCAAACTGAAGAAAGTAAGGGGAAACGTCAATCAAAAGAAATATAAGAACATAAAATCAAATAGTTTAGATATAAAATATATAATTTACAGCTAAATATAAATGAGTTTGAATATTATACCTACCAATTTTTTATTGACACTGGCGCTCTGTATCTTTTTTTCACATTAAAACTAAAAGAAAATCATGTTATTTTTATTTCCTTGCTGTCAAAACAGCATGTAATTTTAAGGTTATTTTACTTAGTATAAAGTATAAACTATAAAGCATACAAAATGTCCACAGTCAGAAATGTTAAAAAAGAAATCGCCAAGTGCAAGCATCCCAACAGCCGGAAAACCATTGCACTCGCTAAAAAGACGAAAAAGGTTAAGAATAAAAACGAAGCTAAACTTGGTCAGCTTATAAAGCAGAATATAGTCGGCGAAAAGTGTCTGTGGTTTAAGGAGAATGTCCCAGAGACTGGCAACACTATTTATAACAAATCCGAGATCCTTGCCATCATCGAAAAGTACCTCGCCAGGTTCGACGAAGAGTTGGTACAGATTGAGGTTAAGAATTCCATAGGAGGCAAAAGAAACAGGTAAAAAAAATCTTCTTATTTTAGTGTCGATTCTAAAATATGACGGCACGGCCTATTTTACTTTGGGTGCCCTAGCTCAGTAGGAAATTTATACATTGTAGCTATAGGCTCTCACGGCTGGCGGTTAACTCTTGCGGATTGTTCTTATCTATGGTCAAATGTAACTGGAACTTCCAAACGTTTTGCTTACATTGTGGTGGGCATCTTTAGCGTAATTGTGATGTGATGTCGCAATAAAAGCCTTTTGAGGCAAAAAAATCTGCGCGGACTGTCTATGGAAGGGGTCTGCAACGCTGTGTGCAACAAGAAGCGTTTGCATAGTTTTATTTCTACCACAGACAATTATGATTGTTTTATTTCGACCTGGGACCACTTAAATTATTTTGTTTCATCGTATGAGACCACTTATATTACTTTTTTAGTCCGGTTGATAGCTCAGTTGGTAGAGTGCATGCATTCCATGCCGTAACCTCGGGTTCGAATCTCACCGAGGGTGTCCCAAATGATTTCCTGTTTCAGTGTTTATTTCAGACCCCAAAATAAAATACCGGCAAGGTTTACTCAGCCTTGACAAGAGATGACTACCAGCTCCCTCAGAAGCTGGAAACCCCCTACTTCAACTGAACTGGTTGCCGTAAGGCCAGCCTTCTTACCTGTAACACTAAATAGGTTCCACTTGCCACATTCGACTCCTTCGGGGAAAAAAAGAAGTTACCCTAAATGTGCATCTTAATAGTATTTTAGTCGGCTAGTACTCTTTACTGCAACCCTCCAAAAATCACCCATTGACCAACTCGCAACTCGTAATTGCAACTCGCATGGGTTAAAAAAACTCCCGTGCACTTTTTTCACTGGGAATATTATCAATGGTATTAAAATGATACTTTCAGATAAAGAAAAGCACACTCGCAATCAAACAAAAGTCACTCGCAATTTGCAAGCTAGCGAGTAGAATTTTGGAAGGTTGCTTTACTGGACTTCCTCGTTAGTGAATCTTTTAAGCAATGCCATTGTAATGATTTCAGACAGCACGCCAGTCGCGAGGATGTGATAAAGATGACCCGGGAGAGGGAGACCCTGGAGTTCAACACGTGCGGCCTTGAGATCCCAGACCTCGGCAGCTCCGAGCAAGTCGTCGTCTTGAAGACGTGGAACGGGGAGCTAAGATTCCTCCAGAACTTTAAATTCAAGAGATTCTCAAGAAAGAATCTTACCTGATCTTGAGCAGTTTATTTATCTAGGATGTTTTTTTTAATGAGATAAATAAATTGTCGAAATGTATAAGTCAAGCATGGTTACAGGACAGAACATTATAATAAAAAAAATCACAGAACAAAACATCACATACATGTACATCTGTAATGTATAATTATGATATGATTATTTAGAGTAGGTAATATCATATATAAGGTAATGTATTATTGTAATATAATATTATTAGAGATTATTATTGCTTCACTGAGCAGTCTGGTTTTGTCTCTCGCCTTGTAAACACTGAAATGGAATAATACATCACATTGAAACCAAGACTCATCTGTTCGTCTGATTGATATCCCCCATCCACAATAAACATCCCCAAAATACATCACAGTGGCGCAGTCAGGATAAAGAAGAACCATATAAAACGGGATAAATTTTTTTTTGGAAGGAATAAATAATATTGTTGCAAGAGCAACATGTGGGAATCTTCGAGAAGGAAGAAGGATCTGAAGACTGAGGATCACGAAGCCAGCTGAGGCGAGGTTGCTGCAGGGAGAACTGGAAGAAGTCTGAAGAGAAGGAGCGGTTTTCTTCAAGAGGAAGAGAACTCACGGAGCCAAGAGGAATCGCTGCAGGGAGTTACTGCAGCGGTTTTTTTTTCAAGAGGAGAGGATCCAACTGGGGCGGAGTGCTGCAGGGAGTACTGCAGGAGCTGGGAGCCTTGAGGGTCGGTTTCCTGGAGGTGACTGCTGCAGGGAGTGGAAGCCACTTTCTGAGGGTCACGTAGGCGTTTCCTGGACTGTCGGACGCAGAAGCAGATAAGATTTTTGTTTTCTTTCTTTCTGCCGTTTCAGACTATGGAGGGAACACTGAGGAGTCTAAGTCCTTTTTGCCATAGGACTGGAGATTGGGATGTCTTCAGACTTCGGCTCGACCAAGTTCTCATTTTGTATGATGAGAAGTTTTTAACTGAAGAACGCAGAAGGGCTGTTCTATTATCGTCTCTCACCAGGGAGACTTTTCAGACGGTGTCTGATCTATGTTTTCCGAAAAAGATTTCGGAGGCAAAATTCGAGGAGTTGATTGATATTATTGGGGGTCATTGTGGGGTAAAAAAAAATATATTTGAGTATAGGGAGTCATTTTATTCATGTAAACAGCTCGAAACCGAGTCAATTAAGGATTATATAGCTAGATTGAAAAAAATTGCGGTAGACTGTAAATTTGAGGATAGATTGGAGGCAAATTTGAAGGATATATTTTTAATAGGTATCAGACAGAACAAAATAAAGCAGAGAATATTTTTAAAAGCAACGGAATTGAAATTATCTGAATGTGTAGAATTAGCGAGAACAATGGAACATTTGTGTGGTCAAAACAATTCAGAAAGTATAAATTTAATGAGTTCGTGTAATTCGAGGGATTCCACAGAAACTCGGAAGTCAAGGGATAGACAGCGAAATTCTGAAATCAAGCGAAATAATTCAAATGATAGTAAGAAATCTATTTTTAGACATGCAAGTATTTTAAGTGATAGGAATAATAATTATAAATGCTTTAACTGTGGTAAATTCGGTCATAAACAAAATGCATGCAAGTTTTTAAATAAAAATAATAATAATATTAAATGCTTTAAATGTAACAAATCTGGTCATTATGCAAATAAATGCAAGTTTCGAAGAATAAATACAATAATGGCCATTAATGAGATGGATGGTCCCATTTTTTTAAACGTAAAGGTAAATGATACAGATCTAAAAATGATTTTAGATACGGGTTCTGGGGTGACTATTATTCCTTGGCACATATTTAATGAACATTTTTCAAATATTAAGTTAGAACATTGTGATTTGAAATTATCAAGCTATGATGGTACTCAACTACAAGTAAAAGGTCGTAAGTACATGAGAGTAGAATATCAAGGAAGTAAAGAGTACATAGAAATAATTGTTGTATATAAAGGGTCGTTTTCTTTATTAGGTCGGAATTTTTTGAATACTTTTAAAATAAATTCATTCAATGTTAGCGATAATATTTATTCAGTAGGAAATAATAATACGAATTATAATGCAGATTTTTTTTCTAGTATGAGGAAAAAATATCCAGCTGTTTTTGAGAGTAAAGCAGGTACTTTTAAAAATTTTGAAGCGGAGATAGAAGTTATAAAAGACTTTAAGGCAAAATTTGTTAACCCGAGGCCAATTCCTTTTAATTTGAGAATAAGGGTAGAAAAAGAAATAGATCGCATGTTACAAGAAGGTATTATTGAGAAAGTAGAGACTAGTGAAATGGCAAGTCCAATAGTGATTGTGAAAAAAAAAAATGATGAAATCAGAATATGTGCCGATTTTAAAAATACTTTGAATCCAATGTTAAAAAAAATAAAGTACCCGTTACCTAGAGTAGAAGATTTAATAAATAGAGTAAATGGAGCAAAATTTTATGCAAAATTAGATTTGAGAAATGCTTTTTCTCAAATTAGGTTGTCGGAGGAGTCGAGAAATCTTTGTGTGATTTCGTCACCATTTGGGTTATTTAGGTACAAGGTACTTCCTTTTGGTCTCACGACGTCACCAGCGATATTTAGCAGAGCTTTATATTCGGCAATTCAAGGGTTGGATGCGATAGCATTTATGGATGATTTGTTAATTTATGGGAATACATTGCAAGAATTGGAGAAGGCAACGGAAGAGGTAATTAAGCGTTTAGAACGTAGTGGATTTAGTGTTAATTTACAAAAATGTGAATTTGGGTTGACAGAAGTTGAATATTTGGGATTTCAAATATCGAGGGATGGTGTGAAACCACTTCAACATAAAGTTGAAGCTATAAAAAACTTGAAAACTCCAAGTGACATATCGGAGGTACGCTCTTTTTTAGGTGCAATAAATTATTATAGAATTTTTATAAGAGATTTAGCTAGCGTTTTGCAGCCGTTGTACAAACTATTAGAAAAAGGAGCAAAATTTAGCTGGACAAAAGAATGTCAATTAGCTTTCGATAAAGTAAAAGCTATTTTAGTCTCCGATAGGATTCTGGTACATTATAATCCAGAGTTACCGGTGAAGGTAATTACTGACGCAAGTGACCAAGGTCTATCGGCGATAATTTGTCATCAATACGAGAACGGATTAGAAAGACCAATTGCGTATGCGAGTAGAACTTTGTCGAATACAGAGAAAAAATATTCCATTTTAGATAAAGAGGCATGTGCTATTATATTCGCATTAAAAAAGTTTTTTCAATATATTTATGGGAGGCAGTTTATTCTAGTTTGCGACAACAAGCCATTGGTTCACATTTTGGGTGAACATAAAAACATACCTATACTGGCAGCTAATAGATTACAAAGATATGCATTAATTTTGCAAGGATTTGATTATACTATTGAATATGTTCCGTCAAAGGATAATAAAGCAGATTTTTTGTCGAGGTTACCAATGAGTAGTACGGATAATGAGGGGGAAGATAATATTGAGATCATAAATGAGATAAACATTGAGGACGTTGAAGGAGAATTTTTAAACTGTATTGCAGTAGAAACAAATTTAAATGTAGAATGCATCAAGGAAGCATCTCGTAATGACAAGGTCATTTGTGAGATAAAGGAGTATTTAAAAACAGGGTGGCCAAATAAATCCAAAATGACAAATGGATTGGTAAAATGGTGGTTTTTAAGAGAAAAGTTAAGCGAATCAAATGATTGTTTATTTTATGAAAACAGATTGGTAATACCATTGGCATTAAGGGAAGATATTTTGAAGTTTATTCACAAATCTCACATGGGAATTGTAAAAACGAAAACTTTGGCTAGAAATTATTTTTTTTGGTTAGGGATGAATACAGAAATTGAGAAAACAGTGAGAGAATGTACACAATGTGCAAGAAATATGGGATCTCCAGATAAAGTCGAGTTGAAAAGTTGGCCGGTAGAACAACATATTTGGAAAAGGATACATTTAGATTTTTTCGGGCCGCTAGCAGGAAAATATTTTTTAGTCGTAGTAGACGCAGCATCAAATTGGATAGATGCTGTAAAAGTTGATAAAATTGATGCAAGGCATACAATTAGAGAGTTGAAGAGAATATTTTCAGTGTTAGGTATTCCAAGTTGCATTGTAACGGATAATGGGACGGCATTTACATCAGTAGATTTTCAAAGGTTTTGCAAAAATTTAAATATTAAGCATTTAACTTCAGCAGTAAATCACCCAGCGTCAAACGGTTTGGCGGAGAATACGGTAAAAACAACAAAAAGTTTTTTAAAAAAAATTATGAAAAATGGTATGTTTCCTAACGATTATGAAGATAAGCTTTTGGAATTTTTAGTAGATCATAGAAATGCACCATCATTAGCAACAGGGATGGAGCCGAGCGTGCTTATGATAGGTAGAAAAATAAGATCCATTTTTGATACAGTAGTGCCTGGGGAGAAATCATTTAAAAAGACGGGGAGAAAGGTATGTGTTTTTAAAAAGAGAAATCAGGAAAATCAACAAAGGAATTACAGGGGAAGAAAGATTAAAGGACTATTCAGAATTGGACAAAAGGTAATGACTAAGGATTTCAGAAATGTAGGGAAGTGGGTTCCATGCATTATATTTAAAACATTGGGAAACAGGATTTACTTGGTAAAAGCTGGAAATCAGATTTGGAAAAGACATCATGATCAGATTTCCGGAAGGAAGGTGTCTTGGGAGGATGAGTCTGACAATGACCTGGGGTTGGGTCAGCTGTTGGATGAGGCAGGACAGATCTCTAATGACTCGGGTGTTTCCAGGTTCCAACCATGGTCGGAGCGCCTGCGTCCGAGGGGGGAGAACCGCCTGCGGTACCCAAGATGAAAGAAGATGAAATTGTATAAGATATAATTTTTATTGATATAATATGTTATAATGATAAGTATGATAAGTATGATATAATGTAATGTAGATTCGTCATTTAGTGAGGGAGGTGTAATGTATAATTATGATATGATTATTTAGAGTAGGTAATATCATATATAAGGTAATGTATTATTGTAATATAATATTATTAGAGATTATTATTGCTTCACTGAGCAGTCTGGTTTTGTCTCTCGCCTTGTAAACACTGAAATGGAATAATACATCACATTGAAACCAAGACTCATCTGTTCGTCTGATTGATATCCCCCATCCACAATAAACATCCCCAAAATACATCACAACATCAAACAGAAAACCATTACCATATAAATAACGAAAGTCAACGACGATACCATGTTGAAAGCACCGGTTCTCATCAGATCACCGAAGTTAAGCAACATTGGGCGCGAATGCTAATTGGATGGGTGACCGCTCAGGTATACCATTTCTTGAACTGGTCCGTTTTCCAGTGGCAACACTTCGGACTCGTAAATGGAAGGTTGTGGATTAGAATCCCAGCGAAGCACAAAAATATACCATTTATATTTCCAAATGTGCTCTTCGCTGGGTAAAAATTCATAAACCTTTACCAAAGACCGGTCACTGAAAGGTCCATCCAACCTTACAACAACTGGGTCTTGCTTGAGAATTGTCGCTTTCTACAGCGACGACCAAGCTCGCAGAGGGCTCTTGAGGTGTGATACACACAAAAACAGCGCTCACCAAATAAATCATCCTAATATTATTATTATTAAATAAACCCTAAATCTCATTATTGTCGTTCCATATTTTGTCCTGTGTGGTTTTGCTTACTAGTGATGTCCTCTAGTGGAACAATGAAGGATTGTGGAACACTGTTATTATATATTGAAATAAAATAAAATAAAGTTTAAAATTGTTTTATTTTGATGAGTTTTATTTATATTACACAAACTTTTTCAGAAGAACTTTCACCTGCAAGATAAATATTAATACCAAAATTAAAACTTAACAAAACAATACTTACTTGTTGCCCCTCTGGGGTGCAAGGAAGTAAAAGACTAATACCCGATTCACCACCAACTCTTAAATCTTAGGTGATTCTTAGCGTTTTACGGGGCTATTCTTAGACATATTTGTCGTCGGTTGAGCCCACGCTTTGACAAACTAATGATGCCTGGCCTGAAAGTCTCATCACCACGATCATTCTTACCTAACGAATTTTGGTAATATTTGTATGAAAACTAATCAGCTGTTCACTTACGGCCATCTTGGATTGACAGGTCTTCATACAAAGGCATCATTAGTTTGTCAAAGCGTGGGCTCAACCGACTACTAAAATGTCTAAGAATAATCCCGTTTGAAGTTGCATTTTGGACATGTTTTAGAAGTCAAAAATCAATTTATGTATTGAAGTCATGTGAGAGAATGGAATATCAAAGCGAATGTAAAAGAAAGAAATGTAAAAAGTAATGGATATGAATGCAAAGATAGGAAAAATGGAGGCAAATCTGCAGAGGCATTGGCCAACCCTAGCGGAATGGCGACAGAGTTATTGTTACAGTACGCAACGTTATGACTCTTGGACTTTTGCTAAAACTGCTTCCTGTTTGACGAAGCGAAAAATCTGCTCGCAAAAAAAACGCAACTAAAAAAAAAAACGCAACTAACCTACACATATAGTGTAACTTCTTGCCGCGTTATCCCCGAAGGGGTCGCATGTGGCGAGTTGAACCTATTTATTTTTACAGGTAAGGGGGCCGGCCTTACGCCAACCACTTCAGATGAAGTGGGGGTTTCCCAGCTCCCGAGAGAACTGGTACTCATTTCTTGTGAAGGCTGAGTAAACCTTGCCGGCATTTTTATTTTGGGGTTTGAAACAAACACCGAAACGGGAAATCATTTCTGACACCCTCGCCTCGGCGGGATTCGAACCCGAGCTCACGGCATGGAATGCAAGCACTCTACCAACTGAGCTATCGACCGGTCGCCATGCTTTCTAACTCTGAATAGATTCTCACACGGCAAATCTATAGCTCAACTGCCACCTAATGTGAATTTTCCAGAAAAATGAAACGATCCATAGATCAACTGTGAATCAAATTATATTTTTTATGGTTTGTGTCTTAACACTGAAAATTCATATTGATTTATTTTTGATATTTAAAAAAAAAAAAAAACTCAAATTCTTTATGAATAACACTGTTAGATGCTATATACTTATTACCCATATCCTACTTCAAATTTTCCACTCTTTTTAATGTGCCAACTCCCATAGCTCTATGATGATTTTTGCAACTACGTTTTCAAAGTATGGTTTTGGTGTAACCGACAAGATTTTGGCCTTTTTTGTCCTAAAGGCGCTTATGATATTAAAAAATTGTAAACCACATTAATAGGAATGCACATAAATGCCTCTATTTTTTAATTTTAGAGCTGTTTTGATTTGAACAATGTGATAAAAATTATGTAATTTTTCTGCTATCTCAAACTTTAAACTGCTCTCCTGAACAATTTAGTTTTTAATATTATTTAATTGAAGATTTAAATCAAAACACTGTTTTGTATTTTCACGATTAAAATCAATTTATTATTTAATTTACAAACGTTTTCGATAAAATATCATCGTCAGGTATACAAAAAATTTAAATCCTTTTTTAATTTAAATTTTTTGTATACCTGACGATGATATTTTATCGAAAACGTTTGTAAATTAAATAATAAATTGATTTTAATTGTGAAAATACAAAACAGTGTTTTGATTTAAATCTTCAATTAAATAATATTGAATATGAATTTTCAGTGTTAATACACAAACAATTCAAAATATAATTTAGTTTTTGTCGCTTATGCCCTACTGCCTTTTAACCATCAATATCTATTTAAAGATAGAAAGGAATAAAACATAACGGTTCATCAACAGATACATTTTATATGGAACAGAGATAACTGTTCACCCACCGCCATGTTTTATTTCCTTCTATCATCAAATACGTACGATAAGATCTACCGATGGCCGTCGATAATTTCACCCCAAAGCCGGAAGTCTCATCACCACAGTAATTCTTACCTACCGAATATCGGTAATATTTATATGAAGAATAATCAGCTGTTCACTTGCGGCCATCTTGAATTGACAGGTCTTCAAACGAATATTACCAATATTTGGCAGGTAAGAACTACCGTGATGATGAGACTTCCAGCCCTGGGCGGTTCAATACAGGGTGGGAAAAAATTAAACACAAATTGCTGTCATTGATTTTATTAGCTGTCATTTAATCAAAATGAGTTTTTGTGAATTTTATACATCTTGTGTATCTAATGAATATTTTCTTCTTTTGTAGGGTTCTTCCTAAAAATATATTTTGTTTGAAGAAGTCATTTCAGCTACTTCATCAACCAGAAGTCACATCTGAAAGAAAAAAACAAGTTTAAATTAATAAAAGTATATAGTTGGTATGCGGCTGACCACCCATGCTGTAGAAAATGGTTCTAATCTAATCTAATCTAAGCTGCAAAGATATATATCATTTAAGATTTATACTAAATGCATTCCCACAAGCAGATATGTATAATTTCGCGCTAACACATGCCGCATGTGGACCTACAATATAAAAACCCAATCTCAAATGAACATAAGCCTTGCAACTCTTGCCGTCCTTCCCTGAAACAGGGGTGACATTGGCAAAGTGAACCAATTTTTATATTATGGGTGGTCAGCCGCATAACAACCTATAAGTCAAGGAACATACATGACAAATTACATTTTTTTAAATCAAAGAATAAAAATAACTCATTCACTATGCCAATATCACCCGTGTTTCAGGAAAAGTCGGCAAGAGTTGCAGGGTGTATGTTCATTTGAGGTTTGGGTTTTTATGTTGTAGGTTCACATGCGGCTTGTACGTGTCTGCTTGTGAAAATGCATATAATCTGAATTCCCAACGTTACATATTTTGCCACTTAGATTAGATTAGAGATTACTTCACGTTATGATACCTCAATGATCTGCCCACAAAACACCACATACGGTGGATGAGAAGGTACCTTGTCTTGTCTTGTCTTATATCCTGCCGCCATTCTTCTAGGGGTGGCCGGTACCTCCACACAAGTGCCTCCATTTGACTCTGCCCTTGCATACTTCTTTCATCTCATCTAGTTTCATTAATCTTTTCATGCACGCTCTTCTCTTATTTCCACTCTGTAAATTCCATTCGTTCGCAATCTCACTTATCTGATCAATCCATTCTTTCCTAGGTCTTCCCCTTCCACGCTTACCTATTCAATTCCCTTTATACACTATTTTTGTCAGTCGGTCTTCATTCATCCTTTCAATATGTCCCAACCATCGTCGCATCACACTTCTTTGAACTTTCACTTTCACGCTTTCTTTTAATCCGCATTCATTCAGAACCCATTCGTTTCGCTCTTTATCTTTCAGTATTTTTCCCGTCATACTTCTCAAATGAGCCATTTCTACGGTGCATACCTTATTTACTTCACTTTTATTCATCGTCCAAGACTCGCTTCCATACATCAGGGTTGGCAACAATATACAATTGTTATGATTCTTTTAAAGAGTTTCTACTTACTTGTCGGTCGGGGGGATGTAAACACAGGGAAGTTTCCAGGAGTGGAGAAGTTACCGCCAACACCAGGAGGGGGAGGAGGCAGACCCCCGGGTCCCCCAGGGCCCCCTGGACCCCCGCGGCCACACTCTGCCGTGTGCTTGTGCCCCACCATGCCGTGAGCCGGGTTAGCCAAGCTCGGAGGCATACCGAACTAGACAAAGAACAAAACAGAGTGATTTATTTGGTAATAATTAGTGATGCAACGAATAGTGTAGGTATTCGGTCATCCACCGAATACCGAATACTTGGCATGAATCTAATCTAATCTTAGTTGCAAAGATATGTAACATTGGGGATTCACATTATATGCATTCTCACAAGCAGACATGTACAAGTTCGCGCTTGCGCATGCCACATGTGAACCTACAATATAAAAACCAAATCTCAAATGGACACACACCCTGCAACTCTTGCCGACCTTTCCTGAAACAGGGGTGACATTGGCAAAGTGAACCATTTTCTACAGCATGGTGTTCAGCCGCATACCAACCTATAAGTCAAGGAATACTAGAAAAGGAGTGATGATTTTAAAAATACATACCACAACATTGACGAGCATTGCAGCCACCAGCAAAATCCAGAAACCAATCAATTTCATTTTTAAATTAGTTTCAGCGTTGATATCAATAGAATTATTCAGCCGTTTACTCTTCCAACCAAATGAGGAGAAGACATAAACAACATTACTATATGAAGTCAATCTAATATTATTATAAACTTTATATTTCATAATAAAACATGTAAAATGGCTTTAAATTGTATGGCAATTGTACTATGATTTTAATGACAAATTTCATCCTAGAGGTGATAAACTGAACAAAGAGCAGGTGGATGATGATTGCCCATTTCCTTTTGGCCAGGAAATCAAAAACGACTCTCATTAAGTGTCAATCTAATTTGTGTCGCGAATTATTACATATTTATTTGTACATTTTTATTGAGAACGTAAATTAGATTTTTTATATCAGCTGTTTGATCCTTTGCAAGATCAAGGTTTCTACTTTACTCCCATATAATTATAAGGTTTTTTCTGGTTTATTACTTAATTTACAAGCTGAGCTAAAATCAAACATTTAAATGTACTTGTTCTTGTGTGTGTCACACCTCAAGGGCTCTCTCAAATCACATAAGATCTTTTGTTAAAATGTGTCTTAGTGCTCTTTTTAAGACACCGACAGTTTTTGCCTTCCTCACATTACTAGGTGGTGGTCTGTTCCACTCCATTGGAACCACAAAATCGGAAAGCAAGGTCCCCAAAATAAGTGCAAAGCTGACTGGACCAAAGTGACCACCCCATCCCTGGCAGATCTGAGCATCTGGCGCCTTAAGCCCATCTCAACGGTTGAGAACATGTCAGACAAATGTGAAGGAGCCAATCCATTTACAGTTTTGTAAACCATCAGACAAACATTGTAGACCACCCTCTCCAGAAAACGAAGCCAATGTAGTTGTTTAACCATGGAGTGATGTGAGTAAATTTGAACATCTCAATTCATGAGTCTTGCTGCTGAATTTGATACAGATTGATGATGATGATGATGATAATGATGACTTGGTATAGCGCCGTTTCGTGAAGATTGTCACTCCAAGGGCGCTTTTTGTGTTATCGCGGCGAAGTAGTGTGTCTTGAGGGTTTTTTTAAGGTTTTCGCTGGATTTTGAAACTCGAACTTCCGGTGGCAGCTGGTTCCACGAAGAGGGACCCGCAACAGCAAACGCACGATTGCCAAACACTGTGGTTATTTTCCTGGTTGGCTCGTTTACCAACGTTTTGGAGCCCCTCTCTGCCGAGCGCAACGTCAGTCCTCTCTCCTGTAAAACCTTCGGTCGCACTAGTTCTTGTAAGTACTCAGGAGCCATTCCTTGCAGAGCGTCTTTTTCGGCTAACCTGTGAAGATTGCATGAAATGATTTCCTGTTGCAATGTTTTCTTGTTCTGCAAAACCGGCAATCATGTACTGGCAAGGTATACTCAGCCTTTAAAGAGAAACTAAAGCCTTCTCCTATGAGAATATTTATATTTTTTGTATACTACAGGTTACCCTTGATACAGTGCTTCCACATACAGTCAGTGACAAGCTAATCTTTACATTTCTTTGAAATATATCTAGATTAGCGGAGTTTATAAGAGGTGTAGGTACTACAAGTTCATGCATGTTGCGCCATGACATCAGTACAGGAAAGATGCATGTATAGATCATACCATCTCCCTCGACCTTAGCTACATACATGGCCGTCGAAAGGGGGGGGGGGCAGGGGGGGCCGTTGCCCCCCCCTGTAAATCTCGAAGGGCAGGAAAGATGATAGAACCAGCAAACAAAGTGGGAAAATAATTATAATTATGAACCTTCCCAATGATTTCTTATAAGTAAATATTATAGAAGCTTTACTAAAATATGAATGAACTAAGGATGATGTACCTGCCACTAACGCGACGGCGCCATCAAGGCGATGACAGGGAAAAGGTGACGGGCTGCCCAACATTTACGGATAAAGTGATGGACATCTTCGGTCAAACACCAAGAAAACTGGTATTCGCCTTTTTGATGTAGATCAGGTAAGTTAGATTTTTGATAAGTAGGTAGGTACGTGTACAAAAATTGTGAGTGTTTTGCCCCGCCCTAGATTGTGTTCTTCCGACGGCCATGGCTACATACAGCTGAAAGCTCTCCAACAGTGTTAGAAACACAGGAAATTTTTTCATATATTTGTTCTAATTGTTGAAAAATATCCTAGTTTGGCATCTTTGATTTGATGAAACTCGCATCTGCGCAATTCAAGTGGGCTCAAAAAGAAAGACAAATTGTGGCGTCATGTTGTTACATCATAAGGCCCCTAGCATGGGCGTACCCAGGATCAAATCTAGGAGGGGGCAGGTTTTAGAAAATTGAAGATCATCGTCATCAAAATATATCGCCGACGGCCCTAGCTCTTCCTGGGTACGCCCATAGACCCTAGTTACATAGACCTGTGACCTGCAGAGAAAAAAATCCAATGTTAGATTGTGTTACAAGCCTATTATAAATTATAGAAAACTGTTGGATCAGACCTGCTCCTCCAATTAAATTCAAATTGTATTTTTCGGCAAACTCTGTGGCAATTTGCAAAATTATATTTTGGCAACTCTAATAGGTACACTAAAAAATGCTGTGGTTATGTAACTAAATAAATAATTAGTGTATTTAATATGTTTACTTGTGAATATATATTTTAGTATAAAAATGAGGAGTATGTATTTTTGGGGCCATTTTTGCGGTATTAGATTTTACAATGTCCTCCATATACAACTGTTTACTCCTTATCCTACTCCTTGCTGTAAAAGTAAGTATTTTTCTATTTTAAATATTTTTGCCAACCTTCACTGAAAAGGCAACATTGACAAAGTGCTGGAGAGTTGCTTTCTGGGATCTGTTGCCGTGGTCAGTGGGAGCTTCTGGACGTTTCGCGCATGTTAACGATGGGCTTGTTCAGCGTGAATTCATCAAGGTCTGGAAGTTCCAGCTCCCACAGACCACGGAAATAGATCCCGGAAAGCAACTCTCCAGACACTTGTATGGCTGCGCTTCCAGGTGCTGCATGTGTACTCACAAAATAAAAACTCAAATCTCAAATGAAGGTAAGCTCTACAACTCTTGCTGCCCTTTTCTGAAACAGGGGTGTCATTGGTAAAGTGAACCAATTCTTTTACAGCATGGAGGTCAGCCTCATACAAATCTATTAGTCAAGGAATGTCTTGGTACAGATTGGTGTTGCTTAATAAATTGGCGCCGATATTGATAATTAATCAAGTATGTAATAATAGTAATAATTACACAATTTGTATAGCGCCTTTTATGACAGTGTGTCACTACAAAGGCACTTGTCCATATGATTGGACGAAGAGGTGAGTCTTGAGACTTCTTTTAAATACTTAGTCTATCCAAATCCAGTTCCCTCAGTGAGGCGGGAATAGCATTCCAAGTCATTGGAGCGGCTGCCTTGAATGCCCTGTCTCCAAAAACAGTGCGGGGCCTCCTTGCAGGGATGTCCAGGCAGCTGACCTCAGTGTTTGTCCGTGCGAGGTTGTAGTTGCTGGAGACACCAGCTCCATTAGGTACCCCGGAGCACTCCCACGCAGAGCTTTAAAGGTGAGCAAACCGACTTTAAAGGTGATGCTTTCAGGGATTTCCAGCCAATGCAGAGCTTGAAGGTGAGGAGTGATGTGGCAGGACTTTGCAGCCCCATAGGCCATATATGAGTCTAGCTGCGGCTTTCTGCAGCGATTGAAGCCTATTGAGCTGATTTAGAGGATCCTTGAGGTATGATTTAGGCTAAAACTGTGTTCACCATATAAATAGTCTGTTATTTATTTTATTTCAGAGCAACAATTCCTTCAAACTCTCCACATCTCATGTCCAAACTACCGCAGAAAGTCACGTAGACCAAAAACAGCTTCATCTCTTTGAATCTCCACTTAATCATCTAAATAGCCAAAGACCAAAGAGGCAGTTGGAGCTGATGGACACAGAGGAGGAGCAGGAAACTCTGGATGAGAACCTGTACACTACAACCGCGGCAGACACTCCAGAAAGCATGCTGGAGGACCCGTGGAAGAAGTGGGAACAGAGAATTCTGCAGTTGGATAAAGAGCACAGGGCAAAGAGAAACACAACAAGTTTACTGAAAAGAAAAAAGTTTGTAAATCATGATGTTGATTTGAAATTTGTGCGCAAGAGACAGGTGGCAACGAATGAATTCAACGGCACTTTTAGCGACAGCACCAGAGTTTCACCTATCGGACAAGTCGGACCTGTAATGTTGCCAGCGATTATGGTGAATATTACAAAAGCTCTGATGGGTGTGATGCCTCCGAATGGCAACCTCATGAACCTAACGTCACTCACCTTCTCTCAGACTTGATGGCAGTTTTCTTCTTTTGATTCTGCGATGGGTGTGGACTAAGTTGTTTTCTCCGACTGGTATGAGGCAGGGGCGTGCATTCCATACAGGCAGATGTATCCATAATGTAGGCAAAATTTGGTAAAATGTGCATATCACCTTCAAGTTTTATCTATAATTAATCTAAGCTGCAAAGATATGTTAAAATTTAAGGCTCATATTAAATGCATGTTCACAAACAGGCACATGTAGGTTCGCGCCCACACATTCTGCATGTATGCATACAAATAAAAATTAAAATCCTCACATGAACATACACCTTGCAAATCCTGCCGCCTTTCCTTGAAACTAGGGTGGCCTTGGCCAAAATGAACCAATTTTTACAGCACGGGGGGTCAGCCTCATACCAACCTAACAAGGAGCTTGATTAAGATTAAAAATTAATCTTTTTGGTTCAATTTGAGTTATAGTTAGGAAATAAATTTATATCATGTCGTATTTTCAACAAAAAGGGCAAAATAGTTGCTATGAAATGTATTTGCCTCTACTCTAAGCATACGCCTGGTATGAGGATGACCCCCAATACTGTAAACTCATTTGCCAATGCCACCACGGATTCAGAGAAGGGTGGTAGGAGTGGCAAGATTTGATTTATTTTTGTAAGTGCACAAGCAGCATGTGTACATGTGTGCCTGTGGACGTGCATTGAGTGTAAGCATCTAATGTTTATATATCATTGCTACTTAGATTGTAGCAGTCACATGGATCTGCGACATTTGCCCGCTGAGAAACAATTCTATACCAGAGAATAAAACATAACATTAATTACCCTTTGAATGTGTAATAGACATAAAATAATATGAGGGCACTCCTAGTGATTTAGTTTTCATAAAAAAAATTATGCAATTGAGGGGAGTTTATGTAGGTTTTACACTCAGGTTACTGTTTTTATATTTTTTCTATTTGATTGAAACATATAACACAAAGAGTTGTTTTTTATTTATTTTTTTATTTTAATAAATAATTTACATACAAAATTATGGAATATTTTATTATACAAACCTTATAAATAACAAAACATAAGCTTACATATTTGCTTAACAATAATATCAACATTAGATTTTTGAAGATCTAAAATATAAATATACATAAATTCGGGGGCAGTGTCACATAATACCTGCAGGGTTGCTCTAAGCTTTGCCAATAAAATCAATGAATTGCTACTGGCTGGTTAAAGAAGATATAAGTACTTTTATTTTCTAGCAGTAACTGTAACTCTAGTCGCCATTCCGCTACGGTTGGCCTAAGCCTCTGCAGATTTTCCTCGAATTTTTTCCTATCCTTAATAATAATTTATTTAAGAAGAAGAATAAACGGCTATATAGCCTTTTACAACATTGCGATAAATATAAATATGTAGGTACATAAGTAGGTACTGTATCTATAGGTATAAAACTAATATCTTAAAATATAACACAAATAAATGACACATAAATAATATACAAAGATGTAAATATACGATGGTTATAAAGCAATAGAACTAACAATTTAAAAATAATAACAATAAACTTTAAAAATAATAATGCAAAAACCATAAACCAGTGTAAGCAATTGTTGTATACAAAAATTGTTGTAATAACAACAAATCTTCATTATTTGATCAGGGTTGTCACAAACATAATATACTAAATCAGGTGTAAAATTTGCTAAAATTAATAGAATAAACAAAAGATCATTTAAAATTTCAAGGATTTTTTTATAAAAAAATTTCATACAATGCAATACAACATACAATTTACAATGTGTTGTGCAAAGAAAGAAAGAAGATGTGAAACTAAAGGTACAAAAAAAAAATGTGTTGAGATGGCTTGGGCCTGTGGAAAGAATGGATAATGAGAGACCGACAAAATGCGGATACCTACATACTATTTTTTTTTTTTTTAAATGTATAGAATCCCGTGGAGAAAATATCAACCTCCAGCTTGTTCGCCTCCCTGGGCAGTCGCTGAAAAGGCGAGTAATACTGGTAGTTCACGGCACAGTCTGCCACATCAAAAGTATCCACGTTACGCGTGTTCCTTATTGGGACACGGAAATTAATTTTTGATAGGAGTTGGGGCGCGTCGGTCAAGCCATTAATGAGTTTGTATAGAAAAACCATGTCAGCAGCACTTCTCCGAGCCGAGAGCGGTGCAAGTTTATACGATTCTCGGAGTTGATTATAATTGATATCCGAGATGGGTATTCCGAGTTTGAAGTTGATAAAGCGAAGTAGTTTGTTTTGTACCTTTTCTATACTACGTATATGTACCTGGTAGTGAGGAGACCACAACACGGAGTTATACTCCAGCAATGGCCTCACCAAACTTGTAAAAATATAAATAAAGGTGTGCACGTTATAAAATTTTTCACACAGTCGTAAGGAAAATCCTAATGTTCTGAGTGCCCTATCCACAGTTGCCTTTATGTGTGGTACAAATGTTAATCCCGCGTCCAACAATACTCCCAAATCTTTGATTTGCGCAACCGACATAAGCTGTGTACCATCAATCGAGTAAGGGTACACCGTGGGATTCTTAATTTTGTGGAAACGCATTACTTGACATTTTTCTATGTTTAAAGTTAAATCATTCTTCACACACCAGTCATAAAGCACGTCAATATTTCTTTGTAATATCTCGCAGTCACCAATACAGTTAACCACTCTGTAAATTTTCAAGTCATCAGCAAACATGACAAATCTCACCCCGTCAAACCCGCTCAGGAGATCATTGACAAATATATTAAACAAAATGGGTCCGAGATGTGAGCCCTGCGGCACACCGCTCTTCGCCAAAAAAGGAGATGAAACAACGCCCGACACACAAACCCTAAGTTCCCTTTCAGCAAGATAGCTCGAAAACCACGCAAGGAGTGCACCATCAATACCAAGAGAAAGAAGCTTTGCCAACAATATTGTATGGGAGACGC
Organism: Agapetus fuscipes; assembly: GCA_951799405.1. Lineage (NCBI taxonomy): Eukaryota > Metazoa > Arthropoda > Insecta > Trichoptera > Glossosomatidae > Agapetus > Agapetus fuscipes. Next base: position 13,029,719 of record OX637352.1, read on the forward strand.
GGTCAAACGCCTTGGAGTAGTCTGTATATACACAGTCCGTCTGACTCCTGGTAACAAAAGCATCCATGATATCACAATGAAATTCCAAAAGGTTTGTCAAGGTCGATCGGTTTTGCATAAAACCATGCTGTTGGTCCGATATAACGAGTGCTAAGTCACTCTTAATCTTACTGAGAAGAATACATTCGAACAACTTCGGTATGCAGGATTGTATACATATTGGGCGATAGCTAGTGACATCAGATTTATCTCCCTTTTTGAAAATTGGAATAATGTTGCTAGATTTCCAAGCTGTTGGAAAAATTCCCGATTCAATAGATTTATTAAATATTTTTTGTAAAATCCAACACATAACATTTGAACAATTCTTAATAAAAACAGGCGGCAGTTGATCAGGACCTGCAGATTTATTAGTATCCAGCGAATCAATACCACGCTGCACGTCCGACACGGAAAATATCACACGCGCGATATGAACTCGATCAGTCAGCGGGAGCGCCGGAGTGTTGACACCCATGAGAACGTCCTCGTAGATTGACAGGAAATATTTTCTAAATAAGTCCACTACATCACTCACGCTATTGGCAGACCTGTCATTGAAATACATTATTTTCGGGTAATCGCTATGATCGTCTTTTAAAGATTTGGCAAGTTTATACAATCATTTGACAATATTTTTAGTGCCGTTTTGTGAGTTCACCACAAGGGCACTGCAGAGCCATAGCCCCTCCTGAACAGACATGTCTTCAATCCTGACTTAAAAGCATTTGCACTCTCCACAGCTCTCAGCTCGTGTGGTAAGGCATTCCACGGCAGAGGGCCGTCAGTGCAAGATCTTTGCATACACTTCTCAATTCATTCATATCCATCACCTTTTTGATACATTTCCTTATTTTTACATTCACTTTGTATATATCCCATTCTTAAACAATTTCATCTACCTGATCCAGCCATATTTTTTTCAGTCTTCCCTTTCACATTGTCTCTTTATTTACACTTTGTACACACAGAGGAAACTAGCGACAGAATGAAAGAAGATCAATGAATTATTATTAGTAAATTGTATAAAAGGGGAATGAAAGATAAAGAAGTGATGACCATTATGTTGAGATTTTTCGGTCGCTGGTTATGGACTGTAGAATAATTAGAGAAACTTGTTTCTTGTTTGACAATGTGCGATTTTATTGTAGATTTTGTTACAGAGTTTACAAGAATAATGATGACTTTTATTTATTCAGAATATGATGCGAGAGAAGAACTTTTGTTATAAACAGTCAGGATATGATGCAAGAGAAGAAAAGAACACACAAATTACGAGAGATCTGGCTTTTATATTATGCCATTCCGACCTCACTAAAAATGCAACAACACCCTGTTCATCTTGACCAACCACAAACGTCAGCCAATAAAACACCTGGACGTCAGACCATAAACAATTGATGTTGACTAAACTCACCACATACATTATTCAACTTACCTACCATAATAAATTGCCTATCATTACATATTTAATTCATCTAATATAAATTTCTTTACTGTTTTATAAACTTATCATAATATCCATTTTTATTATTGAGTTATCTGACTATCACTTAACACTGGCGCTTCTGCTGTGTGCGGGAATTCGCCATAAAGAAGAAGAAGATTAATTGTCTGACTGTTTGAATCAATCTTATATTTTTCATACATAAAATTCCAAACACACTGCCCCCCAAAATATAAATTGTTCAAACATTTGAATAAGTTTGTGAAACTGCTCTGGTTTTATGATTTCAAACAATTCAAGTTATAATATTACATTGTTAAGCAAAAAGGAATTTTTAAATTAAAATAACTAAAACCTTCCAATAGTTTTTTTTTTTTTTTTTTTCATATCTTAATCAAACAATGTTACACAATAATTCCAAATAAAACACTTTGAAATTACACTATACTTATCTTGAAATATCTCCAGTGAGATGGTTTACAAAGAATACAAAATAAAATAAAATAAAATGACTTCAACCTTCCAACAAATGTTTTCTTATACCTATTAAAAAATAAAACATTTTAAATAATTACAGTTTAATACTTGAAACATATTTCCTTTCTTTTTCATCTTAATAATGTTGTCTTACATCATTTCTTTATTAAACATTCTTACATAATAAATACCAAACAAATGTCTGAAAGAAATACACATTATATCTTGAAATATTTTCCATAAAATAGTTCATCAAATACAAATGATAAAATACTCTATTTCACATCACTAAAATTTTCTCATGCGTTACATTACCTTTAAACTAAGGTGCCTACAATCAAGATACCGTTGCAGATCTATTTTTATCAACTAATCATGTTTAGGCATTAAACACAACCTTTGAATTGGCCGCTGAATTTTTCCATTCTGGACTTGTAAAGTTACATTTCTTACACAATTATCCTTCCCTGGATGCAATTTCAATACCTTGCCTAGCTGCCATTTCAATGGTGGTATATTATCTTCCTTTACAATTACCATATCACCTTCTTTAATTATGTAGTTATCGCTTTGTAACCATTTAGACCGTATTTGCAATGTGCCCAAATATTCTGTTGACCATTTTTTCCAAAAATCTGATACAAGTTTTGACAACAGTTGGTATCGATTCAATTTGGTGAGTGGAATTTGCCTCACATCTGGTTCTGGAATTGCGTTCATAGCAGTTCCGATCAAGAAGTGAGCTGGAGTTAAACATTCTAAGTCATCTGGATGACAAGTTATTGGTAACAAGGGTCGAGAATTTAAACATGCCTCCACCTGGACTAAAATAGTATATAACTCTTCATAAGTTAGACATGCATCCCTCATTACTCTAGCTAAGTGATATTTTATAGACTTTACCGCAGCTTCCCACAATCCACCTTGGTGTGGAGCTCGTGGTGTAATATTGGACCATTTTATGCCCTGATTTGCTGACCAGTTTTCCAATGATTCATTAACCTGGTTCGAAATCATGATTTCTCGAAACTCTCGAAGTTCCCGTTTTGCTCCTATAAAATTCGTTCCGTTGTCTGAATATATATGGCTACACATCCCTCTACGTGAGATAAACCTTTTGAGACTATTTAAGAATGCTGATGTAGTCATATTTACTACCCATTCAATATGTACTGCCTTTGTGACAAAACAAACAAATACTGCAAAATACGATTTAATTCTTGTTTTTGATCTTGGATTTTGTTCTCGTATAAGTATTGGTCCCCCAAAATCTATACCTACATGTGAAAACGGTTTAGATGGTGTAATCCTGGATGATGGAAGATCAGACATAATGCATTTCATTACATTCGGTCTTGCTCTAAAACAAGTTACACAACCTTGCAGCACCCTTTTTATGGCTACCCTACCTCTTATAGGCCAATACTTCATCCTAATGTTTGCCAACAATGCTTGTGGTCCGCAGTGCAACAATTTGTGATGATAATCCTTTATTATCAGCGTTGTAAATCTATGTTTTTGTCCTAAAATAATAGGGTATTTTTGTTGTTCCGGTATCTTTGCATATTTTAACCGACCTCCCAGTCTAATAATTCCTGCTTTATCCATGAAAGCGTTTAATTCATATAACTGACTTTTCTTTCCTATTGTATCATTATCATTAAATGTTTTTACTTCTTTAGGGAACATTTGTTTTTGAGCCAATTTTGTCACCACTTCCATTCCCCGATCTAACTCCTCAACTGTTAGAAAATCCGCTTTTCTATACTTAAATCTGAGACAATATGCTACCACTCTTTTTAATTTGTTTAATGTTGAATATTTGCAAAATAAATCCGTAGCAAAATCATCTATTACCTCATTCATCATACATTCTTGTATTCCTACTATCTAATCATTCATGCATTGAATTGTTCATTATTTTTGAATAATCATACTTTAATCCCCTCTTTTCAACACTTTTACTTCCTTCATTACTAGAACCATTTTTATTTGTAGCATTTTCAAAACTTTCCCATCTATTTTTCTTTCTTTCACTAAAATTTCTTTCTTCCAACCTATCTTTCATTCTTACTGGAGAAAGATTCAACTTAGTATCATCTTTCTTTGCTCTACTTGTCTTTTTATTATTTCTAATTCTTTCCGAAGAAAGATCACGATCGGAATGATTTCTTTTCCATCTGGGTGATGAATCTGAATAATTGTAGTTGTTATTCAGTTTCTTCCATTTGTTTCTTGACAAAGAAATATCTTTGTCCCTGTTTTTATCATTCTTCCTTATATCTCTCGCAGGAGACATATCAGAATCTGGTACACCTAATCTGCCTGAGGCTTCCCCCCGTTGGACAGATTTGTTAAATAAATCTTCAAATGCCTTCTTAGTTATTATAGGCAAATGTTTTTCATTCTTCACATTTTCTCGCATCCGAGAATGTTCCAATGATTTATTCGTATCGTCGTACCTTTGCCGCTGCCCCCTCTGGGACCTCCCCCCAGTGGAGAGATTACAACCCCGGGCTGAACTGGCTCCTGTGGGGCTGACTCCTCCAATCACCCATCCAAATTTGGTTGGTATCAGCTTGGTCCTTCCCACGGTCTTTGTCTCCTCCCCAAAGTTGAGAGCTTCCCAGAAGAGGCCGGCTCCTATCAGCACTTCCACTGGACTGGTCCTGCCGCACTCAGTGTCAGCAAGTTCAAGTCCCAATGGTAATTTCCTCTCCCTGAAATTGACATTTGGAAAGTGTTTAGTAATGCTGTTAATAATTAGAAAATTTGCGTTCCTGTAAAATGAACCCTTAATATTTTTAATTTTACATGTTAATTTGTGATTGATGTTAATTTCTTGATTGCTTATTGCACTAACAGGGATATTAATTTTATTCCAATTCAAATTTAACCTCTGCGCACAATCTTTTGTGATAAAGTTACTTTGTGAACCGCTGTCCAACAGGGCTCGACATCGTACCTCCTTACCGTCTCTGCCAACCATGATGACAGTTGCTGTAGGTAAGATCACTTCTTTGGAGATACTTCTCCTTCCAGCGGCGTTAGTGGATCCATATCCCGCCAATGAACAGATTACTGGCAATGCAGTACTGTCTTCTTTGTGAAGCAAACAGTGATGTTTGCGTTCACACGTTTTGCACCTTTGTGCATTTTTGCACTCACTGGCCCCATGGCCTGCCTTGAGGCAATTAAAACATAATTTTAACTTTCCTACATGAGCTTGTCGTTCATTGCAGGTCAATTTTTTGAATAAAAAACAATTGTTTATTTTGTGTCCTGCCTTATTGCAGTACCTACATTTTATCTCCCATTTCTTTTGAGAGAACATTGCATGTGTTCTTTTTTGTGTTGGTTTTGATGGAGGCATACCCAATTTGTGACACGAGTCTCCCTTATGTCCTACCTCCACCTTTGTTGCAATCTTTTCTAAAAATTGCAACAAAAGTTCAATATTATCATCTTCTGTCTGAGATGATTGCCATTCAGACCATATGGTCTTTTCAATGTTGCTCTGAAAATTAAATAGTAAAATCCTGTCCCAGTTTTCTATTTTAATGCCTAATGTTTTTATGGATCGAAGATCTCCTTTTACTATGTCTACAAACTCCCTTATTTCTAAAGTAGTTCTTTTGCAGATCCTTGCGTTGGTCAAGGACTGCAGATGGTTATGAATGAGAACCCTCTTATTCTCATACCTACTGGACAGAAGTTCAAAAGCTATACTATAATTATTGCCTGTTGTATCTAGTTGATTGAGGACCGAAGCTGCGCTTCCTGTCAAGGCACCTTTCAAATATATTAATTTTTCTATATCGGATATGCTCGTATTCTCGTGAATCATCGCTTTAAAAATGTCACGGAATGACAACCAGTTATTATAGTTTCCATCGAACTTGGGTAGTTCAATTTTTTTTATGTGGGTCGGCAAACTTTGAATTACATTGGTAGTGGACTGTGTTTTATCATTACTCAAAGCATCCTTCCCTAATACGATAGCACTTATAAATAAGTTCTCAATTTGGTCGAGTTGTGCACTTGATTTATCAAAATCATCTCGAGCTTCCAGGCTAGTTTGGATTTTATCAAACTCCCTAAAATGTTCCTCTAAGCGATCCAGTCTCAGCTTAAGTTCTGTATAATTAGCCCCAATTTGTTTTGCTTCTTCTACATAATTTGTAAACTTTTTAATTCTAGCAGGGATTGTTGCTAACCAATTCGCTGAAGATTTAGACATTTTGAATTTTTACTGAAATCGTATAATTGTCACAATACTCTTGGAAACCTAAACTCAACCTTGCTTTCGAATCAATTTACAAAAAAAATATTAATACGTGATATTTAATCCGTATAATTACTTCTTTTTTTTTTTTTTTTAAAAAAACCAGATTATATAAATTATGAGCGGGTAGGCACATATTTACAATGTCTGATAAATTTTTAATGAAATCCAAATTCTATTAATTGTGAGCGGGTAGGCACATATTGTAAGCACATATTTAAAAAATTAACATTTGCACATCCAGATAAATGTAATTTGGTTAATAATTCAAAATAAAAATAAAATGAAAGTAAATCAAATCATCATCCAGATTCCGACTTATTGCCTTTCACCACAGTACCGCTGTTACAATTATTATCTTTTGTGAATCTAAACGCTCGCATTCAATGAGGAATCGGATCAGCTGAATCTTCTAAATCCGCAACAATACCCCATCGCAGGCACCCACATTTACAATTAACAAAATCACTTTCAATCAATTCCTTATGTTGAAACCAATTAAAAAAAAAACCCAAACCAAACCTCAGAGATGATCCTCTTATCATCATTGGTTTGGTCCAGAAGCTATTTGCAACAATAAGAACAAAATGACGGAATTACTCATCTTTTGGTCTCTGGACTCCACTCCCTCTGGATTGGCTCCTGGTGCTGCTGATGATTCGTCCTGGCAGCAAACTCTCCGGTGGCAGCCCCCTGGTTGTGGTTCTTTCTGCTGGCAGCCCCCTGGTTCTCTTGAATCCTCTGGCGCCTGCCTCTTCTTTTCTGGATTCCACTCCTCTTGGACTGGATCCTCTTGGTTTCCTCTGGATTCGCGATGGTTCCTTACGCTCCTATAATCTAGCGCATTCGCTGGATTTTAATACAATCGTCTGATGATCAAGACAGCCGATTGGTTTCTTCTCTTGCGTCTTCAGTCAAATTCTTTGACAAACGATCCGGTTCGGAATGACCATTATGTATAAATTTGACAGCTGTCAAATTTACGGACCATTAGTTTGTGAGATGAAGTGTTTTTATTGAAGCAACTTTTGTTAATGTGAATTTTTTTTTGGATAAAAACAGATCTTGATCCCAAGTACGCCACCTAAGTAAGAAATAGGGGAAGGTGGGGTAAGACGGGGTAGTGAGGCAAGATGGGGCCCTGCGATACAAGCCGAAAACTGCCGAGTAGCTCCGAGCGTATCACGCCATTTGATGCTGTCCTCAAACCCCCCGCCAGTGACATAATCGCAGTGGACATGTACACACGCTCCGATGCGCAGCGATACCATGTTTATCGTTTCATGATTTTAACTGGCTGATGGTCGCAATACAAGCTCTAACTTTTGTAATTCAGGGTTAGATTATTATCAATTATTTATGGAGACAAAGTTCTGAGGGCGCTCTAACTGTGTCGCCTGCCGCAGTCTATGCAAGTTGTGCTTGCTACACAGAAGGGCGTAGAGCTCGACAAGGTCGCTGATCTAGCAGACGCTGACTCTGCCATTAGCATGCCTTCCATCCACGAAACAGCCATAGAGACTACTCTGACAGCTGCTATCAACAACATGGAGATAGCTCTTCACGCGGAAATTTCCGAGATCCGTAGGTAGTTCACAGGTAAGCACGCATTAAACTCAGAAACATATACTGCAAAATTTCCTCGTGGAAGATCAGAAGCAGATCGTCAGGACGCCCTTGAAGCTCTAGCCGTAGTTAATCTGATGTTTGTTGGTACCACGCCAAGTTCGGCTCAAGGGCGAAAAAGTGCAACGAGCCGTGTACCTTCGAGGGAAAACGACCGGGGCGCTTGTAAGAAACGGCTGGCGATACCTGCCCGACATCAAGCTGTCTTTTTATCACTGATCACACAAACAAAACACAATTTCTCATCGACACAGGACTGATCTGTGTGTCTACCAGGCGCGAGCGGTTCCTACATATGATCGCATCCCTAATGTATGGGAAATGATATTATATATTTTGCTTAAGAGCATTTTATTTATACAGCGGCGATTACAAACGTTTCGCTATCGAGCGTAAGCGAGACATTATATGTATGTATCTAACTACATACATATGCCATGCGGCATATATTATGTCTATACCGCGAGTCAAGACGTCTCAAAACAAACGAATCATCATAATATGCGAATACTGGCTGCTCACACGCTTCCAAAATCAGAGCAGAATTTTTGTTCTTGCGCATGCGCAGTACGATCGATGGGATATCGCTACAGTACCCCTAGTACGGGTTGCACATTTAGCTAAACTTGAGTAAAACAAAATGTGATCGAATGTATTTAACTTCAATTTCAGCGCGAGTACGTGCAGCCGGTCTTGTGCGTTTACTAGAAGTTTCATTTGCGTATGCTGTGCGTATGCTTTCGTAAACACAGAATTGAAAAGTGCGGTCATCCAAAAAAAAAATTTCCAAGACAGAAACACGCAACGTCTTCAAAAATATCTAAATTATATTTTCAACATAAAGTAATGCAAAACAATTATGTGAATTAATAATAGTACTTAAATTGTGTATTTTTACACGAAAATTTGAATGTTTTTACATGAAAATGATTAATATTCCAGATTGGTTTTTATTTATCAATTCTGGCACCACCATATTTGAAATCGCGCACGCGCACAGCGCTCAACTGTCAACAACTCTCGCGCCTCGTGGTTTTGACGTTTTGTGTTGTATCGTGATCGTGCGTTTGTTTTTATTTTCAAAACGGTAAGTGGGTATTTTTGTAAGATCTTGCTTATGTACAATTTATATTACATTAGTCTCCTACGTAAATTTCACTATGTGTATTGGTGAAAAGACATTGCAAATGCTGTAACGTTTTGTCGCAGATATTTCACGTCTATTCCTTACCTAACATTTCTCTGCGTGTAGATGAATTGATTTAGGTGACATTGGCAAAGTGAACCATTATTTTACAGTATGGGTGGTCAGCCTTATACCAATCTATAAGTCAAGGGATGATGAGAATATTTTTATATTCCAGCTGAAGTAAAATTCACTTTTTATTTGATTTTTGTTTGCTGTCTTGTTGCTCTTCTTGCATTTTTTATATTACTAATTTTTAGAACTGAAAACCTATAATTGGCCTTGTACTTTGTTAAATGAAATTCTTTCTATGTAATTAATATGTGCTGTTGTTTTTTGTATAATAAAAAAAGTAATAATGTTTTTTTTATAGATCCTAAACAAACATGAGAACAACAGAGAGCCAGTTCCTCATCATGATGGGATTCATGGAACAGTAAGTACATTAAACTATCTTTCTCTCACAGAATACTTGCTTCCTTGTTAAATTTGCGTATATATATATATATATATTAATTTCCTGTTACTTATTTTAGAAACGGCGATTTGGCAAAGCCACGAAATGTTCCCAGTGGAAGATCAGCCAACACCACGGGCTGGGCCAACCTCACCAACCAGCTAAATGCTGATGGTGGCGGGGCCACTAAAAATGAAGCCCAGTGGAAGAAGGTGTGTATATTTTGATGTGATAATTGACTAAAAAGTGTTTTATAGTAATGGCTTCTAAAATCATATCTTTCTGTAAAAAGGTGTGGGCCGACTTAAAACAAAACACAAAAAAAAAGGCCAGCAGGATTCACAGGGACGCCTGTGCTACTGGTGGGGACCCGGCGTCCAGAATCCTGCTGAGTCACCTGGAGGAGAGGGTGATGCAGATCATCGGGCACCAGGGCGCCACCGGACTCAGGCGCATTTCTGAACTCAGTTTTGATTTAGTAAGTTAACACCTTTTATACCAACTCATGCTGTATCAATATCAATCCATCTTCATTTAAAATGGACAAATTATATTTTATAGGCTCCTGGTTCATTCTTCACCCTCTTGTCTACCCAAGAGGAAATGGCAACCCTCTCTGTTGCACGTAAGATAAACCTTTTTTTCTTTCTTTTCTAAAATCTTTGACCAATCCGTAGTCTGGTGGTTAACACTTTTGGTTAGTAAATGGAAGGTTGTGGGTTCGAATCCCGGCAGAGCACACAAAAATATACCATTTATATCTTCAAAATTGCTCTTCGCTGAATACACTCCAAATCTATGGGTATATTTCGCGGAGCTCTCAAGACGCACCTTTTCAAAAAGTCTTATCCGTGATCGGAGGGCCCTTGAGGTGTGACACACACAAAAACGGCGCTCTCTTATCATGTGCAATTTAAAATAAATAAGCCTGACATATATATACAAAATTCACATCCCTTTACCTAAGACCAGTCACTAAAAGTCCATCCAGCCTTACAGCAACTGGGTCTTGCTAGAGAATGGGCGCTTTCTACAGCGACTGCCAAGCTCGCAGATCTACAGACTTTTCTTTTTGTAATGTTACTAATTTCAGTTTGTACGTCTCCTTCATTTCTTCTTCATGTTGGTGATGCTGAGGTAACTTTCTCAGCAACATGAGCTCACTACGCTGAAAGCCCTGTGCCGGTTACCTGTATTAGGTAGTATGCTGCTAATTTAATAGTGTTTCTTTTTCATTTGTATTTCCATAGCAACTGTAACGCCTCCTCCACCCGTCGATCCACCCAACACTGAACCTTCTACCAGCGCAGCCGTGCCTCAAGAATGTTTCATTCCAGAAATAGGTCATTTTTATTTTTTAATTTAACTATTTTTTATTTGTTTTAACAATTTTTTTTTTGAGTCTCTTTTAAGTTTCTCTAGTTTCTTTTGTCGATCTTCGAAGCGAATTTCAGCTCTTGATAACAAAATAAAAAAACGCTTTCCGACATCAGCTCCTACTAGGTGGAATTATAATAGTAGAATTTAAAAAATGGTGATAGATTATAAATTAGAACTAACAGAACTTTTTTCTGATGTAATTGAGGACAATGATGAATGGGACTCTGATACGATTATAAGTGCAACGGGACTTCATAGATATTTAAGTGATTTTAGTTTTAATTTTCATTTAATAGTGTTTAACAAAGTTTTCGGCTTTTCCGATATTCTGTTTGAAATCTTGCAAAAAAAAATATTTGACATTTTCTATCGTGTACGGAAAATTCAAGATTTTCTCGTTTTTTTTGCAAGAAATGAGAGACAATTTTAATACTATTTGGTCGTCAATAAATTCAGAAAGCTTTTCTGATCTTCCCTCAAGGAGACGACAAGAGACAGGTGACAAAATAACTATTTATAATAGAAAATATATCGAAATAATAGACGTTTTAGTGCAACATACAAAGGATCGATTTGCTGACATGGAAAATTAATATTTATGACATTATTGGACGTTTCTAAATTTAATGAGTTTGCCAAATTTTCCCGGAAAATCACTTCAATTGTTTGCTTAAGTATTATGGAGATTTTTTTGACTGTTTAAAATTAAAAAGTGAACTTATTTACATATATTCAACGTCGGAATTTCATTTAGGAACTCTAATGGAATTAAATATGTATTTGATTAACACATCGTTTGCGGGAGACGCTTAAAGGCGTCTTTTCCATACTGTTGGTAGAAAGCGGGAGACGCTTAAAAGCGTTTTTTTTATTTGTCTACTATTGTTAGAGCGCGGGAGACGCCTAAACGCGTTGACACTTAGAGTAACAACATATTACGAGAAACGTGTGATTCTTAGGCGCCAGCTCCTTTGAGACGTGTAATAGGTACCTGTACCGGGTACCTAAACCCGGCAATTCGTGGAATTAGGGTCGGGTGGCCGACTGTGGTCATAAAACATTCGCTTGAAAGCTGTAAGATAAATATTTCGTTTTTGTGTTTACATTTCTTCAGTGTTATAGCGATACTGTTTCGTTCAAGATGTTTTCCATTTTCGTTTCTGTCTATATTCCGCTTTAAGAATTTCCTATAAAATACATATCATTGTATGATATATTCGTAATCGATCGCTGTTGTGTTTAAAGTTATTTGTTACATATTTTTTTTATAAAAAAATATCTAATAACAATGGATGAGAGTGATGGAGAATTGTGTGCTGATAATTTATCAAATTATTCTTGTGATAGTGACGTTGAGAAACATACAGATGATGAATTTGAATTTAGTGATGATGGAGTTACGAGTACAGTGCGTCCCCAGACTTTTTTTGTACCACTACATAAAGGGAAGTGTTTCCAATGATCTCATACTTTGAAACAATATTAATGTTTATTGCTTTGTATTTTACAAAATATATATTATGTTGACCGTGCATAAAATGACTAAATCGACAATACGACAAAAGTGCAGTTTTTTCCAATGTTTTATATTTGACCTTGAATATTATAATTTTTTATCCAAAAATATAAACATTTGTGACCAGATAATATTAGAAAATTTCATTTATGGTAAAGTACTCAAAATTTTATTAAAATATGATGAATAGTTCAGAAGTTATAGCTGTTTTACGTGAAACGTAATTTGACGCGCGAATCTGACAAAATTGCCCGCTTAAACGGCGTGGATTAATAATATAAACCTCCCGCAAAAAATGTGTTAACAATGATTTAAAGCAGGGGTCGGCAACCTTTTGTTGCAATAGGGCCAAATATTTTACGTGGGGTTTAGTGCGGGCCGCACTTGGACAGTGGCGGATCTAACGGTCAGCATTTCAGAAAATGCTGACTAACGACCCCCCCCCCCTCCCCCCCTCCTCTAAGCTGATTTAATTGGTGAGCGCTTTTTTGTGTGTATCTCACCTCAAGAGCCCTCTGGTGAGTCATGCATCATAAACATTAATGAATTGACGTACAAACAACAAATGAAAATTACCCGCAAATTCACTATTAATTCTAACCGCCAAAATAAATCTCATATTGTAGAATCCCCGCCAATTCAATTTGGAAATCCCGCAATACAGGGAACTCCACGCGAATCGACACCGGCCTCCATAGAGAAATCTACCCACAAATTCTACTCCCCCCTTTGGATAGGTTTGGCCACCTCTCGAATCTAAGATCCGCCCCTACGTTTGGATCACATCCTTTCCCTCCAATGTGTATGTGTATGATATCGTCCGGCACGTGCGTTGCGGCAACTATCTTGCGGGCCGCACCAAGACGCCTCAAGGGCTGCATGCGGCCCGCGGGCCGCAGGTTGCCGACCCATGATTTAAAGGATGTGCTTCGCGAAGTGTGTAGTTTAATAAACCTTATTCTCACCATACCCGCAACGAGTGCTTAAGCTGAACGATCGTTCTCTACAATGAAGAGAATCAAAACGTACAGCCGGAGCACGGTGGGCAAGGATCGGTTGTCTTCCTTAGCCATCATTTCCGTAGAAAAATCCCTTCTCCTGGCCTTAAAGGAGAAGTCAACCTTTCACGATGCTGTAATCGACGACTTTATGAAGAAAGAGCGTAGAATTGAGCTCAAGTATAAGTAAATGAATATCAGGTAAGTCATTTTTGCAATAAAAATATAAATTGTTTATTGAAATCATTAAAATGTAATCAGGGAAATGTTCGCACATATGTTAATTTCAGACTTTCGGAGCAGAGCGTTTATTTGGATATCTTTTTAGTTACAGCTGTCAAATACAATAAGTACGTGCATTTCGTTTGTTGGCTAACAATTATTTTTATATGAGTAGGTATATGAATCTATGTTTTTCTTCAGCTTCCCATGGGGAACAGATCACGGACCGCCACTGGTGTCTACGTACGTCTTAGAATCCAAGAACGCTCAGCTAAGTCTACATACGAACTTTCAGCAGCAAATAGGATCAACATACAGCAAGGAAGAGTTAGTCATCGCGCAGATCGCAGCTGGAGCAGCTGAAACCAGCGCTCGCCAGGCAACGCATCGTGTAACTCTATCAACATTAATTATACTTTTATACGTTTTGTGCTTCATTGGTGTCTATCTAGTGTGGAGAAAATGCTGGAGACAAGTCAAGAACGATGTCCTGATACAGCTTCAGAACCTGGAAAAATTCCAGCAGCCTCTACCTCTACAAGGCAGCATAGATCCGATAGAAGCCGGAATCAAAAACGTGAAACAGGCAAGGTCGGGAAAGCTTATTGGAACCTGTAAAGATAAAGAAGCTACAATTAAGCTTAAAGAAGACATCAAAACTAAATTTGAAGAAAAATACCAAACAAACATACAAAAAAAGTGTTTGAGAAAATATGAAAGAGAAAAAATAGCATTGTAAAAACATTTCGGTGATGATATGGGAATTTTTACTTTAAATAATAATGTATAATGGTAGGTATAAAAAGATTATAATCTCAGTTCAGTGAAGCATAAATTCATCTAAGCTCAGTGAAGCTATGACGTGTTAGAATCTGATTGATCAATTATTCCCATTGGCTGACAGCTGTTTTGTTACCATTTCATATGTGGGTTGCATTATTATGCTTCAAAAGCGATTGTTTGCAGAAGAAGATGTTCCTTACCTTGTTATAATTTGAGCAGTTCATTTACTCCAACTGTTTCTTTATTCTGCCTAGTTATTCTGTGATAAATTCTCCGATCCACTGTTGTAAATTGTTGAATTTTATTAAAAAGCATCCCCAAGAAACCAGCGACCTAGGACTCCTGTCCAAATCCCGATCAAAGAGAATGCCATGCATAAAAATAGTTGGGGTGATAATGATAATGGAAGAAGAAGAAGAAATAATAAAGAATATTAAAATACAGAACCAATTTATAGAACAACCAAAATTCATGAAAGTAAACGCTATTAAAAACAGAACAAAGCCTATAGAGCTATTTTCATCAGCGTGGTTATCCTCCTCGCCATCCTAATGATCTACGGACTACGAGAATTCTGTAAAGATCAAAAACAACAAGTTGATGATTCGGAGCAATGTTTGAAGCTGTTTAACCGAATATAATAAAGCCAAATTTTTGCGCCGATTCTCATAGAGCGGGAAAAGAAGTTAATGGAATTAGTAGACCAAACATCATGATATCATATTGCAAAAAGCACAGTTAGAATTGGCTATCCTAAAATGTAAAAATAATGGTAACTAGAAAGTTCTTTTAAATTAGATTGGTTGAACCCAAAACCAGAGTTAAACCAGCTTATTAGTATGGGAAAACCGACTTTATACTGGTTTAAAAATTAAAAAAATAATTATGAATAAGGTTGGAAAGGTTTTTTGTTAATTATAAATTGTACTTTTTTAACATCAATTACAAAAAGTACACACTTTGAATATTAATTAATATGGAATAGACAACATTCTACTTTCAAATATATTTTTTAGACAAAATCCACATCTGCTTTCGCTATCAGCAGACTGGACTATTGCAACTCGATATTTGCCTCTCAGCCGATGAAGCAACTCAAGAAGCTGCAGTCGGTACAGAACTCGGCAGCACGGCTGATTATCGGAGTGTCTAAATTCTGCCATATAACACCCCTTCTCCAGGAACTGCACTGGCTCAGGATCAATGAGAGAATACAATACAAGCTCTGCACATTCACCTACAAGACATGCATGGAATGGCGCCGCTTTACCTTATTGACAAAGTTAAAAAGCAGGAGATTTCAACTCGCGGATACGGACCTTAAGAGAAATTGCGTCACTGCAATTACTCGATAATTGGGAGTTTCGATACGTCTGTATTGACTACAGCATTTTAGAACTGATGACACACTTAGATCCCGAGACGCTAACGCGAGTCTACTCCAGGTCCCAGGCAGAGCCACAAGGATGGTGTTCGGTGACCGAGCTTTTCTCCGCAGCTCCGATGGCTTGGAATGCACTCCCAGTGACCCTCAGGGAGCAACACAGTGAGGAACAGTTTAATTGAAAACATTTTTGTTTGGACAATCCTACAAAGCTCCTTTGAAGTGACGTTAGTTACGAAAGGGCGTTATACAAGTGTGGAACATTTATTCATTTAAATTGAAAAAAAAAGTAATTTTATGTCATAATAACAGAGGGATAGGGGAGTTTTATGTTTGCCATAAAACTCGGACAAGACACACAATTTCATATCCACACCGTCCACGTCTGTAAGTTTCTATACTTCAAATGCTCCCATATCTCAAGTAAATGGCCTTCACAGTCTAATTGAGATAGTTGGCGCCACAGGGCAGGCGAAGACCGTCTCACAAAGATTATCCAGTACCTGTTTAACATACCGCAATGCTGCACACACCTTAAAGTCCAGGATATGTGATGGCGAAAACTACTGAGAGCTCTACTATTACCGAGTCCACAATATGTTATGAAGGAAGCATGGAGGATGAGCTCCGCAAGTGCAGGGACTACCGCTTCTTTCTGACTCACAGAGGGTTCAAGAGAGCCCTTCTGCGGACTGTGAGATAGCTCTGAGAAACAAGTGTCTCCACCTACGACGCTGCCTTGTCAGGAGTTGCCAGTGGTCTCTTGGTCTCTCATTCATTTGGGATTTCGTACATAACCTGCTACATTGCTCTGCGCACGCTTTCATGGCTTGGAGGTTTCTCCATCCAAGAGCTCAGCCGTAATATTCACGAGGAGATACAAAATACCTCCCACTATGATAAAAATTGACACCTCCACAATCCCACTATCGAAAAGCATTAAGTTCGAAACTAACATGGAAAATACACACTGAATATTTAGTAAATAAGTGCCATTTGGCATTAAACCCCCTCCGGGCTTTGTCGGGTGTCTGGTGGGGAGCACACCCATCCTCTCAAAAACGGCTATTTAATGCCCTTGTTCGTAGTCGGATAGACTATGCATCATATCTTTATGACTCCGCAGCTAAATTCTTACTTCTAAAAATTGACAAAATTCAATACCAAGGCCTTAGAATAATCCTAGGAGCCATGAAATCATCTCCAAGCAACACTCTTAACTGGAGAGCTGTGAGCCTCCCCTCAGTCTTCGGCGTTCATTGCTTGCAAAAAAAATTACAATTCGAATTTACTCCATTTCCCACAAACTTTTGGACTCATTAGAGGTTTTGTCAAAACACTGTTCAACGAGATCGTACTGGAAAAACAAATCTTCTCCAGTCCTTATCAGCTGCTTATAATCAATTCAAAATTCACTTGCCCATATAGACCGTGCCAATATCCTGCCTAAATTTCTAACTCCCTTCGAACATCTCACGTTTCTACCACCTGTAAATATTAATACAGGTCTTACTAAAACTGCTCACCCGCTTCAGGAACAAAATTTTCTAAATCTCATTGAAAATAATTGGAAAGGTCGGACATCCTTTTATATAGATGGATGCAAAATGCCATAGCACAGTCCTCAGTACTTAATTAATAATATTATATGAATGTGGCAGATACCTATCATTGGGACACTGGATTAATATGTAAGATATTGCTCACTTGTTTATTTATTAATGTAATGTACTATCCAGTGTCTGTTGGTGTCTCAAAAATAAAGCAATGAAATAATTCCGTAAGGAGCAAAAGAGGCATTAACTACAACCACACACAAGAAATTTACACCAAAGTAACTTCCTGTCAGCAGTCAATGATGTTACTATGAGCAGCAACCTCTCTACCCTGAAGGACCTCACTCACAACTGAGGGGAGAAATGGAGGACAAGATGACCAGCAATCTCACGGCCCTGAGGGGAGAAATGGAGACAGGCATGCCCAACCTGGAGGAACTTCTGCGTGCCGAGCTGGCTGACAAATGCCAGCTCCAAACTCCAATGGAGTCCACCTAAAGACAAACTACACAATTGAACCAACCAGGAATGCTCCACTCCAACCGGAACAAGAGCGGATGACGACCCATGGCTGGCAAAGCATAGCCTGCCAACTTTAATAATGTCAATAATATAATATCAACACCTGGACAACGAATGTCGTGTAGTGGAGATAAATTATTGTACTTCAGTTGCTGATTTGTAATGTTGGTTTATTAGTTTGCTACATTTTTTGCGTAAGAAATTTTTGACTTTTTTGTATAGATTTCTTTTTAAGGTTTTGTTATTTTTTATATTTAAATGTAATTTATTATTCATATTCCTTGACTTATAGGTTGGTATGAGGCTGACCACCCATACTGTAAAAAATGGTTCACTTTGCCAGTGTCACCCCTGTTTCAGGGAAGGTCGGCAAAAGTTGTGGGGCTTATGTTCATTTGAGGTTTGAATTTTATTTGTAAGTACACAATCAGCATTTGTAAGCGCGAACTACACGTGTTTGTTTGTGGGCATACATCTGAGAGCTTTGAATGAATATATCCTTGCAACTTAGATTATAGATTATTATTATTATATAGTAATGCGCGATGCCCACAAGAGGGCAAAAAAACGCAGATAAGATGGTGGAGGGACTCAAAAGCCTTACCTTCATCATCCGACCTTGGAGACTCTCCTACCATTGATGGATAACGCTACCAAATACGAAGTTACTCCAGTTACTCTCTATCCTGGTACAAATGAGAATGCTTTATGACCATTTCAGGGGTACATCATTAATGTTTGGAATAAATCTACTACCATCTTTCAAGACCATTTTTTTACCTGTGTACCTGCGAGTGTACGCGATATACTCCCAACCTACGAGGTTACATAAGCGACCCTGGTACACCTTTTCATGGCAACCAGGGCTATTTTACTCCGCCGGAGTGGGACAGGGAACTAAGGGACTGTGGTGAATATCGCTCGCCCCTGACATACAAGAGCTATAAGCGTGCCCTTGTGAGAGATGATTCGGAGGAGAATCCCTCACCTCTAGAGGTGGCCGTTTAAACGAAAAGCAGTTTAAAATAGCTGCTTTTTATTTTAAGCAACTAAGCGCGCTTACAATTTAAACGAAAAGTCGTTTTGAAAAAAAAGCGTATAAAAAGTTGCTTCTGCTAATTTTGATTTAATTAAAATTTAATTCATTTAGTAGTTTCAGTTTTTCCATATTTACTCAAAAACTATTGACATTATTGAAAATTTTTTGAGTATTAAACCTAAACAATGTATAGTTCTGTAAGTTAAAAGCAAAAAAAAAAATCCAAAATACAGCACACACGAAAAAAAAGCTAAAAACTTGCGCATATCTCCCAACTTGGTGATGCCGGTATATAACGGAGATCGTGGAGCTCGCCCACCTGCTGACCTAAATGAATTTGTCCAAGACCTAGCTCCTACATTTCGTGGTATATTTACAAACAACACCTACAGTCAATCCGCGTATCGAATGGTTCAGGCACTCAGTTATATGGAGAAATCACTCGGATGTGGGATGGCATTTCCGCTGGCTGTGAGCCTCGCCGCTGAGTTATGCAGTGTCAACAACGAGAGCCCAGTGCTTACGCCGAACTTAAACGGGCGTACATACCTTCCTCAAATGGGTGGAGCCTGGATGGCGTACGGAGGCCAAGTTGGACGATACACAACATCAAATATAATAGGTGGTCCAGTAGCGGATCGCGCCACCTTGTTTTCTAGGCTGGTGGCGGGTTACTCGTTTTCATGTACCTCTCCCTGCTACCAATACGCAGCTTCAGCATCTGAGATAATTAACGAGAACTTATACCAAGGAGACGAGTACTTGGGCAAGATGGCTAGGTGGCGCTTCGTAAATCCAGACATAAGTAACCCACAATACAACTGCCATACAAGCCTCAGTATATATAGACTCCTACGATCTATGAGTTACATCCGGAAAGATGACTACGAGTTTAACATCCATACTCCAGCTGGCCTACAAAACACATTGACAATGCACGCCATGTCAATAGCAATGAGCAACGCGGTGTTTATGGTGACCAATGACCTCAATCTACGCATATGGAGCGGAGTGGATTTGGGTAGTGACGTGTTTTCCAACAGAAGCGTCCAAACATTGGTAGAACGGACGTATGCTAGGCACGTGCGCTCCAGAGAGATCAGCGTCATCTACCAACAGATTCACCAACTCACGTCGCCGGTGACTCAATACTTTCCGCTCAAGCTAATTACTATGGCACCAACATGAACTTTGGTACGTGGGGAATGAGTATACCATTACCAACTTGGCTGCTGATCATGTGGGCATCCAAATTTGATATCCCTTTGGCACAAATACCTGCTCGTTCCATGATGCAACCATTGGACAACATGAACATGGTAACCCACATAACAACCGAGAGTGCATCAAGTATGCCACTAGCGATGGCTACGGTAGACGTCGCTAATCTGGCACCTGTAGGTCATATGCTCCGTATATCGCGTATTCCGTTAATGCTCAACCTGCATGTTGACAACTGGCTGTACTCGACGTCACGATACACGTCAAGTGATGTTCGCGCCAGCGTGTATTCTTCAAACATAAGCATGGTGTCAACAAGGTTCCATAACATGAATATGTCCAGGAAAATGGAAGCAACCGTCTACAACACACAAGCGATGCCAGCTCAGGATGAATCGTTGATGTTGGTGACAGCGATCAACTACCCAGACCCAGCTAACGCCGCTTTTTTACGGGTAGTCATATCAAACTCAAAAACCGGCCTTCAACATCAGCAGGCAACAATGGGTTTGATAAAGCCCCAAGACGGGAAATTAGCGGTAGAAAACGTCCCCAAATCATCCCTTGGGACAGTCAGATCGCCTGGGGTAATACCACCGGTATCGGAGATTCCGAAGACGATTATAACATCAGTCCCTCAGATACCAGTTGGCATGTCCCAACAACCACCAGCCCAAGTGGCGATCGCCCCAACGCCAGCGATGCCCCAGACAACAGCGCTTCACCAACCACCAGAAGCAAACACACCCCTCACGCCAGCCGGTACGACTGGCCCGACTTAGGCGCTCTAGCGTCTGTCCCCACCACCCGGGACATTCAAGCCACAGATGCCGGCTCATGGGCATCACGGTCTGGCATAAAGTTGCGAGACAGGGTTAGAGCTATGTCTGGCGAGATGGACATCGGCGACGCTTCGGTTTATCGAGTTGTATTTGATACGGATTTGGCGGATGCGATTTTGCGCGTGTCTGGACCTTACCTCAATAATGTCAAGTCACTCCCTAAGCTTGAGCGTTTCGTGTCTGACTCGCCAACATGGTTCCCACTGCGAGACACATCGTTTGGCTCCGGCCTATATTTACTTTTTAGATGTGTACGGGCCGCTGGACAAGGCCACATCGCAAGATCCCTCATCGGACTTTTTCAAACAATAGCCAACCGTAGAGACTATGTCATACGTACTGACCCAAACACCCTTAACCCGCGAAACCAAGACGACTTCGTCCGGAGATGCTTCAAAGCAGTGTCAGGATGGGCTTTTCCCAAGATATTCAGTCGTGGGCCTGCATACATGTTTTTTGCACACATCGATACACTTGGAGGACAAGCACCATGGACGATAGGCCAGATTGAAAAAGACATATCTGACTGGGTAGGATTTGACAGTACTGTCAAATATGACGTAATAGCACCCCACATAACCAGGGCGATGGATACCTGGCCAAGGAACTCCAATTCATCAGAGTTCCTGCCATTCAAAGAGTTCTGTAACGACCCACTCAGGTGGGGTACATCCGGCGGGGCAAAAGTGTCAACTGTAGACGGTGTCAAGCATAGGTCAAAATGGGCCTGGGCATTTCAAAGGATAATATCACCATCGGGAGAGTACATCGAAAAGGCTGATCTGTACGCAGATGCAGAAAAAGAATCGGAGGTATGTCACGTGGCTCTTAAAGAGGAAGAAAAGAAAACCCGCGAGATGTAAAATGTAAAAAAAACGCGTTTTTTGAAATATTTTTTTGTGGTGGCAATTCTTAAGTTATATATTTTGTTTAAGCTTTATAATCAAGAAAAAAAATTAATAAACATGCTTGATTTTTTTCATTACTGTAACTATTTTGCTAAGACCATAAAGTGTAAGAAACAAAAACGGCAGATTTAGCTTTATAACACGCCATTAGCGTTTGAAAAAGCGTTTAAAACGAAAAAGAAAACGTTTCGTTTTAAACGTTTAAAAAACTTTCGTTTAAAATGAAATGAAAACTTTGCTGCGTTTAAAACGAAACGAAAACATCGTTTACAAAACGATTGCAAAAATGTAGCGCGCTTTTTCAACGTTGCTTGTATAGTTACTTACTTGTATAGTTGTATCTGTATGATACAAGTCGTTACAAGTTGTATCGCGCGTGCGTAGATCGGCGTAGATCATTTCTCAGTTGCTTCCCAGCCATGGACCTGCGTGGATATGCGACGCAGTACTTTTTATATTTCGTTTTGCAGTAACTCGGTAACTTGAATAGTCATTTATTTAAATAGGTACCACGGAATGTAAAATGTACATAGGTTACGAAAATGAACCTACTTAATGACATAATAATTATTTTGCGATAACTAAAAATATGTCATTCTCAGTAGGTAACGCTAACTAAAGAAAATTAATTATATTTTAATTATTAAAAAAAAATTTTGAACTATTATTTTTACAGAAAAACATTGAAGTGAACTTATAAATAGTGAATTGTGAAAAATTAAGTGTTAAGTTTTTAGTGATAAATAACAATGTCTAGAATAGGTGAAAATCCCATTTGGGATTATTTTGAGGTAAACAAGGGCGATAAAGTGGGGGAATGCAATTTTTGCAAAACACGTATTTCATTTAAATCCACTGTTACTAATCTGAAGCAGCATTTAAAAAACAAACATATTGGAGTTTTTAATGAATACCTTTCACGCGCCATAACACACGGTAATAGGCGAGCACACAGGCCAGTACAAAACAATTCTAATCAGCAAGATAATGTAAGGCATGCAGGTGAGAGTAGTGGAATTGGTGGAGCTGCTGGCGGAAATGCTACCCCTGCTGGTGTAAACACGGGTGAGTCTAGCTTGATTCTTACTGGAACAATAAGGACACCAAGTCAAAGAACAATATCTTCGTTTTTGCCTCACCCGCTAAGGCAGGTAGAAAAAAAATATAGATAGGTCCTTATTAAAATTAATAACTTTAGATTTTCAACCCTTCAGCATTGTAGAGGATGTAGGTTTTAAAGAATTTGTGTCGAAATTGAATCCCAATTATGAGCTGCCCAGCCGAAAAACTATTTCCCCAACTTTATTATCAGCCGAATATAACAAAAGTCGTGCCGAAATTCAGGCCCTGGTGCAACAACGTTGCATTAGTATATGTGTTACATTAGACTGTTGGACGTCCAAAAACATGGAGGCATATATGGGCGTGACAGGGCATTTTATAAATAAAGAAACGCTGGAATTTCAAAGCCTGCTACTTCAGTGCGGAGCTTTTGAAGGCCAAAGGGGAGATACAGAGGAGCGTATAGCTGCTGAACTGGGGAGAATCTTCGAGGAATGGAGCATTATGACAAAAGTGAACTTTATTGTCACAGACAATGCTGCCAATATGAAGGCAGCAGTTAACATTTTGAATATTCCGCATTACGGCTGCTATGCGCACAAATTAAATTTAACCGTGCAAACAGCTTTGAATAATAATTTAATCCTATCATCCACCATAGCTAAAGTGCAAAAAACTGTCTCTCACTTCAAACGTAGTGCTGTTTCTAAAGAAAAACTGCTAAAATATCAAGCAACAGCACAAAGTATTGCCCAGCCAAGGAGTTTACTTTTGTCAGTACCCACCCGCTGGAATTCCACGTATCTCATGCTGGAGAGATTCATTCTGCTGAAAGAAGCGTTGAGGGCTACTACGCCAAATTTAAACGTTCATCTTCCAGTCATAGCAGCGGACGAATGGGACTGCATTACTCAAATGTGTCTGGCACTAAAGCCGTTTGAAGAGGTCACTAGAATAATGAGTGGAGAAACTTATCTAACTGCCAGCAAAGCTGTCGTTCTCCTAGCTGGTCTGAAAACAGTGTGCGACCAGCTATTGCAGCGTGACTTTAACGAAGAAGTCAAAGTTTTAATTAAAAAACTGAAACATGGCTTAGTTTCTAAATTTGGGGAAATTGAACGAAACCAACCAATCGCCATTTGCACTCTGCTAGACCCCCGATTCAAGTACCATGCCTTTGAGGACCAAGCGGCGATGGCTAGCGCGAAGGAAATATTGCTAGAAAAAATTACGGCACTTCATACCGAGGACGATGTTAGACCGGAAAGTGATTTCGCTAATGAATCTGATTCCCTCATTGTTACTTTGTGGGGGACATTTGATCAAAAGATCATGTCTTCTAGTCGGCCAAAAACAGCATCAGAAAAAGCTGAAGACGAGATAAATATGTACTGGCGAGAAAAAATTGTGCCTCGAACTGCCTGTCCTATACAATGGTGGATAAGCCACAAAACAATTTATCCCACCTTATTTGACACTTTCATTTTAAATTCAAATATTGTAGTTACATCTGTTCCCTGCGAAAGGCTTTTCTCAAGAGCAGGGAATATGATATCTGAAAGAAGAACGAGGCTAACAACCTCAAAAGTTGAACAACTAATGTTCCTTAATTCATTGAATAAGTAATGTAAATTTTAAAGTAAACAGTGTAAGTAAGTAAACCTAAATAATTAATGTAACGATAATGTATCAATGTAAATAATTAAAATCAAAGTAATTAATAATAGTAAATGTAAGTAATTGAAATGTTTATAATTATGTACATAATTTAATTAAATCGGCATGAAAAAAATAATATGTGAACTAAATAAGAAAGTTAACCTATGAACTTTTAAGTACGCCTGAATCAAGCTATGTACATGAAAACGTAAAAAGTAACTTTTAATTTTTTTTATTAATTCATTGATTTCAGACAGTCCTAAGCCTGAGAAGTACGAAGGAAAGTTCATCGATTGGAGCGGCAAAATATTTAAATTAAAATCGGTTTTTAATCGTATCAACACCCCCCCCCCCCCCCAGCGGAAAATTTTTGTGGCTCGATAATCAATATATTTTACAATAAACCCAAAAAACGAAAAAACGCTTTTTAAGCTGCTTATTTTAAAAAGCGTAAGCGTTTTTTCGTTTTTTTTACTAAGCCGTTTTTTCCATCTCTACTCAACTCCAAGAAACACTCTCCTTTCGGAGCTCCCCGCAGCTTCACAGATGCAGAGAGACGTCTGAAGAAGCTGGCAAAAAGAGACCAAGTCCTGAATCTCTTTCGGCCTCAGAGTCTCCAGCGGCTAAAGCCAGCAGAAAAAGGCATCTGTTTTGAGCCTTTCGTTACGAGGGGATGCACTGAGTGTTCTACAGATGATACCTATGGACCGCCGAAACAATTATAACGAGCTTAAACAGCAACACGATGATCGCTATAATCGCTGTATCGCCCTCAAAGGCAACTATGCTGAATAATAAAATTTAATTCTGGCAAAAAGTTTTTTCCTTAGGATGAACTTATCCTCCCAACTGTAAGTAAACAATACATCATGCTCACAGAGAGTCATCCGCATATGTACTTGAGGATCACAAAAGATATGTACTTTGTAATAACTGTTTTACAGAAAAATCTTGACATCCCTTGCGTGAACACTATGTAACACAAAAAAATCTGCTTGGATATGTCACATGTTGAATGAAGTTTTGATTTTTGAAAGAGATGATGAAAATATGAATTGAAAATAAATAGAATGAATGTTGGCGTGGTAAATGAATTTGTATACTTGGGAAGTAAGTTTGAAAAAGATGGCAGAATGCCTCCTGATGCAGTAGTATATTTCATTTGCCGTAGTTATGGTGGCCGTGCAACATATTCTACCATAATACTTTCAGTTCAGTTCAAATAATCACTTAATCTCATGTTAACTACTTCATTTTGGTGATAAATTCACTAAATGGCATCTTAACTACCTCCATTTGGTGATTTTCAGCTATCTTCCAATTTACCTCTTACCTCAAATATTATGTTTCCATCAGGCCATAATTAAGTAATAATTGTATCAAATGATTTACTAATGACAGCAATGCACAACGCTGATCTTAATAATGAAAACTGATGGGAGCAAACAAAATACTTATATTAGGTCTTTACATATGTATGAAATAGGCTACTTTTGCAATTGAGTATAAAGCTGACATGAGTAAATAACAGTATAAATTATAATTTATACAGCTATTTACACATGTGACGGTGATTGTGAAATAAAATATATTGGACAAACCGCAAGAAATCTCAAAACGAGAATCGATGAGCATCGCCGCTGCCTCACAAGCAACAACCACTCGGAATTTGCAAATCACATCATGGAGTCAAACCATTCTTTCCACTCCCACAAATTAAAACTCCTAAACCACATTACTAACAAAGGAAAGATAATGAGTAGCTTTGAAAATCTTCAGATACACAAAAATTTAAATTCAGAAAACAATTTAATTAACAACATTGTCTTTCCGAATACATCCCCTCTTCTTTCATTGTTTCCTCTTAAGCTCCGCCCACCTTATACCCCTTCCCCTTCTATAATTGATTAAATTCTGACTGTATTTTTTGTATTTCTATGTTAGTTTTAAGTTGACACCCGTCGATGGTGGATATTGACCCACCGAAACTAGTAGTGTTTTAAAAATAAAGCTCACACAGTGAATTATAACAAAGTTTTTCATTTTTAACAATTGTAGCTAATTTCATATGTAAGGACTTCATATGGAAGAACAGAGTGTGAGTGATTGTTTACAGATGGCATAAAGGAGAATTTTGCATTGCTTTCAATTACAAAACAAGTTTCTTGACATAATTATGGTTTTTCATTCTTAAAGTAAACCATAGAATTCAACGTTAACCTATTCTGCATGCAAAATGATGTTCTTCATGGACATGTGATCAATGCTAAATGCTAGATAAGCCAAATATTTTTTATTTTTGTTTCAGGTGGATGCAAACATGCGGTAGCATTGACATTCTGTGTATGCAGAAAATCCCTAGAACCTTCAACCACCCAAGTCCAATGCTATTGGAAAAAATCCAAGTTGTCAGCCATAAGCACTGACAGGGAGAATATTAGGACCGCAGAACTAGGCGGCATGCCAGTTCCCAATTTACCAATGGACAACAATGCCATTTTTAATGATTTTGTTTCCCAAGCTTTGGAACTTGATGCAGCTCATCCTGCTCAGATACTAAAATACCATCGATTGCCTTTGCCTGTGGAAAGTATATACATGTATAATTTAATATATACTTTCCGTCGCAGTGAAAAAGAACAAAGTTTGGAAGAATTCATTGCACATTGCACATTATTAATGTCACCTTCTATTTGTGCAGAAGCAGTCAAGCTTAGCAGTCATCAAGCCACAAGTGGCCAATGGCACAAATTAAGGTATGACCGCATCACGGCATCCAGGGCCTATGAGGCGGCTCACTGTCAGACAATAGGGTAATTTCACACTTTTTTTTTCTTTCGTAAATTGATAGATTAAAGTTATTAAAATAGTCTCCCGTTTTTTTTTTTTTTTAATAATGCGTATTTTTTGAATTAGGGCGCTTTTAAATTTGTCATTTTTCCATTTCCTGTGAAACGGCCCATTTTTTGCATTTGGGCGGATGTGACGTCGATGGATCTCATTCGGCTCAGCTGTCATTCAGTCGTGTGTATTTTTGTATGGCGGATTTGTTTACATTTGACGAGTATATCTATTTTCATCAATTTCAACTATTATTTGCACTTTAAAGTTAGTTGTGCCGTGTATAAAGTATAATTGAATTGGTGTAATCATCAAAGATGACTGAAAAGGGCTTTGAAAAGGCTCAATCTGACAATTTACCGGAGGTCGATGCTATGATGATGTATGTGTATTTCTCCAAGAACATGGACTTCATAAGTTCAGAATTACGTGGAGTAAAAGCTTCAAGGTAAGAAAAATAGTTCTGTTTATGTGTCAAAGTTCATTTAGATTCATAAATTCTCCAGATATTATACGTTTTCATGCAAACATCTTTCCTTTACAAATTCTGTAACCTTACTTATTTAAATTGCAATACTGCCATGTCATAGCTTCTAAATCTTAATATAAAGGCTAAATTAATTGTTTATAAAGCTTACTTCCTTTATTACATCATTAAAAGTTGTTTTTAATCACATAACCTTACTTTACACCAGTCAAGGGTTGTGCACTTGCAATATATCCTAACCCTTATTCCGTTTGTTTGTTTTTAGATCTTCGAGAGAAAGTTACGGAGACAATGCCATTGGCTATGTGCAAGTGAAACGCGATGGAGCCATTTGCACTGTTAAGGCCCGTATAACACCAGAACACAAAGTCCGTACAAAAGCATACGCGGTAACCTTGATCACCGATGAGGAACAAGGCACTGTTGAATCATGTGTCTGTGAAGATTGTCCAGCATCTCAAGGTCAGTAATGAATATTAGATTCACGAGGTGTCATGATTCCTTTGTAAAAGCAATAAAATGTAAGAGATCTAATTAGCAGGCTCGGCTCACCAAATAATTGCTATCTGTAATCTAAGATGCAAAGATATGTTAACATTTAAGATTCATGCCCACAAACGGACACGTGTAAGTTCGCGCTTACGAATTCTGTATGTGTACCTACTTACAAATTAAAATCCAATCTTCAAACGAACATACATCCTGCTACTGGTGCCGACCTTCCCTGAAACGGGCGACATTGGCAAAGTGAAACATATTTTATAGTGTGGGCGGTCAGACTCATATCAATCCATTGGCCAACATTATGGCCTTGCTGACTGCAAATATTTTTTCTTTTTAATTTCATTATTTTTCTAAAGAAAACAATATTTTGTGAAAAAATATTCCAATTTTTACTTAAAATTTATGTCAACAAAATAAGTGAATATTTTTTGTTAATTCATCAATATATAAAGTATTAAAGCAGAGGTATACATTATTTGCATCTGTATTAATCAAAATGAAACATTTTTTTATTTTTACTCTCTTACAGGAGGTTGCAAGCATGCAGTAGCCTTTCTGTCATGGGTGCATCGTCGCAGCGAAGAGCCAGCAAAGACAGAAGTGAAATGTTACTGGAAGCGGTCAAAGATGGCAGAGATAGGCTCAGCTGTGAAATTCATAAAATGTAGGGATTTAGGAGAACTTAAAACTTTCACAGCTGGGCCTTCGAGTAACGGAAAGTTTTTGGCATCCGTCGTTAAAGCAACGAAGGAAGCTGACGTCAAGGATGTCCTCCTTATGAAGTATTTTAAGGAGGGCAATCCTATAGAATCCCTTAGCATCCATAGATTAATGGAGGAATTTATAGACGATGGAAAAGGCACGACCCCTCAGCAATTTCAAACATACTGTGAAAATAGAATGAGTGTTAAGGCGTGCAACGAGGCAGCCAAGGAAACTCTGGAGCAGGCTGATTGCACTCTTTGGTACGAGTTGAGGTATGGGAGAATCACAGCATCCAAGATCCATGAAGCGTCACGCTGTCACACTCCTGATGGCTCTCTTGTGGAGCAGCTGTTGGGAGGAAAAATTTTTGAGACGGCAGCTGTGACACGTGGCCGAAAACTGGAAGAGTTGGTTTTCAAAAAAATCAAAAAGCAATATCCCGATCTGAAAAAATGTGGATTATTGCTATCCAAGCATTATCCATTTTTTGGAGCTTCTCCTGATGGAGTATCTCAAGAATATGTACTTGAGATAAAATGTCCAAGCACCGAAAAATGGATGGAGAAATATTTTGTCAAAGACAAACCCACTCCGAAGTTCTTTGCACAAATCCAAATGCAAATGCATTTTACAAAAAAGAAAAGAGGAATATTCTGTGTTGCCAAACCGGATTTTGAAAAGAGTTGTGAGACCGTTGAATGCACTGTGGAGTATGATGAAAATTATTGTTTAGATTTAATGGAAAAAGCATGTGAATTTTGGACTAAAACATTATTTTTTAGATTATTTCAATAAATGTTTTATTTTATATGAATTAATTTTTATCTGTAATGTTGATCTGCTATTCTTGTTCTTATTCTCTCAACATTCTGAATAATTATATACTTGAGAATATTATTTATTGTTTGTATCCCTTGACTTATAGGTTGGTATGACGCTGAACACCCATGCTGTAAAAAATGGTTCACTTTGCCAATAAAAGGACGGCAAAAGTTGCTGGGCTTTTGTTCATTTGAGTATTCATTTATATGGTTTTTGAATTGTAAGTACACATGCAGCATTTGTAAGCGAGAACTTACACTTGTCTGTTTGTGGGTGTGTATTTAGTAGGAACTTTAAATGTTTATGTATATTTTCAACCTAGATTACATTAGACTTTATGTATTACACTGTGGGTACTTTGAAAAGTATAGCTATAAGGTGTTTTAATGCATATTTACCAAAGTCTAACAATTTTAAAGTATAGTTATTTATGTATTTTATAACTGCTGTTTCTTAACTACTTTTTTATATTTGATATATGTGATAACTACTTTGTTAACAAAAGGTTCACTTGCCAATATTACCTCTGTTCCAGGGAAGAGCGTCAAGTTTAAGGGCTTGTGCATTCAGTTTAAATTTGGGTCTTTATTTTGTTAATGAACATGCAGCATATTATGTAAACGTTAACTAACACAATATGCCTGCTTATAGAAATGTATTTAATATGAATCATAAAGTCATGTGTATCTTTACCATTTAGATTATAATGTAAAAATGCACTACTTAACAATACCTGGTATTGGAGTTTTTCATATGTTCTTATTATGTAGGTATCATCTTTCTGTTGGTTTTTCTAATAAAAATAAAGAAGTTGTTGATTGAAGTGTACTTTATTAATAAAAAAGGCTTTCCATTATTAATACAAACATTAATACTCATTATGTACATGTTGCAACAGATGTAAAGTGAGATTCAGAAAAATTGACCAGAATAGTAAATGTAACTTAGTAAGCAACATGTGAAATGAAGAGTTGAATAGTAAAAATTAGATAAAAGCTATCAAGGTAAATTAAAACACATTAAGATTTAAAAATAATCTCAGTCATACAAGTGAAATGAAGAGTTGAATGGCAAAAAATAGATAAAAGCCACCAAGTTAAATAAAAACATGAGAATGAAAAAAGAAAAACAGCTTTGTTTTCGATTACGTGAGTATATTTTTTTATAAACCACAACCGGTTTCGCAAACATCCGTTCGCATCATCAGGTGGATAAATTAATACTAAATGGTGTAGGAACGGAATCAATCTTAGAGGGTGTCATTGTATGAGGGAGGGAGGGGGGGGGGGGTGCAGGATGGCCATGTGGCTTGTGTCATCTGGATCGTTTAGCTTCCTTGGGAATATGGTCAACAGGGGGGATGGATTGGGTACTAACATATTATTTATAAGTGTACCATCCCCCCTGTTGACCATATTCCCAAGGAAGCTAAACGATCCAGATGACACAAGCCACATGGCCATCCTGCACCCCCCCCCCCCCTCCCTCCCTCATACAATGACACCCTTTAAGATTGATTCCGTTCCTACACCATTTAGTATTAATTTATCCACCTGATGATGCGAACGGATGTTTGCGAAACCGGTTGTGGTTTATAAAAAAATATACTCACGTAATCGAAAACAAAGCTGTTTTTCTTTTTTCATTAATGATGAACGATTACAAAGTTAATGCCTCTACAATCAATAAAAAACATGAGATTTCAAAAATAATCTCAGTCATACAAGTGAAATGAAGATTTGAATGGTAAAAAATAGATAAAAGCCACCAAGTTAAATAAAAACACATGAGATTTCAAAAATAATCTCAGTCATACAAGTGAAATGAAGAGTTGAATAGTAAAAATTTTATAAAAGCCACCAAGTTAAATAAAAACACATGAGATTTCAAAAATAATCTCAGTCATACAAGTGAAATGAAGAGTTGAATAGTAAAAATTTGATAAAAGCCACCAAGTTAAATAAAAACACATGAGATTTAAAAAATAATCTCAGTCATACAAGTGAAATGAAGAGTTGAATGGTGTAAAATAGATAAAAGCGACCAAGGTAAATAAAAACACTTGAGATTTAAAAAGTAATATCAGTCATAAGCTCAAAAGCATAAAGGTTAAATATAAGTACTGAAAATAAAAATTGAATTTTAAAAGTAATGTCTAAGGGTGGCTAACCCTTCTAAACTTTGATCAATGATTTTTGTAAGTTGATCAGACCACAAGCAATCACAATAATTTCATCCAAGCGATTCACGAGGTTGTGGTCGATAGTTGAATGCATAGTGAGCATATGAAATTCTCTCACTCTGCTTATCACACGCTCTACGTGAATACATAAAGCGGCAATTCGCTTTGCTTCCTTAACTTCGTTTTGGCTAAGGGTACTTTTCTGCAGCACGCTTGGAGGGCGAACAAGGTGAGCACCCTTTTCCTCTAAAACATGGGAAATATTCTTAAACCCCCGATCTGCCATCACCCATGTTCCTGTGGCGATGTTGTCGAAATAGCCACAGTCCTGAGCAATAGTAGAGTCGGTTGCTCGGCCTCCATACCCACATGATAAGAAATTAATGAGACCATCTGGAGTGCAAGAAATTAGATATTTTACCGTATTACAGGCCTTGTATTCAGACCACGTTAATGATTGGTGCAGCGAGTTGCCTGGTTTCTCAATTTGAATTTCAAGACAATCAATAATGGAACGGACGTTCCTATATCGAGCTCGAAATGCAATGGGCAATTCCAACCTTATGAGTTTTGCAGATGGCCATATAATCAACTCTTTGAGTACCCCTGATAAAATGGGAATCGTTTTCTTAAAAATGCGACATATAGAGGAATCTGACATTCCAAAATGTGCACCTATTACTTTATATGAAAAATTCAACCTAATTTTCTTTAGGCAAATCATTATATCTATAATAGGTGCACAAACTGTATCTTGCAGAATAGCCAATACATGGTACATTTCTTTTGGAATGCCTAAATACAGTTGAGGTTGGCGTTGCACAAGCAAAATATAACCTCTTTTCATCTCAACGTTAAGCGCGTCCATTTCCATATTGTTGTCTTCAAAATCCGAGCCACTACCATAGTCCACAAAAAGATCAGAATCACTATCTTCAGGGTCTGAACTGGAAGATGAATAGACAGCTTCCACATTCAATTTTTCCAGAGGAGATTCCACAGGTTTCAACTTGATCGGTGAGCAGCTACTGTGAGTGGTCGGGGGTCTCACATTCAAGGTGTTGGTTGCTTTGCTCCTGTAGGTGGGTACCATATTCACCTGCACTGCTTTATCCAATGGAGCAGAAGTCAGATGCGTTGACTGCTCCACAGCATCCACATCAGTTGATGTGAATGCATCCACATCAACGGATGCGGAAGCATCCACATCAACTGATGTGGATGCTTCAGAGTTTGTAGCGTTCAGACTTGCTTCTCTTAAAAGTTCCATCACTAGCATTTTTCTTTTTCTAATCTCGCCGGTTTTCCTATCCACAGTCTTTTTAGCTTTTTGGCACTCAAATTTGTGCGGCAAAACTCCTTTCTTCAGGCGCATATTGCTTCCCATCAATCTGCCCATCATAAAGTTTTCCAAGTCGTCCTGGAGCTGTAAAAATATAAATAACATAATATGAGAGCATGTAGTTCACACAACTACTACAACAAAAAGTAAAAAGGTAGGTTAGACACATTAGTACATGACAATATATTATTATTAAGTATGCACACAAACTTCTAGGATAAAAAAGTTGTGATGTCACACAGCCGGGTTGTCAGGGCAAAGGCAAGCTTATATTTTATTATAGGTTGCTAAGGGGTCCAGTCCCATAGACCTGTGACCTTTGGCCGATGAGAAAATATTATATTTACATTCCAGTCCATTGCTGCCTTCCTAAAGAAACAAGTACAAAAACTTTGCTATGTTAACACTTGTTTTTTTATAAATTACGGAATCAAACAATATTTGAGGATGTTTTTGATCATTACTGACAAAAAAAACTATGAGTTTCTAATCAATTTGTTAAAAACAAATCGATTTTAATTTTGACACGTTTGACAGCGTTTTCACATGCCATTTCTTGAGCCACGTGATTTATTTACGAAGGCATGTAGAAATAACATATTTTATACATAGGTATGCAATTAAATAACAACAAAATACTATAACTTACATTAAAATGGTCTTCGCAAATGAAGCGGGTAGATTTGGAAGACAGAAGTTCGTCTCGCTTCATCACAAGACACCATTTTTTGTGGATAGCTGGATCGCGGGGCATCCGCAAAAACTTTTTATCCGGTGTTGCACGTGACGTATTTGTACACATCGGAACTACACAATATTTATGATACTTCGAAGACATTTTTCAAGGTTTGTTGTGAGTTTATATTATGTTTGTCGGATCTCGGAAGCTTGATAATAGCACGTATTTTCACACTGACAGCCGGCTTTCTAATACTACAAACACACGTCGCACACGTCACTCACGCCACTTGGATCCAATGACGTCACACGAGCTCCAGCCAATAGCGTCGCGTTTGAATTGGACTCGATTTGTCGGCATTTTATTTTACAAAATTAAAAATGAAAAGCCCAATTTTACCACTTAAAAAAAATATAGTTGAGATCCTTGACTTATAATCTACACAAAAATATCGTTTTCAACCATATTGCTCACCATTGCAATTACCCTATTGATGGGACATTACTTGAAATATTGCTGGGTGGAAAGGTGATTTCTACCAAAGCTATGGAGCGAGGTACTCTTCTAGAGCCTCAAGTTTTAAAAGTTCTGGAAAAGAATACAAAAATTAAAAAACTGTGGCATTGTTGTTTCGCAGAGTGAGCCTATTTACGGTGCTGCACCTGATGCGATGAATTCCATGTACGTTGTAGAAATTAAATGTCCATCATACAGTATTGCTTTTGGGAAGTATTTTAAAGATGACCAACCTAGTGCTAAGCATATGCTATGGCATATGCCAATTTTGAGGAAACCAATGATATCAAATATTGTCATGTAGACTATGATAAAGAATATTGTTTGGACCTCATCAATAAAGGAATGAAATTCTGGACCAAAGCTATTTTTCCAATATTAATGAGTAATAATAATTAACAAAAAACAAGATGGCGCTTGTAGCAGCCTGACGTACCTGTCGCTTGTGCACTTAAAAAATTAATTAAAATTATAAGTTCTTCACAAGTGTGTCCTTACTGTGTCACAGTTTACTGTCTTTGTGGTGTTTGAACCTTCAGCGAATTTTGCGTGTTAATACACAAACCATAAAAAATATAAGAAATTGATGTCATTAGTTCAAAGCATTAAGGGGGATTTGAGAACCAAAACAACTTTGGCTGTTCAAAAAAAAAATATACGGTTGTCTTTCTATATATTTAAAAGAAATGAAAATATTTTTTTAATTTTTTTTTTCCTTCAAGTCAGCTGGAAATATGCAAAAAACCAATTTAAAAAGGCTCATTTTCCAAGGCAACTCACGGTTCTTTTATTGATATTTTAAATCCAAATATTCAATTTAATGATGGAGTATTTATTCAGCTAAATTACGACGATTTCCGAAAATTCATTATTTACTTAGTTACTGAGTTATTAATTTTTTTGAAAATGTATTTACGTAAATTTTTTTCGTACGCGTTTTAAGTTCCTCCGAGTAATCTTCCGCAAAGATCACATCGCGATTATATGAACGAAATATTTTTGATTATTTTCGTAAAAGTTTCATTTCTTTTACTTAAACACCTAATTTTTAAATAAAAAAAAAACGCAACTAAGCTACACATATAGTGTAACTTCTTGCCGCGTTATCCCCGAAGGGATCGCATGTGGCGAGTTGAACCTATTTATTTTTACAGGTAAGGGGGCCGGCCTTACGCCAACCACTTCAGTTGAAGTGGAAATTTCCCAGCTCCCGAGGGGGCTGGTACTCATTTCTTGTAAAGGCTGAGTAAACCTCGCCGGTATTTATATTATGGGGTTTGAAATACACACCGAAATTGGAAATCATTTCTGACACCCTCCTCGGTGGGATTCGAACCCGAGCTCACGGGGTAGAATGCAAGCACTCTACCAACTGAGCTATCGACCGGACTATAAAGTAGGGACTATAAATTAAAATTATTGATCATTTCCACTATCAGAACCATCATGGCCACACCACGCTTCCCACCAAAAGACACATCCAATGATTCATCGGACATTGACGCAGAGTTAGCCCTCTTTAGCAAAAACTTTGATATGGTGAAGCATGCCACGGGGGTCACTGACAATACCCTACGAGTACAAATGAAGGGGACACCTGAAACTGCTGCCCTTGGACTACCTGGTCCGTCCTCAGGGGCAAGACGCACTTCCAGACCAGGCAAGGCAATGTCACGGCCTTATGGAGCTGGGGCGTCGAAGAGGGGAAGGCAGGTCCCCAAGGCCACTGTGACAATCCCAGTCCGGCCACCGGTGGACCCGCCGATGCAGGTGGACCTGCCAGCGACCTCATACACAATATCTGACGACTTTATGGAAGCCTGGATAGCTGGACGTGCTGATGAGCTGGAGGGGATTGAACAGGTGAAAACACAATGGACAACTGACAATTGGGCAGGGCTTGTTCACCCTCAAGACCACGCATCCATACTGATGTTTGTTTGGGCATTAACAGTTGTCGGCAACAACCCAGAGAGCCGCGCAAAAGTTATGGAGGCCCATGCAAACCTCCTCATGGCCAAGGCTATGTCAAACAGGGTCAATCAAAAGACAAAAATAAAATTACTGGAAGAGTTAGTCAATTTGCCCTCTCACTCTCTGGCCAGCTCTAGCCAACAAGAGTCGTTAGCAGGAATCTTCACAAAAATAGATTTCCTTGTTGCAGAGATCAGCAAAACTCAACTCAGCTTCTCAGAAGTCACCCATCTCCGACTATCAGAGCTGGTAGCAGGGTTCCAGGCGTTCATCAGGGATGCTACTGCTGGCCATATGACATCCATGGGTCTGATCCTGTCCAGTATTGAGAAGATGAGTGGACTGCCAGCAATGGAGTTGATTAAATTGAAGAAGAGCACTACTCAATCCATCCCTTCATCAGCTGCCTCTCATTCAGCAGCTCTCTCCTCTCTACCTAGTTCTGCAGGGCAGATGACTCTCGCCCCTCCGAGCAGCTTCTCTGCAGCATCCGGCCCCACTGTTCCAGCTCTCAGCTTGGCCGAGAGGCTGGAGAAAGCAAAAATTGCCAAGAAGAAGTGAAAAAAAAAAAAACATTCCTCTAACTGCCCTTTATTGACAATTATATAACATATTTTATAGTGCTCTCCTTCATACCACATTCGCGCTTGTCTGTGGTGAAGTCTAGTTGCATCATTTCTTTTCTCTAGGGCATTATCAGAGTTTTGTCTTGATCTGATGTGTTATCTTATTTTATCTCATAATTTTAAATTGTTTGACTTATTGACACTTTTCCAAGTTTTTATATCTGTTCAGTTAGTTGGTAATCTTGGAATTGTTATATAAAAAAAAAAAAAAAAAAAACTCAAGAAAAAATCAAAAACAAAGCAAACCTGAAACCCCCCCACTCAGACACTCTCACACGTCTGCTTGATCATGAACAGATTTATTTGCTCGTCCAGGTTGGCCTCATCAAGCTCAGAAGACGATGAATCGTCACCCCTACTAAAAACCACCTGTCACACTTCTCCACGAAAGAGAAAGAAAGTTCCCCCTCAGCCGTATTCCTATCCCAGGCATCTTTCTACTGCTATTTCGCCCTCCAAGATTGACTTCTACCTAAAGTATCAGGATAAATGGGAAAGAAGATTCCCTGAAATACCATTCTCTTACCTGAGCCCAATAAGTACAGGTTTTGTCAGAGGCACAAACATTCCTCATTGGATAGCAGCTCAAATAGAAACCAGCCCAGCTTTGACACAAAAAGGTGATGAATCTATATGGACGCTATTGGTGGACACAGTCTTTAAATCTATTCCCTTCAGCTGGGTCTCATGTGTGGGGACCTGACCAATTACACTGGCCTTCATGTGCAAGAGTACAAAAATGCTCTACTGCACCATCCGGCTGTGAGGAGAGCTTTCCATCTGAAGTTATTAATATTAAAAATTCATGCTCAACTACACTCCGAATAAAAAAAACTATTTGTATTTAACATAAAATTTATAAGGAACACCTTTTCAATCAGAAATCTAAGAAGTTCTTTAACAATGGCGTCCCGACTATGCCCAAAAAAATATCAAAACATCTATACAAATATGTCATATTTGGTATAAACTAACTGATTTTAACATGAAGATAAAACAAGTTGAATTTTGTTAAAATACAGAGCATTACTACCCTATTGTTCAATTATAATGGTAAGACCCAGTATTTTCAACATTAGCTTACGTGACTTTTAACTGATAAAATAAACTACCCACACCATTGACATAAGTGCATCCTTTTCATTGAGTATAAGTTGCAATGCTAATGTTGAAAATACCGGGCCTGAGGATGTGGAGGGACCATTATTTTTGGTAATCATATATTGTAATTGATAAGCATACGAATTGCAGCAACACCTGCACTTCTAATTTATTGTAATTGAGATTTTTATATTGTAGGTCCACGTGCGGCATGTGTAAGCGTGAAATTATGCATGTCTGCTTGTGGAAATGCATTTAATATGAATCTCAAATGATACATATCTTTGCAGCTTAGATTATGATTTAGATTTAGAGATCCACAGAAAACCCTTTTTAATTGAAACATCTTCACAAAGGTCTCATATAATAATAATAATGATTGGCCAATTGATATTTGCTCATGGAATCGATACCTAGACCTAGGATTAATAAAATGCGTAACGCCACAGGCCTGGATCCCACGTGAGGTTTTATATAAACCTATGACGACATGAAAAAGGCGTCATTCCACCATATTACAATAGCACTTAACATCTTCTTCCTGTACTGTAATTATTATATTATTTTGATAAATAAATCATTTAAAAAATTAAACCAACCATTTTTAAACAAAACTCGCAGTTGGCAGGATATTTTGATATCATCTGCCATCCTAAGAATATTTAAATTCTTGAAGTTTTTGATTTACAAGAAGAGTACGGATCTTCGAGGATATATCGATAATGACATGATTTTTGAATGAGTCAAAACAAGGCAGGACGATCTGGAGTGGAGCAGAAGGGTTATCGAAAAGCAGAGACCCTGAACCAATTACCAGAGTGAACTTCAGTTCTTTACGTTGTGGCAGCACTGGTCAAATGGGCAGCACCCACCGCAGTGCACACACATCAAATCCAGCGCATAAGCAATTAGTCATTGCAAGTCATTAACGCATCTCGCACGTTGAGCGCGTAGCGCCTTCCCCCGGTAAGCAAGCGAGGTAGAACACAAAGGGCCTGAATGCTGTGTCATCTGCCAATGTATCAGGTACTTCAATAAAAGAACATTACATAAACTTGTTTATTAATTAACTAGCTAAACATAACTGCTCCAAGCAGTTCACAATCGTTAAAGTGGTGACCCGACGCGTAAAGTAACCTGAACATTTTTTGTGCGCCCACGGCTTACCGGGGGAGAATTTTTTTTTTTTGTATACGCGTGAAATAAGTGTGACGTGTCAAACTATAATCGTGACGTGTCTTATTGTGTTAAAATGCCTCTGACTCCTGCTACGAAAAGTCTAAGTGCTTCTGCTCCGAGTACTTCTGCTCCTAGTGCTTCTGCTCCGAGTGCTCCTTCTACTGCGACCATGGCCATCTCGCTGAACACCAGGATTCCTGATTGCCTCGCGCAGGTAGCAGACAATATTGCAGAAACAAACACCATGGAAATTTCCGAAGTGAAGGAAACTGGTGACGCTGCAAAATCTTTCTCTATGCAAGACCTGTTCAAGAGAATAGACAGCATGTCCTAAGAGATCGCAAGTCTTAGTGCGGAGCAGCGTCAAGGACGCCCTGCTCAAAAACGTCATACTTCTCGCAATTCTTCCAGGACGCGAGAACCTTCGAGATCGAGGAACCGTCCTTCACCAGGTAATGGTAACTACGTATGCTGGTACCACTACAAATTTGCTGACCAAGCAAATCGCTGCAAGGAGGGATGCACCTACAAACGGTCGGAAAACTAAAATCGACACCTAAGATCGAGATACTAGGTGCCGAACTAACATCACGACTCTGTATCCAGGACATTAAAAGTAGGATACAATTTCTTATCGACACCGGCGCAGATATATCCGTACTTGCTAAAAGCGCATACCCGTCAGCTCAAGTATCGGATTACACCTTGTATGCAGCCAACGGTACAAAAATCAAAACTTACGGAGCTAGGTCATTGACCTTAGATTTAGGGCTGCGCCGAGCATTTCCATGGACTTTCGTAATCGCTGACGTAAGGCGATCCATCATTGGTGCAGATTTCCTAAAATCACAAGGACTGCTAGTAGATTTACACGGTAGAAAACTGGTTGATAAGGTGACAAGCCTTACCAGTAAAACCACCATCGACAACAGCGAATCTACGCAAGTTTACATTGTGAACAGGAATGACCCTTACCATCAAATTTTACTCCAGTACCCTGACGTTGCCCGGAGATACCTTCACGCCTAAAAAGCCAAGTATCAACGAAGCAAACTATACAGGGAGGCTCATACAACATTTTTCCAATATCTTTCAATTATTGTAATTCTCTATTTGTTTATTGTTTTATTTGTTACACAGATGTCGCTGGTGTCCCCAATTGCGATATTTTGGCCGACAGTGATGATAAAACAGTTTACTTCAAGTCCGACCAATGGGTCTGACGGACCGCTCATGTATATACACATCAGCTGTATATGTATAAAAATTCCGAGCCATGTCGTATAGACATCTGCATCTATATAACTATACAGCTATAGCTCAACTATACGAGGCATGGACACGTCCTGCTATGCCATATTGAGCAAAATAATATTGTATCATTTTCAGGGTTGAATAAACATACTTTTGTTTATGAATCAAAACTTATTGATAAGTGGTTTTGTATTTTATCTTTATCTTATTGATAAGTGGTTTTGTATTTTATCTTTATCTTATTGATAAGTGGTTTTGTATTTTATCTTTATCTTATTGATAAGTGGTTTTGTATTTTATCTTTATCTTATTGATAAGTGGTTTTGTATTTTATCTTTATCTTATTGATAAGTGGTTTTGTATTTTATCTTTATCTTATTGATAAGTGGTTTTGTATTTTATCTTTATCTTATTGATAAGTGGTTTTGTATTTTATCTTTATCTTATTGATAAGTGGTTTTGTATTTTATCTTTATCTTATTGATAAGTGGTTTTGTATTTTATCTTTATCTTATTGATAAGTGGTTTTGTATTTTATCTTTATCTTATTGATAAGTGGTTTTGTATTTTATCTTTATCTTATTGATAAGTGGTTTTGTATTTTATCTTTATCTTATTGATAAGTGGTTTTGTATTTTATCTTTATCTTATTGATAAGTGGTTTTGTATTTTTCGTGATTGCAAAACAATAAATAAACATTATGTCTTCAAACTATTTTACTTTTTAGCATGTTTTTGAGTACTACTTGAAATTTTAATATTAATACAATAATGCATGTATAAAAATTATATCTACATAAGCTTGATATTTTTAAAGATCCTTTTCATACTATCCAATATAGATAAACGACTGCGACACCAAGATTGACCACAAAGATTGGTGTGTGTTTTATAAGTTCATATAAATCGTTCAAGATCTAGTTGTTACACCTCGGACTCCTCACATGAAGAAAGAAGGTTCATATCACACAGAGTACAAAAAGTACTTTCCAATTACACTGGGATTAATATGCAATACAGGACTCAAAAAAAATATTGAAAAAAAAACAAACAAAAAATGCCTGTTATTTTAGACTATAGGTACCCGTAGCACTAATGATATAACATTATCAAAATTGCACCAATTTTGCAGTATGAGTGTTCAACCTCATATCATCCTATACGTTAAGGATATTAACAGATAATTTATAAAGATTAACGCACAAAATATATTTTTGGTAGCCCTATTTGCTAGTGGATGCAGACACAATGACGTCTACGAGTAGGTATGTGTTGTAGGAAGCATCTCTCAATATTATGATATTATTATTTAGTACCATAGAGTTAGTATGTCAATGTTTAGCACACGTCACGTATTGTTGTGTAACTTCCTTGATTTATAGGCTGGTATGTGGCTGACCACCCATGCTGTAGAAAATGGTTCACTCTGCCAATGTCACCTCTGTTTCAGGGAAGGTCGTTAAGAGTTGCAGGGTGTATGTCCATTTGATATTTGGGTTTTTATGTTGTAGGTTCACATGCGGCATGTGCAAGCGTGAACTTTTACGTGTCTGTGAGAATGCATATAATGTGAATCCTCAATGTTGCATATCGTTGCAACATAGTTTAGATTAGATTAGTCCCCTCGCAACCAAAAAAAAAATACGCAACTAAGCTACACATATAGTGTAACTTCTTGCCTGCGTTATCCCCGACGGGGTCGCATGTCCATTTGATATTTGGGTTTTTATGTTGTTGGTTCACATGCGGCATGTGCAAGCGTGAACTTTTACGTGTCTGTTTGTGAGAATGCATATAATGTGAATCCTCAATGTTGCATATCTTTGCAACATAGATTAGATTAGATTAGTCCCCTCGCAACTAAAAAAAAAAAACGCAACTAAGCTACACATATAGTGTAACTTCTTGCCTGCGTTATCCCCGAAGGGATCGCATGTGGCGCTTCGGGACCTATTTATTTTTACAGGTAAGGGGGCCGGCCTCACACCAACCACTTTCAGTTGAAGTGGGGGTTT
This sequence comes from Agapetus fuscipes, assembly GCA_951799405.1. NCBI lineage: Eukaryota > Metazoa > Arthropoda > Insecta > Trichoptera > Glossosomatidae > Agapetus > Agapetus fuscipes. Next base: position 13,072,555 of record OX637352.1, read on the forward strand.
CCCAGCTCCCGGGGGGCTGGTTCTCATTTCCTGTGAAGGCTAAGTAAACCTTTTTGAGATCGAACCCTTGCTCTCGGCATGAAATGCAAGCATTCTACCAATATTGAGCTATCGACCTTTTTACGAGTTTGGTCGTCGTCGCTGCAAAGCACCAATTCTCAAGCAAGACCCAGTTGTTGTAAGGCTGGATGGACCTTTGGTGACCGGTCATTGGTAAAGGTTTTATGAATTTTCATTGAATTTTTCAACCCAGCGAAGAGCAAATTTGGTGCTCCGCCGGGAATCGAACCCACAACCTTCCCATTCAGAGTCCGCAGTGTTACCATTGAACTACGGACCGGTCATAGCTGGAAAACCCTCTTCTGTGGATGGCTAAATGCCAGTCCTCTTTCCTGTGATATTAACAAGGTTTAACAGGTGATAACAAGTAGCACTATATTTGCAACTTAGTTGCATTGCATACATGTGGACCGGTCCATAGTCCACATACATTGGACCGGTCCATAGTCCAGTGGCAACACTTCGGACTCGTAAATGGAAGGTTGTGGATTCGAATCCTTGCGGAGCACATAATAATATACCATTCATATTTCCAAATGTGCTCTTCGATGGGTTGAAAAATTCATAAACCTTTACCAAAGGACCGGTCATTGAAAGGTCCATCCAACCTTATAAACAACTGGGTCTTGCTTGAGAATTGGCGCTTTCTACAGCGACGACCAAGCTCGCAGAGGGCTCTTGAGGTGTGATACACACAAAAACAGCGCTCACCAAATTTATCATTCTCATATTATTATTATTATTCGAGTACAATTGAGCACGAACAATTGAGTAGTCCAATTGCAAACAGCGCTATGTTAAAAAAATTTTTTTTTTTGTTTTTGATGTCATTATATTGGATTTTTAAAAATGCTCTTGTGTATTTTATTAAACTATTCAAAAACTCGCTACGTTACGTTTAATTTGAGGCTTAATACGGTATACTGTTGCAAAAGTCGCTATGATATTTGACAATCCACTTTCAAAACTGTCTATGTTACTGTTCACTTGCAAATGGCGCTAAGACGCCAGCATCCTGGTGCAAATCCCGCCATCTTGCCTGTCAGTACGCTTGATGCAGTCGGCGTGCACGCACGTATCTACTAAAATTAATAAAAGATCCAGCTTTTTAGCAATTTCATGTTGTGAAAATGGAATTTCAAGAAAACGAAGTTATTCTTGCACCTAATAGAAAAGGGCGTAAGAAAATATCCGATAAATCTACTTGGAAAAGAGAAGTTGAAAAATCAAAACGGTAAGTTACAGTTTAAATAATATTATTTCGTATCAATGAATAAGATGTAAAATTGAAGCTACATGGTGATCAATAGTCTGTAGTGTCGGGGTTTTGTAAAATTTTAATTAGCATATTATTGAACTAGTATATTATTTTTCACTGTTTTTTTGCAGATATATGGCTAAAGGACCACCACAGATACCACAGTGCGTCCATGGAAATTCAAAACATGGTTATAAGTGTAACGAGTTGACGATTCAAGACTATAGTAAGTTTTACAGACATTTTTATGCATCTTCAAGCAAAATTGCTCAAGATACATTTTTATTAAAGTATTGCACAGCTCAAACTCCAAAAAAAAAAGGCAAGAAAAGAACACAAACAATACGTTATTTTATTCCCAAGTATGAAGCAATTATTGGGGGTAAACGCTACATCACATTAAAGAAAGTGTGCCAAAAAGCAATGATCACACTTTTAAAAATATCTAAAGACAGAATACAAAGAATTTGCAAAAGACATTTAAATACTATGGAACTGCCGAAAGAAAGAAGAGGTGGTGATAGAAGATCTTTTAAGTATTCAGATCGAACAGAATCTGTTAAGTCATTTATAAAGGGTCTGAAATCCATAGAATCACACTACACAAGAGGAAGGTCTACTGTACAATACCTAAGAAGTGACCTTACTATAAAAAAATTACACAACTTTTATAACAATGACCCACAAAATGTTCAGGTGAAATACAAATTTTTTCGGAAAATATTTACTGTAACTGTAACTGTAACTCTGTCGCCATTCCGCTAGGGGTGGCCAGAGCCTCTGCAGAGTTGCCTCCATTTTTTCCTATCCTTACATACCTCCTTCAATTCATTCATATCCATCACCTTTTTCATGCATTTTCTTCTTTTACGCTCACTTTGTATATCCCATTCTTTCACAATCTCCTCAATCTGATCACTCCATACTTTTCTCGGTCGTCCCTTCCCTCTTTTTCCTTTCACACTTTCTTTGTATACATACTTTGTCAGTCTATCATCATTCATTCTTTCCACATGTCCAAACCATCTCATCACATTCTTTTGTACCTTAACTTTCACATCCTCTTTCAAATTACATTCTTTTTTTACCCATTCATTCCTAACTCTATCCCTCAGAGTTTTTCCTGTCATGCTTCTCAAATGCTTCATTTCCACCGTACATACTTTACTCATTTCGCTATCGTTCACTGTCCATGCTTCACTTCCATACAACAAAGTCGGTAACAATATGCCATTGTGTACCGCCATTCTCAGATCCATCGTCAATCGCTTGTTCTTTGCTATTCTTCCTATTGCACCGACCACTTGTTTTCCCTTGCACACCCTATTCTCAAGTTCTCTTGTCATCTTTCCATTCTTCTCAAACATACTTCCCAAGTATCTAAATTCATCCACAATTTCAACTTTCGTACCATTCAACAAAAACGTGCATTCTTCTTTTTCATCCGTTCTGTCAAAAATCAGTACTTTCGTCTTACTTGCATTAATTTTCAACTTGTTCACACACAGAGCATGGTTCAGACTAGAGAGCATTGCCTGAAGCTCTGCTGCTGAATCAGCAATTAGTACTGCATCATCAGCATAAAGCAGAACTCCGACTTTTCTCTCTCCAATCTGTATGCCATGCCCTTCCAGATTCGCTTGTTTAACACAATGATCCATAATTATATTGAATAACCACGGGCTCATTATGCAACCCTGTCTCACACCCTTGTACACATTAAAATACTCGCTGTATTCTCCATCCACCCTGACACACGCCCTGCTATTTAGATAGATGGCGCGTATCGCGTTCAGAAGTGCTTTATTCACACCATACCTCTCAAGCACACACCACATCATACTTCTATCCACCGAGTCGAAGGCTTTCTCAAGATCTACGAAAGCCGCGTAGACCTTTTTATTTATGGCTAGCTGTTTTTCGACGATCTGTCGAAGCGCGAATATCTGGTCTACGCAACCTCTTTCCGGCATAAAGCCAGATTGTATATCTGAGACCCTCTCCTGGGTGGATAATCTTACCCTATGGATAAGAATCTTGCATAGCACTTTACCTGGCACACTAAGAAGGCTAATCGGTCTGAAGTTACGGCAGTCTTTTTTGTCACCTTTACCTTTGTAGATTGGCACAATGACCGCCTCTCTCCAGTCCGATGGAACCTCCTTGACACTAACACACAATTCGCAAAGCTCTTTCATCCATTCAATTACACATTCTCCTCCCGCTTTCATCATCTCAGGTCTCACACCATCCACACTTGCAGCTTTCCCATTCTTTAATTCCTTTATGACCTTTCTTACTTCTTTCGATATTTTCAAAACATTGCCCTCATCATAATCTCCTTTCACAGTTAAATCACATTCTTCTTCACCAAAAACCTCATTAAAATATTCTTTCCATCTCTTTTTTACATCGTCTTTATTCCACAGAATGTCTCCGCTTACATTTTTGATTCCCGGAGTTGTGGACCTACAACTGTCGTTGTTTTGTCTCACCCAGCTCCAGAACATCTTTTTATTGTCAGAGAAGTCATTCTGTGCTCTTTCACTCAATTTTTCTTCCATTCTTCTCTTACTCATTTGAACTTCATTCTTCGCTAGCCATTTTTTCGCCTTGTATTCAGTCTCTAACACTTTATTCTTTCTGTCATTAATCCATTTTAAATAACTCTCTTTCTTCTCTTTCACTGCTTGTTCAACCCTATCATTCCACCATTCATTGCCTTTTCTATGCCCAATCGTAACTTCACCGCATACTCTCTTTGCGCTTTCGACCAAACATGTTTTAAATGTTTTCCACATTTTTTCTACACATGCATTCTTCACAAGTTCCTTGCATTCATCCGATTTCAAAATCTGGCTTATTTCAGCTTCAAAATCATTCCTGACATTTTCATCATCTAATTTTTCCACTTTCACTCTTTTCATCTTAATCACTTTCGTTCTTTTCCTATCTTTTACTTCGCCTATCATTACTTTTGCACACAAGAGATGATGGTCTGAGCCCACGGATATACCTTGGTAGACTCTGACATCTCTTATGGCACCTCTCATACCTTCTTCCATACATATGTAGTCAATGACTGTGCGAGTATTTGGCCCATACCACGTGTATGTGTGCACGTCTTTATGCTTATACCAAGTATTTGATACAAACATACCATGCTCCACACACACGTCAACAAGCCGTCTCCCACTGCCATTGATGACACCCCTTCCGTTTGGTCCTATTACCCTTTCATACTCTTCCTTTCTTCTACCCACCCATCCGTTCATGTCACCAAGCAGAATCACCTTTTCTTCTTTGTCTTTCATTCTGATTTTATCGTCAAGCATATCCCAGAATTCATTCTTAATCTCCATACATTCTGAATCTACTGGCGCATAGCATGCTATCAGTAGAAAATTCGTTCTATCGTACTTGATCCTTACTAGGAGAATCCTAGGGGAGATCCATTCATAATTCCTGATATAGCTCTTCACACATTCACTAAAAATCACACCAACACCCTGTCTAGGACATCCATCTTTCACACCTGAGTAAATGAACAAATTTCCATTACTCATAACTTTCTCTCCTTCACCTTTCATTTTAGTTTCAGTCACACATAAAATTTTAATTTTTCTCTCATTCATCTCTTTCAATAGTTCTTCTTCCTTATTTTTCATACCTCTTACATTCAAAGTAGCAATAATCCATTCATCTCCTTTCTTACGTCTGCTTTTACCAGGCCACAGTGGTTTCCCACTGTACCTGGCAAAGCTTTTGGCAACCCTGCAGGGGCCATCCGACACTCCTCCAACAGTACGGCGACCGGGATTGTCAGCCCCAGTGCGCCTTCGCATGACTATCTCTCATATAAAATAACTTAGATGGTAGCCAAACTAGTGAATAACAGTCAAAGAATAAAAAATAATAAAAATAACAATAAATCAAACAATAAAAATAAAAATATTATAACAAAATTAAATTGAATAGGTATCTACTTATGTCAAATTTAAAAAAATAATAATATTTAAAATAATTTTAAAAATGAAGTAATGTGGTGTGGTGTTGTCCTCTCCTCTAAGTGCGGTATCTTGGGGTGTCTCCAAGCAGGTGGGGCTGATGGCGCTGACGTCTGGACCTCCCGATGTGCTCCCGATAACCCGCGCTGACATCTGCCTCTCGCCATTGTCGTTCATCTCCAGATTACTTGTTCTGTTGGGCTCCCTAGGGTTCCTGCCAGCGCACCTCTGGGGCTAGATACGCCACCACTCAAACTTTCTTCTTCGGCGCTTTACGACATCACTTTTGGATTTTTTTTTATTTTAATTTTAAGTAAAAGATTTTACTACATTTTTTAATTTAAGTTTTAAGACACCGGCGACAGACGCTTGCTCTAAGTGCATTGAATTAAAAGAAAATATCAAACGTGAAAATGATTTAGTCAAAAAGCAATTGTTGATAGCGCATCTTAGGATTCACAAGTTAAAAGCCAAAGCCTTTTATACTAGCCTCAAGACGCAACATGCCAATGAAGTGATATTATCTTTTGATTGTCAAAAAAATCAGATCCTACCCAAAGTGCCAGATCAAAGTGCCTACTTTAGCCGACAACTTTATGCATATAATCTAACAATCTGCCAAGGGCCATCTTGCAGCTCTCAAAATGATTCAAATACGTTTATATACACGTGGCTCGAAACCGAGGCTTTAAAAGGATCCAATCAGATTGCATCAGCATTATTTCACAGACTGTTAAATACCACTTTTGATGGCAGTATTGAGCACATAAAATTATTTTGTGACGGTTGTGGGGGTCAAAATAAAAATTCCACAGTTGTGGGAATGTTGGCTTATTGGTTTAAAACAAAAGCTCCAAATCAAATTAAAAAAATAACTATTATATTTCCGGTAGTTGGGCATTCTTTCTTGCCCCCTGACCGTATATTTGGCAATATTGAAAGAGAGATACGCCCTTTAGAGGTGATTGCGGAACCCAATATTTATTTTGAAATTTTCAAAAAATATGGTACAGTTATCAGACTTGGAAGTGACTTCCAATTTTACGACTGGAAAACAAGCGTTAAAAATGTGCTTAAAGTACCAGGTTCTTGGCATTTTAAATTTAATGCTTCCAAAAGATTTTTCTTGAGAAAAGATAAGAATAATAAAATTGGAATCAAAGGGGAACCTAATTTTGTATCTGAAGTGGTCAACTATGGAAATGTGTGTAAAAGAGGCATGTCTCTTGAAAATGTTAAACCTACATTGATGAATATTGGAGTTCCTGTGAAAGCAGAAAAATTAAATGATGTTAGAAAACTACTGGTTAAACATTTTGGAGAAAACTGGATTACTTTTGAAAACCTTCAATATTACAAGTTCCTACAAGAAGAAAATGAGAGTAATTTAATAGAAACTGACTCTGAAGAAACACTCATGGAAGATGAAACAGACATGAGGGTGTAAAAAACTGACATAAGGGTGTAAAAAAGTTGTTGAAATTTATAAAACGGGAAAAGTGCTTAGTTTTAAGACTTACTGATTCAAAACTGTCTATGTTAATTCCATACAACTGCAAAGATGTCTATGTTACAAATACTTTTGCAGAACTTGCTATGTTCAATTTTAATATTCAAATTACAAGAATTATATAATACCAAGATTTAATTTTTTATAATAAAATAATTTCTAAATAATACCACTGTAGAATTATTATAATGTAACAACATTTTCTTCAATAACTTAACCAGTAGATGTTTTTATTGAATTTCGTAAAAAAAACTTTTTTCAACATAGCGCTGTTTGCAATTGGACTACTCAATTGATCACTAATAGCTGGTATTATAGTATAGGTACCTACTTATCTGCGAAAAATAGTCAAATTCTCAGAATGAATATAAAAATTTCATTCAAGCTTTCACCGGAAGATATATTATCATGTGTTACCATATTGCATTTTATGTACAGATTTTTTGTGAAATTCCTTATTGTCTGGCTTCTACAATATAATGGCTTCCATCCATGGTTCTATATTATATCGATGCTTACATCGACATATCAATATACCTACAAGTATGTGTGTGACTTCAAATAACCACACATATATTCCGTGATCTGTGAACCACACACTGTTTTGGTTTTTTTTTTTTGTATATGGATGGGCTAGCTCCAAAATCCAAAATGTACATTTTGGATTATTTTTAAAACAAATCAAAGATTTAAAAATAAATTTGACAGATAATTGTGACCGGTTTGTAGTTCAGTGGTAACACTTCGGACTCTGAATGGAAGGTTGTGGGTTCGATTCCCGGTGGAGCAAAAAAAAACATTTATATTTTTTAATTTGCTCTTCGCTGGGTTGAAAAATTCATAAATCTTTAACAAGGACCGGTCATCAAGAGATCTATCCAGCCTTACAGCAACTGGGTCTTGCTTGAGAATTGGCGCTTTCTAGAGTGACGACCAAGCCCGCAGAGGGCACTTGAGGTGTGATACACACAAAAACAGCGCTCACCAAATAAATCAGCCTACTTTTTTTTTAAATAACCTCGATTTGGAACTTTGTACTTTTGACAGTATGCCAATGTATTATACGGATGGGATAGCGGAAAGAGCGGTCTGGTCGTCGTAGTGCGGAATTGTAGAAAAAAATATTAATATTTTAGCTGTAAGTATTTGCCCGTTGAAACCATTTATTTTCACAGGAGCACTGTCTGATTTATCATGTTTAAGTAATAAAAAAAAAGGTTTCTTGCAAACGGTTCTATAATAATTTAATTTCTATTTGATGTAGAAAAATAATTGCTTTAAAATATATTATGTCTCTTTGGAACTTACTACGTGTGACACTAAGCCAATGTATTAGGATGGCAGACTGAATGAAAAAAATATACGTATGTGGTGGCAGACCTTCATGGTGTGGGATAAAAATAATATTATTTTAGCCTGGACACATGCCTGGACATCTGTCTGAGCATAGTCAAAGTAAAACATGATAAAAAGTACTTATTGTTTTTAGTTACGGTCATTTTTATCAACAGATGTCTCTAGTTCCCTCCGATCTTGAAATTCCCAAGGCTTAAATACACGTTAAGCGAAGAAAAATTTTAGGGCAGCAAAGGAAGGTAGAGAACCCACTGCTCATGGAGGAGAGTGAGTTTCTCAAGCTCTACCGAATCAACAAATTTATATTCCATGAGCTTTTGGCGGACCTACGCCCATATTTAGAGACAAAAAAACCTTTCGGACTTTCTGCGGAACAGCAAGCGAGTACTCAAATCATATAACCTACTTATCAGATAATTAACACGGCAGGAATTCCCTGTCTATTTGCGTAAGCATGCATTGAGGTTTATTTATTTACAAGTCGTGTCAAACACGCGGCCCACCAACACTTAATATTATATAAATACTTGTATGTGTATGTATATACGTGAGTGCACTATACTTTGCTCTAATAAGTAAGCAGGTCAACAAAATTAGAGCTTTTAACAGATGGTCTTTGGAATGGACTAGTGCTGGTCCAGGGCCTGGATCTTGGTACAGGTCATTGCAGCCCTCTTTAACTCAAAAACCCTGGTTTGCAGCTTTAAAGATGACAAAGTTCGAAATCTCTTCAATTTGCAGGATGAGACTGGGACATTGCCTGACAGGAAAACACCTGTTCAGAATAAATGTAGTACCTAACCCCAGTTGTAACTGCGGAGAGGAGATCCAGACACTGGACCATGTGCTGCTTGGATGCCCACTGAACAAATTTTTGATAAAACTAAAAAAGGGCTGTCCACTCCCAGTGAATGCAAAATTTATTTTATTTTCAACAAAACACTTTAGGCCGATAGTTTCATTTTTGAATAAGAATAATATCAAAATTTAATTGAAACCTAAATTTCATCTTTACTCCAAAATAATAATAAGCTTCTAAAATATTTATGTTTGTAACATGGCAGCAATCGTCCAATATGGATGAAGTGCCAAACTTAAAAAAAAAAAAGTAGGTAGGTACCTACCTACACTAGGAGCTCATTCTAACAATCACATTTTTGAACAGTACCCTTCCGTAAACTTTACTTTTCTCAAGTTTTGCAACTCATACTAAGGGTACAGTAAAAGCATACCATAAAAGCAACCCAACAGCTTACAAAATAGATGATATGACTAATTGCCATATCAAGAGTTTGACAAGTCTGATATAAGAGTATGGATCAATGCATTTACCTTAATATGCTACTGTATAAATTACAACAACACTTAAATTTTCATTTGCCTGTTCAAGAGTAAATTGTAGCCCTCAAGGACTATCGTTAGTTTCGGAGTGACTACATCACAAAACGGCACTAAATAAATCATCATCATTACCAATACTACAGAGAGCGTGCGGTACAGACTGTGTGTCATGGTAAAAGACATCCTAGATGGACAAGCACCAGAATACCTTAAAGAACTATGTCCGATACAGCAAGCTACAAGCACCAGGACTCTAAGGTCAGCCGATGTAGGCTCTGCAAGGCTGAGCTTGCCCCTCAGGGCAACTTCAGTGATCGGGCATTCTTGGTTTCGAGGCCAATGGATTGGTACGAGTTGCCGGTTGAGGTTAAGAAGAAAGGACAGAAGCTGAAGAGGCGCACGTTAGAAAAGTCATACCCAGGATTACAAGGGCCTTTGTGATTACATTTTAATGAAAGTGGCGCTTTAAAGAAATAAACCAAATATATCATCATACATCCACCCCTGCAGGAGCGCCCACCTGGGATCTGCCTCCAGACATGCGTACCAGGAGAAGTGTTGAATCCTTCTAACAAGAAATGCAGACCCACCTGTTTGCCTGTCACACTGAAAGCACCCTTGTAGTGACAGAAGCCACAAAATGGCACTCTATACATCAGGGGTCTCCAAACTACAGCCAGCGGGTCAAACGCGGCCCACAACATGATTTAGTCCAGCCCGCAGACGTCAATAGAAATAGTTTTAGATATTGAGAACGGAAAGATAGGCCGCGCGAACCAGCAACATACAATGTATCTACGCTGTTATTTATTTGTAAAAATAGACTGGAAACGACACTGTTTCCAAGTGTCAAATTTTCCACCTTGGGGGACAAGTCACCCAGACCCTGTTGGCTCGCCATACCACCTTGAAATTTCAATATAGTCCTTGCGTAAAATAGTTTGAAGACCCCTGCTATACATCATCATCATCACTCTAAATATATCATTTTTGTTTGTACCCTCAAAGTCAGCGTTACAACTAGTTGGTTTTGACTGGCTTATGTTTGAAATAAAACAGGGCTAGTTTGAAACACGCCAGGCTAACTCGCTGATAGCTCTGACCCTGAGTTGACAGATCCCATTGGGTAATTAATTAATAATGATAATGCAAAACCTGTTTCTAGCCAGGTTCAAATAAGAATTGAATTCTCCTTCTCGAAAATAAAAATAACAATCAAGATCTGAGAGAAGAATATTCGGCATGAGAAGCCAGTCAAGATCAACTAAGAACATTGGATATTTTTGTGCACCCTATGCTTATTTTACTTGACTGGCGTGAAGACTGTTCATGTGATGAGACTGCTCCTTCTATCGGCTTTCAGTGTCTTGGGTTTTCTTAAGCTTGTTCAGTCTTCTCCAGCTGGGATGGCGTCCTCAAGCCGTCGGATGTACTTCACTCTAAGCTCCGTGACAGGGTCCCCCTTCAGCTGATCCTGAAATAGTAAACAAGTGTGTTTAGCGAACCCAACTCATATGCGATACAACGCTCATCAATAAGGTTATCCCTGTAGTCACCAATCCTATTCACACTTCCCTTGGGTCACTAGCGCAACCCTTCAACTGCGGGTGACACACATAGGTGTCGAGTGTAAACTTGCATACAGTGCGGCTGTCAATCATAGACGTCATCCAACTTTGAACTTATCCTTGACATGTGTTCAAGAATTCAAAAGACTGTAAGTGGAAATATGAGCTACACCTGTGTGATTTTTGTTCTTGAATAACTAATACATGTGCCTGTTCACATAGTTTGAAGTGTCGTCAATCAATGAAGGTAGGAAATCAAAAGATGTTAATACTGGGGGTATTCATATAGCCAGAATATTCAGAAGCGACAAGGTTAATTCAAATTAAAAATGAATTTTCACTGTCTAAGTAAATGCACAAACCTTCGAAAACTTAAATACAACAAGTTTGTCAATGGACATTTTCAAATTCCGCCGGGGACATTAAAAATGTTGATGTGAATGAAATGCAGGCAATCCACTTTTCATAAAATTTGCTTGGAGAGAGCCGCAGTAGTTGACTAGGTGACAGAGGTTTACCTGCAGGAAGGAGGTGCGCACCTCCAGCTGCACCATCTCCAGGGCGCCGCGCAGCGCCCCGCCCAGCAGGCCGCAGTAGTTGAGGCTGCGGGCGTGCGGGGGCAGCTCCACCCACTCGCTGATGGGGCACTGCTCCCACGTCAGCGAGAACTCGTCCCCCGCACTGCTCCACGACGACACCGAGGGCTGCATGCCCAGGTAGAGCCTAAACATGACAAATACAATGTGAAACTCATTACCAATGGCTATACAAAAAGTATGTATACAAAGCAAGTGTGAAAGGAAAGAGGGAAGGGACGACCGAGAAAAGTATGGAGTGATCAGATTGAGGAGATTGTGAAAGAATGGGATATACAAAGTGAGCGTAAAAGAAGAAAATGCATGAAAAAGGTGATGGATATGAATAAATTGAAAGAGGTATGTAAGGATAGGCAAAAATGGAGGCAACTCTGCAGGGGCTCTGGCCACCCTTAGCGGAATGGCGACAGAGTTACAGTTACAGTCAACTCAACAAAACTCCATAGAAAATGCCAAGCTATTCATTTTCTAAAACAGAAGAACAAAAATATATTATTCAATCTGATGTAATATTACACATCAGAATACCATTTTATATGATTACTTTCATTATCTTTCCTTTGCCGAATGGATTAACCCGATATAAACCTAGAAGTGTAGAAACTTAAAAAAAAAGGTAAAATAATAATGTTTATGTTACAGAAGCAATGATAAGTATCAGATATTTTTATACCCTCAACACAACAGTTGTGTACTGTAACCATGGAGATAGTTTGCCAATTGCAACTTCAACAATAGGTGTTTCAAGTTGTATGGAACTCAATCAAATTTATAGCCTCTCCATAGAATTATAAGTCCATGAGTAGCACTAACCGGAAGGCATGCTGTATCTTGTCAGCCGTCTCCCTGAGCTCCAGGCACCGCCCAGAGTTAGTCCTGGCCAGGAAGTCCTCGATGAGGCGCACGCCCATGTTGTAGCCGATGCGCTCCAGCTGCTTGTTCACCTCCTCCACGCTCTCCGTGTCCTTGATCATCTGCGCCACCAGCGCGCCGTACGTCAGCGTCAGCAGCTCCGAGTTCTACACAACAACAACAAACAAAACCTTTATCAAATAAACGCAACTAAACTTAACATACAGTGTAACTTCTTGCCGCGTTATCCCCGAAGGGGTCGCATGTGGCGAGTTGAATCTATTTATTTTTACAGGTAAGGGGGCCGGCCTTACTTACCGGCCGGTTTTCCAGCTCGCGAGAGGGCTGGTACATGTGAGGTTTAGTTTTTTTATTTGTATGCACACAAGCAGAATGTGTAGGCGCGAACCCGCATGTGCCTGTCTGTGGGCATGCATTTAATATAAGCCTTAAATGTTAACATATCTTTGCTGATCAGATTATAGGTACAATAGTGAAAAATCAGTTCCCATGCAACTGTCAAACAAAGCTCACTGTTATTTATGTTCAATTTTTTCATTGTAAGTATACCTATTTTGTTACGTGGCACAGCACTTCATTTTCATGCTGGCGAAAAGTTCGACATATTTGTCTGAGACCAGTCATGCATGTTCACCAAGCCTTGCGGCAATTGACTCGGCACAAAATTTTAAAAAATAATTTTACTCTGTGGGCGACGTCACAGCTCTATGTGACTAGGGTCCTTAGCGAACAATTTTTTTTTTTTTTTTTTTTTGACACTTTTTTTTACAATGAAGTTATATTTTCCCCCATTCCTTTGAAACCCTTCTATGTGACGTCATCATTTTGAGTCTAAGGAATTTGTGCCGACTTCATTGGGTCAAATCGTGGATGACTATATATAGCAACGACCCAACTCGCAGGAGACCATCGCAAGCGAAATTCAGACACAGAAAGGTAAACTTTTAAAAATCGGTTACTAGATATGAAGCTCTACACCGATAGGCATAATAAAAAATCATTCTATGCCAATTCAAGAATTGCAGTTTTTTTTCTTCTTTTTTTAAAGAGATTTGTGGAAAGGAATGCAATCCACCAACCTGTTTTGCCTGGCCAGTTGTCTTCATGCGAAAGCAGAAGCTTTTGTGCATGCAACGGCATCTGTTGAACCAGGGTCGAAGTTATTGTCAAGTGGGCCAGACGCAACATTCGAACCAACGTTATCCGGTTCCGAATAAGCGACTTGACCCCGTGGCCATAACACCGACTAAGTTCAAGGATTTGTTTTATTTTCTAGAAAATCTAAAATTTGAATTTTACTTGCGTTGCATTTTTTTTTGACACGCCATCAATGGCGGACAAAAAACGCCTACGAAACGTGTTTTACAATAGCATTTACGCAGGTATAATTGTTAAAAAGTTCATCGAAATAGTTTGGTTATAGTATGCTTCTCGATATCAATGGGCGTCAAAGAAATTAGACACCAAATTAATGTATTCATAGGATTTCGTATATCGGCAAAGCCATCCGTAGCGACGTCACCACATTTAACGAGTTAACAGGGCAAACAAATATGTGAAGACTTACAACTTTCTTGGCGTCTAGCCTCGTACTTTTCCGAGACATCTTGCTAGATTTGTAATATTTATTACTTTTCACACGTTGACAAAATCGCTGTTAAAAAATAACAACAACAAGCAACACGGGCAAAGATCGCTTTAGAAACGGAAACACCGAAAATTGCCGGAAATGAAATGTCTCATTCTCCTTTTTTGTTATTCACACATTTCTTTTCATACCTAAGTTAAAAATATAATATGAAAAATAGCTTTTGAGCTTAAAAATTCAAAACTCAGTCAATCGTAAGAATTTTCTATAAAAGTTTATCGTAAATAAAAAATATATGAAAGAAAAAACATAAAAATGTGTTAGAAAATGATGTGTTTATAGTAATTCTTAGTAATGCTGCCATAACAAGTAAAAAAATTCCAACCATCTCGAACACTGGTGCTCTTATTCTTTATGAAAGATCCCCATTACAAAGAAGAAATATAATTTTCCCCTGTTTATAAGTTTAATCAACAAAAGAAGAAAAGGTTGCAAATCACAAACCGAGAAAAGTCAAGATGACATACAGGCGCAAAAAAGTTCATGACGGAGACACCCATCTCAAGAAACGCTGGAGGCTTTGTAACAGAAGAAAAGATCTCGACCAGATCGATGTAGATCTGCAAAAAAGTAAATGCCATTCCGATTTGCAGTAAAATATTATTATGTCAAGTTGGTACGCAGTTGCCATGCTGTTTTTCACCACATAACCTAAAAGTATAGAAATCAAAACCCGCATACGTAACGTATCTGGGTAAACATTTTACCTCTTTATCCTTGAAGATGTAGCATTGGCATGTGGGACCTGTCTATTTATACGAGCCAGAGGGCCAGACTTACGCCAATCACTAAACTTGAAAAGGGGGTTTTCTTCCTTCCGCGGGATTCGGTTCATGTATCAACTCTTTGGTCTCTTGATAATGGTGTGATAACATTGAAAGCGCTCGAGGAAATAAATCAACTCGTGAAGAAAAACTTTGTGCTTTATTTGTACATTATGAATTTTAAATGAACCTACACAAACCCTTAAACTGTTACAAAATTGTGATGTCACACGGGCAGGCTGCTAGAGAAAAGATACACAGATAGTTTGTTATTTGTTGCTTATGGGCTGTCCACGTTACGTCATTCGCTTTAAGGGGGGGGAGTCTGGTCTGCGGATGATGGCAAATGATGTACGAGTACCAAAAGTGACGTTGCATTGTATCCTGCCGCCGTTCCACTAGGGGTGGCCGGTACCTCCGCAGATGCGCCTCCACTTTTTTCTGTCCTTACAAACCACTTTCATTTCCTCAATATTCATCACCTTTTTCATACATACTCTTCTCTTATTCTCACTCTGCAGGTTCCATTCTTTCGCAATCTCACCTATTTGGTCTAACCATTCTTTCCTCGGCCTTCCCCTTCCGCGCTTTCCTCTGACATTTCCTTTGTACACTTTCTTCGTAAGTCGTTCATCATCCATTCTTTCGAGATGTCCGAACCATCTCATCGTACTTTCATTCTCATATTCTCTTTTATACCACACTCGTTCATCACCCAATCATTACGTACTCTATCATTCAGTGTCTTTCCAGCCATTGCTCTCAGGTTAGCCATTTCAACCGTACATACTTTCCTCAGCTCACATTCATTAACTGTAAATACCAAATCTTGTAAATACCAATTTCTACAAAATATACAAAATATTATGTAAGTAATATAACATTATTAATTATTAAGCTTATCCATTATTACAGCAAAAGGGGGGGGGGGGGGTCATTAGATAATGACTATTGGATGATTGTAAGGGAGGGGGGGGGGAAATTGGCCAAAATCGATGGCGTAATTTATGGACGGCCCCTTAGGACTGTAGTCTCAAAAAAGATTTGAAAATCTAACAGCACAGTTCCTCCCAGCGTGTTGATAGCTGTGAGGGTGCACTGTAATTAGGGTAACCCATTGTGCATAAAAAAAAATCATTTTTCTGCTGAAAAGATATTCATTTGTTTTGCCGTCTATTCTTCCAGAAAATTCCGACCAACTCCTGAACCAAGAGGTGGATCTCGACAAAACCGGCGAAGGACAGTTCTACTGCCTCCACTGCGCACGCTACTTCATCACAGACCAAGCGCTGACGGAGCACTTCCGCACCAAAGTCCACAAGCGACGACTCAAGGCCCTCGAGCTCGAGCCGTACACCATCGAAGAGTCAGAGAGGGCGGCCGGGTTCGGAAATTTCAAGCAACCAGAGAAGAGGAAGATTGAGACGCAGCCTAGGAAGGATGGCAAGGACATGGAACTCGATGGAGAGGATGCGGTGAGGGACAGTAAAAAGAAGAAGACCGAGGAATAAGTCAATTCTCGTTTAACGATTTTATAACCAAACTGTTGGACTTTCAAGATCAGTGCTTCAAAGTGAATTTATTGTGAGAACCAACTGGACAAGATATTTAATATTTGAAGCTGATTTTGAGAAAGTAACTGTAACTCTGTTTCTGTCGGAACCTCTCCAGAATTGCCTCCACTTCTTATCTTTGCAAATTGCTTTCTATTCATTCTATCCTTCACGTTTGTCCTTTAAAATTTACCTGTATTTTTTTCTATCATTCAATCTGATCAAGCTATACTTTTATCGGTCTACCCTTTATTCTGTTTCCTTTCAAAAGGGAATTAGAAGTAAACGGCCGTAGAAAGTGTGTGTCTGATTGTATACAAATGGAATGCCATTGAATTTTTTCATTATTTATTCCTTTTAAAATCGACTCACGAATTATACTTGTTTGTTTCGGTCTTGAATGATGTTGTATTAAAAATGAACTCTAAAGAAGTGTAAAAAAATATAAATAAAAAATATAATTATGGAAATGTTTCAGTGTATTAAATAAAACGAGGTATATATTTGGGAAGTTGTTAAATACTTCAATAAATTCAATCTTTAAACTGTCGACAATGATATTTTTATACTGAATGTTTTTAGGATATTTTGTATTGTTACTATAAAAAACTATCAGAATTTAAATTAACAACAAATCCTACTACATTTTTTTAGAAATATTCTGTATTTCGATTGAAAAAAATGCCTCTTTTTAATAGAAACACTAGGATATTGATGTGTTATGCTGTAAGGAAATTTAAAAGGCCATACGGTTCGGCTTTGTTTATTCCTGGCCATAAAGCAACAGACGTGTGCGCCTCAGTCACGCCACACATAGACATACAAGACAGATTCCAAGATATGAATGCGTTAAAGGAAAACATTAAAAGGAGGAATAGAGATATTGACATTAAAGGCGTTAAGGAAGTCTGGGACTTTTACGGTAGCTTATTGAAAAATAAAGAAAAACTAGAAGCAAAGAGATCTGAAATATCTAATGTAATGAAGGAGCTGATTGAAGTAAATAGCAAAGAAGCTCTGGAACAAATGGAAAAATTAAAAATACATGCAAAAATTATTAAAGAAGACGTTAAGAACTTGAAAACGTCATTATGGTCTCTGGAAGAAAGTGCTGTTTTATATGCATTGGCTCTTCCTAACGTTTTACACGCTAAGACGCCAGATAAAGAAGAAGTTATTTATTCATATAAAGACAAACCTGTTGTAGATAAAGTTAGAAGTCATATTGATTTAGCTGTGGAAGCAGGTTACCTTAAATTTAATAGTCCAAATAGTTACTACTTGAAAAATGACGCAGCAACTTTTGAATTGAGCGCAAAGTTTTATTTCAGTAAGGTTATGCGTGACGCAGGGCGAATCCAATTCTCTAACCCTGATTTCACTAAAAGTGTTGTCGTTGAAGGCTGCGGGCTAAACCACACAGATCCTGACTCAGTATTCATCTTGCACCATAACGAAGACACAAAAGTAAACGAGGACATTAGATTACATCTAACGGGCGGCGGTTCGCTTTTAGCTTTCGCAGCTTACTACACTAGAAACCTTTTATTTCCCACGGCTTTTCCTTTGAAGTATTTTTCGTTAGGTCGGCAATACAATCCAGTACCTTCGGAGTCTAACCTAGGACTGTTTCGAGTAAGCCAAGCTGCCGTCGCAGAAGTTTTCTCCGCTGTGAAAGATTGTAATGAAGAATTAAACAAGGAATTAGATTCAATAGTTGAATTGATTAAGAATATATACGAGAACATTGGATACCATTTTACTATGAGTTATTTGCCTGCTTTTAAATTGAATGATTGGGAGAGTTTAAGAATTAGCATCAAAATGTTTTCTCCGTATTTAAATGAGTATATAGAAGTAGGACATGTCAGTGTAAGCGACAATTTTATAAGTAAGCGTTTGCAGTTCTCTTATAAGCAAGATGGGGTGGCAAAGTTCCCGAAAATCATATCTGGAACTGTCTTGAATGTTCCCAAACTTTTTGGGTGTGCCGTAGAGCAGGATCCTAATGTTGCTTTTAAAATTCCACCTGTAATCAAAAATTCACTTTTTTGAAATTGAAAAATGAAATTTTATTGATTGTAGAGGCATTTACTTTGTAATCATTGATCTTAAAAGATAAAAAGTTTATTATTCACTAGTTTGGCTACCATCTAAGTTATTTTATATTCATCATCATCTTGTAAAGGCAGTGCCTTGCGCTAGCCCTTTGTCTGCTGGTCGCTATCCTCTTGTAAAGGCAGTGCCTTGTTGTGCTAGCCCTTTTTGTTTCTACTGGTCATCATCCTCTTATAAAGGCAGTGCCTCATTGTGCAAGCCATTTGTCTCTGCTGTTCGCCGTTCTCTTGAATCATAAATAGGAGGCATCCATGAGTCGCTTCAAATCCCAAAAGTTTGAAGTTGTTGGACGACCTCTTGTTTGTTTTCTATTTTATATTATAACCTAAAAACAATAAAACACATGCACATACAAAATAGGTTTTTTATTCAACATCTAATAAAAATAAACATTTTAAAAACTTCATAAACTTGGAATTATATAAGTGACTTATGAATAAATCCAAAACCATAGACGATAGAATAACATAAAATAAATGCTGAAAGTGACTAGGTATGTAACATTTTTTATCTTCATTAGTGCATGGAGTCGACACAATCTAAGTAGTGATATCACCAAGATGGGTTTAAAAAATATGAGAAATCTCATTAAACCCTATAGCAATTGTTGATTGCCTGTGTGCTCCAAGATTGTAGTTTGCCAGATTATTACACTTGTTATTTTTCCCATAGAATAGGGAAATTATTTTTAGAAAGATTATAAACTTCGGGTGATGTGTGTTTTGATCCATTCTTGACTTTCCTGCGCCATTGTCCACTCCACAAAATCCAAGTTTCCTTCATTGTCCACCAGAATTATAGTATGGGTCCTAGAAATAGAATTAAATTGTAAATCACGACAGTTTCAACATCGTCACCCTGAAGAAGCCCATTGCAGACATACGCCGAAACGCCCGGAAGCTCCAGCTCCGATAGAACAAGACAACAGATCCTGGAAATCAACTATCGTTTGTCAACAACCCGCCGTGTGAGTTTGAAACTCCTATTCAATTGTTAAATTGATTACCAATTCACACAGTTGCATAATTTGTCTTGTGTATTTGGAGAGCTTGATTCCTGCTCTGCATAGATATAATTTCTTTAAAAAAAAAAGTTTTACTGATCATGGGAAAAGTACAGTCTGTTTGGCTAATCAATCTGGACCGGGACATGGTTTCTTAACACCTAACATTACACATACATATTATATAGAACAAAATGTGTTTTTGCATAGCTATAAGATTCCTTGACTTATAGGTTGGTATGAAGCTGACCATCCATGCAGTAAAAAAATGGTTCACTTTGCCAATGTCACCCCTGTTTCAGGGAAGGTCGGCAAGATTTGCAATGCTTATGTTCATTCGAGATTTGGGCTTTTATATTGTAGGTCCACATGTGGCTTATGGGATGTAAAAAACCAATTTCTACATTGAAGCAGAATTCTAGAGGAAGCAATGGGAGCAGACTTACCGAGTACCGTATCTCACTTGTGGTATATTCACAAAGACAGCAGAGAGTTCTGTGGGAGCGTTGGGCCCCCTTCTCCTTTCTAATTCCTCATCAGGGTAGTGCCTGCAAATAAAATCATATTTTGTGAACACACCCCCACACGATGACACCCTCAACCACTAATACTGTATCTGGACCATTTAGTATTTATTAGAGCACCTAAATTTATCATTGTATATAAGTGTGTTTCAGAAATCGGTTTTTGATTTTAAATTCTACTCACAATGATCAAAAACAATTTCTACAGGTAAAGGAACCGTCCTCACAACAACCACTTCCGGTCCGTAGTCTAGTGGTCTTCTTCTTCGTGTCAGCTTCACACCGTATTGGCCCAGTAACGAGCAATGTCTACAGCTCTTTGGTTTCCCGCAAAGAGATCATCCATGGAGCAGCTTGTTGGACAGGAGGGACAACACCGCAGGTGCTCCATTGTTTGCTGAGCTCCACACTCACATAGTGTAGAGTCCTCCCGTCCCAGAAATCCCCAGGTCAGCATGTTGGCCAGGGCTCTTCCAACATTGGTCCTCAATCTGTTCATGGCTCTCCATACGGGCCACTCGAGGTTCTTTCCTGGAGGTAGGCTCTCTGAAGGCTTCACAAAGCTCTCCGGGCATTCCTCCTTCCACATTTGTAATCTCTCCGCCACTGGATCCTAGTCTAGTGGTTAACACTTCTGACTCGTAAATGAAATGTCGTAGGTTCAATGCCCGGCGGATCACATAAAATATACATCATTAAAGATTCAAATGTATTCTTTGCTGGGTTGAAAAAATTATATAGTAAACCAAAGACTGGTCACCAAAGGTACATCCAGCCTTCCGCGTCGGCCACTACATTGTCTACCCATCAGTGGCGAAGCGTGCCATACAAGCCGGTTCCCATCGGCTTCCCTTTTATAATGATGTAACAAAGTAGTTAAAAAATATAGGCACAAAGTAAAAAAATACATTTAAAACCAAAGAAACAATACGTATTTTTCCCCCATTGAAACCATGCAGTCTATTTTATTATCATTTCTACCTCATTTTAAACGGGAAACCGATGGAAACCGGCTTGTGTGGCACCCTTCCCCACTGCTACCTATGGTATTCTGGACGTTCAAATTATCTGACACCACGGACGGCAAACAAACTAGTCTAAATACTCCTTACTTTTCATCCCATTTCAATAGAGTGATCAGCTCCTTGATGAGTTGTTCCTTAGACTGCTGCTTGCTGCTCCACTCCGACACTATTCTCTCAAACTGCTCTTTCCCATGGCAGACCTTCCTGAGGGGTGTGTCGGGACAGCTGTTGCCAAAACCAATAGCCTCAGGCTTATTATACTCTATGGTCCTGTCATCAGCGTTGGAGTAGTGGTACACGAGGCTTGTCTGTTCTCTGAAAACAGAAAGACAAGTCCTTAAGTTTACAAAGCCCATTTTTATTTAATAAATTTGTAAAGAGGAATGAAATGAGGTCTGGGTGTCTATTCACGATAGGGGATAGAGTAGATTCATTTCGATTTTACTAGAAAAAGCAATAAATGGTATTGTGAGGCACAATACCTTTATTCCTTTTTCGGGGAAAATCGAGATGAGTCTTCTCTATCCCCTATCGTGAATAGACACCCTGCATGTGAATTGACATAGACGACAATATTGTGACGTCACTCGGTGGGGTTGCTAGGGAAAACACAAACAAATATTTTGTTATTGGATGCTAAGAACGGAAGTCGCATACAATACTGCCGAGAAAAAAGTTACAAATGAGGTAAACACACCTCTGCACACGTAATAAATCTTTTGAGTGGTAAATTTGAAAAATTTTAAACGTAAAAGGCATTAATTGAAGACATTACAGCATGCGTACTTTTTGAGTGTCGAACCACAAAATGGAGTAAGCAAGAAAACATAGGATTTTACAGGTAAGAACATGTTTTGTATGACTACTCTGCTGCTGTGTTGAACAGGACTGGGGACAACTATGTACAAAGATAATTTATTTGCAAAGTACACAAAATTAAAGAGCGCCATTTTTGTGTGTGTCACACCTTAACAGCCCTCTCAAATCACGGATAAGGTATTATGTAAAGATACGTCTTTAGTGCTCCTTTAAAGATAACAGTTTTTGTCTTCCTCACATTAGGTGGTAGTCTATTCCACTCCATTGAGCCCGCAAACCGGAAAGTACAGTCCCGGAAATTAGTGTCTATCTGACGGTACGGCTGCACTATGTAACCCCCCATATCCTGCAGATCTGAGCGTCTGGCGCCTCAAATCTTTCTCAACTGTGCGACGGTCCGGTCCGTAGTCCAGGTGGTAGCACTTCGGACTCGTAACTGGAAGGTCGTGGGTTCGAATCCCGGCGGAGCACAAAAAATATACCATTTATATTTTCAAATTTGCTCTTCGCTAGGATGAAAAATTCATAAACCTTTACCAAAGACCGGTTATCAAAAGGTCCATCCAGCCTTACAACAACTGGGTCTTGCTTGAGAATTGGCGCTTTCTATAGCGACGACCAAGCTTGCAGAGGGCTCTTGAGGTGTGATACACACAAAAACAGCGCTCACCAAATAAATCAGCCTAATTTAATTTTAATTAATAGTGTATGACTGCCGTAAGTTAGTTTCTGCTCCTTTATATTATAACTCAATGATCTTCCTTGACTTATAATCTAAATCTAAATCTAAGCTGCAAAGATAAGTATCATTTGAGATTCATATTAAATGCATTCCCACAAGCAGACATGCATAATTTCGCGCTTACACATGCTGCATGTGGACCTACAATATAAAAACCCCAATCTCAAATGAACATAAGCCCTGCAACTCTTGCCGACCTTCCCTGAAGCAGGGGTGACATTGGCAAAGTGAACCATTTTTTACAGTATGGGTGGTCAGCCGCATACCAACCTATCAATCAAGGAGTACATGCAATTGATACAATCAAATATATAAAACAAATAAATTCTAAGCAATTAAACAGTAAAAAATTAAAAAGCTACAACACATATTTTTTAAATTTAAAAGCCTTAGCTTTAACCGCCAGCATTACAGATCAACCGCCATTTCTTTCGATCCTTGCATACTTCTTTCATTTCATCCAGAGCCATAACCTTTTTCATACAAGCTCTCCTTTTATTATGACTCTGGATATCCCATTCATTCGCTATTTCGAAAATTTGGTCCATCCATACCTTTCTCGGTCTTCCTCTTCCACGACATCCATCAATTCTCGCAGCATATACTTTCTTCGTCAGTCTTTCCTCATTCATTCTCTCCAAATGTCCAAACCATCTAAGTATACTTCTTTTAATCTTTACTTTCACACTTTCTCTTACACCACATTCCTCTCTAACAAAATCATTCCTTACCCTATCACTCCGTCTTTTCCCAATCATACTTCTTAAGTAGTCCATTTCTACTGTATGGACTTTACTAATCTCACTTTCACTCACCGTCCAGGCTTCACTTCCATATATCAGAGTGGGCACTAGTATACCACCGTGCACCGCCAGTCGAACATTTTTTGAAAGATTCTGGTTCTTGGCGATGCTAGCGGTAGCACCCAGTACGCACCTGCCTTTCATTATTCTTCTTTCAAATTCACCGATCATTCTTCCATCTTTTTCAAACTTACTTCCCAGGTATACAAACTCATTTAAGTACGACATCAACATTCATTCCATTAATTTTAAATTCATAATTCATATTTTCATCATCTCTTTCAAAAATCAATACTTTCGTCTTACTTGCATTCAACTTCAAATGGTTACCTAACAAAGCTTCATTCAATCTAGAGAGCATTGTTTGCAATTCTACTGCAGAATCAGATACAAGAACTGCATCATCTGCATACAGTAGAACACTCACTTTGCTCTCTCCTATCATCAATCCACAATCATTAAGTCTAGCATCTCTGACACACTTGTCCATGACTATGTTAAATAGCCAAGGACTCATCACACATCCTTGCCTCACACCCTTATAAACTTCAAACCATTCACTATACTCACCATCAATACGAACACATGCCTTACTATTTTCATAGTTTGCATGCACCGCACCTAGGAGAGCCCCATTCACTCCGTATGCTTTCAAAACATCCCATAACATACCTCTGTCCACTGAGTCAAAAGCCTTTTCCAGATCTACAAAGGCCGTAAACAGCTTCCGCCTCACCGACAATTGTTTTTCAACAAGTTGTCGTAGAGTAAAAATCTGATCAACACAGCCTCTACCGGCCATAAATCCGGACTGTACATCGGAAATCCTTTCACTAGTTGTCAGAATCACTTTTTTTATAATCACCTTACAGAAGACTTTTCCTGCTATACTGAGTAGACTGATTGGTCTGAAGTTCAAATAATAATATTAGGATGATTTATTTGGTGAGCGCTGTTTTTGTGTGTATCACACCTCAAAAGCCCTCTGCGAGCTTGGTCGTTGCTGTAGAAAGCACCAATTCTCAAGCAAAACCCAGTTGTTTTTTAAGGTTGGATGGACCTTTCAGTGACCGGACTTTGGTAAAGGCTTTTGAATTTTTCAACCCAGCGAAGAGCACATTTGGAAATATAAATGGTATATTTTTTGTGCTCCGCCGGCATTTGAATCCACAACCTTCCATTTACGAGTCCGAAGTGTTGCCACTGGACTACGGACTGGTCCAAGAATTTTACAGGTTCTAAGAACATGTTTATGGGTTGGTATGAGGCTGACCACCCATACTGTAAAAAAATGGTTCACTTTGCCAATGTCACCCCTGTTTCAGGGAAGGTTGGCAAGACTTGCAGGGCTTTTGTTCATTTGAGATTGGGTTTTTATATTGTAGGTTCACATGCGGCATGCGTGAGCGTGAAATTATGCGTGTCTGCTTGTGGGAATGCATTTAATATGATATTTTTTAGTGTTGATCTGTTAACACAGTGAAAGTCCATTTTTATAAATATTTAAAAATATAAATGGTAAAACATTGTTTTAATTCAATTTATTATTTAATATGAATCTCAAATGATACATATCTTTGCAACTTAGATTAGATACTGTCACTTACCCGATGTGTATGGTAACAAGATTGAAGGCACTGTATTGGGGTCCGTGAAGGTGGAACTCTTGCAAATACTCCTCAGTACTTTGTCTGCCCAGTACAAAGTCTTTTACTATTGACCCCCTTCCTGCAATATCAAAATTATATTAGAAAAGGCAAGTTCTTCAAGCTTCATAAACTCAGATTGTATTTCTGAGAACTGAAGTACGCGCCAAGGAAGGAATCGAGAGCTTCAAGAAAGGAATGAAGACCCATTTCTTCACCGCCGCGTCAAGCCTGAAAGCGCCCTTGCAGTGACAGTACTCACGAAACGGCGCTATAAAACTCGTCATCATCATCTTCTCCTGGGTGGATAATCTTACCCTATGGATAAGAATCTTGCATCGCACTTTACCTGGCACACTAAGAAAGCTAATCGGTCTGAAGCTACGGCAGTCTTTTTTGTCGCCTTTAACTTTGTAAATTGGCACAACGACCGCCCCTCTCCAGTCTGATGGAACCTCCTTGTCACTAACACACAATCTGCAAAGCTCTTTCATTCATTCATTGTTTTATACTCAGACAGAGAGAAGAGAGAGCGGGTCCTACCTAAGAGAGGAGAAGCATCGGTGTGGATGGCTCTGGGAAAGGACTGATCACCTTTAGCGTTCTGCGGGGAAGTGTCTCCCGGCAGGTTGAGCAGGGCAGCCACCCTGCAGCCGGAGACAGAGGCTGCCAGCCAGGTGCCTCCCTCACGTCCTGGCTCCATGTCACGACCTGTAAATGATGACAACTCATAATAATAATATTAGGATGGTTTTATTTATTTTATTTTATATATATATATATGTATTTTTATTTTTTTATTATTTTAATATAAGACATTTTTAGTACTTTTTTTTTTTTTTTAAACTTATTTCTACTACATAATAATTCAATTGTTTTATATGCTATACCTCACCAAAAAGAGTCAAAGCTCTTGTGTGTGGTGAGGGAGGGATATATAAGTATATTAGGATGATTTATTTGGTGAGCGCTGTTTTTGTGTGTATCACACCTCAAGAGCCCTCTGCGAGCTTGGGCGTCGCTGTAGAAAGCACCAATTCTCAAGCAAGACCTAGTTGCTGTAAGGCTGGATGAGCGGTCCTTGATACAGGTTTATGATTTTTTTAACCCAGCGAAGAGCAAATTTTAAAATATAAATGATATACTTTTTGAGCTCCGCCGGGATTCGAGCCCTCAACCTTCCATTCAGAGTCCAAAGTGCTACCACTGAACTTCGGACCGGTCAACAGACATTGGCAAAGTGGACCATTTTTCTTACAGTATGTGTGGTCAGCGTCATACCAACCTCTAAGTCAAGAAATCTAGTTAATTGAATAAGGCATTGTGTAACAGCAAACACTCTTTTTAACCTAGGACTAACTCTATGCCTAGGACCCAAAAAATCTTAAATATTATCTCTCACCTCCTATGACGTCACAGTCTTCCTCCCATGGAGCAGCTATGGCGGCAGGACGATCAAAATACTCATCTCTGTTGCTGGCCAGTATGAGCCGGTAACCCCTCACAGAAGGCCCCCCGGTGTGGATAAACAAAATGCACATTTCAACCTCAAACTCTAATGACAACCGCTGGCAAGGAGCGCCTTGTGTGGCTGAAAGATGAGTTGTTATCTTTTTCACTAAATTTATTGGAGAGATTACGGATAATTTATGTATGAATAAAAAATGTCGACATGTCAACGAACCATAATATTATTATTATACCTACCTGTCAAAAAAATTATAATATTATTTTTCCCAGCTGATAAGCACTGCTGCCAACTTCATCATTCAGAATACTTATGTAATAAGCTGGCGCTCCTAATTTTTCCGACGGAGCTCGCCACAAAAAATTAGAAAACCTTAAATACTTTTCTCTTCTTTTTCTCAAATCGACAGTCTATTTTTATAGTTTTTCCTTAAAAAAAAATCTCCTTTTACTTATGTTAGTTTATTTTTATTTAGGTAGTTTCTTCCACGTTTCTTCGAATTGATAAGAAGAAATTCTTCTTAACAATCAATCTTTTTTTTGTTCAAAATTTATTCAAAACTATTTATACTTTTCTTTTGTTGGTCAACTTGTCTGTCATGTGTTTTTTGACATTTCAGTATTTTTGTATGGATATTTTGTTGAATGTAAATTAAGTGATTTTAATTCTAAAAATGTGTTTTTTTTTATTATTTATACACTTATATTTTGATTGCGCTTTAAAAAGCGACCATGGTTAGTAAAACTTTTTACAATCCATTAATGTCTTCTTACAACCATCTGCCGAAGAACATTTCATTTTATGTTCCAATCAATGGTTCCAATAAATGAAGGATTTATTGTGGTCAAGATGGATTAAAATAATTATATAAGTATGGTTGATTGCCCGTCAGTTCTTTTTTCAAAAAGCCGCTAGTGTTGTCATTTGAGTCACTTATTGTCTGCCTTAAAATGCTGTGCACATATAGTGCAACTTCTTGCTGCATTATCCTTGATGGGGTCGCATGTGGCTATTTATTTTTGCAGTTAAGGGGGCCAGCCTTATGCCAATCACTTTAGTTAAAGTGGGGGTTTCCCAGCTCCCGAGGGGACTGGTACTCTTTTTTGTGAAGGCTTAGTAAACCTTGCCGGTAATGGGGTTTGAAATAAACACCGAAACGGGAAATCATTTCTGACACCCTCGGTGGGATTCGAACCCGAGCTCACAGCATGGAATGCAAGCACTCTTCCAACTGAACTATCGACCGGAAAGTCATTCATCCAGTTTAAGATTCTTTTCCAGCTTACCTGCCTTCCAGACTTCATGTGATCACAAGCCTCAATATTGCGTCCAACTTCTTTATTTCCACGATTGAGGAGATAAGAATTGACGAGGCTTCAATGATTTCAGATTGACTGTGACTCGTCGAGCATAGACAAGATTGGCGATGAGTTTGACGACAACTTTGAGAGCTTGCTGTCCCTGGGTCGCGGGGGCTCCCCCATGGGCTGCCTGCTGGCCTGCGAGGAGGGCGCAGCTCCTCCCAACGCCACCACAAACATCAACAAATTTGACATTTTCAAAATTGACAATAATGCCGAGAAAAAGGAAGATAAAACAGGTAATTAATATTTTTCTCGGGTTATACCATGTTCTACTTGCAGGAATTTTGTCTGCCGACATTTCATTTCCTCGAGCGGGGAACATTTTTCAAGGCTTGAAGCTTGAAACTCAAGCTCGAAGCTCGAAGAATATGTTTTGTCTACTTTGCTTACTTATGACATATGACTCCTGGAGAACCCCTAAATAGACTTAGAACTGGGGTTACAAAATAAACCTTCAAAGGTGGCGCCTAGTGACTGTTTTCATAGGTATTTTTGTTTACTCAATGGTCAAGTATTCATGCACTGTTGTCTACTCGCGGTACAGTATTTCGAATGTCAAGCAAGATGGACAGATTAAATGGGTTCTGCAAAATTTGACTTTAGAACTTTTTCTTTGCGGGGAAACGCCACACTTGCATAATATGAGACTACAGTCCTAACCAACCCAATAACAAAGTATATTTTTTCATTTCCCTAGCAACCTGACCATGTGACAACTTTGTCTATGCCAATTCCTGTGAGGAGAGTTCCTTGACTTATAAGTTGGTATGAGGCTGACCGTCCATGTACTGTTAAAAATGGTTCACTTTGACAATGTCACTCCTGCTTCAGGGAAGGTCGGCGAGAGTTGCAGGGTGTATGTTCATTTGAGATTGGGTGTTTATATTGTAAGTTCACATGTGGCATGTGTAAACGTGAACTTGTATGTGTCTGCTTGTGAGAATGCATGTAATATGAATCAGAAATGGAATGCATCTTTGCAACTTAGATTATAGATCTAAATCTAAATCTAAGCTGCAAGGATATGTATCATTTGAGATTCATATTAAATGCATTCCCACAAGCAGACACGCATAATTTCACGCTCACACATGCCGCATGTGGACCTACAATATAAAAACCCAATTCTCAAATGGACATAAGCCCTGCAACTCTTGCCGACCTTCCCTGAAACAGGGGTGACATTGGCAAAGTGAACCATTTTTTACAGTATGGGTGGTCAGCCTCATACCAACCTATAGGTCAAGGAAGATGATCTATTTTATACTATTTTGAGGGTTGCAAAGGACCAAAAATAAAAACGGGGCTGTAGAAGAAAAACCTTTGCAACTTAGATTATATAGATTAAAATCCATTGTGTTAAAAATATATGTGAATTCAAATAGCACGTTTTATTTTTATTTTTCAGTTCTCCAATGTGAATTCTGCCCCAAGACCTTTGTCCGTCCTGCGCAGTACCACGGACACATGAGAGTACACTACAAGAATAAAACCATCAAGTGTGGTAACTATTGCATTAATTCTCAAAAAATAATCTGAGCTTTGCTGTTGAAAAATAAATTAGAAATTCATGTGAATGGGCTCTGGAAATGTAAACTTCACAGGACAGTCAGTGAAAATTGTTAAGATTAAGTTGGAATTAGGGTCGTTTGACATATTTAAAATTATAATAACACTATACAGTTAAAAAATTGTTTTGGATATTAGACGAACCGTTATAAGAGAAGTTACATTATTCTCTACATTTTATTAGTGACTTAGCTAACGTCTTCAGGAGACACGCTCTGCACAACGACTGGGCCTTAACCAAACTTAACTTTACCAGGCTAAACATTTGTTATTTTTGTTCTTGAATAACTAATACGTGTAACTGTTCACATAGTCAATTAAGGTAACGCAAAAAAACAAAAAAAAAAAACGCAACTAAGCTACACACAGTGTAACTTATTGCCGCATTATCCCCGAAGGAGTCGCATGTGGCGAGTTGAACCTATTTATTTTTACAGGTAAGGGGGCCGGCCTTACGCCAACCACTTCAGTTGAAGTGGAGGTTTCCCAGCACCCGAGAGTACTGGTACTCATTTCTTGTGAAGGCTGAGTAAACCTTGCCGGTATTTTATTTTGGGGTTTGAAATAAACACCGAAACGGGAAATCATTTCTGACACCCTCGGTGGGATTCGAACCCGAGCTTTCGGCATGGAATGCAAGCACTCTACCACCTGAGCTATCGACCGGACTGGAAATCAATAAATGATTTCCTTGACTTATAGGTTGGTATGAGGCTGACCACTCATAATATTTGTTCACTTTGCCAATGTCACCCCTGTGTCAGGGACGGTCGGCAAAAGTTGTAGGGCTTATGTTCATTTAAGGTTAGGATTTTATTTGTAAGTACACTTTCAGCATTTGTAAGCGCGAACTACACATGTTAGTTTGTGGGCATGCATTTAAGAGCTTTAAATGTTAATAAATCCTTGCAACTTAGATTATAGATTTAAAAAATGTGCTTGAAAAAGTATTCCGCACTGGGGGTATTTATAGCCAGAATATTCAGAAGCAAAAAGGTTCAAAAATTTTGCTGCTCTTGAGCACATGGGCAAAAGTCCTGGAAGCATCAACTCCGACAGACCACAACAGCAGATCCTGGAAAGAAACTCTACAGTGTTATCTGTTATTTGTGCAGATAAGTGTGAAGACGCATCATTCAGCAGCAAGCAAGACCTGCTAGAGCACCAGGCAGCCGCGCACAACCTTCCTCTGAAGAGGTTCTCCTGTCCTGTGCCACAGTGTCAACAGTCCTTTCTCATCGCCTCCCATCTAGACTACCATCAGAGGAGTGTGCATGCCAAAGAAAGGTAACCACTCCTTTCCTGGTGATGATGATTCAGTTGACTTCTTCTCCAAGGGCACCCCAAAGGATTCAGTGAACAGATTGGTCTTGAGACGTCTACAGAAGTGACTGATGTGTGTAAAATCTCTAATATATTATGAATTTAGAATGTTAATATATCTTTGCAACTTAGATTATAGATATTATAGAAATAAAATATTACATACATGAGAAACAAAAGTAACTAGATACTAAACATAAAGATAAACAAAATAAACATATAAGTATATAAAATATTAACATTTAAAAATAATACAGTAAGTAGTAGGATGCCTGAACACAGCAGCCAATAGACTAACATGGAGAGGATTGGAGGAGGCCTACGTCCAGGAGTATCTTGATTTATCTTGAAGTGACTGCCGTCCGCAATATCTCGAACCACATGCGGAAGTTGGTTCTATGTCCTTTAAACCGCCCCTGCAAAAGCACGCTCACCAAACACTGTTGCAGACCTGTGCAAAGATTCATTGACTTATGTTTTGGCTTCTTTTTTTTTACTTTTTAGCAATCATTTCTTGCGTCCTTGATGTAATCTATCCTTTAACCTATTTGCATGTATTTTTATTTTGAATCATTAACAGTCTGTTATTAAATTTTCCAGAAATCTACAATGCTTGTCCTGTGGTGTGCGATTCTTCAAAAAGTCTGATTTGAAAAGTCATCTTGTTATCCATGATGGTAAGTGCAGACTTTGCATTGTTTTTTTAACCTTTACCACCCTAAGTATCTAAAAATTACACATGGTCCGAAGTGGGGTACCGGAGGACCCCAGCTACTTTTCATACAAAATAATCATAAGGCAGAGAGCCCGCCAGACGTGCGTTTCGCTCCGCATACGCCGTGGGAATGACGCAAGTAGGACAAACTCAACCAGTGTTTCCTAAACGGTGGAAGAGAATTTAAAATAAACATTTTTATAATAATTTTTATTTCATTTTCAATTGTATAATAGTGAAATATGCAACATACGAAATTAAAAAAAAACATAAATAAAGTTAAAATCCAAAAAAACATAATTACAAATTTTCAAGTTATGTACAATAGTGTTGAGAAATATCAAGCGAAGGCATCTTTTATTATCTGGGCGTAGTTTATATCTGCAACAAATTAACGAATGGTTTGTTATTTATTTAAATACTCTAAATCTAAATCTAAGATGCAAATATATATTAAAATTTACAATCCACATCTTATACACCCACAAAAGTAAACATACGTAAGATTTTCGCGCATACAAATACAATTTCAAATGTGTCTACAGTAGGAAATACCGCAAATGACCGGTCCGTAGTCCAGGTGGTAACACTTCGGACTCGTAACTGGAAGGTCGTGGGTTCGAATCCCGGCGGAGCACAGAAAATATACCATTTATATTTTCAAATTTGCTCTTCGCTAGGTTGAAAACTTCATAAACCTTTACCAAAGACCGGTCATCAAAAGGTCCATCCAGCCTTACGACAACTGGGTCTTGCTTGAGAATTGGCGCTTTCTACATCGACGACCAAGCTCGCAGAGGGCTCTTGAGGTGTGATACACACAAAAACAGCGCTCACCAAATAAATCAGCCTAATTTAATTTTTAATTATTTTTTTTTTAAATGAACATAAGCTCTGCAACTTTGCCGCCTTTCCTTGAAGCAGGGGTGGCATTGACATAATTGAAACATTTTTTTTACAGTATGCAGACTCAGATTCATCAGACTGAGATTCAATAATATCTCTGACTTCAGAATCACCCGAATTACACAATTCGAATTCTAAGTCACTGTCAATAACTTCGTCATCACTGAAGTCTTGCAATTTTTCTATTTCTTCATATGTATTTTTTCTAGCCATTTTCTAGAGAGAGAAAAAAATCAAATGTTTGGCACATATCACAAAGGAAAAACAATATACCTATTCAGAAAAAAAAACAACGAACTTACCTTTCTCTTCACAAAAATATATTTATTTTATATGTGTAAAATATTATAGAACGTTTTGGGAACCACAGGAATGACAGGACTGTTCCACTCGCTTACCCAGAAAGACGGAGTAAAGTCGTCAGCGGATAATATAGTTGACTCTCTTCCGCACAGCTGTGACGCGGTAAGCTCGCGTAAAAAAGTGAAACAAGTAGCTTATCTCTGGACCCACCACACACACAATGGCGCGCCAGCCCTTCCCGTCCCTCACATGCTCCAGCGCTCCCCCCGCGAGGGCATAATGTGACGTGTTTCTGACCACGTGATTAGTAGAGTACGCGAATATTTATCAAAAACAATTATTTGAAGACTACATGCTTTGAATACTTAAAAACAAAAAATACAGAAATGTTTCTAAGTAGCTTTACAAAGATTACAAAAAGTTTCAATTGAATTGCTCGATTAATTATTGAGTAATCAAATAAAACGTTTTTTTGGGGTATCTCATATACCCCGCTTAGGCCAGGGAAGGTTAACTAAAAGGTGGACTCATAAATGGAATGTTTGAATCCCGGCAAAGCAAAAGAAATATACTATTTATATTTTCAAATATGCTCTTCACTGGTTTGAAAATTCATATACCTTTACCAAAGGTTCATCCAGCCTCACAGCAACTGGGTCTTGGTTGAAAATTGGGGCTTTGTAGCGACAACCAAGCTCGTGAAAAGTTTGGTCGATGGCTCAGTTGGTAGAATGCTTACATTCCATGCCAAGGGCAAGCACAGCGATTCCATGCCCAGCCTCCTCGTAAGCTGGGAAACCCCCACTTCAACTGAAGTGGTTGATGTGAGGCCAGCTTCCTTGTCCGTAAAAATAAATAGCTCCTGAATCACCATATGCGACCTCTATTTAAGGGTTAACACAGGCAAGAAGTTACACTATATGTGTAGCTTAGTTGCATTGCGTTGATTTGTGCATGGCTCACAATTCTGTTTGTTGTTTGCAGTATCCAAGCGCCTGCCGTGCAGTGTGTGCCAGCGCAAGTTCTCCCACGTGTCCAATCTGAACCGCCACATGCAGCTCCACACACAGACTAAGCCGTACAGCTGCTCGCAGTGTCCCGCCTCATTCACACAGGTACAGTGTCCAATAAAGAATAATGGTTTGCTTTAGTATCATATGTAAGATCTCAAAAAAACTTTTCATTGCAATTTGATTTTTTTAAATATTTTTCCAGGCAATCTCATTGAAAAATCACAAAAAGAAGCATGCAGCACCTGCAGATGATTCTGAAAGCCTGTCTCCGAAGCTCTTACAGGGCGCTCATATGTTTTCTGAAGAGACTAACAATCCGCCACAGCCAGAGCTCCGCGTGTAAGTACATTTATCTGGTAAACATACACTAGCCAGCAACGCGCTAACTTTTTTTTACAAAACTAATCTGTGAATTTTTTTCATTAATTTTCAGGGAAAATCCAAAAAATGCACTTAAAGATGAACCAAAGGGCAACTTAAATCTTATAAACGACATGACAGTCTCCAATTTAAACGACTTTATGGAAGACCAAGCGCGATCGGCCGCTGTCGAAGACATGTTCACAAAAATGGAACCTTCAGAGGACAGCCTCAACTCCATGCTGATCCAAAACTTTGAATACAACATGGAGAAAAACCACAACCCGTTAAACAAAAATGATTTAAACAGAAACGAGCTTAACGAAGCTGAAGAAATAATTGACGCGTTGGCCGGAGCGATGGGACAAAACATTGTATTAAACGAGATAATTCAGGAATCTTCAAAGATCCTGGCGACACCGAAAAAGGATAATTCTTTCAGCGAGGCAATACTGGAAAATGAGCATGACAACATATCGTTAAACGCGATTGAAACTTTTACAGATATGAGGACTTTCTCTGATATATCGGATTACTCTAATCAGTCTTATAGTATGGTCAACTTTGAACTGTTAACGAGATTGTCAGAAACGCATAACGACAATTTAGAGATTTTCAATATGCAGGAATTGAACAAATGCACCTTTGACGATGTTTCGGATATATCAATAGATAAAATGACTTTGGATAACGCAGAAACGTTAGACGGAGATTGCTTTTTAAAGGATTCGTACTTTGATTCGGAGCTCGTTAAGATTTTGGAAAGTTCTAAAATTGAAAATGAACAGACCGTACAAAACAGTGTTGCCGAAAGTGAGAAAGTCCTGAATGAACCGGCGTTTGATTTTTTGAATCCCGTAGTGTCAAAAAAGTCACCAAAAAAGAAGAGAAAGAATAATGTTGCCAGTAAAAATCAAGCTAGTAAAAGTGTGTGTGAAATTTCAAATAATATTCTGAATATAAAGAGTATTGCCCCGCTAGAAAATGAAATGAATGTGATTAGTGTTGACCACTCCCTTCAAAATGAACAGGTATGTTGAAATCTATTTTTGTTTATCTACATGGTAACATCGGATATTATTGATGTTTTACGTAGGTATGGAAACAACCAAAATAAAGTTAAAATTGTGCAAATATTCTTAATACTAAAAATCCTTGTTCCTTGACTAATAGACTTGGCACACATTACAAAGACAAAAGAAATGTGACGTCGCATGGAAAAGTTCAACTGAAATTTTGGAATTGGTATCAGTGGGGGTTTCTCATCTTCCGAGACAGCTGGTTCTCATTTTTTTGTAATGGCCATATGCGACCCCTTTGGGGATAACACGGCAAGGACTTACACTGTATATGTTGCTTAGTTGCTGAATGACAGTAGTTGGGACTTAAACTGTCTTATAATGTTTAAGTGTGCGCAGTTATCTGACAGTATTCTCTGTTGGCTAAAAATAATTTGTGTAAATTGAATATCATTTAATCTAATATCAGAATTTGATTAAATAAATTGTTTCTTATTCTTAGTTATTTGTTGGCAGCACTGTAAATACAACAGTTAGTTAGCAGCACTGCCGGAAGTGACAGACAGTAACAAATTATTGTTAACTCACATTGTAAAAACCCGTTAATTATCTGTTTTCTTATTGTAATCTAGGTGACCAAATCTGCCATTGAAGACCAAACTGAAGACCTGATAAGACTCGTGGAGCAGGACCAGCTGCAGCTGTACGCCACCGAAGACCGCGACACCTTTATCATCAGTCTGAACAGCGCCATGGACGCCGACACCTTGGAGCACCTCTTACACGAAGGTGTCCTGACAATACAAGTCGACGATCAAGATAAACAAAACAATGCAGAAGTCCCAGAAACAAACGAACAGCATTCCAAAATTGAATTTGAAAATTACAAAAAGAAAAAAGAACAGGCTGAATGTTCGACAGTTGTAACCGATGATAAAACGACAACTAAGAATGTTTTGAATGAAAAAAAGCATGGAATTAAAAATCAAATTGATAAAAGTAAGATTATTAAATGCATTGAACCAATTTCTAGCGTTCAAGACTGTGAAGTTATCATCATGAAACATTCATCTGAAATTTTGGATTTTTCTTTAGCCAAAGACAATAAACAAAAGAAAGAAAAGATCCCATTTTTGAATATGGAACAAAATTTGTCCAGTCCAGTCTGTCAAGGGGATAAAGAAGTGCGATTGGAACAAAGCAGAGAAGAAAATTCTTCAAATATAGGAGAATCAAATTTTAATAATTTAGTTTTGATGTCTAGCGACGTTCTGAAGAATTCTAAAATTACTGGAGACGAAAAAACCGTAACAATATTCGTAAACGATTTTGAAGACGTTGTGGTGCAGTATGCTCCTGGTAAAAGAAAAAAACTAAAGAATAGTAAAAGTGATTCAATCGAACCTAAAAGGGAAATTAATGCTGAATCAAAAAAAGAACGAAGTGATTTAAAGAATGCGATGGAAGAATTAGCTTGTGACGAAAAGAGTGGGGAAAAAGAATTGAGTGACGATGTGGGTGGTGATCACAAACCGAGTTTGAGAATTAAAAGGAAACCGAAGAACGTTTTGAGGAAATGCCGCATTTTTAAATGCAAAGTTTGTTTTCAAATTTTCAACAAAAAAGACAGCTACAAGTCTCATATAGGTAGGTTACATTCATAATCCTTAATATAAGTTGCAAATATATGTCAATATTTAAGATTCACACTTTTTGTACACCCTTAAGCAAACACTTGTAAGTTTGTGCTGACACATGGTGTGTGCGTTCTTAAATAAAAAACAAACTTCAAATGAACTTAAACTCTGCAACTCTTGTTGAAACTCAGTCTTAACAAGGAGTGAGAGCCTGCTTAGTAGTTGGTGTAAAGTTGCCCTGTGAAAAAGAATATAATCCACTCGTTAAATGCGAATCCTTCGGGGACAACACTGCAAGAAGTTGCCCCATAAATGCGGCTTGTAGAGCAACTTGGATTGTTTACGGGAAATCATTTCTGACACTATCGGTGTAGTTGACCCGTAGCTGTTGGTATGGAATGCAAGCATTCTACCAACTGAGCTATTGACCGAATTGCATACTTGTTTGTAAGTTCTTTTTTTTGTTTGACTAAATGAATGTTGTTTATGTTGGTGATTGTTAACAATTGCAGGCAGCCACGACAGTCGCCTGAAGCGGCACTGGTGCGAGGAGTGTGGGGAGCAGTTCTCCTGGAGGAGCACGCTGACCCGCCACATCTCCGCCAAGCACCGGCCCAGGGTCTGCTGCGCTCTGTGTGAGGCGCATTACACCACCAAGGGACAGGTAGGGGAACATGTGATCATCATCATTTTAATGATATAGTTCTCCTGGAGGAGCACGCTGACCCGCCACATCTCCATGCCATCTGGTGGCAGCATTGCTGCGTGCGTACTATGCCCTGAGCAGTCCAAACATAGACGCATGCGGTATAAATCTTGTGATCGATAAAATTGACGAATTTTAAAGGAAAAAGGCATTATTTTAAGACATTATGGCATGTGTTGCAATTGTGTGTCAAAGCACAAAATGGAGAAAGCAAGAAAACATAAAATTTGACACGTAAAAACATGTGTTGTATGACTACACAACTGCAACGTTTGACAGGACTGAAATAAAAGTGGTAGATAGTATGTATCAATGCAGTAAGTTAGTTTCTGCTCTTCTACGAGTATGTCATTACTCAATGCCTTCAACAATGGGTCAGGACATCAACTGCCACATCACCAGCACCTCTGCGGCACTACAACAAGTGTCATAGACCCCTGGAGTCTCTTAAATCTGGGGAGTCTCCCGCACAGGAAACCTTAAAAAAAAAGTCATTAATAAACGGCTCTATTTATGTCTTAGCTCCAGTTGCACATGAGGAGAGCGCACCAGAAGGAGAGGAACCACTGCTGCACATTCCCCAACTGTGGGCAGGCCTTCTTCAAGAAGTACTATCTCAGCGCACACTACAGGTAACTGGAACCCCTTCTTATTAATCTAGTCTAGTTTGTCTATGGTTTCCGTTGTGAAATGAATGATATCGTCGGACAAATCATGAGAAAGCTAACACACATTTCACCATGACCGGTCCATAGTCTAGTGGTATTGCTTCGGACTCGCAAAAAGACCGGTCACTAAAGGTTCATCTAGTCTTACAACAACTGGGTCTTGCTTGAGTATTGGCGCTTTGTAGTGACGGCCAAGCTTGTAAACAACACCTCTGTGGCACTACAGCAAGTGTCATTGACCTCTAGAGTCTCTGAAATCTAGGGAATCTCCCGCACAGGAAAAAAAATTATCCCCGAAACACTAGCTATGCTTACTTTGGGGAGTATTTATTGTAATTACATTTTTTTTAATTGTAATATTATTATGTACATATTGATAAAAACAATAAAGACCTTATGATTATGATTATTTTTATTTTCCAGAACACACACCATGGAGCGGCCATTTTGCTGTGACCTGTGTGGCAGTACATTTAAAAATCTGTCCAACATACGGCGACACCGGCTGACTCACTTCACACCAGTACCTCCACACGGACCCAAGTAAGCAACCTGCAAATATTACAAACCGTAGAGAATTAAATGTTCACTCATTAAGACATAGACTCAAGGAACCTTTATTATTTTAACATCTGTAAAAGAAGAATCTTGTTTGGAGGTTGCCCTGGAACTTCATACTTTTAGGATTTGAAGTGGTTCATGGATGTCGATGTCGCATCCTATTCCCAATTCAAGAGGATAGCGACCAACAAGTAGCTAGCACAATAAGACACTTTTTTTACTTGAGGATAGCAGGCAACACGGCACTGCCTTGATTTCATAGGCTTAAGGCTTTGTCAAACAGGAAGCGTTTTTAATGGGCATCAAGGCGTTAAATCGTCCCGGTTTATAGCGCTGCGTTGTGTTGTACAGGACATGTCTACACCGATCAAAAAGAGAAAACACGCTACTAGTACGCGGCGATCCGTCGCTGAGTCCAGACGTCGCGTTGTATTTTTTTATAAAATTTTCTTTGATGGCAAACATTTTTTTAAATCAAAATAATAAAAAATTACTGATTTTTTTTTTAATTCGTTTGAAAAAACTGTTGCTTGTATACAAGTAACAGTGCTTAATAAAAAGACAAGATTTTGCTAGATAATGCGTAAAGCATCGACAACTCATCTTCATCTGAGTTGCTAAATATTGTGACCAGTGACGATGACTGAATAATGTCGAAGCCGTTTAAACACAATGTACGCAACGTTACGCCGTTAAAATACTGACGTCAGAATGCTGCGGTCTCTGCATCGCTCCCAATGGAGATCCTCGGCAAGTAGACTTGGAATGGCTCTACCAGACAGTGGCGTGCATCCTATACAGGCAGATGCGCCTAATAGGTACAGACAATATTTGATACAAATCATTTATGTTTGATATTTAGATTCAAAACTCAAAATTCAAATTTGATTGGAGCCATCGTTGGCACTTTAGTCAATTTTAAATTAGCTATTTCAAAGGAATGGGAGAAAATCTTTATTTTGAAATGTATT
The DNA here is from genome assembly GCA_951799405.1 of Agapetus fuscipes. Classification (NCBI taxonomy): domain Eukaryota; kingdom Metazoa; phylum Arthropoda; class Insecta; order Trichoptera; family Glossosomatidae; genus Agapetus; species Agapetus fuscipes. Next base: position 13,112,352 of record OX637352.1, read on the forward strand.
TGCCCTTTCCCTTGTGCACGCGCCTGCTACCAGACCATCTTACCCAACGCCTCTGTACTTCCACATATACTGACGCCTTGATGCACATTGTAAACACTTACCCAACGCCTCTGTACTTCCACATATACTGACGCCTTGATGCACATTATAAACACTTACCCAACGCCTCTGTACTTCCACATATACTGACGCCTTGATGCACATTATAAACACTTACCCAACGCCTCTGTACTTCCACATATACTGACGCCTTGATGCACATTATAAACACTTACCCAACGCCTCTGTACTTCCACATATACTGACGCCTTGATGCACATTATAAACACTTACCCAACGCCTCTGTACTTCCACATATACTGACGCCTTGATGCACATTATAAACACTTACCCAACGCCTCTGTACTTCCACATATACTGACGCCTTGATGCACATTATAAACACTTACCCAACGCCTCTGTACTTCCACATATACTGACGCCTTGATGCACATTATTAACGCTTCCTGTTTCATGAAGCCTTCAAGCCTGAAATCGACAAGTTTTTGTTACAAACATTTATTGCATTTTTCCATATGTTAATTAATTTACAAATAATTTATTTTCCAGACTGATGCGGTGCCAAAAGATAACCTGACAGTTCCAAGACATCACCATTCCTACCTTAACAATATGATTATATTGAATTTACAAATCTAGTCAAAAGGAGCAACTTTTGTTAAATTATTTTACAATAAACATAAATTTTGACATTTGAACTTTTTAATTTTTATGTTTATGCCTTAAAATTTTCTTCAATGGAGTCACCATCCATGGGAAAAATATGTGATGTTTGTTGACCAGATTTCTAGGCACTATAATAATAATCTATAATCTAAGTTGCAAAGATATAATAACATTAAAAAATATGTTAAATGCATGCCCCCAAGCAGACATGACAGACATGAAGTTTTCTGATGCATGTGTACTTACAAATTAAAATCCAAACCTCATGAACATAGACCCTGCAACTTTTGCTGACCTTCCCTGAAACAGGAGTGACATTGGCAAAGTGAACCATTTTTACAGCATGGGTGGTCAGCCTCATACCAACCTAAATTACAATAGGGTATTTGCAATAGTGAGGAATATGATAACAAGTATATTATTTTGATAGATTTGGAAAAATCAAATAATAATATGTTGGTTTGAAGTCGAAAATATTTTTTTTCAATTTTATATTTGAAAAAAAATATATAGAAATTTGGAGAAGTTTTTAAACGGATATGGGATCTGCTTCTTCTAGTTCCGGTGCTGTGACGTCACGTTCTTTTATTGACATTCCATACTCCGTTGACATGTGTTGTTGACAACAGAAAAAAATTAAAACAACAGAAACAAATGAAATGTTCTTAACCCTTTGGCTGCGGCTGGCATGCATAGATGTCATGACGTAACTTGCATACAGTGCGGCTGGCATCTATCCATGTCATCGAAGTTTAAAGCTTCCCCTGACATCGGTGTTCAAATTTTTCAAACTTTTTTGTTGCTTACATTATAGGTACACTAATAAAATCTCATATTATACATATTTTGAAAATATTCTTTCTCAAATATTTCGTCAGAACAGCTCGATCTCTCGTCCCGCGCGTGTGTACCAATGTTTATAAACAAAATCCAGGCAAGATAACTGTTTACGTTTTTTGTTTTTTGTAAAATAACTAATTTATTTTTCTCTTTAGTGACGAGTATTTAAGTGAGTACAAAAATTGTTTAAGACCTAATGGATATAAAATCTAGTTATAGAATGTGCGTATAATATATAGTTTTAAGTAATATTATGTGATTTACTTGTTTTTACATAAAACAACAAGTAAAAACATGTGTTGAAAGTTTGTGATTTGTGTTCCTGGATAACTAATGAATATACTTTTTCATAAATTTTGAAGTTTCATCAAGTAATTAAGGTAGGAAATCAATTTATGTGTAAAAAAATAACCTCAAAAAAGAATTCCGTTCTGGCGGTGCGTATGTAGCAAATAAATTCAGAATCGAAAAGGTTAAAGAAACACACAAACTTCTTGAAGAAACAAGAGCCACAACGGTTTTAACATGAACAAGCAATGGTTGAATGTTATAAATGTGAGGGCTGTCAGTTGATACGGCGATGTTTACAAGACCGTGACGTCACGCGAGAAAATTTTATGTAGTAGCGTTTTGGCGCGAAAATTCAAAAATCGATTTTCAAATGCTTATAACTTTGCTAAAAATACAACTAAAATAAAAGTTCAAGAAGGTTTGGGGTAATAAAGCAAAAACGAATTTAAATCACAAAAAAAAGAAAAATGTGAAAATACCCTATTGTTGAGTGATCGCTGTGGAACCATGACTGCGGTCCTGGCGCTGTCATTCATACAAAGTAAAATATTACACTAGAGACAGAACTGGACCGGTCTATAGTCTAGTGGTAAAAGCTTACAGATTTGTTTTTGGAAGGTAATGGGTTTAAATTCCAGCAGAGCATAAAAAAATATTTTAGTTAATTTAGGCAACCTCTGTCCTGAGGCACAAATTTTTCAAAAGTTGCCTTCCTAAAAAAAAATTCTTCGCGCTTCCCTTTCTACGTTTTTTTTTTCATACTTATACTACTTACACACATTTCTCGCGCCTCCCCTGGCCATACCTCGCGCCCCCCAGTTTGGAAACCGCTGGTCTAGGCTTCAGGCAGCACTGGCGCGCGTTCTAGTAGTTATGAATTTCTGTTAAAAAAAGAAGAAGCCATTATTTAAGAAATACTTTTTTCACATTATTCTACATTAAACAACATTTATATTTGTAGATATTCCCCTCATTTCTTTACAGTACGTACTCTTATACATATTTTTCACTAGCAAGAAGCTATGTCTCTTGATATAACTGAACGAAAGCATTAATTTCAGTCGAACAACAGTTTTTTTAAATATAAATAATTAACAATGATGTGCAAATAGTATTTTTTTGAAGTGACGTTTCGACTCGTTTCCGCTGTGATTTTTGACAGAACTGCAATTTTCAACACAATTTCACCAAATTGTACAAATAAACCATTTTAAAACAACCCCATGTGGTAAACATCATCGCATCGCAAAAATGACGATCAACTTTACCATAAAGACGCTGGAAAAGGGCGACCATGCTTGCACGATGGACCCCAACAAAACGGTGAAAGAACTCAAAGACGAAATGTTTAATCGGATCGGCGTACCCGTGACCCAGCAGCGCTTTATTTTCTGCGGCCAGGTGATGCGGGACGACGCCAAATTATCAGAATACGGCATCGCAGACAAAGCCGTACATCTGGTCTTCTCGGCGCCGCCATTGTCGCCAAACGCGGCAAGTGACAGAAACGAACACGCTTACAACATACTGTCGGACGATGAGGAATTCGACAACCAATTTTTCGATGTCGACGACCAGGTGGAAATGACGGATTGGGTTCCGGCAGCGGAGCGAGCGTCTGAAAGCGGCCGCAGACTGTTGCTTCTAGAAGAGATGGTCTACCAATGCGACACGTTCGTCCATCTTTTACGAGAAACATGTCCACGACTCGATTCCGACGAGGATTTGTTGCCAACTGAAGAAACTTTAAGTAGGAATAGCTTTGATACCTTTTGCACTAGCTACCCGGCGTTTGGAGAAAACCAAGGAGAGGTGAAGCAGATGTACGAACTGGCTGAAATAACGAGGTGCATCGCTTTGCTGGAGACGAAGTTGTACCCGTTTCTGATGTGGTACGCCAATTACTTGGATGTGGATCTGTCCAGCGTGAGCGAGGACTTTGCGAACAGCATGCAACCGGTGATGCACTCCGTTCAAGAGACTCTCCATCTTTTAGCACACATCCACCATTGTCATAGCGAGGTCATCTTGAATGAGAATCTTCGCAACCACGCTCGCCCGCCTCTAGAAGCTTCTGCCAGCAGCAGGCAAGGTCAAGGACAAAGCAGTCAAGGTCAAAGAGAAAGCAGTCAAGCTCAGAACAGTCAAGGGCAAAGCAGTCAAGGTCAAAGTAGCAGCAACGCTAACTCTCCGGACGTTGTCTGTCAAATAGAGACTCACACTCCGTTAGATGGTCCAGCTGCCGTGACGAATGAGCAAGGTCAACCTAGGAGGCGGCGTTCACGCGTGCAACGCACTTCCATAGTTGTCACGCGGAATGGCTCGAATCTTCAGCCTCCTCAGCTTATCCAGTCGCTGATCCAGGCCGTGATCTCGAGAGCGCATCCTGGGAGACGTCCTCGACCTGGTGCGAACCGACCTGCTTCTAATAGTACAAATGCTACAACTGCAAGTGCTTCTAATGCTGCAGCTCCCAATACATCTACTCCCAACACATCGGCATCCAACGTCTTCTCTGCTCCTGATGCTTCAAATGCTTCTGCTGCTCCATCTGCCCCGCCTGCTCCAATTGTATTGATGCGAGAGATTCCTTTTAGCCCAAATGGACCTCGTAATCCACCGACTTCTGGTGATACTTCCAACACTGCATCAAATTCAAATGCAACTCAAGACGAAGCGGAAAATTCAGCTAGTAACCGGCGTGGACCCAATGAAGGCACATCCAGATCCACCGCAAACCAGCCATTCAACTTTCGACCCAGAATGCTGGATCGGCTGTTTGGTTCCGATAACTTCAGCTCAGACTTGAGATTCGGGAGTCACGATGAAAACTTGGGAGAGTTTTGCTTTGATCCGTATCTGAACTGTAATAATCGTTTCAGAAACAGCACTGTGCCCTTGGGGAAAGATAGACCTCTGGAAGTTGATGATGATTCAGATAATTGTGAAGTTGATGAGAGTATGGATCTGGCGGCCAAAACTCAGGCCTGGAAACAGTACATTCGTAACATTCGCGCCGACAGAATCAGATGCCCCCAACAGGATTTTTCCACTCCTCTCAAGAAGCTTTGGACATTCTTGTGCACAACTCTGACGTGGATGGATATGAACCAATTCTTCTACGGAGATGTAGACATAGCCATGGTAAGGATGAGGTCTGTCTTGCAGACTTTCATTCGATCAGAGATGGACAAACTTGGGACAGAAACGTCGACGCTAGAAATGAACTTGGAAGAAAAGAAAGCTTATTATTGCAAGTACATTGACAAAGTGCTTGAAGAGCTGGCTACTGATATTACTGACTTGAAGACTACATTGATAATTAAGGAAGACTTTGATTTCCACTCGGCGATTAAATTCATCATGATTGAAGAAGTTCCGCTGCTTTTCATTGACGTCTTAAACTCGTTTTGCAAGGAAGAAGATTTTGCGAGTAACACAGTGGCAAGAATAAAATGTATATTCAAGAAAATATACTGGATGCTTAAAGTGGCTTGCGTCAACCCTAACGAAGGAATCGGAAAATTCAACCATCACCTAAAGGAACTAGCCGATTCCCTGTCTCCCAACTTGTATATCTTGTTCAGAACATCGCAAGATAAGAACAACTGGATTGTTGAAGAGGCGATGGTCAAAACTGAAGTAAAGAATGAGGCCGCAGGTAGTTCTACCAGCCAGGATATCACAAGGTCACCAGCGTCAGCTAAAAACGCTAAAAACAACTTGAATACTGAAAGAAAAAATGCTTCTACCAGAAGTTCTTCGCAATCTACGTCAACATCCACTGTTCTTCAAAATTCTGCTAATCTATCCAAGCTGCAAATTAACCCCGTTTCATCGAGTGAAGCGGCAAGGCCCACAGCTTCGCAGCAAAAGACTACAACACCGAAAACAACTGCGCCCGCTGGAGCCACAAAATCAAAATTCAACACTTCCTTCCCTGAAGATTGGGACGCGATTGTTTCGGAAGACGCCGAAAGCAGCGTAGTATCGCAAGGTCCCTTCAGCGATGCGTATCTATCGAATATCCCGTCTAAAAAGAGGAAACTCATTGAAACTAAGCAAGTCGGGAATCCCGTTGAGAATTTAGAGCATGTGGCCCGAGAAGTGGCCCCAGATTTGTCGCAGGCGGCTTTGGAAAGTATTCTGACCAACAAGGAACTCCAAGGTTCTCTGAAGACCACAGTGCAAGCAGCCATCCGACAGAGATTGTCCTCTGATCCAGATTTTGATCCGAATCGTTATGAGTGTGCAACGCAAGTCTTTGGACCTCTTGAATAACTCTCATTATTCTAAAATTATTCTTACCTGTAAGCCTTTTCTAATAATCTTTATAAAAAGTGTAGAACATTTTTTTCCTTTAGTTTTATGGCTGGATGACAAACCTTTTTATGCGTCAAGTTACATTAAGAAGATATGTATTTTTTAGATTAAAACATACTATTATAGTTTATGCTCACATGTCGTAGGGAGAATGAAATGTATGGAAGTTCACGTTGCCATTTACGCTAACTGGAGGCTGAATCATACTGAATGTTTTTTGCGGAAGATGTAACAGTGCCTCCAGTAAGGGTAAATGACAATGCAAACATTTCTTTCTCCCCGTGGCATGTGAGTGTGCTGGTTTTTTTTATGGTACTGGTTAAGATCTTACACTTCTGAGTTGAAATTCTATTGGAATGTTTTTCCAGAGCTGTTGCATAAATAATATGTTAATTAATAGTCCATAATCTGATTTTGGAAACAAATGCACGTCTCAACTTCCTCTATAAAAAAGCTTTAAAAGAAATATTTTTCATTTGAATATTAATAATAATATTAGGATGATTTATTTGGTGAGCGCTGTTTTTGTGTGTATCACACCTCAAGATCCCTCTGCGAGCTTGGTCGTCGCTGTAGAAAGCACCAATTCTCAAGCAAGACCCAGTTGTTGTAAGGTTGGATGGACCTTTCAGTGACCGGTCTTTGGTAAAGGTGTATGAATTTTTCAACTCAGCGAAGAGCACATTCGAAATATAAATGGTATATTTTTGTGCTCCGCCGGGATCCAAATCCACAACCTTCCATTTACGAGTCCGAAGTGTTGCCACTACGGACTACGGACCGGTCCAATATTAGTCTTAACTCGATGCTTAAAAATGTTTACAAAACTAGCCCGTAGTTTCCTCAAGCTTAACAAACTAAAAATAAATACTTAGTCAAATTAACAATCGCTCTTGGACATGTAGAAAAAATGGATGATGAAAGATACAGAGGAAATGTGAAAGAAAAAGGAAGACTGAGAAAGAGTGAATCTATCAAAAGGTGATGGATATGAATGAATTGAAAGAGGTATGCAAGGATAGGAAGAAATGGAGGTAACAATTTAGAGGGTCTGACCAACTCTAATGGAATGGTGACAGAGTAACGGTTACAACACTTGAGTCTTATAGAAGCAAGGAGAATCTTTTGTGTTTCCATATTATATTATTTATCTTTTAAAAAATGTAGTTTTCCGCCTATGGTTCCACGACAAGTCGGTCACAGACAAACTGTTCGGAGATAGGTCAGCCATGTAAAAATCGGTCACACAATAAATCTCGGTCACTGATAACTCTTCTACAAACAAATCGGTAATGGAAAATTCGGTGGCATACCATATATAGTTCACAGACAGCTTGATGATGATGATGGATGATTTCTTTCCTGTGGCGCCATTTAATGGTCCAGGACCATCTCAATGATCATGATCATAGAAAACCACAATTAAATAAAACTTCAGTAGTTACAAATATGTTTTGCTGAGCAAGTTTTCTGTGATGGAGCTGAACTGTCTGTGGACCTATATTGTATGTGACCGAAAAGTTGTGTGGGCGAAATGTCATGTGATCAAATTGTAAGTGATGTGCCTGGGGACGAACTATCGAGTTGTCTGTGATCAAAATGTTGTGTAACCGATTTGTCCATGGATGAATTCTTTGACCTTTTGGTCGTGACGCACAATAGGACTTGTTTTTCTTCTATCTAACTTGAGACGAATGTTTTTTTTTATCAATGTATCCACATAACACCACTTAATTATTGTCCTGTAAATATTTTATTGTAAATAAATATTCACTGAACTATTACCTGGATTGTATTCATTCATTTTATCATAATGAACTTGGCACAGAATTCAAAATTAGCTTTTTTCAGCCGACAAACATTGGCATTATCTGCAGCAACCCAATTTTGAGATCTGCATCCATCGTGTCCGGTCGACAGCTCAGTTGGTAGAGTGCATGCATTTCATGCCTAAAGCTCGGGTTCACCGGGGGTGTAGGAAATGATTTCCCGTTCCGGTATTTATTTCAAAACCCAAAATAAAATACTGGCAAGGTTTTCTCAGCCTGGACAAGAAATGAGTACCATTCTCTCGGGAGATGGGAAACTCCCACTTCAACTGAAGGAGTTGGTGTAAGGTCAACGGGTTGTAAGTTGGAGTTTCAAAATTGTTTGAAAACAATATTTTTTTTGAGATTTCTCTAAATTTCGCCTAAAATATATTATGTATCTTTGACGAGAGGGGAGGGGGGAGGGCATGCAATTTGCATTTTTTTTTCTTTCAATGTTAAGGTACAAAAATAATATATTATATCGGTAAGTACCTACTTTTAATACATCGATATACATCGCCCATCCCTAATGTATTTCACTGTGGTCGTCGATGACAGAAAGTAGGTGGACCTGTTAAAATAACCTCCGGATACAAACAGATATCCCCCAGAAATAATTACAACGAAGCGGGAAATTTAAAATATCCCTATATTTATTAAAAATGAAATAATTTACAATCCAGTCATTTTTGGGATAACAGAAATATTAAATAAAATCATCATAAGCATCAATTCATGTCATGGAATTTTAAAAAAATCCATGAGACAATACACATAATTTTTTAAAAGTGGAATATAAAATTTTGTGGCTGAAGCTTCAATAAATCTTAAAAAAATTAAATTGTTTATAGCTCGTTACATCAACGATAATGCGAACATAATAAAAAGTGTGACCCTTGATAGTTTTTTACAAAAAAATAAAATAGCCAAATTTTGTAAAAGTGCCAAAATAAGAAGCAGTTTATTTGAGCATAAGGAACTCGTTATTTTTTTCATCAAAATTATTTATTACAATTCTTACTTTATAAGTAAACATAATTAAATCAAACAAGTTCATTTAAAATAATTTTATCAAATATGGTTATTGATTTAGATAAAAATAATGTACAATTTTTTTCTTGTTGTTCATTAAAATATTCATTTACGCACTTTATTTTACCTTTATTAACTACAATTCCTTTTTTTTATGTCGCGTTTTTATAGCCCCCTAACAATAGACAAAGCACCATTAAATGTTCGTTTTATTTTCCCTACATTTAAGAAATTGATTTTGTTTACAGCATAGGCGGCTATCTTTGAAGGCTATTTCACACGAGCGAGAAAATCCAATTTGTTGTGATTTGTTGCCCTATTACTATTGGGTTTTATCCAAAATGGAATGTATAAATGTAAAACGCGAGCCAAGTGATGTAGAAGAACAACCTTGGGATGTTCATGTTGACGATGCTGCAGGAATACAGCCAGAATACGAGGTAGACATTGTTGAATCCGATGTCAAGGCGGAGGTCGAAGAGAGAATCGCAGAGTATGCAAGAATCAAACAAGAGCCTCCGTGTGAGTACGGAGAAGATTCCTCAGTCGTTGGTGGCAAGACTGGATGTGGGATTAAGTGTCTCTATCAGTGCTCCATAAAATTTACAACCCAAGAAAAACAAGATCTTAAAAATGCATTTCGTTCGCTGAACCGTGCACAAAAATATAAATATTTTAAAAAATATACATCACGAGTGATTGTAAATAGGAGAAGAACAAAAGTTGACAATAGCAGAAGAAAAAATACATTTGAATACTATTTAAAAAAAAAAGACCTGAAACAGAGAGTGTGCCAAAAGTTTTTTTGTTGTACATTGGATATTTCTGGGAAAAGAGTCCATAATTTCTATAAGAAATTAGAACAACCTTGGGATGTTCATGTTGACGATGCTGCAGGAATACAGCCAGAATACGAGGTAGACATTGTTGAATGTGATGTCAAGGCGGAGGTGGAAGAGAGAATCACAGAGTATGCGAGAATCAAACAAGAGCCTCCGTGTGAGTACGAAGAAGATTCCTCAGTCGTTGGTGTCGGTGAGTATCTTATTTTATTTATGAACTAAGTAGCTGTATTGTGAAAAATTACTGGGTAAAACCTACCTTTACCAAAGACCGGTCACTGAAGGTCCATCCAACCTTACAGCAACTGGGTCTCTTGCTTGAGAAGTGTCGCTTGTTACAGCGACGACCAAGCTCGCAGAGGGCTCTTGAGGTGTGTTCACGAAATAAATCATCGTAGTATTTTAGTTGTTGTGTTAGTATGTTCCTTGACTTATAGGTTGGTATGCGGTTGACCACCCATGCTGTAGAAAATGGTTCACTTTGCCAATGTCACCCCTATTTCAGGGAAGGTGGGCAGGAGTTGCAGGGTGTATGTCCATTTGAGATTTGGTTTTAATGTTGTAGGTTCACATGCGGCATGCGCAAGAGCGAATTTGTACGTGTCTGCTTGTGAGAATGCATGTAATGTGAATCCCTTATGTTACATATCTTTGCAACTTAGATTAGATTATTATTATTTTATTAAATCAAGATTTACTGCTTGCAATATTTGTTCTGTTTTTGACGCAACGCAACGCAATTAAGCTACACATATAGTGTAACTTCTTGCCTGTGTTATCCCCCAAGGGGTCGCACGTGGCGCTTCGGGACCTATTTATTTTTACAGGTAAGGGGGCCAGCCGCACACCAACCACTTTCAGTTGAAGTGGGGGTTTCCCAGCTCCCGGGGGGGGGCTGGTTCTCATTTCTTGTGAAGGCTGAGTAAACCTATGAACCCTTGCTCTCGGTATGGAATGCAAGCATTGAGCTATTGACCTTTTTACGAGCTTGATCGTCGTCGCTACAATGCGCCAATTATCAAGCAAGACCCAGTTGCTGTAAGGCTGGATGGACCTTTGGTGACCGATCAGTGGTAAAGGTTTTATGAATTTTTCAACCCAGCGAAGAGCAAATTTGAAAATATAAATGGTATATTTTTTGTGCTCCGGGAATCGAACCCATGACCTTCCCATTCAGAGTCCGCAGTGTTACCACTGAACTACGGACCGGTCGAATTATTTACATTGATGGCATTGTCTTCTAATGTATTTCACACTTGTGTCAGTAAAATGGCGACCAGTTGGCTGACAATGCAGCGCTGGCATTGCAGAAATATGAGATGGATGATGGTGACTCACACTATAATTATAATCTGTTATTATATATTTCCAGCTGCCAGTTGTGAGAGTGCTGGTGTTGGGGGGGATCATGTGTGCCATGCCTGCAGCTACAAGGTCAATCAGAAGAAGCTCTTGAGGATCCATCAGTTGTTCAGTTGCTGTGAGCTGGAGCACAGATCTGCATGTGTTCCCATCCCGGGGACAAGCAAGAGCCACCATCTCAGGTACACAACTTCAGAGAGCGGGTCAGCCATGCAGGGTATACTTAACCGTTCACAACAAAAATCAATCAAAAACTATTAAAGCCTACAAAGAACTTCATTTTTGCAGTTGGTACGATTACAAATCCCAGTACATATACAAACTTAGACAACATATCATGAGACACACATACATAGGCCATCCGCATGTGATCTAATCTAATCTAATCTAAGTTGAAAAGATATGTTACATTGGAGATTCACATTACAGCATTCTCACAACCAGACACGTACAAGTGTGCGCTTGCACATGCCTCATGTGAACCTACAACATAAAAACCAAATATCAAATGGACATACACCCTGCAACTCTTGCCGTCCTTCCCTGAAACAGGGGTGACGTTGGCAAAGTGAACCATTTTTTTACAGCATGGGTGGTCAGCCGCATACCAACCTATAAGTGATTATAAGGCCAAAGAAGCAAGCACTTTAAAAGCTCACAAAGTAAGACACAGTGGAATGAAACCTTTTGTGTGCGATCAGTGTGATTATAAATCAGGGGATGCATACATTGCATTGTTCAATATGAACGGTTAGTTGATTCAATGTTGAAATGAACATAATAGCATTTTTACAGACAGATTACTACACTTTTAGTTTATCTTTTCAAAGTGTAAGCAAATTTTTGCTAATGGACAATTGACATACGAGCTTACAAAATGCTTGGTTCGACACCTACATGGATTGTTTACACTATTTTTTGGTAACTTCGACGAAATGTCCACTAATAAAGTGACCCAAGACATAATGTCCATTGACAAAATGTCCACCGACATAATGTTAACATGACAAAATGTCATGGACAAAATTTCCACCGAAAAATATCCATTTTGTGGACAGTTACACGATGTTTTTTGAGTCATTTATAATTTCTAATATTTCATCTTGTTTAAGGGTCGAGGAAGTGAAGAGGAGGCTATCCTGTGACGAAGAGAACATTTATAACATTAAACAAGAGCTAGGTGAACCTTCAAAAGAAGACATCGTAATTACATACAATGGGAATTACTTTGCTCTCCCTGGCAGCAGCGCCATCAACCCAGACTGCAATGCAAGTCAAGAAGACCACACATCTAGGAAGAGGAGAAGGCAGCCGTATTGCAATAGAAATGGAAAACTTTTCAGATCAAAGTTAGTCAAGACTGGATGTGGGATGAAGTGTCTCTATCAGTGCTCCACAAAATTTACAACCCAAGAAAAAGAAGATCTTAAAAATGCATTTCATTCGCTGAACCGTGCACAAAAATATAAATATTATAAAGAATATACATCACGAGCAATTGTAAATAGGAGAAGAACAAAAGTTGACAATAGCAGAAGAAAAAATTCATTTGGATACTATTTAAAAAAAAAAGACCTGAAACAGAGAGTGTGCCAAAAGTTTTTTTGTTGTACATTGGATATTTCTGAGAAAAGAGTCCATAATTTCTATAAGAAATTAGAACAACCTTGGAATGTTCATGTTGACGATGCTGCAGGAATACAGCCAGAATACGAGGTAGACATTGTTGAATGCGATGTCAAGGCGGAGGTCGAAGAGAGAATCACAGAGTATGCGAGAATCAAACAAGAGCCTCCGTGTGAGTACGAAGAAGATTCCTCAGTGGTTGGTGTCGGTGAGTATTCCATTTTATTTATGAACCAGCTGTATTATGAAAAATTACTGGGTAAAACCTACCTTTACCAAAGACCGGTCACTGAAGGTCCATCCAACCTTATAGCAACTGGGTCTTGCTTGATAATTGTCGCTGATATCTTATCTGAGCGATAACAAACTGATGCCAAAAAGGCAATCTGCCTATAGAAAATATCATTCGACTGAAACTGGCTTGTTGACCGTGGTCTCAGATCTGATATCGGCAGTGGATTTCGGGAATCTTGCGCTTCTAGCTCTTCTGGACATGAGTGCGGTTGTTGACACCGTATGTCATGATATTTTTTGATACGGATATTTTTTTTAATTTAATTTTTTTTTTTTTTTTTATATCTTGATAAAGAGGTTGGAGGATGCGTACGGCTTGAGAGATAAGGCTCTGGCGTGGTTCACCTCCTATTTGGCGGATCGCAAGCAGGTAGTGCGTACTTGTGACTGTGTCTCACCTTCCTATTCGCTGATCTCCGGAGTGCCGCAGGGGTCTGTGCTGGGACCGATCCTGTTTATTTACTACACGGCCGACATTGAGAGCATAGACGAGAAATGGAGCCTCACTACGCATGCATATGCAAATGACTGGCAGATTTACTCTCAGTAACAGGGTGGCAGCCTGCATTGCGGAGAGCGGTGAATGGATGACAAGCAATGGCCTAATCCTTAACATGGGTAAGATGGAAATTATATGGGCGACTATGATCAGGCGTGATCATCTCCTGACAACTCGCGCACCACTCTCCATTGGGGGACAGCTGATTCAGCCTATAGATTGAAGTAATGTGGATGACTTCTCCAAAGAGAGCACACATGATAGACAACAACACCCCTATAAAATTGTCTAATGTTGACATTTTGCTTTCTTCTTGTATCAAACTCCTAGGTGTTTACCTAGACAGTTGTCTGACTATGAAAGTTCAAATAAATAAGACCGTTAGTTCGAGTTTTTACGGATTACGGAAAATCAAGCTTGTTAATAACTGTCTACCAATGGAAGCAAGGAAAGATTTAGTAAATGCATTTGTGGTATCTAAAATAGACTACTGCAATAGCTTATATGCAGGCCAACCAAAATGTCAATTAAATAGGCCACAAATTATTGGTTGTAAATGCGTGCGCTCGCATGATTGCTGGTCAGTCGAAATTTACACACATTACTCCTCTTCTCCACAAGCTTCACTGGCTCCGTATACCGGAGCGCATCGAGTTCAAAGTGTGCACGATGGTCCACAAAGCTTTATTTGGAAAAACACCCAAATATCTCGCTGATTTAATCAAACCAGTCACCCTCGCCAAAAAAAGCCTAACACTGCGCTCAGCTGAGGCTGGAGCCAAATCAAGGATTGAAGAACCTATAAGAAGAGTTAACACAGTGTTTGGAGAGCGTGCATTTGCAGTTGCTGGCCCTTTGGCCTGGAACCACCTGCCACATCATGTGAGAGAGCTAGAGGACCATGGAAAGTTCCGGAATGCACTGAAGACAAGCAAATTTCTGGCATCGTTTGCACCAGCGCCCTTGGAGTGACTACATCACGAAACGGCGCTATAAAGAAATCATCAACTCATCATCATCATCAGCCGTCAGATTCAGTGAGACTTCTAGGAGTCACACTGGATCGGAACCTCACAATGGGAGAGCAGTTGAATAATACGGTATCCTCCTCGTTTTGGCACTTTCTACATCGACGACCAAGCTCGCAGAGGGCTCTTGAGGTGTGATACACACAAAAACAGCGCTCACCAAATAAATCAGCCTAATTTAATTTTTAATTTTTTTTTTTAAATGAACATAAGCTCTGCAACTTTGCCGCCTTTCCTTGAAGCAGGGGTGGCATTGACATAATTGAAACATTTTTTTTACAGTATGCAGACTCAGATTCATCAGACTCAGATTCAATAATATCTCCGACTTCAGAATCATCCGAATTACACAATTCGAATTCTAAGTCACTGTCAATAACTTCGTCATCACTAACGTCTTGCAATTTTTCTATTTCTTTACAGGTATTTTTTCTAGCCATTTTCTAGAGAGAGAAAAAAATCAAATGTTTGGCACATATCACAAAGGAAAAACAATATACCTATTCAGAAAAAATAAACAACGAACTCACCTTTTTCTTCACAAAAATATATTTATTTTATATATGTAAAATATTATAGAACGTTTTGGGAACCACAGGAATGACAGGACTGTTCCACTCGCTTACCCAGAAAGACGGAGTAAAGTCGTCAGCGGACAATATAGTTGACTCTCTTCCGCACAGCTGTGACGCGGTAAGCTCGCTTAAAAAAGTGAAACAAGTAGCTTATCTCTGGACCCTCCACACACACTATGGCGCTCTCGCATTTCCCGTCCCCCCCACTGCCCACATGCTCGTGCGCTCGCGCCGCGAGAGCATTAATTATGACCAGTGATAACTTGGCGGACGCGAATATTTATCAAAAACAATTATTTGAAGACTACATGCTTTGAATACTTAAAAACAAAAAATACAGAAATGTTTCTTAGTAGCTTTACGAAGATTACAAAAAGTTTCAATTTAATTGCTCTATTAATTATTGAGTTATAAAATAAAACGTTTTTTTGGGGTATCTCATATACCTCGCTTCAGCCAGAGAAGGTTAAAAGAGCACTAAAGACGCATCTTTACAAAAAAAAATCCGCGATTTGAGAGGGCCCTTGAGGTGTGACACAGTTGATATACCCACGTTGATATATTATATATGATATATTATATCAACGTGGGTATGTGCCACAGTGTACCGCAAATGGACACTAATCTGTCATTATATATTTCCAGCTGCCAGTTGTGAGAGTGCTGGTGATGGGGTGGATCATGTGTGCCCTGCCTGCAGCTACAAGGTCAATCAGAAGAAACTCTTGAGGATCCATCAGTTGTTCAGTTGCTGCGAGCTGGAGCACACATCTGCATGTGTTACCATCCCGGACACAAGCAAGACCCACCATCTCAGGTACACAACCTCAGAGAGCGGGCCAGCCATGCAGGATATAACCATTCACAACAAGAAGAGGAGAAGGCAGCCGGAAAAGTGGCAAAAGAATGTACTTAAAAAGAAAAGGGAGGCTGGTGAAGAGTATTGCAATAGAAATGGGAAACTTTTTAGCGCAAAGTTAGTCAAGACTGGATGTGGGATGAAGTGTCTCTATCAGTGCTCCACAAAATTTAAAACCCAAGAAAAAGAAGATCTTAAAAATGCATTTTATTCCCTAAACGATTCACAAAAATATTTATATTATAAAGAATATACATCACGAGTAAGTATCTATAGGAGAAAAATAAAAGCTAGCAATAGCAGAAGAAAAAATACATTCGAATACTATTTTAAAAAAGAAGACCTGAAACAGAGAGTGTGCCAAAAGTTTTTTTGTTGTACATTGGATATTTCTTGTACCAGAGTTCATCATTTCTATAAGGTATTAGACAAACAACCATTGACCACAACTGTCCCAACACCCTGCAAAGGAAAATTTATAAAAAAAAAGATAGCTGATCACAAAATTGAGGAAGTTGTCCAACACATAAATTCCTTTCCCACTGAGATATCACCCTATTGTAGGGCAAATTCGAATCGACAGTATCTAGACAAAACATTGAGCATTTCTAAAATGTACGCATTGTATGTAAAAGTAAACAAAGAACCAGTCAAAGAAAATATCTATAGGAAAGTTTTTAAAGAAAATTTTAATTTATCGTTTTTCCGTCCAAAAAAAGGTGTATGCGATACTTGTTGCGAGTTTATGGCTCTAAAGAATCCAAACGTGGATAAAAAAAAGAAAAGGAAAGAAATAGGCAACGCCAAAAGAAAAAAAGTCCCCTCAAAAAGCTAATATTTCGAGCTTTTTTTACACAAGTAAGTTAATAGTTCACTGCAACATTAATACATCTGCAACGAATGCTATGTGGGATGAAACAAGAAACGAGAGAGGAGGAGATGACCTCGCCAGTGCTTTGATCCGAATTCGTAAGTCTATCATGAATGATTTACCTAACAATATAACCAAGCTCCGGTCCGATTCATGCATGCCTGTATGGTTGTTGTGGGCTCTTGGAATTATTTTTTGTTTGTAATATTCCATTTTGATCTACACGTTTTTTTTTCTTGTTTTATAGTTTTACCACATACACACTGTAAAAAATGGTACCAATATCAGCTTTGTTTTAGGGAAGGTCGGCAAGAGTCAAAGGGCTTATGCTCGTTTGAGATTTGAGTTTTTATGTTCACATGCGGAATGTGGGCATGCATTTCATTCAAATACTTAAATGTTACAAAGTTTTATGTATTTATATACTTTTCAAAATAAAAAAACAAAACAAAAATGTTGTAAAATTTTTGTATCAATTTAATACTTTTATGTTTGAGCTTTTGGTGTGACGCGGAATTCTAGGAAGAATTTTAATGTGCCGTTGATGGGAAAAGGTTGTGCAGCACTGAGCTATAGGGATATATCTTTAGCAGCCTTTAGATGAGAAAATTTGTATGATTCATTAAAAAAAATAGGCTGATTTCCTTGGTGAGCGCTGTTTTTGTGTATCACACCTCAAGAGCCCTCTGTGAGCTTGGTCATTGCTGTAGAAAGTGCCGATTCTCTAGCAAGACCCAGTTATTAACCATTACAAAAACCATCAATCTCACAGGAGCAACGCAAAAACGCAACTAAGCTACACATATAGTGTAACGTCTTGCCGCATTATCTCCGAAGGGGTCGCATGTGGCGAGTTGAACCTATTTATTTTTACAGGTAAGGGGGCCGGCCTTACGCCAACCACTTCAGTTGAAGTGGGGGTTTCCCAGCTCCCGAGGGGGCTGGTACTCATTTCTTGTGAAGGCTGAGTAAACCTTGCCGGTATTTTTATTATGGGGTTTGAAATAAACACCGAAATAGGAAATCATTTCTGACACCCTCCTCGGTGGGATTCGAACCCGAGCTCACGGGGTAGAATGCGCAAGCACTCTACTAACTGAGCTATCGACCGGACTTTGGGAGCAACATGGGATCTAATCATTGAATAACATATCAATGTACCAATTACCTATTGATGAAATGTTTAGAGGTCTCTATTATAAACTTACTTATTTATTGGCTACATATTATATCTCAAAATACTAGAATGAACTCAGGGTTTTTACATAATATTTTTAACAAAATTTTGCAAGCCAAACTAAAAAAGGCTAAAACCAACCACCTAATACGTAGTATTATAGTATACTTATCTATGCAACCACCTATGGAAGGAAGAAGGAAGGTAGAAACTTATTTCAAAAACAAATATTGTTTTTGATACTCCAAAAATAATATCGATATTTGTAATATAAAATGAAAGAAAATATCGATATTTTTTTAAAATATATCGATATGGATCGCCCATCCCTACTGTGAGCGAAATGGCGGCAGTGACAGGTTGAAGAGGTCGAGTTGTTTCACAGCGAAGTAAAATTCGTTGTTCTCTTCACAGAAAAATGTTTCTGTAGATTTACAGTCTGTTATTTTAGGTATTGCTGTTTGTTTTGCACAAGTAATTAAGTCACAATGGACATTGTTGTGAAGGTTGAGAAGGTGGAGGCGGACTCGGAGTTTATGGATGTACAACTAGCGCACTCAGATGACCAAATAAACATTGAAGAGAGCCATGTGAAGCAAGAGCCAGTGGAAATTGAGATAGAATGGGAAGGTGAGCACTCTGTAGTGGATAATGTGAAGAATGAGGACTCTGCCCCTCCACCTGATGGCTTGTTGAAGGAATGCCGCGGACTTGTGGAGAGAATCAACATTGAGGGGTATTCAGGTCAGTATTAATTAGTTTAGCTTGAAATGTTGGGAGTGTATTTGAATAGATTTTTATGTCGGGTGGTGCTGAAAACATGCAATATTGACACCTAAAAGGTAAAACTGAATTAGTACAGATTCCTTGTTTTGAAATATCGCAGAAAGAAGTATTTTTCTCCTAGTTTGTGAACTGATCATCAGAATGCACTGATTTGTTTTGTCAATATAGTTTGGAGGTCTATTTGCGTGTGGTGTGTGGTGCAGATGACCAGTAGAATAAACCAGATAAGATACACCAAAAATCGTGTGTGCCCACCCCTATTAGTGGGCCCGTGTGCAAAAACGGCCGCTATAAAAACTGCGTACGAATTGCAATCCCGCAGATACGCCTAGACCACCGAGCTGACAACAGCTCCCGCCAAATTTCAAGCCGCCTCGCGCTCCCGCCAAATTCCAAGCCGAGACGTACAAACAACCTTGCGCCTTCGACTGGACATCTCCGCAGCTTTATCTTCACCTGGAAGACTTCGAGACCTTCCCGCCTGGAACAGACTTGAGGCAACAGTCTCCAGTAGTACACGCTCACGACACAACACAAAGGTCCTTCTTAGGACCACTCTTACGTTTCCTCCAGGGTTACGTAATTCTACTCCATCTTCAACACAAAGGTCCTTGTTAGGACCAATCAGAATTTACTCAGAAGTTACGTGTTTATTCCTGATCTCAACTTCCATATTTCCTTTCCTTCCCCCACTTCAAGCATCAAGCATCCTGCTCGCCTCACAAGTTCGGCGGCTTGAGGAGGAATCCCGCCTGGATGCAGTGGAAGTGATGACCGGAAGATTTCAACCAAGATTTTAACATATTGAACTAACTTTGAATAAATATTACTTACTGCATTAAAAATATAAACTTGTAAAAGTAAATGGGCTTTCAATACACAACACTAGTAGACCTCCAAAGGTGTATTAAAGGCCCATATGTACAAGTTTATATTTTTATTGAATGCAGTAAGTAATATTCAATAATCAAAGTTAGTTCAATACGTTAAAATCTTGCGGTCTTCAAGCTTCCACTGCGTCCAGGCGGGAGTCCTCCTCAAACCGCCGTGCTTGTGAGGCGAGCAGGATGCTTGATGCTTGAAGTGGGGAAGGAAAGGAAATATGGAAGTTGAGATCAGGAATAAACATGTAGCTTCTGAGTAAATTATGATTGGCCCTAACAAAAACCTTTGTGTTGAAGATGGAGCAGAATTACGTAACCCTCGAGGAAACGTAAGAGTGGTCTTAAGAAGGACCTTTGTTCTGTTTTGTGAGCAGTGTACTGTCGGAGACGGTTGTCACAAGTCCGTTCCAGATGGGAAGGTCTCGAAGTCTTCCTGGTGAAGATGAAGCTGCGGAGATGTCCAGGCGAAGGCGCAAGGTTGTTTGTACGTTTCGGCTTGGAATTTGGCGGAAGCGCGAGGCGGCTTGTCAGTTGTAGCGCGGTAGATGTTGTCTGCTCGGTGGTCTAGGCGTCTCTGGGGTATTGCGATTTGTGCGCCGTATTTATACTGCCACTTTTGCACACGGACCCACTAATAGGGGTGGGCACACACGATTTTTGATCTAACTTTCTAACTTCTCTTTTTCATCTTCTGGACCTCTGCACCACAATAGTAATGATTGTAATCTTTCTATCTGATTTAATTACATCACACATGTAATTTTATTTCAGTGATAAATAACTAAAATGTACTTATCGATTTTCACTTCTCAGGTGAGTTTGGTATTTGTGTTACTTACACAACAAAAATGTATGATGTAATTAATTTACAAATGTTTAATAGCAAGAACAATATTAAAAACATGAAATATATTTGTAAAATATTTGCTTTTAAAAAAAAAAACAGTTTAAAATTTTGCAGAATAACTGAGCAATTCACCGTCTTACCGAATCAGGTCTTTACTTAAAAAAAATCTAATACCTAAACTCAGGCCCGCCTCACAGAGCCCATAACACAACTCATACATAGAGTGTCATCTATCTATCTATAATCTATTTCATGTTCATATTTCAATCCCGACTGTACCCACACTTTCATCACAGTTTTCATAGAGATCATTTTCATCATTACATGTTCTGAAGAAGCCCATCGTAGACATGGGCGAAACGTCCAGAAGCTCCAGCTCCCACAGACCACAGCAACAGATCCCGGAAAACATCTCTCCGCTTAGATATTATATTGTTGCAAACTTGAAATATGTGCGCTTACACACACGTACATCAAAATGGTCACACACACACTGAAGCACGTAATACAGAAAAATTTAGGGGTATTCGTGCCTTGGAATGACATTCTAGTGATTGTGTGTGCGTAAATGTTCTGGTGGTGGAGTAGTCCAAAAATTGTGAAAAATACCTCTCCGGTTTACTATATAAGAGGTCAAAATGGTAGGACAGCAGGAGTCGCAAGAAAGCACTTTGCTGAGTAATGCATATAACCAGTGACTGTCAAGTGGTGGAATAAATTGTGCATTGTGAAAAATTAATTCTTTTAAAAAATAAAGTCTGGCATTTTAATTTAAAAATGGAATCCAGCAGACAACGTAGCAATATAATAGAATGCTTATGACTGGTTGTTTGTTTTTAACCTTTTCAATAGCATGATTATCATTTCTAAGATTTGGGGCGGAGCTTGTCTCTTCAGGTGTATTCGGTTAGTTAGAAGTTTACACTTCTGAGATTTCTAATCTGCAGTAAATTAAAGTTATATTTAACTACAGTTCAAAATACCCTTATTTAGGCCTTAAAGGACTTGTCCTTAGTAACGCACATTTTTAACAGTTGTCCAACAAAAAATATCTGATCATCACAACATTTTGATTTTTAAGTTAAGATGGAAAAACTAATTAGCAATGTTATATTTACAGCTGACAGTTGTGAGAGGGACTCAGTCAAGGTGGATCATGTGTGCCATGCCTGCAGCTACACAGGCAATGAAGGAAAACTCCTGAGGACACATGAGGTTTTCAGTTGCTGCAAGGAAACATTGAAGTGTGCTTCTGGATCAACTGAAAATTCTCAAAGTCAAATATTAACACACTCCAAAGTGAAATCCTTTGCATGTAATCAGTGTAATTATGTAACAGTAAGCAAAGGCAACTTGTACAACCATAAATTAACACACTCTGATCGCAAACCGTTTGCTTGTGATCAGTGTGATTATAAAAGTAAACGATCATCCAATTTGAAACTTCACAAATTAAACCACATTGAGCATAAACCATTTGCTTGTAATCAGTGTGAATTTAAAACCACATGCATTGGCAGCTTGAAGTCGCACGAATTCACACACTCTGAGCACAAACAATTTGCGTGTGATCAGTGTGATTTTAAATCGACTACAGCAGCCTATTTAAAAACTCACAAATTAACACATTCTGAGCATAATTTGCTTGTTTGTGATCAGTGTAATTATGAAACAGTATACCGAAGCAACTTTTTCAGCCACAAATTAACACACTCTGATCACAAACCATTTGCTTGTAATCAGTGTGATTATGTATGTAAACGATCATCCGATTTAAAACAACACAAATTAACACACACTGAACATAAACCGTTTGCTTGTGATCAGTGTGATTACAAAAGTTATCATTTAAAACATGTAAAAAGACACAAATTAAGGCACTCTGAGCATAAACCATTTGCTTGTGATCAGTGTGAATTTAAAACCAAACTCTTAAGCAGCTTGGAATCACACAAATTCACACACTCTGAGCACAGTCAGTTTGCTTGTGATCAGTGTGATTTTAAATCAAAAACAGTAAAAAACTTAAAAACTCACAAATTAACACATTCTGAGCATAATCTGCTTGTTTGTGATCAGTGTAATTATGAAACAGTAACCAGAAGCAACTTGAACCGCCACAAATTATCACACTCTGAGCACAAACCATTTGCTTGTGATCAGTGTGATTTTAAATGTAAACAATTATGCCATTTGAAACAACACAAATTAACACACACTGAACTTAAACCATTTGCTTGTGATCAGTGTGATTTTAAAACTAGTCAATCAGATCTTTTAAAAAGACATAAAGTAAGGCACTCTGAGCTTCAACCATTCGCTTGTGATCAGTGTGAATATACAACCAAAATCTTACGCAGTTTGAAATTGCACAAACTCACACACTCGGAGCACAAACCATTTGCTTGTGATCTGTGCGATTACAAAACAAAAAGTGTGGGCGGATTGAAAGCTCACATGTTCACTCACTCTGGGTGTAAAGAATTTGCTTGTGATCAGTGTGACTTCAAAACTTTTCAACCAAGTATATTAAAGAGACACAAATTAAGGCACTCTGA
Organism: Agapetus fuscipes; assembly: GCA_951799405.1. NCBI lineage: Eukaryota > Metazoa > Arthropoda > Insecta > Trichoptera > Glossosomatidae > Agapetus > Agapetus fuscipes. Next base: position 13,135,583 of record OX637352.1, read on the forward strand.
GCATAAACCATTTGCTTGTGATCAGTGTGAATATAAAACCATATGCTTAGGCAGCTTGAAGATACACAAATTAACACACTCTGAGCACAAACCATTTGCTTGTGACCAGTGCGATTTTAAATCAAAATCTGCAGTCTATTTAAAGACTCACAAATTAACACATTCTGAACATAAGCAGTTTGCTTGTGATCAGTGTGATTATAAAACAGTAAACAAAGGCAACTTGTACAACCATAAATTAACACACTCTGATCATAAACCGTTTGCTTGTGATGAGTGTGATTATAAATTTAAACAATCATGGCTTTTGAAAAGACACAAATTAACGCACACAAAAGATAAAGCGTTTGCGTGTGATCAGTGTGATGTTAAAACAAAAACAGCAGGCTATTTAAAAGCTCACAAATTAACACACTCTGAGCATAAGCCGTTTGTTTGTGATCAGTGTGAGTATAAAACCAATCTCTTAGGCAGCTTGAGAGAACACAAATTGACACACTCTGAACACAAGCCGTTTGCCTGTGATCAGTGCTCTTTTAAAAGTAAAACCTTGGGCAACTTGAAGCAACACATCAAAACACATTCAGATCAGAAACCTTTTGCTTGTGATCAGTGTGATTTTAAGTTTAAACACCAACTTTCTTTGATGAAACACAAGGATAGACACTCCAAGCAAGATGTATTGGCTTTTGTGTGACCTGTGTAATTATAAATCATTACGTGCCATCGCACGGTTGCCTGCTAGTAATAGTAGATAGGCATTTCAGGTAGTTTTAAGTCTGGCTTCGCCATCATTTATATTCCTTATATTAATTGAATGCTTAAATATAATACATATTGACGGTATAAAGGTAATTAAGTTCCTTTTATGTTCTGAATATCTTGAATCCACGGAAGACACATTTAAGTTGAATGTGTGCATGAAGGGTTTGCATGAGTACATCGCACTCACATTCTTTGCAGTTTCAGAACCTGCAATTTTAGAATATGTAATAAATAAGATGATCACGACCGGTCCGTAGCTCAGTGGTAACACTGCGGACTCTGAATGGGAAGGTTGTGGGTTCGATTCCCGGCGGAGCACAAAAAATATACCATATATATTTTCAAATTTTCTCTTCGCCGGGTTGAAAAATACATAAAACCTTTACCAATGACCGGTCACCAAAGGTCCATTCAGCCTTACAGCAACTGGGTCTTGCTTGAGAATTGGCGCTTTGTAAAGACGACGATCAAGCTCGTAAAAAGGTCGAAAGCTCAATTGGTAGAGGAATGCTTGCATTCCATGCCGAGAGCAAGGGTTCGATCTCAAAGGTTTACTCAGCCTTCACAAGAAATGAGAACCAGCACCCCCGGGAGCTGGGAAACCCCCACTTCAACTGAAAGTGGTTGGTGTGAGGCCGGCCCCCTTACCTGTAAAAATAAATAGGTCCTGAAGCGCCACATGCGACCCCTTCGGGGATAACGCAGGCAAGAAGTTACACTATATGTGTAGCTTAGTTGCGTTTTTTTTTTTTTTTTATCAACCATTCCTTGACTGATAGGTTGGTATGAGGCTGACCACCCATACTGTAAAAAATGGTTCACTTTGCAATGTCACCCATGTTTCCGGAAGGTCGGCAGGGGTTGCAGGGCTTATGTTCATTTGAGATTAGGTTTTTATATTGTAGGTCCACATGCGGTATGTGTGGGCGCGAAATTATGCGTGTCTGCTTGTGGGAATGCATTTAATATGAATCTAATATGAATCTCAAATATCTTTGCAACTTAGATTTAGATTAGATTCGATTTAATAAATAAGACGATTCAAGTTACTAATAAAGATAAGACTGACATTGTATTTATTATATTAAAGTATTTTTTTTACTCATAGGCACGCTTTTGCTTGTGGGCATACATTTAATATGAATCTTAGCATATAGATATATTATTATAGTCAGTGTTATAGTCAATCTTTCTAGCGTATTTGGAACAGAATAACGCTGGGTTGATCCCTGCCGGGTCCATTGACCAGCGTACCAAATGAGTACCAGCCCCCTCGGGAGCTGGGAAACCCCCCACTTCACTGAAGTGCTGGCCGGCCCGTTTACCTGTAAAAATAAATAGGTTCTCTCGACATATGTGACCCCTTAGGGGATAACGCAGCAAAAAGTTACACTGTCTGTGTAACTTACTTGCGTTGCGTTTGTGATCAGTGTGAATATAGAACCAAGTACTATTGCAATACAATTGCTTAGTGTTTATTTGTTATATATATTTGAATGTATTTAATTGCTTGTATTCCTTGACTGATAGGTTGGTATGAGGTTGACCGCCCATACTGTAAAAAATGGTTCACTTTGCCAATGTCACCCCTGTTTCAGGGAAGGTCGGCAAGAGTTGCAGGGCTTATGTTCATTTGAGATTGGGTTTTTATATTGTAGGTCCACATGCGGCATGTATGAGCGCGAAATTATGCGTGTCTGCTTGTGGGAATGCATTTAATATGAATCTCAAATGATACATATCTTTGCAGCTTAGATTTAGATTTAGATTACTTAGGCAAGTTGAAAGGTCACAAATCAGTCCATGCTGATCATTGAGTTATAATACAAGGAGTAGAAACTAGCTTACGCATTGATACGTACTTTGGAGAATAGTGGTCCCCAGTCATTTGAAAAACAACAATTTAAAAATCATGTTCCTACATGTGAAATCCTGTATTTGCTTGCTTTTTCCATTATGCTTTTCGACACCCAATAATTACACATGTTGTTATGTCTGAAAATAATGCCTTTTATATTTTTAAATTGACAAAATTACGGATCAAAATATTTGTAACGCTTGCGAACAATGTTCGCGCAGAATCTAATATCAATGCTGCCAACATTCTGGATGTATTTCGTAATTTCATCCAAGTTTTTTTGTATATAATTCATAGAGTTATAAGGTAGTATGTCAATGATATAATTAAATGACACAGTGAAGATCTTTGTTCTCTTTCTTATTAATGACCATTTTTGTAAGAAAGTTGAAACAGATGTATAATGTGTATTTTCATTTAAATAATTTCTAGCCCACAGATATCATCAGTCAATGATAGATGTGCTGTTGATCTACACTCAAAGCTGCTATTATAGATAACAATTTAATGCGCGCCCACCAATACTGCATAAACTTTGAAACTTGTTCCACTTTTCCATAAAACAGGGGAGCTATTGGCAATAGTGGATCGATTTTTATAGTATGTGAGGTCATCCTCGTAGGGGCTGTCCATATATACGTCATTCGCATAAAGGGGGGGGGGGGAGTCTGGTCTGCGGATGATGGCAAATGATGTACGAGTACCAAAAGTGACGTCGTTCTTGTAAATACCAATTTCTACAAAATATACAAAATATTATGTAAGTAATATAACATTATTAATTATTAAGCTCATCCATTATTACAGCAAGAGGGGGAGGGGGGGTCATTAGATAATGACTATAGGATGATTGTAAGGGGGGGGGGGGTCGAAAATCGGCCAAAATCGATGACATAATTTATGGAGGGCCCCTTATCTCTAATCTAAGTTGCAAGGATAAATTCATTCAAAGCTCTCAGATGTATGCCCACAAACAAACACGTGTAGTTCGCGCTTACAAATGTGATTGTGTACTTACAAATAAAATCCAAACCTCAAATGAACATAAGCCCTGCAACTCTTGCCGACATTCCCTGAAACAGGGGTGACATTGGCAAAGTGAACCATTTTTTACAGTATGGGTGGTCAGCCTCATACCAACCTATAAGTCAAGGCTTGGTAGTGTTAAATACTCCTTTGATTTATTGTGCTCAACACACAAAATGTACTCAGCAATAATTACAATGCACACTCTCGCCCTTTGGCAATGAGTATCAGCAATTGTATTCAGAGCATGTTGAATTCATTTAACAATACCTAAAATATATATCATATTTTTTAAAATATATGTCTTATCAACTCATTAATAAAGGAACAAAATGAATGAAATCTATCATAATTTAAAAAATAACAGTAAAATACCTATTTATATTGTGTACTTCTGTATGATGGTATTGAATAAACTTTAAGAAAATATATATTTGTCTATTTTCTTTGCAAGATCACAAAACGGACCCAGTCCTCTTAATTACTCCATTCCTTCTTTTTTTGTAGGGTAAGGTAGGCTAAGCTACAAATATAGTGTAACTTCTTGCCTGCGTTATCCCCGAAGAAGTTGCATGTGGCGGTTCGGGACCTATTTATTTTTACAGTTAAGGGGGCCGGCCTCACACCAACCACTTTTAGTTGAAGTGGGGGTTTCCCAGCTCCATGGGGGCTGGTTCTCATTTTTTGTGAAGGCTGAGTAAACCTTGAGATCGTACCCTTGTTCTCGGCATGGAATGCAAGCATTCTACCAATTGAGCTATCAATCTTTTTATGAGCTTGATTTGATTGACTTGACTTGATTGATCGTCGCTACAAAAGTGCCAATTCTCAAGCAAGACCCAGTTGCTGTAGGCTGGATGGACCTTTGGTGACCGGTCATCGGTAAAGGCTTATGAATTTTTCAACCCAGCGAAGAGCAAATTTTAAAATATACTTAAATGGTATTTTTTGTGCTCCGCCGGGAATCGAACCCAAAACCTTCCCATTCATAGTCTTAAGTGTTACCACTGAACTACGGACTGGTCTGAAGTGTAGGTATATTAACAGGGTCCTGATTACAAGTCCATTTGAAAAAGAACTTAAAAAAAAAAAAAAAAAATTATTAAAAAATTAAGGCACCATGATTTAATTTTTGGTTGGAAACCTTGCTGGACTGATTATACACACTTTAAACTGCAGCTTAGTAGGAAGATGTGAGAACCTAAACTAAACCACAAATTTAGATCCAAGATCAAGAGCTTGATGTGAAATTTACACAAAAAAAAAATCATCCCAGTTTTTATTTCCGTTTTTCATTACAAAGACGTGTGGTGTTTGCCCGCTAACAAAAAAATTGGAACATCCGTGCCGAGAACATTCAGAGTTCTTTCTATTATTTGTTTCTTAACCTATCATATTTTTGTCGTATGGTATCCTTATTTCCCACGAAAACATAACCTCACTTTTAAATGTCAACAGTCACGAATATCTTTAAGTTTCCAAGGAGTTATTCGAGTTAAAGCTGTTTGTTGACATATCTACTACGAAAATATGGAAACAGAGGACTTTACAAGGATTTATAATCATATACTGGATGGCTCCTTTCACTACAAATTATGTCGAGCTTGCCTTCAAATAGTCGAGGATTCCGTGGACTTATTTTCTGATCATACAAACCAAAGTATGGATGAGATATTGATCCAAGATATTTATAAGGAAGCGACATCTATTCAGGTGAATTCAACTTGTATATTTAAAAAATAAAATCAGTGAGGGCGACTCAGCCTTCAAAACAAAGAAGAAAGCCTGCTCCATCGAGAACTCCTGTATATCTACTTACAAGGGTTTACGGACCAAGTTTCAAATTCAATTTGTTTTTCGGCCGGCAGACGTCACAAGTCTAAGTAACCAGGTTCCTTGGAAACCAATAACAAATGTACCGTCAATAGCTCAGTAGGTAGAATGCTTGCATTCCATGCCAGAGGTCTAGGGTACAACTCTTACCAAAGTTGTCAGGAATGATTTCCTGTTCGGTGTTTATTTCAAACTTGGAATCAATATACTAGCATGGTTGTATTTTAAATCTTCTTCGTCGAGTCAGACGCTACAACGCCGATACCATGTTGAAAGCACCGGTTCTCATCAGATCACCGAAGTTAAGCAATATTGGGCGCGGATGCTACTTGGATGGGTGACCGCTCAGTCCGTAGTCCAGTGGCAACACTTCGGACCCGTAAATGGAAGGTTGTGGATTCGGATCCCGGCGGAGCGCAAAAATATACCATATATATTAACAAAAATGTGCTCTTCGCTAGGTTGAAAAATTCATAAACTTTTCCAACCTTGCAACAACTGGGTCTTGCTTGAGAATTGTCGCTTTCTACAGCGATGACCAAGCTCGCGGAGGTCTCTTGAGGTGTGATACACACAAAAACAGCGCTCACCAAATAAATCATCCTAATATTATTATTATAAGGTTGTATTTTAAATCTTCTTCGTCAAGTCAGACGCTTTACTATTTTTGCCCAGTGTTGGGCAACCTCCACCGCTCCATCATTTCCCTCCATTAGGTAGACCAGTGAGCAGCTTGTTGGGCAGGCCAGACAGATGATCTATGGACTGTTGGGTTCTGCATTCACAGAGCATGGTGTCATCTTGATAAAAGATTCCCCAGATCAACATGATGTATTTAAAATGTAGAAATAACTAAATGACTCAAATTATATAGAATGATTTGTCGGTTTTTATTGAATTTTGAATAAGTGGTGTATAAATAAGAGTACAAGAGTGTCAGTAGAAAAGCGTGTATACAATGAGAACATGCGTGGAGAGAAAGAAGTGTGTGAGGACAGAACAAAATTACATGCAATTGCGCAGGTACTAGTCATTCCTAGTAGAACAACAGCTGAATACAGTAACTGATAATGTGAGAATGCCATTTCAACTGATCATTTTTTGTTTTAGCTTACACCAGAAGATGACCTGCCCAAAGTGCTGTGTAAGGAATGTTTCAAAAACGCCTTAAAAGCTTACGAGTTCAGGAAAATGTGCCAAGCATCAGAAAATGTGCTTAAAATATCCTTAGAAACTTTCATCGTGAAACAAATGTCAAAAATCCCTTCAAGCGAGGTAGAAACACTGCTTTTTGTTTTACCCAACAAGGATATTGTCCTGCTGGAAACTGAAGAGTATAATGTTGACAATTACAAGACAGAAAATAAATCAGAAAGTTATCAATTTGAAACTTACAGCTGCTTGTTTTGCGATGAAATTTTTAACAACGAAAATGAACTGAAGATACACATTGAAATGCATTCTATTTTAAAAGATAATGCTTCATTAATTCATGCAAAAAATATGGATTATAAGCCAAAAAATGTGTGTTTGCTTTGTGAAGATGATTTCCAGTCTCCCATTTTGTTGCAAGAACATTTAACATCAATCCACGGGGCAGAAATTGAAATGTACTCTTGCACAAACTGCAAGAAAATGTGTGTTGTGAATGAGTTCAATGAAACAGTTGATCCGAGTTGTATTTGCGACAAATGCGGCTTGCTAATACCGAATGAAAAATTAGAAACGCACAAAAACATTCACAATCACGTCAAACAACGTAAAACATGCATTGTATGTAACAAAAGATACTCACGTGAAACTTTACGTAACCGAAACTTCTACCAGAACTTCAATCGTCGACGCAGGGATAAGATTTTCACTTGCGACTACTGCGGGATAGATTTCCATTTGAAAGAAAGCTTGAAGCTGCACATATTGGGGAAGCACCTTAACATTGAGCCGTATGCTTGTAGAAGCTGTGGAAAGAGGTTTTTTCAGATTGGGAGATTGAACGCACATATGGTTGTTCATACGAGGGAAAGAAAGAACCAATGTGATGTTTGTGGGAACAGATTTGTCGATGGAAAAGCCTTAAAGATTCATCAACGGCTGCATTCAGGGGAACGCCCGTATCCTTGTAGGTTTTGTGGAGACAGGTTTATATCCAGCAGTCGTCTGATCGCTCATACCAAATCCAAGCACATGGAGAAGACAGAGGAGTGCCCTGTCTGCTTTAAAAAGTATCATTTGAGAACTTGTGTCAACCAACACATGATCAAAGTTCATAAAATGGTCAACATCAGAAAAGCAATTCATTGTGATTTGCCTATACATGGCCGGAACTGAACATTGATGACAGCTAAAGGACGGTGCTTTTATGACTTTAGGACCTTCAAATTGCTAAATTCAGTGTGTTGTATTTTGTTTTCTTTAACCAAGTACTTTTTAAATTTTAGCAATTCCGTTAACCTAACATTGAACTAACAAAAGTGGCAATTCACAAGATGGTGATGGTGATTGTCCGGTCGATAGCTCAGTTGGTAGAGTGCTTGCATTCTACCCCGTGAGCTCGGGTTCGAATCCCACCGAGGAGGGTGTCAGAAATGATTTCCTATTTCGGTGTTTATTTCGAACCCCATAATAAAATACCGGCAAGGTTTACTCAGCCTTCACAAGAAATGAGTACCAGCCCCCTCGGGAGCTGGGAAACCCCCACTTCAACTGAAGTGGTTGGGGTAAGGCCGCCCCCCTTACCTGTAAAAATCAATAGGTTCAACTCGCCACATGCGACCCCTTCGGGGATAACGCGGCAAGAAGTTACTCTATATGTGTAGCTTAGTTGCGTTTTTTTTTGCGTTTGCGTGATGTTAGTTCTGATTTTTGCCACATTCAGTTTGTTGTGTAGGTCTATAAATTGTTTTTTTTATTTAAATAAATGTTTTTACTCTACCAATCATCCTACGCAAAAAGCCCTTCTTAGGACTGTTCTTTCTTCAAAAGTTACGAATTTCCTGTCCAGCCCTTCTCCAACTTTCCTCCCAGTTACCAACCTTCCTGCAACAGGACATCATCCCGGTAGCTGTAAAAACATCATCAGGAGCAATACATGAACCTGAAGAACATTCAACATCATCCGCATTGCTGCAGCAGATCCTGCTACTGCACCAGGCCACAAGGGTACCCTCGAGGATTGCTCAGCATCCGCAATTAACAACCTTCCTGGCAACACTCACTGGCAGTATACAAAAATGGAAGTTGGCGTGAATACTTTTTGAGAAGAGAAAACTTAAATATTTTTATGTGCCAAAAAATTATGTACCTATATATCTGTCAAATAAATCATGATATCTGCAAGTATTTAAGTACATCAATTTTTTTTTTCTGAATGCATAAATTTCATAGGTGACAAAAATAATGAAAAATATCATGTTTTCTCTCATAAAAATGAACATTTTAGTATCAATTTACATGAACGAAGTACGCTGTTACTGTTTCAATTGAAAATTAAAATCGAAATTTTGATTTCTTTGTTGAATAACTGTTAGGTATAATGTAGGGAAATTATTTTTCTCCACATTAAATTATTTCACGTTTACCACCCGAATTGATCATCTGCCAAAAAAATCTGCGCAACACAAAAGTTGCGACGTCTGTAAAGAGAAATATTCACGAAAACTCGAAATGGTTTCCTAGAAAATGACAATATGGAATTACTGGGCAAATGTTTGTACAGCGGGGCCCTCTCGGTCAAATCTCTCTCCTCCAAAATACTCTTCACCCAGCTAGCGACCTACGCCAGGTACTTAAAGTGTTAGACGCATTTTTAACCTAAATATTATTACAAATCGCATATTTGGATGAATACCCTGATGCCTGCACGCAAACTTAAAGAGGAGCGATTGTAATCACTTAAAAATAGATTTATTTTACATAAAACTTAACCTAAATCGTTTCAGAAACATTTCGGGTTGTCGGGCGCTCCATTTCGTCGAGATTTTAAATTTTGAATTCATAATAAAAAAGAAGAAGATTCTAAATTTGAAAAGTACAATGGACTCGACTCTATGTTTTTTTTTTCAAAAATGTCTTGGCAGTCAAACATCACACCAGCAAGTGTCTTTGGTCCAATTAAAAAAAGTTAAACTCTTCGATAGAAAGCTAAAGCTGTTGTTATTGGTTGCTAAGGACTCGCTAAGGAAACCCCCACTTCAACTGAAAGTGGTTGATGTGAGGCCGGCCCCTTACCCGTAAAAATAAATAGGTCCTGAATCACCACATGCGACTCCTTCGGGGCTAGCGCAGCCAAGAAGATACACTAAATGTGTAGCTTAGTTGCTTTAACAGATCCCACACAGCAACTCTCCGACACTCAAAATTTGTCATTTTATTTTTTCCTTTAGGTTGGCCGAAGTGGGCAAACTAGAGACTCCCAAATCTTCCGGCAAGTACGAAACAGGTCAGCTGATTCTCCACAAAGTGTTTGGCTACCGCGGTGTAGTCTTGTTTCCGTGGTTGGCCAGAGTCTACGACCGCGACGCTCCGAGTCGCCGCGACGCGTCCAACGATGCCGACAGTCCGGCCAACGTTGGCAAAGAAGTCCGCGGAAGGACGCACACCTTCTACCAAGTCCTCATTGACTCGCGCGACGGCCCATTTATTGTAAGTTTAATCAGCAATTTAATTTTTGTGTAGATAGAATAAAAAGTTGTACTTAATTTTTTTGTTGACGATTCTTTTTGATAAATGACATTGGTAATAAATAAACTGTGATATCATCTGCCTGGGTTGCTGGAGAAAGAGATAATTTTTTTTATTATTTTGTTATTGGTTGCTGAGGAGTGAAATTGCATATTATACCTTACCCCATCTAGGGTTGTATGTTTTTTTACATTAGCGAATTTCTTTGAATAAATAACTGAAAAGTAAAATTGAATCATGACATTGCTCCAAATATCAAATTTCTCTCAGCTTGGCGACATCACAGGTCTAGGTGACTAGGATCCTTAGCAACCTCAAAGAAACACAACTAAGCTGCACCTACTCCTAAAAAGTGTAATTTCTTACCACGCTATCCCCCAACGGGGCATACGTGGTGTGTGGCACCCATTTATTTTTACTTTTAAGAGGGCCAGCATAACGCAAACCACATGAATAGAAGTGGAGGTGTCTACCTATCTACTTTAGCATTCTAGCAACTGCTAGTTTTAAATATTGGTAACCTATTTTCCTAGCAACCTGGTCACGTGATGTCACATTTTTGCCCGATTATTTTGTGCAGTCTTCATTATATATATTTTTAAATAGATTAGTAATATTGTATTTAATACTTTGCTCATTGTTGTTTACGAATTCCATATCTTTATTACGAAATCTAATCTAATCTAATCTAATCTAAGTTGCAAGGATATGTTACATTGAAGATTCACATTACATGCATTCTCACAATGATTTTTTAAAATATAAGTAACCAAGTATTGTGCTTTGCAAAAAGGGAAACAGTCAATCTTTGTTATTATGGCAATGGGCCCATGGATGATGACACATCTGACCGGTCCGTAGTCTAGTGGTAACGCTTCGGACTAGTAAATGGAAGGTTGTGGGTTTGGATCCCGGCGGAGTACAAAAAATATACCATTTATATTTTCAAATATACCAAAGACCAATTACTAAAGGTCTATCCAGCCTTAGAGCAACTGGATCTTGTTTGAGTATTGGCGCTTTGTAGCGACGACCAAGCTTGTAAACAACACCTCTATGGCACTACAGCAAAGTGTCATAGACCCCTAGAGTCTCTGAAATCTAGGGAATCTCCCCCACAGGATTGTCTTGCTTGAGTATCGGCGCTTTCTATAGCGACGATCAAGCTCGCAGAGGGCTCTTGAGAGTGTGGTTCACACAAAAACAGCGCTAACCAAATAAATAATCCTAGTATTGTATTATCATGGATGGTTTTGGCAGCTAATGAGGTTGCTCAAATAGCAACTTTAGCCGACGGACAGACGGCCAATCAACCATAACTGTCAGTGTGCACACCTTATACCTTGCTTAGATTATAGCCATAAATTCAAAAGTAATGGAAACCCAGTAATCAGATTAAAATATGGATTAATTTATTTATTTATGTAATAGTATTTAATATTTCTAGGTTAGTTTGTCTTTGGTGTGTTTGATCTCTAATAAGTTTTTTCCATACATGCCATACATGCTGTTGACATGCGCCCTGACTGGAAAAAGAAGGTAACTGGAGCGCGGCGAGGTCCTGGCCACCCCCGCTCTTTACTTAAATCACCCGCCATGTTACTACCACCTCTTCTCCGGACGCCATTTTTGTTGTCGTTGCTGTTTTATTTTGCTGTTGTGTGTCATAGACTAAAACCATAATTTACAAAGAGTACATACACGATGCACACCCCTAACTGTCGACCATTTCTGCACCCAAACATTCATACTTTTGTCAAAATTTGAAATTGGAATATAATCTCCTTTCCCCAACGATGCTTCGGCCCAAATCTAGCCTATATTGTGCCTCCAGCTCCTCCTGTCCCGTGCAGCTGCACAGAACGGTAAAATACACTAAAACCTGGTCATAAATGCAAAATACAAACTTAACAATAAGAAGCTGTTCGCAAGTCCTCAAACAGATAGATAGACGCAATACCCCGTGTTGTGGTTAAAAAACTAAATGAACGAACCTGTCTTGAGTTATTTTAGTTGGAACTTAACACTTGCTCCATATGCAATTTTATTATTTGCGGTTACGCGCATTTTCTTTGGTATCATTTTATTTTAAGACTTGTTTTTGTGACAAAAAGTGTCATGAATTTTACTGATCAAGGTATTCACTAAAAAAGGATTATTTTAAAAAATAATTAAAAATTATTTTAAAAAACCAAAATTAAAAAACATTGTTTTGTACCACTTGAGTATTTTTTATTGCAAAAACGTTTTCGGTGGGTACTTCCACCATCTTCGGTTGCACTTATACTAAATCTTAAAACTAAAGACATAATATGGGGACTTAGTGCGAGGGAGATAATTAGACTCCTCCCTTCCCTACCCCTTTCACAATCAAATGTTTTAAAACTGTTTAAAACGAAAATGGGTGGCGTGTAATAGCACAGAACGTCGTTTCCTAGAAAAAATGCAAAAACATACCTACACATAAAAAAAAAGATAAATATTTTTGGTCATGTTTTTTCATTAAATACCGCTCTGTGAGCTGTCATCCAACTTGTCACCTGGAGAAGCTGTGTAGCACCTCTCCTCAATCCATTCTCCCACCGTATCCTGAGTCTCCCATACAATATTTATTTTTATGATCTTTAAAATGATAGTGGCGTTAAATTCTCTGAGTGTTCCAATTTTGTATGAGAATAGGATAGCTCCTCTGTATCTTTTCATTCAAAATTGAGAATACTTATTTCCTACCATACTTAAGGTGTATTATTTCAATGTTGGTCTGTGTGGCTGTAAACGCAAGCAAGCTGCACATATAGTGCAATTTTTCACTTCCTTGTCCTGAAAGGGTTTTATGCAGGTTTTTGCCTGTTGAGATGGGTATAAGGAGGCAGACACTCAGATCAGCGGGCGATGAAGTAGTCAATTTGGTTCAGCCACGCCGTCAGATTCGTACAAATTTCGGAGACCGCGCTTTCCATGTTGCGGGTCCGGTGGAGTGGAACAGACTGCCACCCGGAGTGAAGAACTCCAAATCTATGGATGTATTTCGCGGAGCACTCAAGACACACCTTTTTAGAAAGTCTTATCCATGATCGGAGAGGGCCCTTGAGGTGTGACACACACAAAAACGGCGCTCTCTTATCATTTGTAATTTAAAATAAATTAGACTGATATTATTATTTTATTTATTTTATTTGAAAGGGGTATGCGGCTGATCACCCATGCTGTAGAAAATGGTTCACCTTTGTGAGAATGCATTTTATGTGAATCCCCAATTTTACATATCTTTGCAACTTAGATTAGATTAGAAAAGGGGCCGGTCTTAAGCCAACCACTTCACTTGAAGTAGGGGTGTTTCAGCTCTCGGCAAGGTTGGTATTAATATCTTGTGAAGGCTGAGTAAACCTTTCCGGTATTTTGATTTTGAATTTAAAATAAACACCGGAAAGGGAAATCATTTCTGACACTCTTGGTGGAGAATGAACCCTAGCGCCTGGCATGGAATGCAAGCATTCTAACAACTGAAATATCGACCAAACTTTCTTTTCATTCAGTGCAAAGTCACTAAGCTACTGTTGAAACAATACACCTGCTGTAAATTTCATATTTCAGATACTTTCACTTCGACCAAACATATCTATCTTACGATTCCCGTCATACAATGTTACCATATCTAATAAATAATATTCATAACTCAGAATAATGATTTTGCACGTCTTTTTTATTCATTAAAACATGTGTTCAATTAATCATTGATCAAAAATAAGCCATTGAAATGGCATCATAGCTCATGTGGTAGTTTTTGTGTTGTTTAATACTGTAATATTGCACCCTACGATTAATTTAAATCATTCATTTAATATAACTACAAATATTTCCAGTTCAATTAAAACAATAGTAGCCAATCTTATCTATAATGCCATGGTTTGAATACCTGACTTGTCACGAAAAGCGTGATTTGATATTTACCATAAAAACGGTCAAAAAGCAATTTACCCTTTTTACTTTCTACATCACATTATCGCAATCTATTTTTGAATCTTTCTATGTGATGAGATGGTTTGGGCATGTGGAAAGAACGAATGATGATAGACTGACAAAGTATATATACAGAGGAAGTGTGAAAGAAAAAAGAGGTAAGAGACAACCAAGAGAAGTATGGAGTGAGCAGATTGAGGAGATTGTGAAAGAATGGGATGTGCAAAGTAAACGTAAAAGAAGAAAATGTGTGAAAAAGGTGATGGATATGAATGAATTGAAAGAGGTGTGTCAGAATAGGAATAAATGGAGGCAGCTCTGCAGAGGCTCTGGCCATCCCTATTGGAATGGCCACAGAGTTACAGGCGCTGGGTCGGAAATCAGTATTCTACGGAGATGTATGAAAGCTTTCACTCAGTTTGTCCGGTTGTCCATAGACAATCCGGGTACAATGTGTTGTTTACAATAATTATAACTACACAGTTCCTTGACTTATGGGTTGGTATGCAGCTGACCACCCATGCTGTAGAAAATGGTTCACTTTGCCAATGTCACCCCTGTTTCAGGGAAATTCGTCAAGAGTTGCAGAGTGTATGGTCATTTGAGATTTGGGTTTTTATATTGTAGGTCCACATGCGGCATGTGCAAGCGCGAACTTATACGTGTCTGCTTGTGAAAATGCATACATTGTGAATCTTTAATATTACATATATTTGCAACTTAGATTAGATTAGACCAGGGGTGTCCAACATAATATTGTGGAGGGCAATTATTAGGGTAGACAATTTAAAAATATTTATCGGGTATTCATTCTCTCGGGGTGTTTTACCGGTAGTGGAGTTCTCGATTCTGCTGGTGCTCACAGATATCTAACCATGAGCAAGGAAAAGGTTCACATTTACATTGTCATCATTAGACATTTGACTCCGGCAATTCCACCACCACCGGACATTTGATCTACAAATGCGACGGTATCGACAAGCGAGAAATTTGTTTTATTTTAACTGTGTAGTTATAATTATTGTAAAAATGTTAAGTGACCGTAATTCCAACCTAAACCTAAGAATCTTTTTGTGTATGACAAGGCTCTAATTCCAATTGAAATTTTCATGTTTTCCCCAACTCATGCCCAAGTCTAAGTGATAGTATGTGTGTGTTGTGCAGCGTGCTCAGACAGAGGCTGTGACCTTCCTGGGAGGCCAGGAGTCTTCACGTAGCCTGTATGCCATCCCGGGGCTGGACTACGTGGCCCACGAGGACATCCTGCCTTACGCCAGTGAGGAGAGACAGCCCGTGCAGCATGAACTCTTCGACAAATTCCTCACCCACT
Organism: Agapetus fuscipes; assembly: GCA_951799405.1. NCBI lineage: Eukaryota > Metazoa > Arthropoda > Insecta > Trichoptera > Glossosomatidae > Agapetus > Agapetus fuscipes. The sequence continues at coordinate 13,151,035 of OX637352.1, forward strand.
GTCCTGAGCGAGGTATTAATGCATTTTAGTTTTTTTTTATACAGGAACCTCTTAATGAGCACCTCTCAATTGGCATAACGAGCAAAATGTTTTTTTTTAAATTGCTTTATTAGTTTAATTGGTTTATTAGTTTGCTACATTTTTTGCATAAGAAATTTTTGACTTTTTTTGTATAGATTTCTTTTTAAGGTTTTGTTATTTTTTATATTTAAATATAATTTATTATTCATATTCCTTGACTTATAGGTTGGTATGAGGCTGACCACCCATACTGTAAAAAATGGTTCACTTTGCCAGTGTCACCCCTGTTTCAGGGAAGGTCGGCAAAAGTTGTGGGGCTTATGTTCATTTGAGGTTTGAATTTTATTTGTAAGTACACAATCAGCATTTGTAAGCGCGAACTACACGTGTTTGTTTGTGGCATAGAGTAATAATATTTGTATAGAGCGCTAGTGTGCGACAGATTCCTCAGAGCCGAGTGTAAGCAGATGACATATAGCTACTTCATTATAGATATATGCAGCCGTAGTGATGGGCGCACAACAAAATATGTTATTGATACTTTAAAATCCAAGATTAGTATCGAAAAAAAACGAATTACTAGTATTTCACGTCAATTGGTTCTAATGCATGCAATAAAAGTCTCCACTGTATCATAGTTATACCTTTGTATTTTATTAAAGATTTCAATAGATCACGAGACATAATATGTTATATTTATAATACTAAGCAATAAAATACAAGAGTTGATTTACTAGCGAAATATAAAAGTTGTAAAAAAAACACCAGCTTTATTTTCGTTTTCCCGTACATTTAGGGATATGCCAATGATACGTGGAGATTAATGTTTTACTTTGAAAAAAAACGTCGAAGATAGAAAAGTTCAGTCATTGAGCTCAAATAGTATTATAAATTTCCGCTTTTTGAAAATACTGATGGGGCAGAATTTCATGTAATTGTACAATTTAGAAAAATTGTAACCATTTTCATTAAATTTTAGTAAGATGAACAACATGCAGAAGCGATATAGATATCACGAATATCGATACACACTTTGTACAGCACATGCCTAGCAGAGCGATGTGTGGCGGTGAGGTAGGGAGAAGGCGGTGAAGCTCGGGTGTGAACCAATGGGAGCAGTTCACCCTTGTTCAAATTTTTGCTTACAGTTCGCACTTGGATAGGCGCTCTCTATACATTATTATTACTCTATGGTTTGTGGGCATACATCTGAGAGCTTTGAATGAATATATCCTTGCAACTTAGATTATAAATTATTATTATAGCTCCCTTCACGAGTGACATTTCGTGTAACGAGTGACACTGAAATAGGAAGTCTCATAGTGGAGGTGGCCATGCGTGATACAAATTTATCCAATGAACTAGAATAATAATAGTACGAGATTGTTCGTAGCAACAAAGCACTAATTCTCAAGTAAGACCCGATTGCTTTTAGGGTGGATGAACCTTGTTTGACCAGTCTTTGGTAAAGGCAATGAATATTTTAACTCAACAAGAGAACTACACCGCCGGACAAAAAAAATTATGAGTTTACCTGCTACCGCACCGCTTGACTTTACTGAACCCTTTTTCTAAGAAATCCCTTATTGATACCTCTTTCTTTTGTTTGATAAATTAAGGACACATAGTGTCCTTAATTTTGTTATAAAAAATAAAGGTGAATTCACTAAGTATTAAATATTTTAAAATTTTAAATACTTTTCATACTTTAAATTTTAAAAATTTAAAATAAAGCGATACGAACCTACTTCTTAAATATTAATTTAAAAAAAACATGTCTTTTATTATTTCATCACAAACACTGGACCTTTAATGAACCGTTATGGATTTCTAATTTTCGGGTAATCTGATACCTTATATATAATGCCAATTTCTAACTACAATTCATGAGTAAGAATTTTTATTTTAACCTTGCAGTAAGGAGTAGTCATCACATATGTCAAACAATACAAAAAAACTAATTAAATATCAAGAATAATTCATTTTACGTCAATTTTAGTTTTTTTTTTGGACTCGTAATTTTTTTTGTCCGGGGGTGTATATTAATTTTAAAACTAAAAAAAATTGAGTTCGTCCTCAGTCGTCGTGCAGAGAGGATGTTCTCCTGAAGACGTTGGCTACGTTGCCGAGGAAATGTCGAGAATGATGTAAGTTCTCTCTAAACGGTTCGTGAAATATCCAAGTTAAATTATGTTTTGAAATTTGTTTAGTTTTAAAATTAATATAATTGTCAAAATGTCAAACGACCGTAATTCTAACTTAAACCTAACTTCAACAAGAGAATTTTGAAAAGAATATTTTTTTGTGCTCCACTAGGAAATGAGTGTAGTGTTAACCACTACGGAACAGTCAGAAACAAATTGCTTACATTTCTCATCACAAATACGGTGGAACCTCTCATAACGAGCATAATTTTTTCACATCACTTTTTTCTGCTCATGCGAATTGCCCGTTATAAAAGGTGCTCGTTAAGATAGGTTCCACAGTAAATAAATCTCTATCTGAATAGGATAACACAAGCTGTGGTTTGTTGTGTGTAGATCCACCGTTCACGGCGCAGGACACTCTCCGCGCGTGGCAGAAGAAGAACCATCCCTGGCTGGAGCTCAGCGACGTGCACCGCGAGAGCACGGAGGGCGTGCGCGTGACCGTCATCCCCTTCTACATGGGCTGCCGCGAGTCTCAGACCACGGCCGTGTACTGGGTGAGGACCACCATAACACAATCTGATGCTTCTTTTATTGTTTTTATTTTTTCAATGATTTGTGAACCGTTTGATTCAAACATAACCTTAAAATGGAAGTGTTCTAAGAATCACATTCTACATAATCTGAGCTTAGAAAAAAATGTTAAAGACGATAATGTGTTTTCGATATTGATTGATTGACGATAATTTTCTTTTCACCGCGTGTCGTTGGCATCTTGGACCGGTCCGTAGTCCGTAGTGGCAACACTTCGGACTCGTAAATCGAAGGTTGTGGATTCGGATCCCGGCGGAGCACAAAAATATACCATTTATATTTCGAATGTGCTCTTCGCTGGGTTGAAAAATTCATAAACCTTTACCAATGACCAGTCACCAAAGGTCCATCCAGCCTTACAGCAACTGGGTCTTGCTTGAGAATTGGCGCTTTGTAGCGACGACGATCAAGCTCGTAAAAAGGTCGATAGCTTAATTGGTAGGAATGCTTGCATTCCATGCCGAGAGCAAGGGTTCGATCTGAAAGGTTTACTCAGCCTTCACAAGAAATAAGAACCAGCCCCCCCGGGAGCTGGGAAACCCCCACTTCAATTGAAAGTGGTTGGTGTGAGGCCGGCCCCCTTACCTGTAAAAATAAATAGGTCCCGAAGCGCCACATGCTACCCCTTTGGGGATAACGCAGGCAAGAAGTTACGCTATATGTGTAGCTTAGTTGCGTTTGCGTTTATGTAACCACTAGGACCAGTCAAATATAAACCGTCCCTAACCTCCTCCAGTTGCTCCTGTCCTGCCATTCTCCGCCATGTGTATTCAGAAGAAGACCGAGGACAGAATGGAAACGCAACTAAGCTACACATATTGACCAGTCGGTATTACAAGTAGAAAATATTTTTTTGTGCTCTTTTGGGTTGGGACTTGATAACTATAATCAGGTATTTCTCCAGAAATTATTTGTTTGAAAGCTTTTTCAAATGATGAATGCAATACTGGCAATTTTATTACTATTGTTGTATTTTCCGCAAGTGGTTTTAAGTGCCCTTCTCAAGTTCAAGGCAAGTAACTAACTCTGTGCAATGCCTGGGTACTTAATACTTGAGATAACCAGCCAGCTCACCTACCATTTGTATGAGTACTGAATGCATGGAAACTAGTTATATGTTGAAACAAGGAAGTCAACTGGCATTCCTATTAGCATTTGTTGATAAAATGACGTCATGATAATTATCATTGAATTGAATGATTATTACTTACCTATGTGTTCTATACAATCAAAGATGGCAATCTAGGGTGTTTTTCGAGAATGTAATAAAGTTATGGAATAAAAACGCGACTGAGCTACACATTTATTGTAACTTCTTGCCACGTTATCTCCGAAGGGGTCACATGTAGGGATTGCAATTGCTGGATCCCTCATCCAGCAATCCAGCTGGATCCAGCGCATTTTTCGGCCTGCTGGATCCAGCACCAGATGCTGGATCCAGCTTTGCGGATCCGCAAGAATAAAACTTTCCAAATAATGTCGCAAAGTCTGGCTTGCCAGCATTTGCGCTTTGCTAGATGCTCTTACAGCTCGGCGGGAGCAATATTGCCGCTCTATTATGATGACGAAGACACGGACACCACGGACAACAATGAAGGCTTAGAAGTAGTAATTGTACAATCACCAGCTGAACATGAAGTAATTCAGCGATACAGTGAACTTCTTAATAAAATGCAAAAAGTTGTTGAGACTTTTAAAAGATCACCTACCAAAGATGAGATGTTTTTGCAAAAATACATAAAGGAAGCAAAGGCCAAAGAATTGAATTTGATTCTTGACTGCTGCACTAGGTGAAACAGTTTGCCCAGCATGCTTGAACGTTTATGCTAAAAGTTGAAAAGTTTGCATCGATAAAGCATTCATAGACACCTCAGAAACTAAATTCTCAGCGGACGAGTGGTCACTAATCAGTGAGTTGATCGCCAGTCTTCAACCGGTTAAACTGGCCGTTGAAGTTCTCTGAAGAAGAGAGCCGAGTTTGATAACTGCTGAAACAACCCTAAAATTTGTCTTAGACAAACTAAAAAGCCAGGACACAATCTTGAGTGCAGATCTTTCTGAGGCACTCCACAACAGAATCGAAAAACGGCGTCTTACCGATGTCACAGCCATGCAGAAAATTTATCTACAGAACCCGAAGAAGTATGACGAAGAAATTTCCCATTACCAAAAAAATATGCAATGCGTCAGGAGATGAAAATATGCTAAATCGTGTAAACACATATTTAGTGGAACCATCAACAGTGCAAGAGCAAAAAGATATAATAGAAGTAGAAAACTATAGACAGGATAAACCGGATTCACTGAATTTGAATTGAAGCAAGAACTGGAGATTAAGCTAAAATGTGAGAAAGAAAACTTCATGAAAACGAAAGAAGCGATAACTCAGAAGGATTATGATACGATATTAAAGAAGGAAATGAGTGTTTATGAAAGTGAGGGAGTAGGAGGTGAATACCTAACTTTAATTTACGATTATCAACGTTATATTACGATTATAAGAAACTAACCAATAAGCGTAGAGGCAGAAAGGGCTTTTCTGCAGCAGGATATAATATATGCAGTTCATTAAGAAGCCGGCTAGGAGACAACACCATTAATACCATTTTTTTCTTGAGATTTCCAGAAAAAAAGATACATTTTGTCTTAAGAAAAAATCAAGAAAAGACTTCTTTTTGTTATAACTTTTACTCTGTCTGTCTACTCTACCTCTAAAAAGTGAGAGTTTGTGTTAAAATTTTGATTATTGTGATTTGTTATTTTGTTAAAATGTTTAATTAACACGTTTCTTAAGTATTTAAAAAAAAAACAGTTACATTTCTTCGAAAATCTATAAATTGCTGGATCCGCGCTGGATCCAGCTGGAATTGTGTTGGTCCAGCAAAAATCCAGCTGGATTGAAAATGCTGCTGGATTGCAATCCCTAGTCACATGTGGCAATTCGGGACCTATTTATTTTTATAGATTAAGGGAGCTGGTCTTGCGCCAACCACGTCCCTTGAAGTGGGAGTTTCCCAGCTCCCGAGGGAGCTGGTTTTCATTTCTTGTGAAAACTGAGTAAACCTTCCCGGTGTTTTTTTTGTGGTTTTAAATTAACTCCGAAACAGGTATTCATTTCTGACACCCTTGCTCTTGGCATGAAATGCAAGCATTCCATCAAATGGACTTAAAACAAGCCTGGTCCCCGCTACAAAGAACCAATTCTCAAGCAAGACCCAGTTGATATAAGGCTGGATGGCCCTATGCTGACAGGTCTTTTAAAGTAAGGCAATGAATTTGTCAACCCAACAATTTTTTTTTATGCTCCGCTGAGAATCATAATCACAACCTTTCGATTACGAGTCCGAAGCGTACCACTAGACTACGGACCGGTACATAGAAATAGAGAGAAATTGATTCTCTTTGCTTCCAAATATTCTTTTCTCACTTTGAAAACAACCTACATTGCCACCTTTGTCTATATATAGCTCATATTATACAAATGTTAACAGCTACTGAGTTTTATTACTTTACAGGTAATTTAAATCATCAAAGGCTTTTAATGTTTACAGCGAATTTACCGTTTTAGTGCCTGTACATGATCAAAGGCGGCAAAATGCTTTGGTTTTCAATAAAGAGTAAACTAAATTTGCAGGAAAATGTTAAATCTGAGTTTCACTGTAGTTAAGAAACATATTTTTTCACTGTAGAGATATTTTCCGGGATCTGTTTCAATGGTCTATGGGAGCTAGAGCATTCGGACATTTTGCACACATCTATGATGGGCTTCTTCAGCGTGAAAGTGCAATGATGATCATCACAGTTTTCATCAAGATCGTCTTCATCATTGCACTTTCATGCTAAAGAAGCCCATTGTAGACATAGGCGAAATGTCCGGAAGCCCCAGCTCCCATAGACACAGCAACAGATCCCGGAAAACATCCCTTCAGCATCATCAGCCAGCCATGTAAGCCTAAAACTCTTATTCAACTTTTTTTTTGTTGTTTCCCAGTGGCGCTACTGCATCAGACTGGAGAACCTGGGTTCGCTGGCCGTGCAGCTACGTGAGCGTCACTGGCGCATCTTCTCCCTGTCGGGCACGCTGGAGACTGTGCGGGGGCGCGGGGTGGTGGGGCAGGAGCCCCGCCTGTCCCGCTCCCAGCCCGCCTTCCAGTACAGCAGCCACGTCAGCCTGCAGGCGCCCAGCGGACACATGTGGTAATGCCCATCATCTCTCTCCAATGCCACGCCTCCAGCTACTTCTGTCCCTTATGCCATCCTCCAACTTCTGCCTTTACTCCATCCTCCAGAAGCGCTATTCTGCTAAATTCCTTACGACCTTAAGGCCATGAGCTGGCGATTCGTACCCAAAAATAAGATGTACTGTATTTTTTTTTATCTATGGAGTTCTTTCGCAAGCGCTAGCGCTCCCGACTTGTATGGATATCCAAAGTGTAAGGAATTTAGCAGAAAAGCGCTTCAGGAATCCGTCTTTACTCCATCCTCCAGGATTCTCTCTTTACTCCATCCTCCCATCGTAGACTGGACTCCCCGCTGGTTTCCTTCTGGGCATCCATTTAGAAGGTAACTGGAGTGCGGCGAAGTCCAACTTAATCACCGACTAACAAAGAAAGTGTAAAGAGGAAAGCCAAATAGGTGAGATTGAACATGCAGAGTGAGAATAAGAGAAGAGTATGGATGAGGAAAGTGATGAATATACTAGAGGGGTGTCCAAAACAAATTTCGTCACTATGGTAATTATATAGGTTTCTATGGTAATATGTACATAGATTGCAGACGGAGTAGAGACACGTTGCTTACATAGAAAATGACAAAAATATTTTATGTCATGAGCGAGACAGCACTATCAACAATGTCTTGTGAATCGTGTCGTTTGGAATTAAATCACATTTATAGACACTCCGTAAAATTACTACCTCCATGGGTAAAAGGTGTGTTATAATTTTTTTAATCATTTTAACTTAAGATTGTTATGTTATCTTCCACAGGGGCACCTTCAGGATGGAGAGAGAGGACGGCTACACTTTTGATTGCCGCATACCACCATTCTCCCTGGAGAGCAAACCAGACGACAACATAACCCTGCCACCAGACTCAACCTAAACTAATTTAGACAACTGGCAACTCAAGTTAAAAAAAAACCTTACTAGTTTGTTTCCTAGATATATTTTTTGTAACCTTGCAGAAATTTGAACTCTGTAAATTTTGTTCAGACTCCATTAAAAATAATTAATTGTAAAATATAATGATTTTTCATGCAGTGTTGCCAGTCTTACAATATTATATAAGTATAGGCTGATTATTGTATGAAATAGTAATTTATTTAGTGGTCAACATTTAAAACACACGCGAGATCTGTTACGAAAAGTGAATTAAATTTTGCAGACTACAGTCACTCATTTTTTAATCAAATGTTCTATGTTCAATGAGGAATATTACCTTGAAGTTATACGCCATTTGTGTGAAGCAATATATTAAAGAAAAAAACACATTAAATGATAATGCGCCAGCGCACACGTCATTGCTTATTTGTAATTTTCAGCCCAAACAATGCCTCAGCCAGTTTTCATCGGAATTAGCTTCCATCGTATTACTTTCCCAAAAATTAAAAAAATCTACGAAAGTATGCTGTGTTGCCATGATTTAAGACATAAAGACACCATTGCCAGAAGAGAAATTGATTAATAAGGGCCGGTCTTATAAACATCCCTTAGTTCAATGTCGTACCAAATATACCGAAATATAATACAAATGTCATATTTTTCCTTTTATAAGAATCCGTTTGTTTTATTTCCGTAAAAGTTACCGACAGATCTAACCGACAGCTGACCCATCGATTAATGGCAGATACCGGCCGGTTAGTTAAGGTTTGAGGTTAGGTCAGCTGTCAAAGCATTGTTTCTTAGCGGTGAGTTTTGCGTGTCATTGGACTACTACGCTCTATCCTGTTGAAGATAATTTCTTCCGAAAGTGATAGATAATTCATTAAAATTGCGCTGTCCTAGTCGTTTTCGTATTTGTCAAAAGCAACTTTAGGTTATGTTTCGTCTTTGACAGCAAACGGATGACTTGTGTACATGAATGCACTTAAAAAATCATCAAAAATATGAGTGCATTATTGAGAACTAACGGACGGTTAAAAAAGCTTTATAGGACGACCATCGGTAAGATCAGTCCGTAAACGTCCATCCATTAGTAACTTGCTGAGATACTTACGGATATTTGGTCTCTCGTTTACAAGACCGGCCCTTAATAAATACTTTTCAAGTAATTAGAAACATTTTTAAACAGATCTCGTAAATCTAACTTCTTCCTTGTAACTAGAAAAATTGCGTTAAAAGTTTACACAATTTAAGTACATCTTCATAAGTTTTTTCAATCGTTTGTCAATTTTTTGCATATTTATAAATTGGATAACTAGAGATACATTTGTAGTTGATCAAGAGATGATATTGAAGTTTATATTGTTATGTTTACTATGTAATATTTATAGAAATGTACCGTTTAATTTGTAATAAACAAACTTTAAGCAAAATGTATATTTTTCATTACTATGGAAGGTTATGACTCTGGAGGAAATGAAAGAAGTGTGTAAGGACAGAAAGAAATGGCGGTTGATCTGTGATGTTGGCGGCTAGGGTTTTTTTTAATAAAAATTTGTTTTCTGTTAGCTTTTGATGTCCATACATTATTATAATTTGTTGATTTTAAAAATGTAATTTGTTGTGTATGCTTCTTGACTTCTAGGTTGGTATGCGGCTGACCCATGCTGTAGAAAATGGTTCACTTTGCCAATGTCACCCCTGTTTCAGGGAAGGTCGGCAGAAGTTGCAGGGTGTACGTTCATTTGAGATTCGGGTTTTTATATTGTAGGACTACATGCGGCATGTTGAAGCGCTAACGTATACATGTCTGTTTTGTGAGAATGCATATAATGTGAATCTCTAATGTCGCTTATATTTTGCAACTTAGATTAGATTAGATGGCCTGCGTGAAAATAAGTCTTGCTAACTCTGATGTCAAATGAACTTCATGTCCCCAATCACTCACAATTTTCTGCCTGTTATCTAAATTGCAGATATATTTTAACACATAAGACTCATATTTAATGAACGCCCATAAGCAGATATATAAAAAAGCTCACGCTTACACATACTGCATGTATGTCGACAAAATAAACATGCAAGTCTCAAATTTACATAAATCCTGCAACTCTTTCCCACTTTCCCTGAATCTGGGGTGGAATTTGCAAAAGTAAACCTTCCAGCTTCATGCCAAACTTTTAGTGAAACAACAAAAATCTCAAATGTGGACTAAGAGCTCAGGAGAACAACAAAATTTAAAATTACTGAGATCCGCATGTGTATTGACATAGACAAGATTGTGTTGTCGCCGGGCTGGGTTACTAGGGAAAGGGCAAACAAAAATCTTGTTATTGGTTCCTAAGGATGGTAGTCCCATACAAGACTGAAGTCTGCTAGCCGAGAATAAAGTTCCGAGTCCATTGTCAAGTCAAAAAAAAGTTATCAAAAATTAAAAATACATTTTCATCATACCTGATGATGACTTCCTAGGTCGAAAACGTTTGTAATTTGTTTTAAAGATTTTAATCTTTTTAAATAAATTTTATTGTGAAAATAAACAGTGTTTTGTTTGAATTCATTCAAAAAAAAAAAAATTAAAAAAAAAAAAAAATACATTTATTGTTTTTCAAATATCACATTCATCATCATCATTATCCTCAGGATCAGGCTCGTCATAGTCTTTGGTCTTGACGTCGCTGTCTTCCCCGTACTGGATGATGTTGTCTATGGTGGTGAGCAGGTCCTGGATGGACTCCTCGCTGCGGATGTTGAGCGGGTAGAAGCGCACGAGGCTGAAGTCCTCGATGAGGCGGCCGAGGGCTTCTGACAGGGCGCGGTGCTTGCGGTGCCAGCTGGAGGAGCTGCCCTGCATGTCAGCCAGGAGACTGTGAGGGTCCGGCTCAATAAACCTGCAAAAACATGTTGTTTTTTTTTAAGAGATTTTTGAAGAGGAATGCAATTCACCAACCCATTCTGCCTGACCAGAAACAGGTATTAATATCATCAATTAATAATTCATCATTGTTTATTTAAATGCATTATTAATTAATAATTACCCAATATTTAATACCACCCATACTGGTAAAATGGTTCAAATTGCAGATGTCACCCCTATTTCAGGGAAGGTCGGCAAGAGTTGCAGGGCTTATGTTCATTAGAGATTGGGTTTTTATATTGTAGGTCCACATGCGGCATGTGTTAGCGCGAAATTATACAAGTCTGCTTGTGGGAATGCGTTTAATATGAATCTTAAATGATACATATCTTTGCAGCTTAGATTTAGATTTAGACCCAATAACATGTGTTGAACCAGGGTCAAAGTTATGGTCAAAGACCCAAGCGGGGATTGAACCAACGTTATTCCATTCCAAACACGCTAGAGCGATCGGACCACTTGGCCCCCTCGGCCATAACACCGACAATAATTGTTACACACACAAACAATATAACAAATACTAGGGGCGTTGCCCCTGGCTGCTACGCAGCCCAACCCCTTAACATTTGGTGAATGTGTATATTGCGCATAGTTTCCTCGCGTTAAAATTCGGAAAACATGTAAAATAAAAACATGCAGCCTTTGTAAAAGAAAATCGACCACCCATAGTTTAAAAAATGGTTCACTTTGAAGATTTCAGCTGTGTTTCAGGGAAGATTGGCAAGAGTTGCAGGGCTTATATTAATTTGAGATTGGGTTTTTATGTTGTAAGTCAACATGCATTATGTGTAAGCGTGAACTTATAAATGTCTGCTTGTGGGAATGCATTTAATATGAATCTCGATTGGTATGTATCTTTGCAACTTAGATTATAGAACTTAACAAAATAATTTCCTTGACTTATAGGTTAGTATGTGGCTGACCACCCATACTGTAAGAATGGTTTACCATGAAAATTTTATCTCTGTTTGAGGAAAAGTCGGCAAGAGTTGCAGGGCTTATGTTCATTTGAGATTAGTTTTTTATTTTATAAGTCCACATGGGGCATTTGTAAGCGCGAACTTATACCTGTCTGCTAGTGGGAATGCATTTAATATGAATCTCAAATGGTATGTATCTTGCAACTTAGATTAATGAACTAAACAAAATAATTTCCTTGACTAAAAGGTTAGTATGTGGCTGACCACCCATACTGTAAGCAATGGTTCACAATGCAAATTTTATCTCTGTTTGAGGAAAAGTCGGCAAGAGTTGCAGGGCTTATGTTCATTTGAGATAAGTTTTTTTTATTTTGCAAGTCCACATTGGGCATTTGTAAGCGTGAACTTGTACCTGTCTGCTTGTGGGAATGCATTTTATATGAATCTCAAATGGTATGTATCTTTGCAACTTAGATTATAGAACTAAACAAAATAATTTCCTTGACTTATAGGTTAGTATGTGGCTGACCACCCATACTGTAAGATTGTTTTACAATGAAAATTTTATCTCTGTTTGAGGAAAAGTCGGCAAGAGTTGCAGGGCTTATGTTCATTTGAGATTAGTTTTTTTTATTTTGCAAGTCCACATTGGGCATTTGTAAGCGTGAACTTGTACCTGTCTGCTTGTGGGAATGCATTTAATATGAATCTCAAATGGTATGTATCTTTGCAACTTAGATTATAGAACTAAACAAAATAATTTCCTTGACTAAAAGGTTAGTATGTGGCTGACCACCCATACTGTAAGCCAGGCCTGGCCAACCCGCGGCCCGCGGGCCGCATGCGGCCCGCGGCGCCTTTACGTGCGGCCCGCGGTCATGTGTGATGAAAAATAAAAATGAAATATAATAAAAATAAAAATAGGGCGTCTATAACAGACGTAAATCTGAAAAACCAGTTAAGGTGTGTAACTTCAAATATTTAAATACCTAGATTTAGAAAAATTAAGTACCTAAGCGAAAAGAATCTCAAATCTTACACTGAAAGGAGAAGTTCCTGATAATTGGTTTTATTTGTAATATTGTTTTGAAATGAAAAATTAAGAATTTTTTCCTCTATTAAGTTAAGAGTTAATTAAAAATTTTCATTGTTAAAATATTTTTCTATTGTTGAATTTTTTTTTATGTTGTTAACTACATAAATACATTTTTTGTTGTTGGTTCAATGCGTGTTTTCTTTTCACATCTGGTTGTGGTTTCGTTTTTTTATATAATTTTTTTGTTGTAAAATGTTTGTATGTGTGGCCCTTGGGGAAATTTTAGGCGCCAATAAGAATCAATGCGGCCCGGGGTGCAATTTGGGTTGGCCAGGCCTGCTGTAAGCAATGGTTTACCATGCAAATTTTATCTCTGTTTGAGGAAAAGTCGGCAAAAGTTGCAGGGCTTATGTTCATTTGAGATTAGTTTTTTTATTTTGCAAGTCCACATTGGGCATTTGTAAGCGTGAACTTGTACCTGTCTGCGTGTGGGAATGCATTTAATATGAATCTTAAATGGTATGTATCTTTGCAACTTAGATTATGTAAAGAAATACACAAAATAATTTTCTTGACTTATAGGTTGGTATGAGGCTGACCACCCATACTTTAAAAAATGGTTTACTTTGCAAATTCACCTTTGTTTCAGGGAAGGTTGGCAAGAGTTGCAGGGCTTATGTTCATTTGGAATGGGCTGTTATGTTGTAAGTACACATGCAGCATATGTAAGCGGGAACTTATACATATCTGCTTGTGGGAATGCATTTAATATAAATCTTAAATGATATATATCTTTGCAGCTTAGATTAGATTAGATTAGAACTTATACATGTCTGCTCGTAAGAATGCATGTAATATGAATCTCAAATGTTATATATGTTTGCAACTTAGATTACAGATTGAAATCCATTTTTATTTGGCTTTTTTTTTATTTTTAATTTGCATGAAATAAAAGAAAATGTAAAAAAAACTTTTACGTTTTGCCGCTAGATGTCAATATTGTTCCATACATTTTTAGTATGAACAAACAGATTAATTCCTAAAAGTTTTCATACATTTGTAAACACACACGCGTAAGCTCGCCGCATTGCAGCATATATACAAAAATTAATTTGCTATAGAGCATGAATGTGTTTCATCTGCTGTGATGGCATTGATTTTGAAAATCGAAACTCGACGACGAATGACGACGACGAAGGGTAATATAATAAAGGATTGTTTGCGTTCCGCCGTAATTCGAACCCACAACCTTCCATTTACGAGTCGGAAGTGTTGCCACTGGACTACAGATTATTTCAAACCCAAAATAAAATACCAGCAAGGATTACTCAGCCTTCACAAGAAATGAGTACCAGCCCCCTTGAGAGCTGGGAAAATACCACTTCAACTGCAGTGGTTGTGTCTCAGGCCTTACCTGAAAAAATAAATAATTGCACTCGTCACATGCGACCCCTTTGGGACAAACGTGGCAAGAAGTTACACTATATGTGTAGCTTAGTAGCATAGCATAACTGTAATGGAAAAACAATCAAATCAGTTTAGCCATTCATGAGTGATGCCCTTACCAACAAATACATAGCACTTCATTTTTATTATTAACATGCAGTTATACACTTCTTCCATACGTTTTATATGAAGAAAGAAAAATGGCAAAGATGAGTTGAAAATGAGAAAGGCAACAAACCTGTCCATCTGTGTTTTTGCAGATTTACTAAGGAGATCCATTTTGCTTAAAATATTAACATGCGGCAACTCCAGGTTCACCATTACACTCAAGGCAGCCATGGTCCCTGGAATCATGGTGAAAACACAATAAACAAAAATGTAATCCAATCCAATAAAATAAAAGAGTAAAAATAAATTAAAACTCAATTTTTGTAAAATTCACATTTTTGGGTTTATTTTTGTACACAACCAGTTTCAAGAGAAGCCAAAGAAAGCTCATTTTAACAAAATTTAATTTTTATTTAAATTTATAAAAATGAACTATCACAAAGTTACTGCGAAAAATCTAGATATTTAATAATGAAAGAGTAGCCATATTCCAATGGCTAATCTAATCTAATCTAATCTAAGTTGCAAAGATATGTTACATTGGAGATTCACATTACATGCATTCTCACAACCAGACATGTACAAGTTCGCGCTTGCACATGCCTCATGTGAGCCTACAACATAAAAACCAAATCTCAAATGGATATACACTCTGCAACTCTTGCCGTCCTTCCCTGTAACAGGGGTGACATTGGCAAAGTGAACCATTTTTACAGCATGGGTGGTCAGCCGCATACCAACCTATAAGTCAAGGAACAAACAGCTACGGATTGAGATTTTTTCTTTAAGCTTTTGCTTCAGGGAAAGGTAGCAGTAGTTGCAAGGTTTATGCTGATGTGAGGTTTGTTTTTTTTTGTAAGTACACATGCAAGCGCAAAACTTGCATGTGTCTGCCTATGGGTGTATGGGCCCCAAAACTTTAAGCCGAGTTTACATTACAAAACTAGTGGCATGAAAGTAGTTTCGCGACTTTAGTTTTACCAACAGTTTCACGTGTAAGTTAATACTTTCGTAATGCATGCATTAATTTCACGAAAGCAAATGAGTTTCGTGCCCTGCGCGATTTTTTGGCGAAATCAGTTCATGCAACTAGTTTCGTCGTGTAGATGTGACGTGAAACTAGTGTCGCCTGGACTGAGCAGATGTGTGTATTTTTATCATCGCGCGCACTTCAAGTTGGCTTCAAGCGTTGAAAATGGCTTTGCTGCTGTCGGGGCCACGGTCACTGCGATCCTGTGGATTTTGTGACACGCAAAATTACTTTCGCGTATATCGAAAGTACTTTCGTGAAACTGAGTTCAATATGCATGCCACTAGTTTCGTAATGTAAACTAGGCTTTACACAGCCCACAAAAAAAAATATTTGGAGCCTTGTTTATGGGGGTGGGTAGAAATTTCAGGGAAATGGGGGGGGGGGGTGGTATGGTATGGTGGCATATATGGGGGGCCCTGAGCATTTCTCCGCACCAGGTTATTGACGGTTAATCCAGGTCTGTGTATAGCCTGGAGGAATGCATAGGGAATTTACGCAATGTTTTAGTTCCTTGACTTATAGGTTGGTATGCGGCCGACCACCCATGCTGTAGAAAATGGTTCCCTTTGTCAATGTCACCCCTGTTTCAGGGAAGGTCGGCAGGAGTTGCAGGTTGTATGTTTATTTGAGATTCGGGTTTTTACATTGTAGGTGCACATGCGGCATGTTTAAGCGCGAACTTATACGTGTCTGCTTGTGAAAATGCATATACTTAATGTGAATCTTTAATGTTACATATTATCGCACGTTTAATAATAAAGAGCAATAACTCAAAAAACAAAAATGTTGGGAAATCGCGTTTGAAGTTCAGACAACCAGTACAACTTGTATGGGATGAAAAAGGCGTCCTATGTTTTATCTCGGTCATATTCGTCCAAATTGAACGGCTGTCGCATTCTACCTATTATTCTCGCATTGTTCTTGCGTTTTATTACAAAATCTCGATTTTCCCAATTTTCGAGTTATTTCTCTTTATTATTAAGCGTGCGATATGATGATGATGATGATTCGCCGATAGAGCGCCGTTTCGTGGCTACTGTCACTGCAAGGGCGCTTCAGGAACTTAGCTAGACTACATTAGATTTTCTACTCTGGGTAAACATGTAATGAGGGAAGCTACAACACTCACCTGACAGGAACTTGGCTCCGTCCACCATGAACTGAGAGTCCACCAGGAAGACGCCGGCCAGCCGGAAGTTCCACCTGTGCAGCATGTCCACCAGCCTCCTCACGGCCGTCAGGTGCGTGTACAGCTCCACCTGGCCCGGGCAGTCAAACAGGATGTAGTCGTCGTCAGCGTCTCCCAGCTTCTCTTCCAGCCACTCCGAGTTCTCTATCAGGGTCCTGGAAAATACACAAAAGATACTACTGGAGCCTATTTAATTACTTAGCCTGGAAAATATGGTTGTGATGACACCCCAAGACTGACCCAAGACTGACTAAGAACACTGACCGGTCCGTAGTCTAGTGGTTAACACTTCGGACTCATAAATGGAAGGTCATGGGTTTGAATCCCGGCGGAGCAAAAAAAATATAGCATTTATATTTTCAAATATGCCCTTCTGTACCCTTAGTACGAGTTGCAAAACTTGAGTAATGTAAAGTTTACGGCAATTATTAAAGAGTGATTTCCCCCAAAATCTGCCATTTTTGTTTATTTGAACTTGATTTTCTTCATCACTGTAACTCTTTTGCTAAGACCATAAAGTGTAAGAAACAAAAACGGCAGATTTTGGGAGAAATCACTCTTTAATATTTTCCGTAAACTTTACTTTTCTCAAGTTTTGCAACTTTTACTAAGGGTACTGGTTGAAAAAATTATCACAGGTCACTAGCGGTCCATCCGCCTTACAGCAACTCGATCTTGCCCGAGGATTAGCGACTGTAGCGACGACCAAGCTCGCAGAGGGCTCTTGAGGTGCTTGAGGTGTGGGAACCGCGCTTACCAAAATAAATCATCTTTGTATTTTTGTTATTATATTATTATCAATTTCCATTCCTTGACTTATAGGTTGGTATGCGGTTGACCACCCATGCTGTAAAAATGGTTCACTTTGTCAATGTCCCCCCAGGTTTCAGGGAAGGACGGCAAGAGTTGCAGGGTGTATGTCCATTTGAGATTTGGTTTTAATGTTGTAGGTTCACATGCAGCATGTGCAAGCGTGAACTTGTATGTGTCTGCTAGTGAGAATGCATATAATGTGAAGTCCCAATGTAACATATCTTTGCAACTTAGATTAGATTAGATCAATAACAGTGGCAGATGTGTTTTGCGCATGTGGCAACCTACTTTATTTCCAGCCTGGAAAAGATACTTGTGATCTATAATCTATAATCTAAGTTGCAAGGATATATTCATTCAAAGCTCTCAGATGTATGCCCACAAACAAACACGTGTAGTTCGCGCTTACAAATGCTGATTGTGTACTTACAAATAAAATCCATACCTCAAATGAACATAAGCCCTGCAACTCTTGCCGACATTCCCTGAAACAGGGGTGACATTGGCAAAGTGAACCATTTTTTACAGTATGGGTGGTCAGCCTCATACCAACCTATAAGTCAAGGAATACGAGTAATAAATAACATTTAAGTATAAGAAAACAACAAAACCTTAAAAATAAATCTATACAAAAAAAGTAAAAAATGTCTTATGCAAAAAATGTAGCAAGCCAATAAACCAACATTAAAAATCAGCATTGCAGATTAGCCGCCACTTCTTCCTGTCCTTGCATACTTCTTTCATTTCATCCAGAGTCATAACTTTTTTCATACAAGCTCTCCTTTTATTATGACTGTGGATATCCCATTCACTCGCTATTTCGAAAATTTGGTCCATCCATACCTTTCTCGGTCCTCCTCTTCCACGACATCCATCAATTCTTGCAGCATATACTTTCTTCGTCATTCTTTCCTCATTCATTCTCTCCAAATGTCCAAACCATCTAAGTATACTTCTTTTAATCTTTACTTTCACACTTTCTCTTACACCGCATTCCTCTCTAACAAAATCATTCCTCACCCTATCACTCCGTCTTTTTCCAATCATACTTCTTAAGTAATCCATTTCTACCATATGGACTTTACTAATCTCACTTTCACTCACCGTCCAGGCTTCACTTCCATACATCAGAGTGGGCACTAGTATACCACCGTGCACCGCCAGTCGAACATTTTTTGAAAGATTCTGGTTTTTGGCGATGCTAGCGGTAGCACCCAGTACGCACCTGCCTTTCATTATTCTTCTTTCAAATTCACCGGTCATTCTTCCATCTTTTTCAAACTTACTTCCCAGGTATACAAACTCATTTACGACATCAACATTCATTCCATTAATTTTAAATTCATAATTCATATTTTCATCATCTCTTTCAAAAATCAATACTTTCGTCTTACTTGCATTCAACTTCAAATGGTTACCTAACAAAGCTTCATTCAATCTAGAGAGCATTGTTTGCAATTCTACTGCAGAATCAGATACAAGAACTGCATCATCTGCATACAGTAGAACACTCACTTTGCTCTCTCCTATCATCAATCCAAAATCATTAAGTCTAGCATCCCTGACACACTTGTCCATAACTATGTTAAATAGCCATGGACTCATCACACATCCTTGCCTCACACCCTTATAAACTTCAAACCACTCACTATACTCACCATCAATACGGACACATGCCTTACTATTTTCATAGTTTGCATGCACCGCACCTAGGAGAGCCCCATTCACTCCGTATGCTTTCAAAACATCCCATAACATACCTCTGTCTACTGAGTCAAAAGCCTTTTCCAGATCTACAAAGGCCGTGAACAGCTTCCGCCTCACCGACAATTGTTTTTCAACAAGTTGTCGTAGAGTAAAAATCTGATCAACACAGCCTCTACCGGCCATAAAGCCGGACTGTATATCGGAAATCCTTTCACTAGTAGTCAGAATCACATTTTTTATAATCACCTTACAGAAGACTTTTCCTGGTATACTGAGTAGACTGATTGGTCTGAAGTTCTGACAGTCTGTTTTGTCCCCTTTACCTTTGTAAATGGGAACAATGACTGCCTTCCTCCAATCCATCGGTACTACTCCTGCATTCACACAAAGCTTACATAATTCGTACATCCAATCTATCACACATTCACCTCCTGCTTTCAACATTTCACCATTTATACCATCAAACCCAGCAGACTTCCCATTCTTCAGACGTGAAATAGACACTTTCATTTCTTCTTTCAAAATATTCAATTCATTCTCTTCATCTATCTGTTCATAAATTTTTCTTTCACCCTGACCAAAAATTTCTTGAAAATAGTTCTTCCATCTCTTGCATACTTCTTCATTCTCCCATACCATCTCACCGGCAGCACTTTTGACTCCTGGAGTGGTCAATGCAGAAGATTTATTTCTATCCGCATTGATCCACCTCCAAAATTCCTTCTTACTGTCGGTGAAATTTCTGTTTATCCTTTCATCAATCTTTCTTTGTTCATTCATTTTGCTTTCATAAATTATAGTCTTCGCCATTCTCTTAGCTGTCTTATATTCGTCTTCTAGCTTTCTATCATTTCTATCATTCAGCCAATTTTCATAACACTTTTTCTTAACTTTCACAGCTTCTTTCACTCTATCATTCCACCAGGCATCTCCTTTCAATCTTCCACCTTTCGTTACCCCACATGCTTTTTTAGCGCATTCAGTCATTCCTTCTTTCAGATCTTTCCACATACTTTCAATATCTTTTCCACACACACTCTTCTCAAGTTCACTCACACTTAAAATTTTGTGGAGCTCTGATACATACTTCTCTTTCACATTTTCTTCATTCAGCCTTTCTACTTTTATTCTAGGCAATCTTACTTGCCTCTTGCGTTTCTTCTTTCTTACTTCACCAATCATTATTTTAGCACATAAGAGATAGTGGTCACTGCCTATTTCAGGCCCCCGGTAGACACGGCTATCTCTTACGGCTCCTCTCAATCTTTCATCCACACAGATGTAGTCAATGATTGTGCGACTTCCCACAATCTGCCTCGTGTACAGATGCACATCCTTATGCCGAAACCAAGTATTCGATGCAAAAAGACTGTGCTCCGCACACAAAGCAATCAGATGTCGCCCATTATCATTGACTACACCTCTCCCACCAGGACCAATTATTTTCAAACATTCATCTCTCTGTGCACCTATCCATCCATTCATATCACCTAAAATTACAATAAATTTTCTAATGTTTGCACATTCACCGAGTGAAAATTCATTTTTAATTTAATAATTAAAAAACTTTTTTATTTAAAAAACACATAGTTTTTATTTTCACACATGAGTTATACTGCCTAAGCGCTGTCGAACCTGCTCGGTTCATCATCACTTAAAAACCCACTTTCTCTTCCCAAAATGTATTTGTTCTAACCCTTGTATTTTAATTTTAAAAACTTCAGTTAGCCTCTGATGATGAACCGAGCAGGTTCGACAGCGCTTAGGCAGTATAACTCATATGTGAAAATAAAAACTATGTGTTTTTTAAATAAAAAAGTTTTTTTAATTATTAAATTAAAATTACAATGTTTCCATTATTCTTCCTTTCATGCACAACCGCATTCAATTCATTCCAAAAACTCATTCTCACCTCCATACACTCTGAATCAACAGGAGCATAACAGGCAACCAAGAAAAGTCTCAAACTGTTAATTTTGAATTTGACAACCAAAATCCTAGGAGAAACTCTTCGATAACCTGTTATACATCCTTTTACACACTCACTCACAATCACACCTACACCTTGCCTTTCATTCCCATCTTCCACACCTGAACAAATATACAATTCACCGTTCACTAATACTTTCTCACCATTCCCTTTCATTTTTGTTTCTGTCACACCCATTACTTTTATTCGTTTCTCTTTCATTACATTCATAATTTCTTTCTCCTTGCAATCATTCATCTTCCTTACATTCCATGTCCCGAAAACCCATTCATTCTTTCTATGAAAATTAGTGGCGGCATTTCCACAACGTGCACGTACAAAATTATTGTGGGTGGCCATTTCTACATAACAAAATTTGAAAAACTTAAGTTAGTAAATATAGTACACAGAAAAAAAATATATAGCTAAAAAACATAAAATTGATGACAGACCCAAAAGGGTGTAAGACAGTGGGAAGACCCAAATTTAAGTGGTTGGACCGCCACCACTCCGTCCAACTTGGACAAAGTGGTGGTATGGAGCTGGAAGAAAAAGGCGTTGAACAGGCAGCGGTGGCTGTGGTTGATTAAGGAGGCTAGGACCCACCCCGGTTGAGCCATTGATGATGACTTAAAATATTGTTATTTATTTTTATTGCTGTTTTTATATACTTTTTTCTATATTATTACTTTTGTTCCTTGACTAATAGGATGGTATGACGCCGACCCCCCCTACTATATAAATTGGTTTACTTTGCCAATGTCATCCCTGTTTCAGGGAAGGTCGGCAAAGTTGCAGGGTTTATGTTCCTTTGAGGCTTGAATTGTAATTTGTAAGTACACAGCAGCATATATAATCGCAAATTTGTGGGCATGCATTTAATATGAATTTTAAGTGTTAGAATATCTTTGCAACATAGATTAAAGAGATTATGGATACTTACTCTATACAAAATACCAGTCCCCCGTTTGGCCCGAACTGCAGTTCCTCATCTTCCATGGCATCGTCCAGGTGGATCAGCTCCCTGATGTCCACCAGGGGCGTGTAGTCAAAGTGCTCGGCCGCGGGATCCAGGTTCACCACCTCGATGGAGCGCCCACAGTTCTCTCCGTGCTGCACCAAGGTAGAGCAGTAGGTGGACTAGAAAGTAATATGGTGTTGTGGAAAACATGGGTTTATTGAATGAATAATATTTACAGAGTAGGTATGAATATTTCGGTTTTTCTTGTCAGAAGTTTTGGCGCCACAGTCTTTTCCCGTAGACTGTAGGCCGGCGTGTTCTTTCTTGCGAGTTCTCGTGCGCCTGCTGACGGATCCTCCAGGGATCCTTGTGGCCTGGTGCAGTACCAGGATCAGCTGAGGCGAGGGGGATGATGTTGGACGTTGTTCAATGCCATTGATTGTGTAGAAGCAACGGCGGAAACATGGACTTATAACATTAGATGTTGTCACAACAAATCATTCACAGATAACTCATCCATTGACAGATCGGTCACACGACAGTTCGCTTACAGACAGCTGCAGCACAGAAAACTTGCTTTCTTATTACTGTAGTTTTAATTAATGGCAGTTTCCTGTGATGGAGCTGTCATGTTTTACATCTGACCGAAATGTCAGTGACCGAAAATTCCCATGGACAAACTGTCATATATATACTTATATATGTCAGGCTTATTTATTTTAAATTGCACATGATAAGAGAGCGCTGTTTTTGTGTGGGTCACACCTCAAGGGCCCTCTCCGATCAGGGATAAGACTTTTTGAAAAGGTGCGTCTTGAGAGCTCCGCGAAATATACCCATAGATTCGGAAATCTTCACTCCGGGTGGCAGTCTGTTCCACTCCACCGGACCCGCAACACGGAAAGCACGGTCTCCAAAATTTGTACGGATCTGACGGTGCGGCTGAACCAAATTGATTGCACCATCGCCCGCGGATCTGAGTGTCTGCCTCCTCACACCCATCTCAACAGGCGAAATCATGTCAGTCAGATAAGGTGGAGCCACGCCATTGATGGCTTTATAAACCATCAGACAAACACGGTAGACCACCCTCTCCGGGAAACGAAGCCAATGTAGTTTTTTTAACAGCGGAGTGATGTGAGCGAATTTGGATATCCCGAATATGAGCCTTGCTGCTGAATTCAACACAGATTGAAAGCGGTTGAAATGCTTCTTTGGCTGACCACTATAAAGCGTTGAGCAATAATCAATCCGAGACATCACAAACGCACTCACCAGGGTCTTAACCGCATCTGACGGAAGACACTTTCTAATTGCCTTTATTTGGCGCAGTGAAAAAAAGTCATGTGTCATGTGACTGAATTGTCTGTGACCACCGATATGCCTGTTGTCTGACTTGTCGCTTACTGAAAAGTCAAACTATGAAAACTTGGTGTTTTCATGACTCATTCTTTTACCAAACTGCCCGTAAATGGAATGATCTACCAGTATCTGTGTTCCCTTCCCAATTTAATCCAGTTTTATTCAAAATCAACATCAATCGCCACTTCCTTGCAGCGCCTCACGACAGAAACAACGACTCTGCAGCACCCTTCCAGGGTGATATAGACCCCCAATCCTATTAGGAATTGGGGAGCCTCCCGCACAGGATTCCGTAAAAAAAATTGCCAGCTTTGGTTCAATTTAACTCATTATCGTACCTACGTTAAGAAATAGAAAACAAAAAAGTGTTGAGGTTATGTTTTCTAACCTTTCCGCTCCCCGCCGGGCCCATCACAAGTTGCGCGTAACGCATGTCACAGGTCACTGTTTTTTTTCAATTAAGCAAATAATGTACTAAAATGTTAAAGAAAACTGATTTTAGCATTTCATGATTTTCGTTTATATACGCATTGTTTTGACACAACGTTACAGTAGGGATGTTAACAAAATATCGATATCACTATCGATCTTAGGGATGTGTAAACAATATCGATAACTCGAAAGAACGAATATTTTTTTAAATATCGGCATTTTTCAGTAGTAAAAATTCATAACTTTTTTAAGGGCGTATTTAACCGCTCCCGTGCTCCTCCCTTTTTCATCAACGAGTCTTTCGGAACCAATTTTTGATATATAATGTAGGTAAATAAGTAAGTAGGTACTGTAAATTTGCATCGAAGCGGAAAAATAAATCTAACTTTTCCTATTTTCCAAAAAGTTGCTGATTTTTTTTATACTTAAGGTAATTTGTTTTACGCCAACATAAGTCTATCCAGCCTTACACCAACTGGGTCTTACTTACTTTTTACAGCGATGACCAAGCTCGCAGAGGGTCCTTGAGGTGTGATTCACACAAAAATAACGCCCACCGAATTCATAATCCTAATATTATTATTATTTCACATAGGCTTCTGTTGTAGCTTCCATTCATTTTTGGAACTTACACACTGTTTATACTAAGTAAGGCCCGGTATTCTTTAGTTGGGTTTTAAAATAATTTTGTTGCAAATAAGACAGACAAGCACTAAGCTGATGAAATCTCAATCGTGTGTGTAGTTTTTCGTCTCAGCTTAAAGTTACATAAGCTATCGTTGAAAATTCAGGGCCCCAGGCCTAACATTTATACTTATCCTTTTCACTAAAGACATGGATCTTGTCCTTAACCTGTAGGATGATGAAATTATTATTTTCCAGTTGTCTCTTGATTGCGCTGCACGCTCCAGCCTCCGAGTACCCTGCAGCTGTCTTCACTTGACTGTTGCATGTGTTGCAGCAGTGGTCAGCAAACTTCTTCGCCAAAGAGCCAAAAAAGTGCATTATTACGATTGTTAAAAACTTGGACATCCACAATTTCAAAAAAGGTGACTGAAAATTTAAATCTGCACATTCACTTATGTTCCTTGACTTATGGGTTGGTATGCGGCTAACCACCCATGCTGTAGAATATGGTTCACTTTGCCAATGTCACCCCTGTTTCACGGAAGGTCGGCAAAATGTCAATTGAATAGGCTACATTTGGTCGTCAATGCATGCGCTCGCATGATTGCTGGTCAGTCAAAATTTACTCACATTACTCCTCTTCTCCAGAAGCTTCACTGGCTCCGTATCCCGGAGCGCATCGAGTCTAAAGTGTGCACGATGGTCCACAAAGCTTTATTTGGAAAAACACCCAAATATCTCGCTGATTTAATTAAACCAGTCACCCTCGGCAAAAAAAGCCTAACACTGCGCTCGGCTGAAACTGGAGCCAAATCAAAGATTGAAGAACCGATAAGAAGAGTTAACACAATGTTTGGAGAGCGTGCATTTGCAGTTGCTGGTCCTCTGGCCTGGAACCACCTGCCACATCATGTGAGAGAGCTAGAGGACCATGGAAAGTTCCGGAAAGCACAAAAGACAACCAAATTTCTGGCATTATTTGCACAAGCGCCCTTGGAGTGACTACATCACGAAACGGCGCTATACAGAAATCATCAACTCATCATCATCATCATCAGGAGTTGCAGAGTGTATGTCCATTTGAGATTTGGGTTTTTATGTTGTAGGTTCACATGTGGCATGCGTAAGCACGAACTTGTATGTGTCTGCTTGTGAGAATGCATGAAATGTGAATCCCCAATGTTACATATCTTTGCAACTTAGATTAGATTAGACTACCCCTTGTGTTGAGGATTTCTTTCCTTTTCTAAAAGTAATCCTTCCTCCTTTCCTAAGTTCAGTCAATAGCTCAGCTGGTAGAATGCTTGCATTCCATGTCGAGAGCAAAGGTTCAATCCAACCAAGGGTACAGAAATGATTTCCCATTTCAATGTTTATTTCAAACCCAAAATAGACTAAGTACTGTCAAAGTTTACTCAGCCTCCACAAAAAATTAATACCAGCCCTCTCGGGAGTTGCGAAATCCCCACTTTAACTGAAGTGGGTAGGTTCCACTCACCTCATGCAATTACTTTGAGGAGAATGCAGCAAAAAGTTCCACTTCACGTGCAGCTTAGTTGCATTTTGCAGTTAACAGTAATTGTGTTAATGTGTTATAGGTATACTGCAGCTGGGAAACCCCCATTTCAATTAAAGTGATAGGCATAATAATTAATTTTAAGTACTTAAACACTGATAGATGTAAGAATATACTTAGTTTTTATGATTGGTCTGACCTATATAATTGTAAACATATTGATACCGCTGTAAAATACTTTTATAATGTTTTATTGAAAATATGTAATTTGTGTGCTCCATGTAAAAAATACGCTGCCAAATGTAACTCCACTTACCCAGTATGGTTTAATAGTAGCATCATTGCTAATATCAAGTGTAAGGAACGCTTGCACAAAAATTACTTAAAAAATAAAAGTGTAAGCAATTATAAGGCTTTCTCTACAAAGAGAGCGCAAGTTAAACATAATATAAAGGAAGCACACAAATTGTATATGAGTAAGATTCAGACTGGGATAGGATGTGATTCCAAGGAATTCTGGTCTTATATCAGATCCAGCAGGACCGGTGGTAATACAACTTTTCAGCTTTCTGATGGAGATCAGATTATATCTGATCCCAGAATAATATCGGAAACTTTTGCTAAGTATTTCCAATCGGTCTACAGCACCCAGACCCCTCACGTAGATTTATCTGAGTCCCCCCATGGTAAGAACGAGCAATCTTCCATATCACTCAGTCCTTTTTCTTTGACTGAGGTGGAGACTTATCTGCTTGGATTAAAATCCAATAAAGCAACTGGCCCTGACAACATTCCCCCGAGAATTGTATCTTCTATGGCTAAGCCCCTTGCTCAACCCTTATGTTTCATCTTCAACTTATCCCTGAAGACATGTACATATCCATCAGCCTGGAAGATAACAAGAGTCATGCCAGTACATAAGTCAAATGATAAAAGTGATGTTAGAAATTATAGGCCGATTTCTATTTTATCAAGTTTCGCCAAAGTGTTTGAGTGCTTGATACACAAAAACCTTATGTGGCAAATCAAGCCCCGAATCAACATACACCAACACGGATTTCTGCCCAAGAGATCCACAGTATCAAATCTACTCACCCTCAGTAGAAATATTGCCCTCAACTTGGATTCTCGCAGGCAAACTGATGTAATATATACAGATTTCTCCAAGGCGTTTGATCGTGTGAATCATGATGTTCTTTTGAAGAAGATGGACGATTTTGGTTTCACAAAACCTCTCTTGGTCTTTTTCTCTTCATTTCTTAAAAACAGAAGCCAATTTGTGCAAATAAATGACCAACATTCGGCTAATTTTTTTCCAACTTCAGGAGTTCCTCAAGGCTCTAATTTAGGCCCTCTAGCCTTCATTGTGTTCATTAACGACATTGCGGACAAGATCAAAAATAGTTCTTCTCTTCTTTACGCTGATGACATGAAAATTTATACAGAAATCAAGGATTTTCAAGACTGTATTAATTTACAGATGGATTTGAACTCTCTGCTGATGTGGTCCAATAATAATGGATTGAACTTCAACATTAGCAAGTGTTCTGTCATGTCATTCACAAGATCCGCTTGTCCCATAATCCATGAGTACAGTATTGGTGGGTCGATACTGGCTCGTGTCTTTTCATTTAGGGACCTGGGCGTAGTTTTTGATCCTGGTCTGAAGTTTACAGAACATATAACGCAGTTGACGACCAAATGCTACCAGTTATTGGGCTTTGTGATCAGAATTAGCAATAATTTTGAGTCACCGAGAGCTATGGTGGATGTCTTCAACTGTATTGTACGTTCTAAATTAGAGTACGCTGTCGAGGTTTGGGCCCCGTATCAGCGGAAGTATGTAGATCTTTTGGAGCAAATTCAAAAAAAGTTTTTGAGGTACCTCCTCATGAGAATACATGGGAATTATCCCAAGTTTATGCACCATGAGGAATTACTTGAGAAAACCAGCTCCAGGAGTCTGGAATCTCGGCGCAACGGTTCTCTTATGGTGCTTTGTTACAAGATCATTAACGGCTTAATTGACAGCCCCACCCTGTTAGAGAGTTTTGAGCTTTATGTGCCAGATGGCTACGGCCGGGGAAGACGGCATGAACTTTTTCATGTACCGCTGTCCCGTACCGACGTCATGGCACAACATGCCTTAACTCGGAGTGTTACTCTGATTAATTCCGCTGTAGACATTTTTTACATTAACTTAGAATCATTCAAAGATCTAGTTAAAGAGCTCCTCCCAGCTTGTTAATGACTGTGTGAGGGTGCACTGTAATAAGGGAAACCTGTTGTGCACAAAAAAAAAAAAAAAAAAAAAAAAAAAAAAAAAAAAAAAAAAAAAAAAAAATAACTCACGCATAAGGCCGGCGTCTTTACCTATAAAATAAAAAAGGTACCACACGACACACATTACCCCTTAAGGGGAAATACAGTAAGAAGTCACACTATATGTGTAGATTAATTGTGTTTGCCTGTGTGGAATGCTGGCACCTTTACAATACATAACTAAATTTAAATACTATAACTGGTCATGAACAAAATAATATCCCATTGTAACATTTCAAATTAGATTTACGTTTTATTTTGTAAAATATTAATAATGCACATGGAATGTTATTTTGATGATGATGATGATGATGATGATTTGTATAGCGCCGTTTCGTGACTGCTGTCACTGCAAGGGCGCTTTCAGGCTTGACGCGGCGGTGAAGAAATGAGTCTTCATTCCCTTCTTGAAGCTCTCGATCCCTTCCTTGGCACGCACTTCAGGAGGCAGCTGGTTCCAAGTGGACGGTCCCGCAACGGCGAAAGCGCGGTCTCCGAACACTGTACATCTTTTTCTGTGTTGAGTGCTGACAGATGTAAGAGCACTGTCGGCAGATCGCAGAGTGAGCCCCCTCTCGCTCAGACTCCTCGGTAGTATAAGCTCCTGCAAGTACTCTGGCGCCACTCCATGCAGCGCTTTGTGTACCGTGAGGCCCAGCTTAAATTTAATCCTTTCTGGGATCCTCAACCAGTGAAGCTTCTGCAGGAGTGGAGTAATGTGGCAGTACTTGCTCTGACCATAAATCAGGCGGGCGCTGGCGTTCATTACAGACTGTAATCTGTTTAGCTGGCATTTTGGTTGTGCAGCATAGATACCGTTGCAGTAGTCTACCTTGGAGATGACGAAGGCATTTATCAGCGCCTTCATGGCGTCAGGTGGTACGCAATTTCTTGCTTGTTTCAGCTGCCTGAGACCATAAAAGCCAGAGCTGACAGTACTGCTAATTTGTTTGTCCAGGCAAAGGGAGCTGTCTAGATGGACTCCTAGCAATCTTACATCGCTGGATGGAACAATGTTAGCGCCAGAGATTGTTACTGGAGAATGATCTATTAGGTATGCTCTTCTGGCCGTGGTTAACCACATAATCTCCGTTTTGTTGGGGTTGAGCATCAGACGATGTGGTCGCATCCAAATGTTTACATCTGCGACGCATTCCGCCACCGTTGATTTTAAGTAGTCAACATCTGATGGTTTGCAGTCTGAAAAGATTTGGCAATCATCTGCGTATATATGTGCTTTCAATCCCCGTTTGTGAATGACGCTTTCAAGCTCCCTCGTGTACAACGTAAAAAGAAGAGGTCCGAGTACGGATCCCTGCGGTACCCCTGAGGTTACTGTTGACTGCGTTGTGAGAGTGTTGTTGAGCTTAATGACTTGTTTTCTGTCCGAGAGATACGATTTCAACCAGCTCAGCGCCTTGTTTCGTATACCCAGTGTGAGTTCCAATTTCTGGAGCAGAATGCTGTGATCCACGGTATCAAAAGCAGCGCTCATGTCCAAGAGTGCGAGAATGGCTATATTTCCCTGCTCTATTGCAATGGTCAAATCTGACACTAGCCTCAGCAGGCCTGTTTCTGTTGAGTGAGCCTCTCTATACGCTGATTGGTGCTTAGCAAACAGGTTGTTTCCCTTTAGGTAAAGTGTGAGCCGTGCTGCGACAATCCTCTCAAGAATTTTACCTAGAAGAGGTAGGTTTGAGATCGGTCGGTAGTTTGCCTTATCTTCTGGATCTTGCTGGGCTTTTTTGAGAATGGGAGTAATTTCAGCTAGCTTGAGTAGTTTCGGCATAGTTCCATGTCTCAGGGATTTGTTAAAGATAACAGCAATGAGGGGGGCAAGTTCATCTCTGCAACTTTTCACTAGCCACGTGGGAATGGGATCAAGTTGACTGTACTTGTTGGGTGCAGCTATTATCCATTTAGTGACTTCGGCAGACGATGTGTCAGCAAGAGTCTCTAACGATGAAGTGTTGTATTCAGTCATTTCTGGTTCTGTAGCAGTGTCGGAAATTTCTCTGATTTTGGAAATCTTTTCTTCAAAGAAGTTTGAGAGTTCCTTTGCTGTTACAGAGGATACAGTGTCTGTTTTCGTGCTGTTATTGCCAGTTAGATGGTTAAGTGACTTCCACAGTTGTCGAGGGTTGCCCTTAGTCTCATCAATTTTATTAAGCCAGTAGTGTGACTTTTTTTCTTTAATTGTGCTTCTGTAGCTCTTAAGTGCCGATAACCATTGCTCTTTAGATGCATTTGTCAACAGTTTTTTATTTTGTCGTTCAGCTTTCCTCAGAGTTTTCTTCATGTTCCTGCATTCTTCATCGAACCAGTCAGCTGAGACTCTAATCAGTCTAGTTTTAGTTGTAATGGGCGCGTGTTTATCGGCCAGAGCTGTGAGTGTGTCGTTGTAAAATGTCATAAGTTCATCACAGGTTTTGTGGGTCAGGAGTTCCTCCACAGAAGAGATCTGAACTGACAGGTCCGCACGAAACTTTTCTAGGTCAGCCAGCCGCCAGGCTCGAGAGGATGATGTGGTGTAGGAACTCATTGGTTTGCTTATGTTTACTTCCATTGTGACTAAGTTGTGATCTGAGAGACCTTTGTCGCAGACCATTACCGTGTTCGGCATGTCATCCTCACGGGTTATGATAAGGTCAAGAAGACCACCTGCGCTGTGAGTGGGACTAGTTATCCATTGATGACATCCAAAGTCTGATAGAAGGCTTTTTAGTTTCATTGTGTTGGTGTCTCCAGGTCGGTCCATACGTATATTAAAGTCTCCGGTGATAATTATTTTCTCCGTTCGTATGGAGATCCACTCAAAAAGAATCTGTAGATCGTCAAAGAAACCAGAGGTGATATTTTGGGATCCTGGTCTATATACGTTTATTAAGGTGATGGCTTTGCTTCCAGACAGAATGCGACAGCTCAGATGTTCGAAATGCCTGAAGTCGTGACCAGTGGAGAGTTTAGTTATTCTTAGCCCAGGACTTACGATTACTGCGACTCCTCCATGGTTTACCCAGTTGCATGTGTCTTGTGTTCGTGATTTTTTGTGTTTTCTTGCTACCTCGACCAAAGAGTATCCCAAGGCTCTGAGTGATTTCAGAGAGGCGGAGTTGTAATCCTCGTGCCATGTTTCTGATAGAGCTAGCACATCGAGAGACTCGTCCTGGAAAATATCGTTAATGTCGTCTACCTTGTTATTGAGGGAACGACAGTTCCACGCCGCTATCTTTATCAGTTTCTCTTGTTGCTTCTTGTGTCGTTGATTCACGCAGGTACGTTTTGGTGATATGTGTTCTTTTCTTTGATCATCATTTGCCAGACGTTCTTTTGTTAGTCTGCCACCACGTCTGCCTCGAGCTCTAGTTGTCTTTTTATTCTTTTCTTCCCCTTTTCCTATGCTCCATTTTTTGAGTTTCTGAAAGAACTCTGGAGTGGCAATATAAGAAAGTGCTGTCTCACGTAGTTTCATGAGTTCCTTTTTGGTGTAAGAAATATCCTGGTTTATGATACTTGTTGCCATTATAGTAATATATTATCAGATGTGAAGTTCGTAAGCAAAAGTAGCATCCGGTTTTTAGGAAGTGAGATGGCGGCTGAGCTCTGATTGGCTGGTGACGCGAGCTACGTCAGCGCAGGCCGTGATTCACTTGTAGGTAATTTTAGAGTCACAGAGAAACCAACGGTCACAGACAATGTGAATTATGAAAAAATATTTGAAAACACAACGGTCACACACACTGTTGATAATTCAAATGATTTAGGAAACGCAAGCACAATGGTAAAAGCACTATGTATTATAGGAATGGTTTGAAAAACAGTTTAACAATTATTGGTTTCCGGTGATGATTAATTTGGCATGGCGTCTGAGCTCTGATTGGTAGATGAAGCCACGAGTGCTTGCTCTTGTTGAATCACACGTGTCACAAGATGGCGGCGTGTCACAAACAGAAAATAATACTTCTAAAGTAAGTTTATTTCATTTTTTCTTACTAAGTGAGCTTAAAACATGGAGAGATATCGGTTTTTTGTAATTGAAAAGTTACAATAAGCACTCAGATGACACATTAACAGCCCTAGTTTGACAGACACGTCTCAACAACACTTGAGAATGACAGATTGAAGAGTGACAATTTGAGAATTTTGCTAAAACTTTCACACTTAGGAGCACTTATGTAGGATTACAATATTGTTGTCAACACCCGTAAAAAGCGATGTGTCGATTATGTTAACCCGGCAAGTTGACAGTTTTTTTGAGGATCGATTTTTTTTTAAGGATTTTTAAATTGTGAGAGAGCGCTTTGTCGTGCTGGGAGCACGCGTCAAACGTCCGTCGCATTCGGATGCGCCGGGACAACTGATCACTTTTAAAGGCAACTAGTGATTACAATCAAACCAACACTGAATTTATTTCATTTTTTTAACAATAAAATTTGTGAAGTAGAGCAGTCTGCTGTGCCTGATATATGTTTACTATTGACTGAAAAAGTTTGACACCGTGAGGCACATGAGGACTGAGTCACAAATACGGAGGTCCTTTTCCGTATGAATACCATAGCTGATCTCCTGATGTCTGTCAAAACCCAAAAACTGGTTTATTTTGACCACATAATGAGAAATACTCTTTGTGTTTTCAAAAATTCACTTTTACATCACATCATAGAGGAAAGATTTGAAGAAAGACAAGCTTCGGGTCGAACGAGAACATCTTGGTTGAAGAACTTGAGAAAGTGACCAGAAGCACAAGCTCCCTCTCTCGCGGAACAGTATACAAGCTGCAAGTTGCTGCGATGATCGCCAATCTTCACGGAAGAGGCACAAGAAGACAAAGAAGAACAAGGCACACAAGTTGAGTATAAATAAATATTGTCTATGCTGTCATGTTGGGTTGCGGTGTTGCCACACCGTGCACTCGGTTCTCGTGCTTGTTCCGATGCGCCTTCCTGCCAAACCTGCTGGGGCAGAGGCGACACCCAAAGTTCCTCTCTCCGGTGTGGGTCAGCATGTGGAACACCAGGCCACTGTGAAATAAATAACAATAGGAATTTAGGAGACAAATGTTACTTCAATATTACACACCTTCGCTCACTCTTACACACTCTCATACATATTAATTTAAGTTTTTACGAAATCCTGTGCGGGAGACTGCCTGGATTTCACAGACCCTATCCGGTCCGGTCGATAGCTCAGTTGGTAGAGTGCTCGCATTCTACCCCGTGAGCTCGGGTTCGAATCCCACCGAGGAGGGTGTCAGAAATGATTTCCTATTTCGGTGTTTATTTCAAACCGCATGATAAAAATACCGGCAAGGTTTACTCAGCCTTCACAAGAAATGAGTACCATCCCCCTCGGGAGCTGGGAAACCCCCACTTCAACTGAAGTGGTTGGCGTAAGGCCGGCCCCCTTACCTGTAAAAATAAATAGGTTCAACTCGCCGCATGCGACCCCTTCGGGGATAACGCGGCAAGAAGTTACACTTTATGTGTAGCTTAGTTGCGTTTTCTATCAGTGCTATTCTTAGACATTTTGGTCGTCCGTTAAGCCCACGCTTTGACAAACTAATGATGCATTTGTATGAAGACATGTCAATTCAAGATGGCCGCAAGTGAACAGCTGATTAGTCTTCATACAAATATTACCAAAATTCAGTAGGTAAGAAGGGTGGTATGGGTCTATGACACTTGTTGTAGTGCCGCAGAGGTGTTTACGAGTTTGGTCATCGCTATAAAGCGCCAATACTCAAGCAAGACCCAGTTGCTGTAAGGCTGAATGGACCTTTTAGTGACCGGTCTTTGGTGAAGGTTTTATGAAGTTTTCTACCCAGCGAACAGCATATTTGAAAATATAAATTCTGTATGTTTTGTGCTCCACCGGGATTCGAACCCACAACCTTTCATTTACGAGTCCGAAGTGTTTCCACTGGACTACGGACCGGATTGTTCGTTATTGTTAATTTAAAGAGCTATAGACTGGACTGGTGTTATTATGTGAAATAAAATAATCAAGTTACCTAGAGGAGGCAATTTCTTTACACCATGACACACCCTTACTCTCCCTCATGCATATCTATGGCTGGTTTTAGTGTCACGCTGACCGTTCAAAATATATAAACTTGTTATATAATATATAAACTTTTACCCACCTTGATGTATGGAAGCGAGGCCTGGACGGTGAATGAAAGTGAAATTAGTAAAGTCCATACTGTTGAAATGGACTTTCTAAGAAGTATGATTGGAAAAAAACGGAGTGACAGGGTGAGGAATGATTTTGTAAGAAAAGAATGTGGTGCAAAAGAAAGTGTGAAAGTGAAGATTAAAAGAAGTTTGTTAAGATGGTTTGGGCATATGGAGAGAATGAATGAGGAAAGACTGACGAAGAAAGTATATGTTGGTAGAATAGATGGATTTCGTGGTAGAGGAAGACCGAGAAAGGTATGGATGGACCAAATATCCGAAATTGCGAATGAATGGAATATCCAGAGTCATAATAAAAGAAGAGCTTGTATGAAGAAGGTTATGACTCTGGAGGAAATGAAAGAAGTATGCAAGGATAGAAAGAAATGGCGGTTGATCTGTGATGTTGGCGGCTAGGGTTTGTTAAAGTGAATTTGGTTTTATGATTTAGTTTTTTATGTCCATGTATATATTGTTATTTTTATTCTTTGATTTTAAAAAATGTAATTTGTCATGTATGTTCCTTGACTTATAGGTTGTTATGCGGCTGACCACCCATAATATAAAAATTGGTTCACTTTGCCAATGTCACCCCTGTTTCAGGGAAGGACGGCAAGAGTTGCAAGGCTTATGTT
The DNA here is from genome assembly GCA_951799405.1 of Agapetus fuscipes. Lineage (NCBI taxonomy): Eukaryota > Metazoa > Arthropoda > Insecta > Trichoptera > Glossosomatidae > Agapetus > Agapetus fuscipes. The sequence goes on from OX637352.1 coordinate 13,186,065, forward strand.
CATTTGAGATTGGGTTTTTATATTGTAGGTCCACATGCGGCATGTGTTAGCGCGAAATTATACATATCTGCTTGTGGGAATGCATTTAGTATAAATCTTAAATGATATATATCTTTGCAGCTTAGATTAGATTAGATTAGATTAGTAGGAAGCGTTTTAGAATGGCACGTAGCTGTCAGAGCGCAACACTTCCTACAAGTTCATATATTTTGGCTGTCAGCGCTGACGGTCAGCGCGACACTAAAACCAGTCTATTGTTTGTTAGGTATCTGAATTTTAAAAGGGACCAAATTGGTAAGATTGCGAAAGAATTGAACCTACAGAGTGACAATAAGAGAAGAGTTTGTACGAGGAAAGTGATGAATGTTGAAGAGATATTCAACAAATTGAAGACACATCTGCGTAGGGACCGGCCCTTTCCTAGTGGAATGGTGGCAGGATACAGTAACAGTAACAGCAGACTGGAGTGATGTTAGTATGTAAATAGAGTAATGAGACTACCTGGAGGAGACAAATGTTTTTTCACACAGTTGGCAGTGGTGGTCCCGGATGTTCTTGTGCCTCTTCTCGTGGTTGTACCTCGCCTGATACGAGACAAACGCCTTCTCACAAAACGAGCACTGGTAACACTTCTCTTTAGTGTGATGGTACCTACAAAATAAAATAAATTGGAATAGAGATGGCCAAGTTTGCACAGAGTTCTTTGGATGTGATCCATGGAATAGACTCAAATAGAATAGATTTTTTTCTTAGAAGACAACAACATAGGTCTGTAAGCCCAATAGCAAAATATTATATTATAAAATATTGTAGATAGCCTTCGCCCTAGCAACCCGGCTGTGCGACATCACAATTTTATGAATGTCAATTCATGTGTGAACCTCATGTGTCAGTGCTGCGTAATAATACTGGTCCATAGTCCAAGGTTTAACGCTTAAGACTCGTAATTGGAAGGTAGTAGTTTGAGTTATGTAACGAAGTACAAAAAATATCATTTCATTTCCAAATGGCCACCTCAAAGGTAAAACTGAATAAGTGCTGATTCATTTGATTTGAGGAATCATGGATAAACATTTTATTGCAAGTAATATTTTCACTGTAAATGAAATAATTATTAAGAAGTGCTCATGAGAAACTTCTAAACTACAGGACTATCACGCTTATTTTGTGTTTTCTTTCGTAGAAAATAGGGAAATGGGTGCATTTATTTGAGACACCCATGTCAGCTTAATATGTCCCTCATTCAGTTTTACCTTTAAGGTGTAAAATAGGTTTTTAATTTTCTCTTGATTTTGCGAAAGACTGGTCAACAAATACCAATCCAGTCTTTCAGCCATCGGATCTTGCTTGAGAATCAACATTTTCTATAGCAACTTTTGTAAGTACGTATGCAGCATGTGTGATTGCAGCTTGCATGTTTTTGCTTGTTTGCCTGTGCAAGCATGGATTACACATTACAGAAGAGTTACCTGATGTGGATTAGAAGTTGCTGCTTACTTCTGGCTGCGTGTGAGCAGTAGTGGCAGATGAAGGGGCGGTCCTTAGTGTGGCTCTTCCTGGAAATGGAGTTAAGACTGTTACGCATTTTACATCTTACCAACTATTTAAAATTATTAAAAAAAAAAAAAATTAAATCAGTGGCTTCTATATTTTTATCAGCAGTTTCTCTTATGCTTGGTATTGCTCTTCTGGGCTTAGACCGTGGTCCATAGTTTCCTTCTTCTTGCTTTTTTTTTCTTTCTTCTTGCTTATGTTTCGTCCTCTGTATATAATGTAAAGAAAGGATTTGAATAGGTATGTAGGGAAAATAAAGAACATAGGAAAATTTAAATACCCAATAGAAAAAATAAAAGAAAATCGCCTAAAAGAAATAAAAATATTGAGTTACAACAAAGAGGTACAAATAGGAAATAACCTAAATGAAGCGGCAGGAATTTGAATATTGATCAAACTAGAATAATTATAATTTTTGTGTTTGTGGATTTCTAAAGTAAGAGGTGAAATAAAATAGTTATTTATGCCACTGCCAAGTAATGATAGTCTTTTTAACACGAGTGCTAGTTTGTGCCATGAGGCGCAGCCGAATGGCACAATAGAAAGCACGAGTGTTACAAAGACTAATTACGTGCAGTGGCATACAATACTTTTTCTACGACCATGAGTTATAGGTTGTATTCCTTGACTTATAGGTTGGTATGAGGCTGACCACCCATACTGTAAAAAATGGTTCACTTTGCCAATGTTACCCCTGTTTCAGGGAAGGTCGGCAAAAGTTGTGGGGCTTATGTTCATTTGAGGTTTGGATTTTATTTGTAAGTACACATTCAGCATTTGTAAGCGCGAACTACACTTGTTGGTTTGTGGGCTTACATCTGAGAGCTTTAAATGAATATATCCTTGCAACTTAGATTATAGATTATAGATTATAGATGAGAGAATTAACAAAATAGTGAATAATAGTCATTATAATGTACTCGTCCATTTGAAGTAATTAAAACCTTACCTTTGTCAAAACGTGTGATTTATCATTCCCTTCGATTATCTAATCTAACCTAAGTTGTAAAAATAAATTATATTTAGGTTTCATATTGAATTCATGCCCACAAGCCGACACATATGTATAAGGTCGCGCTTTTACATCCTGCATATAAGCTTAAACATTCAAACCCAAAACTCAAATAAACATATGCCCTGCAGTTGTATTGGCAGGTGAACCAAATTTGTACAGCATAGGTGATCAACCTCATACTCACCTATTAACCAAGTAACTTTTTGAGTTTGTTTATTTTTTGCGGTGAAATTTTTTGTATTGTTTTCCTTTCAAGCCTTTTATTTTCCATTGAAAAAAGGAAAGCTTTATTTGGAGGAATCCGATAAATAAATTCGATAAATTTTAGCACTATTAACAATTTTTATTTGACTCTACACATAAAATATACTTATTTATTTTCATCTGAACAGGGCTGAAAGTCTCATCACCACGGTAATTCCTACCTACCGAATATCACTAATATTGTATGAAGCCTAATCAGCTGATCGCTTGCGGCCATCTTGGATTGACAGGTCTTCATACCCCCATACAAGGTTGACATTTGAAATTAAAAAATGGTTCCAATTCTGACAATGCGCATGCGCACATGTTCATTTTAACACGGTTACCGGTTGCATAATGTAACATTATGCAACGGGTGTAGAAATGTATGGCATTGTGATTGCGTTAGCCGTTTTGTAATTAGTAAATTACCAAATGGGAGTAGAAAAACTCAATTTGTGAAAATAAAACTGTGTTTTTTTACGTTTTTATAGTATATTTTGTGTTGTTCATCTGTCAGTGGATACTTGCAGATGTAAAGTAAACTGAATATTCCTTGCAATCTGTGAGATGAGACAGCTTTCCGTTGACAATACTTGTGCGTGGCTTACGCGTGTTGTTTAAGCATGCTGGGAATGGGGAAGGCCTTGGAGCAGCCGGGGTGCGGGCAGGCGCAGGGCAGGTCCTGGGAGTGCCGCCGCAGGTGCAGCAGCAGGCTGTAGGGCTTCTGGAACACGGCGGCACACACCTCGCACTGCCCCACACCTGGCGAGCTGTGTGAGCGAGCCTTGTGCACTTCCTCGTCTTTATAACCTAACAAAACCAAAATAAACAGATCTTTGCATAAGGATTGAGCATTCCATACAAATAGGTAAATAAATATCAGGCCTGAAGACTCAATGAGTGTTGATGGATCTTACAGTATTTTTTTGGAAATAGAACGAAATATAATATGTCAGCGTGTGAACAGCTGGTACATGGTTGCCTGGTTGGATGGATGCCTGGCAAAGAGTGTACAAAAGAAATGTAAAAGATTAATCGAATATCAAGATAGCAAATGATTGGAACCTGCAGAGTGAGAAAAAAAGAAGAGAGTGATGCATCTCGAGGAGATGGAAGAAATGTGCAAGGACAGAATAAAAATTCAAAAACAGAAGAAAAGCACATCTGTTAAGGTACTGGCTACCCTTAGCGGAATTGTAGCTGGATACAATACAACTCAAAATAAATCTATAAAATAGAGTTTTAAATTAAAAATCGAAAATTTAAATGTAACCATGATAAATCTTACTTTTCTGGCAAATGTCACAGAAGTAAGAAAACTTGGTTGACTTCCTCTTGTCATCTTCTAGCTTAACATCAGCGCCATCCAACGCGTTATGGCTCGTTACAAATTCAACATTCCCAGCGTCATAATCAGCCAAGCCAAATGCGTCATTAGCGTCACAAAATGTGTCTTCACTCTTGATGTTTCCCAAATATCTATCACTCTGTAAATGATGTTCACTTAGAGCATCAAGCAATGTGCTACGTTCCACATTTGAAGTGTCTGCCGTGTCCTTGAAGACACACTCTGGTTGTCTCTCCGCAGCTAAGTGCTTGACTACATCCATGCAGGATTGCTCACACAGTTTCTTGAACTTGAACGAGGTCAGCAGCTTGTGTATGCAGTTTGAACAAATTTGTTTTGGAAAGTTGTCTTCATATTTAACCTGGAAATATGAAAATACATTCAAAGTAAGTTACAGCCATTGACTTATAATAAATATCTGTGGACTAGAAATTACTTTAACAAGAATAGACACCTTGACTTATAGGTTGGAATGCGGCTGACCACCCATGCTGTAGAAAATGGTTCACTTTGCCAATGTCACAAATGGCGGTTGATCTGTAATGTTGGCGGCTAGGGTTTGTTAAATTGGAATTTGTTTTCTGTTTAGTTTTGATGATATTATTATTTACTGATTTATAAAATGTAATTTGTTGTGTATGTTCCTTGACTTATAGGTTGGTATGCGGCTGACCACCCATGCTGTAAAAATGGTTCACTTTGCCAACGTCACTCCTGCTTCAGGGAAGGACGGCAAGAGTTGCAGGGTGTATGTCCGTTTGAGATTTGGTTTTTATGTTGTAGGTTCACATGAGGCATGTGTAAGCGCGAACTTGTACGGGTCGGGTTGTGAGAATGCATGTAATGTGAATCCCCGATGATACATACAATATCTTTGCAACTTAGATTAGATTAGATACCTACTCATACTTCTCTCAGTTCATTCATATCCGTCACTGTTTTCATGCATTTCCTTTTACATTCACTCTGTATATCCCGTACGCAACTAAGCTACACAAATAGTTTAACTTCATGCCGCTTTATTTCCAAAGGGGTCCCATGTGGCGATTGGGAGATATTTATTTTTACACGTAAGGGCCAAGAATCTCCAATGTAACATATCTTTGCAACTTAGATTAGATTAGACCCCTATTTCAGGGAAGGTCGGCAAGAGTTGTAAGGTGTATGCCTGGGCGGACCACAGGGGGTCATTAATGGCAACCATTGAGGTCGATCGACTAGACCTGGACATGGTAGTAGCGTCAATGCTCCAATCAGAAGAGAACTGGCGGGCCTGGGATACGTTTGCCTCTCGTGTGATCGGAGAGAAGGAGGATGCAGAGCGCGTAAGGCGAAGGATGAACACGACCCGCCAAAATGTAGTAAATGTAGATTTGCCAATTGACGCAACTGAAATGTGAAGACATGCTGTGCATGTAAAGACACACCACACTCTGAAGTCATGCTTGACGGCAGTTCCAGGGTGTGGCAAGATGCAGAGGGGGGTTTTTAGTGAGTAAAAATCTCACATACCCTGCCTGTGGAAACAATGGCAGGAATATTTTGAAGATTTTCCCCTCTCAATTGGAAAAAAAGCCTAACACCAACTGAGTTCTGCTACATTGCTGCATTAATAAATAAAACATAACTTGACTTAACTATATAGACATAACTAAAAAACATAACGACCGGTCCGTAGTCCAGGTGGTAACACTTCGGACTCGTAACTGGAAGGTCGTGGGTTCGAATCCCGGCGGAGCACAAAAAATATACCATTTATATTTTCAAATTTGCTCTTCGCTGGGTTGAAAAATTCATAAACCTTTACCAAAGACTGGTTATCAAAAGGTCCATCCAGCCTTACAACAACGGGTCTTGCTTGAGAATTGGCGCTTTTTACAGCGACGACCATGCTCGCAGAGGGCTCTTGAGGTGTGATACACACAAAAACAGTGCTCACCAAATAAATCAGCCTAATTTAATTTTAATTTAATTTAACTACTTACCTTAACATTTTATTTTAGAATATAAAATAAAATCCGTATTATCCGAAATTTAGACTTATTCTTCCCCGAAACACAAGCTATGCTTACTTTGGGGAGTATTTATTGTAATTAGATTTTATAAATTGTATTATTATGTACATATTGATAAAAACAATAAAGACGAAAATGATGATTATGATTAGAATAGGCCAGGTAGGCTAGGTCCACGATAGCTCGGATAATCAAGGTTCTACTGTAGTTATCTTTCGGTTTTAAGTTAAATTCATTGAATGACGTAAATATGAGCGCAAGGATTTGTTTACTCACAGGGTTGCTGGTGCAGTGCAGCAACATCTCATGACAAGGCACTTTGGTTCCGTTAACTGAACATTTTGTGGAAAATAATGGTTTCAGAGATCCCTTCTCTGTCAGACAAACTCGGCACGCCGCCTCGAGCCTCATTTTAATAAAAAAATAATCAAACAAGAGAGACGATTTCTTTGTAAATGTCAACAAAATGTCAGTTTAGTCTTCTTCTCTTCTTGTTTGTGGCGAATCCCCGCGGAGAGAAGGGGCGCCAGTGTGACGTCTTTACTAAGAGCCTCGAGCAAGATCCGAGTTATTCAATACTACCTATCAACTAAGCTGCAAATTTAGTGCTATTTCTTATCGCCGTGGTTGCATGTGAGGCGTGGAACCTATTTATTTTCACAGGAAAGAGGCCAGCCTTATAATAATAAAATTAGGATGATTTATTTGGTGAGCGCTGTTTTTGTGCGCCCTTGGAGTGACTACATCACGAAACGGCGCTATAAAGAAATCATCAACTCATCATCATCATTTGTGTGTATCACACCTCAAGAGCCCTCTGCGAGCTTGGTCGTCGCTGTAGAAAGCGCCAATTCTCAAGCAAGACCCAGTTGTTGTAAAGTTGGATGGACCTTTCAGTGACCGCTCTTTGGTAAAGGTTTATGAATTTTTTAACTCATCAATGAGCACATTCGAAATATAAATGGTATATTTTGTGCTCCGCCGGGATCCGAATCCACAACCTTCCATTTACGAGTCCGAAGTGTTGCCACTACGGACTACGGACCGGTCCAAGATGCCAATGACACGCGGTGTACCTGAGCGGTTACCCATCCAAGCATTGACCGCGCCCAATGTTGCTTAACTTCGGTGATCTATGGGAACCGGTGCTTTCAACATGGCTAACGTCGTTGACCACTTATATACTTATACCAACCACTTCACTTGAAATGCTAGGAAACCTTGCTGTATTATTTTTTTTTTGTGAAATAAACATTAATACAAATGACCGGTCCGTAGTCCAGGTGGTAACACTTCGGAATCGTAACTGGAAGGTCGTGGGTTTGAATCCCGGCGGGAGCACAAAAAATATACCATTTATATTTTGAAATTTGCTCTTTGCTGGGTTGAAAAATTCATAAACCTTTACCAAAGACCGGTCATCAAAAGGTCCATCCAGCCTTAGAACAACTGGGTGTTGCTTGAGAATTGGCGCTTTCTACAGTGACGACCAAGCTCGCAGTTTGCTCTTGAGGTGTTTTACACACAAAAACAGCGCTTACCAAATAAATCAGCCTAATTTAATTTTTTTTAAATACGAAAAATCGCTTATCGTCTTGAGTAGGGATCGAACTCCAGCCCTCTGGCATGGGATGTAAGATCATATTTTTCTGTTTTTTTTACTTAAGAAAGAATACATGATGCACACCTCTAACTTTACTGTTGACCATGATGGCATACCTACTTGAGAAAAAAAATAAGGGATCTACCAGAAAAAAAAACACTTTGTATGGGCAGCGCTTACTGATGATAAAGTATCTTCTGATCATCCCTCTTTGCGGTCTTTTGCGGATAGGAGCTTTGCGGTGGCCGGGCCGGTTGCCTGGAACAATTTGCCCATCGGTGTTCGCGCGAGTCAGCCTACCACCACCTTCAGAAAGGGACTGAAGACACTACTTTTCTCCAGATGGTCCTGGACCATTAAATGGCGCCACAGGAAAGAAATCATCCATCATCATCATGGTTCGGGCCTTGTCATGGTGTATGGTTGTGGCTTGCGGCCTTCCAATTATAATCATCAGAAGCTCAGCCTTGGCTGAATCCAGGATTCTCCTCCACTCTTGCTTGTCATTCGCCTTTGCTCTCCAGCTATGTAAATCCGCCTTGGCTGCATCTGTGCTAGACCTTCCTGGTTTCCTTCTGCTGAGAGCTTCGCCTATTCTAATCATGTGACTTTCCCACTGCAGACACCCTACTTTGATGGAACTGATCACACCGGGCTCCCTATAGATGTCAGGAGCTCTCAGTTGTACTGACGATGCCAACCATTGTTATCTTCCAATGCTCTTTCTTTTTTGGATGAGTGTCGGGTGAACAAAGCGAACCCCTGGGTGCTTTTGACAATGTGTCTCCATGAGCAGTCGGGATTAAATTAGATAGCTGATATCTGGTAGATGAAGGACTAGTAAATAATAATTTGGTAGTTGTGGATCATCTGGTACACATTGACGATTTGATAGACGTTGACAGTCTGAAGTGCTATTCTGCTAAATTCCTTACACTTTGGATATCAATCCAAGTTAGAGCTTGCTAGCGCTTGTGAAAGAGCTCCATTGATAAAAAAAATCAGTGCACCTTATTTCTGGACACAAATCGCTATCTCGTCGCCTAAAGGTTGTAAGGAATTAAGCAGAATAGTGCTTCAGATACAAACGGTGCTCAATCTTGTGATTGAAAAGAAACAATTAAAAATATAAACACAGTACTAGACTGTATTCTCATCTATGAGGAAAGATGCTCTGACGGTATTTTGTATATTTTGACTCAGAAAAACAACCATTTGTGCTTTGGTAACATATGATTTATTTTTAAGTGTTGCTGTTTTACAAAATGACTTCTATACTTTAAGATAAGATACAACATTTTTTACCTTTCAACTGCGGGTGACACGCATAGGCGTCAAGTGTAAACTTGCTTAAAGTGCGGCTGTCAATCATAGACATCATCCAACTTTAAACTTATCACTGACGTCTGTGTTCAAGAATTCAAAAGTCTGCAAGTGGAAATATGAGCTAAACCTTTGTGATTTTTGTTCTTGAATAACTAATACATGTGACTGTTCACATAGTTTGAAGTGTCGTCAATCAATTAAAATAGGAAATCATTGATTTAATTCCTCGAGTACCCATTATCAAAGAAAACAAATAACAGAATCGCTTGAGGAAATAGATCAACTCATGAAGAAAAACTTTTACTTTTACATTATTAAAGGAGAATGAATCTTCACAATGTGGATACACAAACTGTTAAACTTAAGATATTCTTATCATCTATATACTATTCACCAAACTCTTAAAAACAACCCCTCATCCCTTTCTTACTTCAGTTCTTTGTGGCCTCCAACATGCCCCAAACAAAATATCCACAATATCATATGAGTTTGACATGCCTGCAGGTTAAAATGTGAAATATGACAGAGCAGTGATATCTAATCTAATCTAATATTGTTAATAAAGTTGCAAAGATGCGTTACATGTTACACGCATTCCCACAAGCAGACACGTGTAAGTTCGCGCTTACACATGCCGCATGTGGAATCAAAACATAAAAACCCAAGCCCTGCAACTCTTGCTGACCTGAAACAGGGGTGACATTGGCAAAGTGAAACATTTTTTACGGTAAAGGTGGTCAGCCGTTAGGTTTTCATATCAACCTATAATCTTATCAGACTTATAGATTAGTATGAGATGACCAACAATCCTGTAAAAAATGGTTCACTTTGCCAATGTTTCATTCTGTTTCAGTGTAGGTTGGCAAGAGTTGCAGGGCTTGGGTGGTGAAGGGTGAAATTCATTAATTTTATCACAAGCGGGCCCGGATTAAGACCATTGAGGCCCTGGTCCGGGGAAAGTCAGGAGGCTCCAAATCAGAAACCGCGCCCACTAAAAATATATACCTACTGATTGCGAACTAAAACGATTGCCGTCGGCTTTTTAAGATTATTTTTGGGAAACCTGTTTGGGGGGTCTATAACACATGTTGGAGAGAACTTCGTCTTTGTGTATGTTGAAGTATCTTTCTATAGAATTTCATACAAGTCATCATCTTTGGTCCCGAAGGCCCATTTGACATGGACTCCTAAAAAAACTTTAAAGTAAATATCTTCTTAATATATCTTGTAAATATCTTGTAATTTCTAACGGAGCTATTCTTGACATTTAAGTCGTCGGTTGAGCCCACGCTTTGACAAACTAATGATGCATTTGTATGAAGACCTGTCAACCCAAGATGGCCGCAAGTGAACAGCTGATTTGTTTTCATACAAATATTACAAAATTCGGTAGGTAAGAATGACCGTGGTGATGAAATTTTCAGACCGGGCACCATTTGTTTATCATAGCGTGGGCTCAACCGACGACTAAAATATCTAAGAATAGCCCCGTAAAAGTTTTAGGAGGCCCTTGGTCGTGAATGCCCTAAAAACACGGGCCCCGGAACAAATTCAAGTCGAGAAATTATTTATGTATTTTGTAAATTGTATTTTTCTAAAACGTCTCAGGGGCTCCCGGGAAGCGGGAGCCCTGGTTCGGTTGCACCACTCGAACCACCCTCAATCCAGTCCTGATCACAAGCAAATGATTTATCCGAAGAGTGCTTTTCTTTGTGAGCTTTTAAATTGATTACCCGGTTGGTTTTATAATCGCATTCATCACAAGCAAACAGTTTTTGATCGGAGTGTCTTAATCTGTGTCTTTTCAAAGTGGTCAAATGTGTTGATTTGTAATCACACATATCACAAGCAAACTGTTTATGCTTAGAGTGTATTGGCTTGTGCGTTCTTAAATTGCTTAATGTTTTCGTTTTAAAATCGCATTGATCACAAGCATACCCTTTATATTCAGAGTGTGTCAGTTTGTGAGTTTTCAAAGCACTCAATGTTTTGGTTTTATAATCACATTGATCACAAGCAAACGCTTTAAGCTCAGAGTGTATTAATTTGTGAGCTTTGTAATCAGACAATCTGACAGATACATAACTACATTGGTCACAAGTAAATGGTTTATGGTCAGTGTGCGTAAGTTCATGTTTTCTCAATGAAAATTGACGCTTAGTTGTATATTTACACTGATTACAAGCAAATGGTTTATCCTCAGAGTGTGTCAGTTTGTGAATTTTCAAATTCTCAACTATATTTGTTTTATAATTGCAATGATCACAAATAAGTAGACAATCCCCAGAGTGTGTTAGTTTATGAGCCCTTAAAGTGCTTGCTGTTTTCGTTTTAAAATCACATTGATCACAAGCAAGAGCTTTATGCCTAGAATGTTTAAGTTTGTGACTTTTTAAGCAACTCCATTTTTTGGTTATAAAATTACATTGATCACAAGCAAATGGTTTGTGATCAGAGTGTGAAGAAATGTGCATTTTCAAAGAAAATTGGTGAGCAGTTTTGAAATCACACAGCTCACAAGCAAATGGTTTATCATTAGAGTGTATTAATTTGTGTTTTTTCAAAGTAAAATGGTGTTTTGATTTATAATCACATTGATCACAAGCAAATGGTTTAATTGAAGAGTGTGTTAATTTGTGAGTTTTTAAATCGCCCTTCCTTTTGCTTTCATAATTACATTGGTCACAAGTAAATGGTTTATTCCCAGAATGTGTTAGTTTGTGGGATTTTAAATTATCAGTCCTTTTGGTTTTAAAATCGCACTGATCACAAGCATAGTATTTACAATCAGAGTGTGTTAGCTTGTGAGTTCTAACATTCCCTCTTGATGTTGATTTATATTCACACTGATCACAAGCGAAGAGCTTCTCCACTGCGTTGATTGGTTTGTGATTTTTCAATTCGGCAATATTTGTTGATCCAGAAGCATGTTGCAATGTTTCCTTGCAGCAACTGAAAATCTCATGTGTCCTCAGGAGTTTTCTTTCATTGCCTGTGTAGCTGCAGGCATGGCACACATGATCCACCTTGACTGAGTCCCTCTCACAACTGGCAGCTGTAAATATAACATTGCTAATTAGTTTTCTAAGCATTACCTTATTCCTTGAATTATAGGTTGGTATGAGGCTGACCACCCATACTGTAAAAAATGCTTCATTTTGCCAATGTCACCAATGTGTCAGGGAAGGTCGGCAAAACTTGTACAGTGTTATTCATTAGATTCCGCCCATACCTGTTTAGTGCGAGATTTTGAGAAACCAATTTAAATTTGTACCAGCCCGCTAAACCAAAATAAATAAAAAGGTGATTCATTAGCGAAAGACGTGCATTATTTTTTTTGGTTTACCGAATCCTGCTTAAACAGACTTCCGGTAGCTTTTTCTGTATGAAAAAATACGAAATGCTCGACATTTATGTAGGTATTTAGGTGTCTATGAATTTTTTTTAAGTTTTTGTGGGTTTTTGCATGATTTTTGACAACTTTCGGAGACGCTCGGAAGCATTCGGGTAAACGCCCCCTCCCGAACGTTTCTCGACACTTCAGCTGTCAAACTCGTGTTGACTGGGACCTCGAATGAACCAAAAATGGAAACAAGTATTTTTCAAAGCATGACTTCATTGTGACTTCAGGTTTTGGCTGTAGGCATCACGAAGAAAATCTTAAAGATGGGCCTTCATACTTCATCTACAAGAAAAGTGTCAGTTTTACAAAATTGGCGACATGAAAAATAACACGACGCGGCATCTGTCACTTGTTTTCTTGTCACAGTTTTTATATTTGTTTCGTTGCTGCATACCGTAGATTTGTTGTTAAAGTGTAAAATTGTAATGTGTTTAAGTTACTGTAATTGCTGAAACTCTTATTTGATTCATAAATCTTTTATTCTGAAAGTTATCTCGTACATTACGATCAGCTGGGGAATGAGGAAGATCGCCATTTTGCGTATGTCGATCTAGTTTAGAACGAAATAAACCTACTCGGAGATGGTTTACAAATGTGATCATGTTTTGAAACACGTTTAGTGTTAAACTGAATTATAAAGTTTTTATGAATCACCTTTTTTGTAAATTGAGATTAAATCGAAAAATTAAACCAGATCTCTAAAGAAATCTGGTTTAAAAATTCTAATGAATAACACTGGTAGGGTTTATATTCATTTGAGGTTTGTATTTTTTTGAGGTATGTGTTTGTTTGTAGGCATGCATTTGATATGTGCTTTAAATGTTAATATATCCTTACAACTTAGATTATAGACCTTACAATGGACTTCAAACATTCAAAAAATCTCTTGGCTATGTGATGGCACAGTACATTAAAAAAATCATTCTCGATAAGCATAATTTTTTCTAGTTCACAGCATTGAGTGGTCACTTCGTGGTTCAAAGAAAACACTGACAATATATTCTCATTTCTTGTGAAGGCTGAGTATTGGAAAAAAACAGTATGCAAGGTCTATAATAATCTATAATCCAAGTTGCAAAGATATATTATTTACATTTAAGATTCATATGAAATGCATGTCCTTAAACCGACACATGTATGTTCACGCTTGCAACCTAAACACGCAATCTCCAGCAAACATACACCCTGCAACTCTTGCCAACATTCCCTGAAAAAGGGGTGACACTGGCAAAGTGAACAATTTTCTACAGCATGGGTGGTCAGCCGCATACCAACCTATAAGTCAAGGAACATACACAACAAATAACATTTTAGACATAAAGAAATGGATAAACATTAAAATCCAATTCAAAATACTAGATGCCTTTTTAGGCGAAAACGTTTGACAAAGTTAAAGAATATAAAAGTGAATTTAAGCTGCGTTTTATTTAATTAATATACAATGGACTTTCCCTGTGTAAACCACCAAACCCTTAAAAATAAAAAATACTAATTTAAAATTTACAAAACTTTGGAAAACTTGAGAAACCCTAGCCCTAGCCGCCAGCATTACCGATCAACCGCCATTTCTTCCTGTCCTTACATACTTCTTTCATTTCATCCAGAGTCATAACCTTCTTCATACAAGCTCTCCTTTTATTATGACTCTGGATGTTCCATTCATTCGCAATTTCGGAAATTTGGTCTGCCAGGATGATTTATTTGGTGAGCGCTGTTTTTGTGTGTATCACACCTCAAGAGCCCTCTGCGAGCTTGGTATAGGCAAGAGCAGGATAGGAATAAGTTGAGGAGAGTCTGCACAGGTTCTGGTCAATCCCAGTGGTACGGCGGCATCCTAACAATTATTCAAAGAGTTTTTTAAAATTATATTTTATTATGTTCCTTTGACTTATAGGTTGGCATGAGGCCCATACTCATATTATGAAAAATTTACTTTGCTAGAGTCACCCCTGGTTCAGGGAAAGCCGGTAGGATTTGCATGGCTATGTTCATTTGTCAGCGAAATCAGCGGAGTTTATCAATAATAATATTAGGATGATTTATTTGGTGAGCGCTGTTTTTGTGTGTATCACACCTCAAGAGCCCTCTGCGAGCTAGGTCGTCGCTGCAGAAAGCGCCAATTCTCAAGCAAGACCCAGTTGTTGTCAGTGACCGGTCTTTGGTAAAGGTTTATGAATTTTTCTACCCAGCGAAGAGCACATTTGGAAATATAAATGGTTATTTTTGTGCTCCGCCAGGATTTGAATCCACAACCTTCCATTTACGAGTCCGAAGTGTTACCTCTGGACTATGGACCGATCCAAGAAATGCCAACAACACGCAGTGTACCTAGTGGTCACCCATCCAAGTAGCATCCGCGCCCAATGTTGCTTAACTTCGGTGATCTGTACCCTTAGTATGAGTTGCAAAACTTGAGAAAAGTAAAGTTAACGGAAAATAATAAAGAGTGATTTCTGCCGAAATCTGCCATTTTTGTTTCTTACACTTTATGGTCTTAGCAAAAGAGTTACAGTGATGAAGAAAATCAAGTTTAAACAAATAAAAACAACAGATTTTGGGGGAAATCACTCTTTAATAATTGCCGTAAACTTTACACTACTCAAGTTTTACTGATGAGAACCGGTGCTTTCAACATGCAAAGTATCACACCTCAAGAGCCCTCTGCGAGCTTGGTCGTCGATGTAGAAAGCGCCAATTCTCAAGCAAGACCCAGTTATTGTAAGGCTGGATGGACTTTTTGATGACCGGTCTTTGGTAAAGGTTTATGAATTTTTTAACCCAGCGAAGAGCAAATTTGAAAATATAAATGGTATATTTTCTGTGCTCCGCCGGGATTCGAACCCACGACCTTCCAGTTACGAGTCCGAAGTGTTACCATTTGGACTACGGACCGGTCATTTGCGGTATTTCCTACTGTAGACACATTTGAAATTGTATTTGTATGCGCGAAAATCTTACGTATGTTTACTTTTGTGAGTGTATAAGATGTGGATTGTAAATTTTAATATATATTTGCATCTTAGATTTAGATTTAGAGTATTTAAATAAATAACAAACCATTCTTTAATTTGTTGCAGATACAAACTACGCCCAGATAATAAAAGATGCCTTCGCTTGATATTTCTCAACACTATTGTAGATAACTTGAAAAATTGTATTTATGTTTTTTTGATTTTAACTTTATTTGTTTTTTTTTAATTTCCTATGTTGCATATTTCACTATTATACAATTGAAAATGAAATAAAAATTATTATAAAAATGTTTTTTTTAAATTCTCTTCCACCGTTTAGGAAACACTGGTTGAGTTTGTCCTATTTGCGTCATTCCCACGGCGTATGCGGAGCGAAACGCACGTCTGGCGGGCTCTCTGCCTTATGATTATTTTGTATGAAAAGTAGCTGGGGTCCTCCGGTACCCCACTTCGGACCATGTGTAATTTTTAGATACTCAGGGTGATAAAGGTTAATACCTCCCACCACCTTACCTCAAGATCCGAAAGTAAAGTTATTAATACTGACCCGGCGAGTCCTCTATCTTCACGTTATCCACTGCAGGGTCTTCAGGCTCCCACTCTATCTCAAGTTCCACTGGCTCTTGCTTCACATAGACCTCTTCAAAGTCTATTTGTTCATCCGGTTGTGCATCCTCAAACTCCGCCTCCACCTGCTCCACCTTCACGACAACGTCCATTGTGACCTAATAACTTGCACAAGATAATCAAGCAAACAGTCGCTACAATAGCTCGGACTGTAAATCTGCAAAAATGTGAACAGAAAAACGAATACTTTTTATTCAGCGTGAATCGCAACGCAAGCTGTCAGTGGCTGAGTGACGCCATGACACAATAGGGATGAGCCAAATTTATCGATATTTCAAGAGTATCGTCATGTATTTTTTAAATATTTTTTGTAGTATAATGAACGATTTTTGTTGTTGTAATGAGTTTCTGCTCGTAAATGCGGCTGTGTTCTATGTATGTGTTATATGTATCGGCATATTGTAGTGTTTGGAAGCAAACAAAAATACTTTGCGCATCCTATGCTTACAAGCTGTGCTCCCTATGACAGATCTTTCCTGAAAGAGCCGTGATCTAAGATCCGGTTCATGTCTTTCAGGCATGGATCTACATCGCAACTAAGCCACACATATTATGTAACTTATTACCTTGTTTCCCCCGATGAAGTCACATGTCGCCCGTGGAACCTTTTTATTTTTACAGCCTTACGCCAACCTCTTCAGTTGAAGAAGAAACAGAGGGGGGTTCCCCAGCTTGGAGTTCAGACAATTTTTGGAAATTTGACAAAAAAACAGCTACTTTTGTTTAGGTTTGTAGTGAATCAAATATTTTTTACATATTCCAAATAATCAAGAAGAAATAGCGATTTAAAAATAACATCAATAGGTATTATGTACATCACTAGAAAATAAATTTATATAGAAAATCATCTAAATTACAGGTAGACTTGTGAACAGTAGTTGTTTATCTAACAGGAAATCATCGGATACCATTGTCTTCAGTTTTGTGGACTGCACTATTTTATTATACTTTCTTGCTGTGAAGACCATAGGTAATGTTAACTCTGGAAAAAATGGAAAAGAATAATTGGTATTTATTGTTCAGAAATAACTTATAAATCCTGGGACAGTAAGTCAAAAGAAGCCACATGGAAACGTGAAATACAGTGGAGAGGCAGGATGGCTTGCTCGGGGGAAGGCTTCCAGTTTTGTGAAATGGGCTGAGATTGAATATTGACAAGTCTCCAGCAGTTGTCGTGGCTTGCACCATCCTCCATGATATTTGCATAGAGCAAAATGAGCAAGAACCGACAGGGACCAAGTTAACGAGGAAGACAAATTCCTTATAATTATTTTGCTGAAACATCACAATGTAGAAGTCAGGTGAGTGCTTATAGGAACCATACTGTAAAACATTTTTTTAGCTAGCAGTATCAAAGAATAAATAAAAATTTCTAATTAATGTTTTTTCAAATATTTGAACTTATGCGGTGTAAGAAGTGAACTTTATTAAATATTTTTGTACAATTACCTTCTTGAATTTTTTTATTAGTTCGTCCTTAATTTGAACGTCATTACGGAGTCTCCTGTTGCATTTTTAACATTTCACATTTCATCTGCCACTTTTCCTTGTCAGCCTGTAACTCAGCGGCATGCTGCTGCCGCTGAAACTCCAGTTTCTCTTTAGCGATAAGCTGCTCAATTTGAGCCGTCTGTCTGCGAATATTGTTAATAGCCACGAGCTGCGACTGTAAATTGCCCTTCTCGCTGCTTCTAGCTCTAGCTCCCTCCAGCCTCCGCTTTTTAGGGGCCGCGTAGACGCCACGTGCCCTGGATGTGGATGCAGCTGGAGCGCACACATCTGGTTTAACCAGAACCTAAAAAAAGTAAATCTTATGTCAACGATAACAAGCACATTAAGTTTTTATATTGCATAAGCAGGTACTAACACTGAAAATTTATTACTATTTTTTGTTTTTTTTTCTCCATGGAGATTAATAGAATAGACAAACACTTTCACTTTGCCAATTTCACTCTTGTTTCAGGGAAGGTCGGGTTGGAAGTCGAAGTTGCAGGGTTTATGTTCATTTGAGGTTTGGATTTTAATGCGTAAATACACATGTAGAATTTGTAAGCGTTACTTCCGAGCGAACTTACATTTGTCTGTTTGTGGGCATGCATTTAATATGAATTTAAAATGTTAACATATCTTTACAACTCAGATTATAGAAGCTTATACATTATTATACTTTTCCCAGATAGCAGGTCAGTTTGCTGCAAGTTTGATTTGTACTTAAATTGATATTGTCATGTCAAATATGACAAAATAAGTTTATTGCAATATTGCTGCAACGTTGTGCTCACATCATTATATTTTTTCTTTATGTTTCCTGCCTGCATAGTGCATTTTAACCGCCATAACGTCTGTCAACTGTCAAGCCGGCTTGCGTTTCAACTCTGACAATTCTTCCCCTCGAAATCGTCAATTTTCAAGGTAATTATACATAAATTAAAAAAAAATCATTTTTAGCGTGTTCCTTAGTTCATAAACTATTTAACAGTGTATAATTTGTAGCAAGTTCTATGTTTTTTAGTACTTTTTTTTGTATACAAAATAACAATGGTTTGAACATACACAGGATTTTGAGGTCATTTTTAACCGCCTTGCTATTTTATTTTTTCAGATGTCTTACTCTATTCGCGAGATTAATATGTGTATGAATGGAAATGCATCAGATGTAGAACTTGAAGATGAAGATGACGAAATTACAACCTGGTGGGAGCCAAGGATCGAAAACGGTGACCAGGAGATGGCTGCAGACGAGTTGAGCCAGATAATTGGGATGCCCATTGAAATTAACGTTAGTATTTTATTTTTTTATTTATCTATTAAAAAATCCTCATTTTATTCAAAATATATCTCAACAAATTAGCTATAAATCGGTACCTTTATACTCGTATCTTTATAATTAATCACAGATTGTACTGCATTGACATTGACTGAAGTCCTCTAAAATAGGTTTTCTATGGTTCCAAGTTCTATTTTATTTGTGGATGATATTATAAACGTAACTATTTATTTCTTTTCAGGCACCTAGTGATGTTGACCAGGAGGAAGAAGCAAATGCGGTGGAAGGTGATGGACAACATCAGGCCCATTCGTTGTGGACAGAAGTACGCTGGCGACACCGTGACTTGGATATCCCCGACACAACGTGTACTGCCAGTTTTTTACAATCCATTAAAATTTTAACGTCACTGGAATATTTTCAATTATTTGTAGATGACACAATAATTGAAAATATGGTTCAGCAGCCCAATTTATATTCATCACAATCGGACGGCGGACAGTGAGAAGACCACGTTCAAGATGGCTGGATGGAGTGGTGGCAGATAGCCGTGCAGTGGGAATGTGGGACTGGAGGAGGAAGACGTTGGATAGACAGCGCTGGCAGCGGTTGCTGAGGGAGGTCGTGCCAGTGATGATGATGATGTGACTATTATAAAACTTTGTTACTACTATAAGCAAACTGTAAATGAAATAAAATAAAAATATTTCATCTTTTTATTCTAATTTTGTTTTTTTAAATATTATAATAATATCAAAAAATGTATATAATTTGCAGAAGCAAACATTTTGCAAGTTTGTCATGACAACCTTACGGGTACTTTGTTATGACAAAGTTTCTGCAAGCTTGTTGCTGGGAAACTAGAAAGTTTGATTAAAACTTGCCTCAAGTGTATATACTTGCCATGGTGAACTTGCAGCAAGCCTTCACTTTTGACACATCAAACTTGTTGCAAGTCAGATACAAGTTTAAAATGCTATCTGGGTTGTGAGTGAGCTCGGGCTCCAATCCCACCGAGGGTGTCAGGAATGATTTCCCGTTTCGGTGTTTATTTCAAACCCCAAAATAATATACCGGCAAGGTTTACTCAGCCTTAAATGAGCACCAGCCCCCTCAGGAGCTGAAAAACCCCCACTGCCACTGAAGGGGTTGGCGTAAGGTCAGCCCCCTTACCTGTAAAAATAAATAGGTTCCACTCGCCACATGGGATACCCTTCAGGAGAAATAATAATGCGGCAAGAAGTAACACTATATGTGTTGCTTAGTTACGTTTTTTTTACTTAATGTCTTAATTATTGTGTAAGAGGATAAAGGGGGTTGCAACTTCATAAGTTAACAAGCTGTACACGGCGTGTTTCACTACGCCATTTCTATCTATAATCTAAGTTGCAAGGATATATTCATTTAAAGCTCTCAGATGTATACCCACAAACCAACAAGTGTAGTTCGCGCTTACAAATGCTGAATGTGTACTTACAAATAAAATCCAAACCTCAAATGAACATAAGCCCCACAACTTTTGCCGACCTTCCCTGAAACAGGGGTGACATTGGCAAAGTGAACCATTTTTTACAGTATGGGTGGTCAGCCTCATACCAACCTATAAGTCAAGGAATTCATGCCATTCTACGCCATTTGGGTCTACGGAATCAATAATTTCCATGCATAAAAGAAGCAGCCTGTACGCAACAACAGGGACAATAAAAAAAATGAAATTCGATTGGAACCAAACTTCACACTATTCATTTCAAGGTTAATCTCTCACGTTTTCTGAAAATATGGTCTAAAGCTGTAGAGCGGCAAAGCCAGACAAAGGAAATATTGTGTGCAGTTCTTCCATTTATATTTTAAATTTAAAACTAAGGTCCTTTCTAATATGGCAAATTTCATTCCAAACCGGTCAAGCCATTCCTGAGTGTGACCACAAACACTGTGATACGAGAATATGTAATCTAATCTAATCTAAGTTGCAAAGATATGTTACATTGGAGATTCACATTACATGCATTCTCACAACCAGACACGTACAAGTTTGCGCTTGCACATGCCTCATGTGAACCTACAACATAAAAACCAAATCTCTAATGGGCATACACCCTGCAACTCTTGCCGTCCTTCCCTGTAACAGGGGTGACATTGGCAAAGTGAATCATTTTTACAGCATGGGTGGTCAGCCGCATACCAACCTATTAGTCAAGGAACATACAGGACAAATTACATTTTATAAATCAGTACCTAAATAATAATATCACCAAAACTAAACAGAAAACAAATTCTAATTTAACCAACCCTAGCCACCAACATTACAGATCAACCGCCATTTCTTTCTGTCCTTACATACTTCTTTCATGTAGATTAAAAGTAACTAAGTACCCGCTGAGCTTGAGAGCTGTCTTTTAGTTCCATTGCAGGGGGCAGCTGGGGGGGCGGGGAGCTGCTACTGCTGGTGCTGGCCACATGGAGAGGTATGCGTGGAGGAGAAGCCTCTATTGTTGTATACTGAGCCACGCCTGCCTCCAGAGGCACGCACGTAAAAGCATCAGAATCTAATCTGTAGATATAATAAGTACAATTAGTGTAAATTATTATATTATGTATGTCAGCGGTTTCCAAACTGGGGGGCGCGAGCTGTGGCTAGGGGAGGCGCCAAAAATGTGTCTATAGTGGTATTAGTATGAATATTAAGAAATTAACCGTATAAAGGGAGGCACGAAAAAAAATAAAACATACAAAGGGAGGCGTGAAAAAAAAAATTTTTAGGGAGGCATGGTAGCATAAAGTTTGGAAACCACTGATGTATGTACAATTATATTATGTACTGTTACTGTATCCTGCCGTCATTCAACTAGGGATGGCCGGTACCTCCACAGTTGCTCCTCCACTTTTTTCTGTCCTTGCATACCTCTTCCATCTCTTCAACATTCATCACTTTCTTCACACATACTCTTCTCTTGTTCTCACTCTGCAGTTCCATTCTTTCGCAATCTCACCTATTTGGTCTATCCATTCCTTCCTCGGTCTTCACCTTCCACGCTTTCCTCTGTACACTTTCTTTGTTAGTCGTCCATTCTTTCAAGATGTCCGAACCGTCTCATTGTGCTTTTTTGTACTTTCTATCTATCTATAATCTAAGGGCCCTACCTCACCGGGATGCCATGGCGACGTCGCCGGCTACGTATCCAAACAATTCATATTACAATGTATGACAGGTAACCCAGATAGCATTTTAAACTTGTATCTGACTTGCAACAAGTTTGATGTGTCAAAAGTGAAGGCTTGCTGCAAGTTCACCATGGCAAGTATATACACTTGAGGCAAGTTTTAATCAAACTTTCTAGTTTCCCAGCAACAAGCTTGCAGAAACTTTGTCATAACAAAGTTCCCGTAAGGTTGTCATGACAAACTTGCAAAATGTTTGCTTCTGCAAATTATATACATTTTTTGATATTATTATAATATTTAAAAAAACAAAATTAGAATAAAAAGATGAAATATTTTTATTTTATTTCATTTACAGTTTGCTTATAGTAGTAACAAAGTTTTATAATAGTCACATCATCATCATCACTGGCACGACCTCCCTCAGCAACCGCTGCCAGCGCTGTCTATCCAACGTCTTCCTCCTCCAGTCCCACATTCCCACTGCACGGCTATCCGCCACCACTCCATCCAGCCATCTTGAACGTGGTCTTCTCACTGTCCGCCGTCCGATTGTGATGAATATAAATTGGGCTGCTGAACCATATTTTCAATTATTGCGTCATCTACAAATAATTGAAAATATTCCAGTGACGTTAAAATTTTAATGGATTGTAAAAAACTGGCAGTACACGTTGTGTCGGGGATATCCAAGTCACGGTGTCGCCAGCGTACTTCTGTCCACAACGAATGGGCCTGATGTTGTCCATCACCTTCCACCGCATTTGCTTCTTACTCCTGGTCAACATCACTAGGTGCCTGAAAAGAAATAAATAGTTACGTTTATAATATCATCCACAAATAAAATAGAAATTGGAACCATAGAAAACCTATTTTAGAGGACTTCAGTCAATGTCAATGCAGTACAATCTGTGATTAATTATAAAGATACGAGTTTAAAGGTACCGATTTATAGCTAATTTGTTGAGATATATTTTGAATAAAATGAGGATTTTTTAATAGATAAATAAAAAAATAAAATACTAACGTTTATTTCAATGGGCATCCCAATTATCTGGCTCAACTCGTCTGCAGCCATCTCCTGGTCACCGTTTTCGATCATTGGCTCCCACCAGGTTGTAATTTCGTCATCTTCATCTTCAAGTTCTACATCTGATGCATTTCCATTCAAACACATATTAATCTCTCGAATAGAGTAAGACATCTGAAAAAATAAAATAGTAAGGCTGTTAAAAATGACCTCAAAATCCTGTGTATGTTCAAACCATTGTTATTTTGTATACAAAAAAAAGTACTAAAAAACATAGAACTTGCTACAAATTATATACTGTTAAATAGTTTATGAACTAAGGAACACGCTAAAAATGATTTTTTTCAATTTAATGTATAATTACCTTGAAAATTGACGATTTCGAGGGGAAGAATTGTCAGAGTTGAAACGCAAGCCGGCTTGACAGTTGACAAGACGTTATGGCGGTTAAAATGCACTATGCAGGCAGGAAACATAAAGAAAAAATATAATGCTGTGAGCACAACGTTGCAGCAATATTGCAACAAACTTATTTTGTCATATTTGACATGACAATATAAATTTATATACAAATCAAACTTGCAGCAAACTGACCTGCTATCTGGGAACTCACTTGGCGACGGGTTGGCTACGTCACCAATTTGGAAGCGTAGCCACGACTGTCGGCTCCCTGTGTGGAGACTGGGGACCGTGGCGACCTGGCGACGTCGCCAGTAAAATGTACACGAGCAAGCTGCGGCTCACTCACTCAGTGTCCAACCAGCCGCCAAGATGGACGCAAAATGAGTTTCAATACAAAAAGATTCATTGTAGAAATTCAAAATCGACCATGTTTATGGGATTCCGCCATAAAAAGATGTTCTGATCGTAATTTAAAAATAAAACGTTGGATCGAAATAGTTAATTTATTCAAAGAAAAAGTCGAGATGACGGTGGTTTTGAAAAAACACCACTTCGACTTCGATCTGATATAAAAGGATGGACCCATAACTTCTTAGATTTCTTCTTTTTAAATTTTTTGCGACGCACATAATAAATAAGTGCGATTTCTTCTATGCACGAAGCGTCCATTCTCGATACGAGGGAGAACTGAACTGACAGAGGGTCGCCACTGGCTACTCCATTTGGCGACTGTAAGTAGCCAAAGGTAGCCATGGCTACGTAGCCAGCGACGTCGCCATGGCATCCCAGTGAGGTAGGGCCCTAAGCTGCAAGGATATGTTAACATTTAAGGCTCATATGAAATGTATGCCTACAGACAGGCACATGTAGGTTCGCGCCTACATATTCTGCATACAAATAAAGAAACCCTCACATGGACATAAACCTTGCAACTCCTGCCGCCGTTCACTGAACCGGGGTGGCATTGGCAAAAGTGAACCGGTTTTTACAGCACGGGTGGTCAGCCTCATACCAACCTATCAGTCAAGGAGCATCCAGTTCTACATATCGATGGTTTCACTACACCATTTGGTCATCTGGAATCAATTAATTTCTATAGATAAAAAAGGGCAGCCTTTACTTTTGAAATCCAAGCAGAATCAAACTTCACAGTATGTATAGTGTATACTTTACATACTTTATGTATTTCCATGGCAGTTGAAAGTGCTGAATTGACTGGTGACTGGGCCATAAATTATGAAAGACAAAATAAATGTACAGACACATGTTTAACACATTTATTTAATCAAAGTAAAACATTAACATAATATTATGGTACATTCTTACATAAATACAATTTATTTATAACAATAACTACACAGTAAAAACCGTTATAAGAGAACTTACATTATTCTTGACGTATCGTTAGCGACGTAGCTAACGTCTTCAGGAGACACCTTCTCTGCACGGACTGAGGATGAACTCGCCGGAAAATAAAATCTAAGCTACAAATGAACAAAAGCCTTGCAATTTTTGCCGACCTTTTCAGAAACAGGAGGAACATTCGTACAGTGAACCATCTTTACGGTAAAAGTGGTCAGCCTCATACCAACCTTTGAGTCAAGGAATTTGAGTTTAAGATATCCTTAAACAATGTTTATCTTTATGTATAATTTAAAGTTGCAAAAAAAACTTACTTCAAAGATTCAAATTCAAAGCATACCCACGCAACTAAGCTACACATATAGTGTAACTTCTTGCCTACGTTATTCCCAAAGGGGTGGCATGTGGCAATTTGGTCCTATTTATTTATACGGGTAAGGGGACCTTTTCAGAAACAGGGACACCTTCTTTCAGTGAACCATGTTTTACGGTATGGGTGGTCAGCCTCATATCAACCTATAAATCAAGGAATTCGAGATTCAAAAAAACCTTAAACAATGTTTATTTTTATGTTTTTTTTTTTTTTTTTTAAATAGATTTGTGGAAAGGAATGCAATC
The DNA here is from genome assembly GCA_951799405.1 of Agapetus fuscipes. Lineage (NCBI taxonomy): Eukaryota > Metazoa > Arthropoda > Insecta > Trichoptera > Glossosomatidae > Agapetus > Agapetus fuscipes. Next base: position 13,211,512 of record OX637352.1, read on the forward strand.
CACCAACCTATTTTACCTGGCCAGTTGTCTTCATGCGAAAAGCAGAAGCTTGTGTGTATGCAACGGCATCTGTTGAACCAGGGTTGATGTTATCGTTGCGGGATTCGAACCAGCGTTTTCCGGTTCCAAATAACCTGTCTTGATCCCCGCGTCTATAACACCGACATGATGTATAATCTAAAGTTGCAAAAAAAAATACTCTTAACATTCAAATTCAATGCATACCCACAATCTGGCACATGTCATTTCACATTAACATAATATTATGCTTTTGTATACATGAAAAAATATCTCAAATGAACAGAATCTTTGCAACCTTCTTTGAAACTGGGGTGACACTAATGTTACAAAAATGCTAACAAAGTGAGACATTGTTTGCACAACGGGTGCAACTTACCTTTAACGAAATAAAATGGATACCATGATATTATAGCAGTGGACCCACAACAAGTGCCATAGACACATAAACTGGATACCATGATATTATAGCAGTGGACCCACAACAAGTGCCATAGACACATAAAATAGATACCATGATATTATAGCAGTGGACCCACAACAAGTGCCATAGACACATAAACTGGATACCATGATATTATAGCAGTGGACCCACAACAAGTGCCATAGACACATAAAATAGATACCATGATATTATAGCAGTGGACCCACAACCAGTGCCATAAACACATAAAATGTTGACATCACACCAGCGTGTTGCTAGGGAAAACTCAAGGAAATATTTTGTAATGCGTTGCTTAGGAGTTAGGACTGTAGCTGTGAGTTTTGCCCGCCAAAATCTTACTTCATATTTGTGTTAAGTTCATTAAAATAAATAATTTAGAAGCCGCCAAAATTGCAGACCATTTGCCATTTTTACCGTCCTTACATACTCCTTCACTTTTAATTTTTTTAAAAACAAAAAAGCTTAATTACACTATTTTTATTTATTTATCTACATTTATTGCAACGTGGATGCACGATTGAAAATCATGCATTAGGAGTACAATATTGAATAACATTATTTAACATGTGTCTATTTTAGTATTTGTACTTGTTTTTAATGCTTGTAATATTACTAGCAGACGAGAACGTGTAATACAGTGTAAATACAGTACAGTGTAAATAAATAAATCCAGTTAATTGTTGGTTAGGTTGAAATACTTCAATTTTGCAGACTGAGGAATGATTGAAACTGAGCTTTTGTGTCTCTAACAGACAGCAGAGAGTACACGGCTATACTCCGCCTGAAGAAGTAGCAAATGCGGAGAGAGATTTCATTTGATATTCTAATAATAATCTATAATCTAAGTTGCAAAGATATATTCAATTAAAGCTCTCAGATGTATGCCCACAAACCAACACGTGTAGTTCGCGCTTACAAATGCTGAATGTGTACTTACAAATAAAATCCAAACCTCAAATGAACATAATAAGCCCCACAACTTTTACCGACCTTCCCTGACACAGGGGTGACATTGTCATAGTGAACCATTTTTTACAGTATGGGTGGTCAGCCTCATATCAACCTATAAGTCAAGGAATATTTCTATCTGTTAATCTCTCCAACGCCTTTGCTATTCTCTCCATGGCTTCAGCATGCCGCCGAGTAATCTCTAACTGCTGCCGAGCAATTTCCTCCTGCCGCTCAAGCCTCTGCTCCTGCCGCTCAAGCCTCTGCTCCTGCCGCTCAAACCTCTCCTTCTCCGACTGATGGTGCGCCTTCAGGTATTCCTTCCACACTCTATCAGCCTCCACAAAACGGTCAATGTTTCTGCGGCGGCTTCTAGAGAATGGTGATGCTGGTGGCCTCAGTCGGCGCCGTCTCTGGGTTATTTCAGGAACCAATTCAGAAGGAGAAGGAGGTGTCTCATCTTGTAAAACTTCTGCAAAAAAGGTTTTATTATATTTTGAATACTTTACACGTTTGAATAATAGTACTTGGAAAATAGTACTTGTTTCGGTAAATCTATAATCTTAGTTGCAAAGATATATTACATTTGAGATTCATATTAAATGCATTCCCACAAAAAGGTATGTATGTATTAGTTCACGCTTAAACTTGCCGTATGTGGATTTACAATATAAAAACCCAATCTCAAATGAACATAAGCACTGCAACTCTTACCGACCTTCCTGAAACAGGGGTGACCTTGGAAAAGTGAACCATTTTTTAACAGTATGGGTGGTCAGCCTCATACCAACCTATAAGTCAAGGAGTACAAACAATTAATTGCATCCAGCTCTATAAAACAAACAAACACACACTTAGCAAAAACAATAAGACCAAAATCTATGCAAACGCAACTAAGCTACACATATAGTGTAACTTCTTGCCGCGTTATCCCTGAAGGGGTCGCATGTGGCGAGTTGAACCTATTTATTTTTACAGGTAAGGGGGCCGGCCCTCACGCCAACCATTTCAGTTGAAGTGGAGGTTTCCCAGCTCCCGAGAGTGCTGGTACTCATTTCTTGTGAAGGCTGAGTAAACCTTGCCGGTATTTTTTTTGGGGTTTGAAATAAAAACCGAAACGGGAAATCATTTCTGACACCCTAGGTGGGATTCGAACCCGAGCTTTCGGCATGGAATGCAAGCACTCTACCACCAGAGCTATCGACCGGACAGAACATCTATAAAAAACGAAAATTAAAAAACTTCAAAGCCTTTGCCTAAGCCGCCTACATTACAGATCAGCCGCCAATTTTTTTCGGTTTTAAACGATTATGAAATAATAATAGTTAGAAAAATAGCTAGATGGAATTCAATGTAATCTAAGTTTCAAAGATAAAACTTTAATCACATTTCCCTAAAAAAGACGTGTACTTGAAATTATTGAACCAATTTCTGGTGAGCCCCATACTTAACTTTTCCCAAATTCTTCACGTACCAGCTCAAACACAAATATGGAAAAAATATCAAGTTTAAAAATAGCTAAATTAAAAATTAATAATGACCTATTTCTATTTCTGCAACACCAAAATCTGGAGACATGGCTGCGCAGGTAGAAGGTTCAGGGTTCGGCAGATCAATGACGGGTGGAGGAGGCGTTACAGTTGCTGTGGAAATAGAAATAAAAAATAAATACTATTCATATAAAGTGAATCTTTAATGTAACATATATTTTGCAACTTAGATTAGATTAGAACCTCAAGGGGGTCAGCGATTTTCTGTCGTAATCCAGCCGCCACCCAACTCTTGGTCTTGATATTGAATATCTCCAAAGATAAAAAACATATTTCCTGATGCTGGAGTGATGTTTTCCGGGATCTGTTGCCGTGGTCTGTGGGAGCTGGAGCTTCCGGACGCTTCGCCCATTTCTACAATGGGCTTCTTCAGCGTGAAGTATGATGATGATGATGATCTTGATGAGAACTGGAAGCCCATCGTAGAAATGGGCGAAACGTCCGGAAGCTCCAGCTCCCACAGACCACGGCAACAGATCCCGGGAAACATCACTCCAGCATCATCAGCCGGCCCTGTAAGCCTAAAACTCTTAACATATTTCCTGTCCGTTTTTTTTATCTAAAAAGACAGTGAAATAAAGTTTCTGTAGTGCCAGCAAAAAAAAATCTTTTGTGACATATTTCTTAAACTGCATCATGATTTAGATTACGTAAAAAAGATAGAGATTATTAAAATAGATATACCTCATTAGTATGCGTAGGCACAAAGCCCAAATACATCACAAATGATAGAGGCCAGTGACCCTTTGTATTGTACACAAAGCATTTTTTTGTGTATGAGTGTTGTTTTCTAAACAAATTTTGTAATTTTTCTTATTACTTCGAGAGTCTGTTTTCAAAGTCAACTTAAATATTTTATTTCAAATATATACAAACGAAAATGAATGCTTTGAATCTATTGGTGGATGGTTCTACCCAATAGCAGTATTTCATACGATATTCGATCTTATTGCTGTGTAAAAAGTAAAGAAAAATGAAAAAAATCTCAATTAGTACTAAAAGCACCAGAGGAGTTACATTAGCACTATACTACTTGTAACAGATAACGGGTACAGGGTTTTCAGCGTAGTGAGCTCATATTGCTGAGAAAGGTTAACTCAGCATCACAAATATGGAGAATAAATTAAGTAGATGTAATACGTGCATCTTTGAGGTTCAATTTGTAGAAGAACAGATTTTGTATATTCTACATTATACAAAAATGGTAAATGGGAACTTTGATTTTAAAATCCACTAACAAACTGAAATTAGTTGTAGCAAAAAAAGAAGACTGTAGATGGAAAGTATGTTTCTGAAAATATTCATTTGGCATTATTGTAAAAAATATACAGTAGAGCCGCGCTAGTCCGAACCCTGCCTAATCCGTTGATCGCGGTAATCTGAATGATCTCGCACCCAGGAATAAGGATAATAAGCCATGCAGAGGCTGTGGAGGCATCGAACAAATGCATTCAATGGGCTGAAGAAAATGGTGTGTCAAGTCAGAACACATTGTTGCTGCGGCGATTGCAAAGTGATGTATTTGCCCAAACGCAAACGCAACGCAACTAAGCTACACATATAGTGTAACTTCTTGCCGCGTTATCCCCGAAGGGGTCGCATGTGGCGAGTTGAACCTATTTATTTTTACAGGTAAGGGGGCCGGCCTTACGCCAACCACTTCAGTTGAAGTGGGGGTTTCCCAGCTCCCGAGGGGGCTGGTACTCATTTCTTGTGAAGGCTGAGTAAACCTTGCCGGTATTTTTATTATGGGGTTTGAAACAAACACCGAAATAGGAAATCATTTCTGACACCCTCCTCGGTGGGATTCGAACCCGCGCTCACGGGGTAGAATGCGAGCACTCTACCTACTGAGCTATCGACCGGACTATTGCCAAAAAAATGCCCAGACTATTGCCCAAAAAATTGCCAAATCAAAGTATAAGTCAATGCTAGATTTTCTTGTTCCAAAGTAGTATGCAGAAGGAAATATGTAGGACAATATAAAATATGTTTTTTTTTTTTTCATTTAAATTACGATCAAAGATTGCTTAAATAAATAAAACACAAACAAATCCCACTTTGTTATTTTTCAACTTAATAGAATTTCTCCCATACTATAATGCAAACACCCCGTTATTTCAAACCCTTCTGTGTTTTTAGGTGTTTGGATTAACGAGGCTCTACTGTATAGTGAATATTCACCAAGTTTGTAGGAAAGAAAGAGAAAAAGGTTTATCTTACGTGCAATGTCCTTTTGGGTAGATGAGAGGGGTGCAATGTCCTTTTGGGTAGAGGAGAGAGTGATGGACCCACCAGGTGCCTGTAAAATATATTTTTTCCATTTTAAACGACGATGGAATGATATTGATACAGCATGAGTACACAAGGTGTTAACTTACCAAACTAAGACCGACTTCAGGAAGGCCGATGCATCTGGCAGCATCCTGGGAGCCGATGATCTTTATCACCCTCTCCTCTATGTGGCCCAACAGGATTCTGGGCGCCGGCCCCCCCCCAGTAGTACAGGCATCCCTGCAAATCCTCTTGGACTTTTTTTTGGTATTGTTTTTGAGGTCTGCCCACACCTTTTTACAGAAAAATATCATTTTAGAAGCCTATTACCATTAAGCACTCTCTATTTTTATTTTTTTATTTTATTCTTTTCATGGACATGATTGTCTATAGCAGGGGTGGCCAACCGGTCGATCGCGATCGAACGTAGTTTCTAAGAATAGTTTTCAGTTTTATGTTTTCCCTCATAATAAAATACTACACAATTGTGTAGTGAGCTATGCTGTTTCATTTAAGGTTTCAAGAAGTATGTAATTAGGAGATCGCACAGGGTTTCGTCAGAAAGCAGTAGATCTTGGATCTAATCAAGTTGGCTACCCCTGGTCTATAATCTAAGTTGTAAAGATATATTAATATTTAAAGGTCATATCAAATGCATGCCCACAAAAAAAAGTGTAGTTCACGCTGACAAATGCTGAGTGTGTACTTACAAATAAAATCCAAATTTCAAATGAACATAAGCCCTACAACTTTTGCCGACCTTCCCTGAAACAGGGGTGACATTGGAAAAATGTATCATTTTTTTACAGTATGGGTGGTCAGCCTCATACCGACCTATAAGTCAAGGAATTATGTCCATTGACAAAATATATAACAAAGTAATTCACAATGATTAAAATAGAAAAAAATAATCAAGAGTAAGTATTACATAACATAGCGCAGTCAAATTAAAGTAGCTACCTATACACTTTCCTCGACTAAACAAAGCTCTACGGAATTCAGACAAACTTACACCACAGAAATCTAAATGAGATGAAGAGTATACAAGACGAGACATTCTATTGATTGGAGAATAGAAACCTACATTAGAAGGATGAAAATTGAGGGAGAGCAATTGTTTGGTTCTGAATCTATGGGTTGGAATATTGAATGTGACACTTTGTAAAAAAGGGGGCGAATCGAATATGCTATTGATGATTTTATCTAATCTAATCTAATCTAAGCTGCAAGGATATATACTATTGATGATTTTATCTAATCTAATCTAATCTAAGCTGCAAGGATATATACCATTTAAGATTTATATTAAATGCATTCCCACAAGCAGACATGTATAATTTCGCGCTAACACATGCTGCATGTGGACCTACATTATAAGAACCCATCTCAAATGAACATAAGCCCTGCAACTCTTGCCGTCCTTCCCTGAGACAGGGGTGACATTGGCAAAGTGAACAAATAATGAATAAATGCAGATAAGTCAACTAACACATCTAAATTTTTAGACCGGTCCGTAGCTCAGTAGTAACACTGCGGACTCTGAATGGGAGGGTTGTGGGTTCAAATCCCGGTGGAGCACAAAAAATATACCATTTATATTTTCAAATTTGCTCTTCGCTGGGTTGAAAAATTCATAAACCTTTACCAATGATCAGTCACCAAAGGTCCCATCCAGCCTTACAACAACTGGGTCTTGCTTGAGTATTGGCGCTTTGTAGCGACGACCAAGCTCGTACACCTCTGTGGCACTACAACAAGTGTCATACCCCTAGAGTCTCTAGAATCTAGGGAGTCTCCCGCACAGGATTTCTTAAAAAAAATTATATATACAAACCTTCTTCCACTGGGTTTCATTTTTGGTGCCTCCGTCACTATCAGCATTTAGCTGTTTGGTGAGGTTAGCCCAGCACATCTCATTGGCCAACCTGCCCCCGGGAACATTCCGTGGTCTGGCCAAATCACCGTTTCTAAAAAAAGTAACGGGAAATACACAAAATTATGAACAAGAGTAAGACCAACTGTTAACGATTGAAAATATAATCTGAGGGACATAATATGATGCATGCTCATTCTGATGAACTTAAATTTAGTCAGTATTGTTACATTTGGACAGGTCAGGTTACGTGACCAATTGAGGGTTGATATAGAGAACCAAACGTTAAAAAAAGTCTGTTTATCTACAGTGGTCCACTGATGTAGGTACCTATACAGGATCTGATCCAAAAATAATATAAAAACTAACAAGGAAGCAAGTATTCTGTGAGAGAAAGATAATTTAATTTACTTACTGTTCCATGCATTGCACCATGATCATAAACTGGCTCTCCGTCGTTCTCTTGTTTGTTTTGGATCTATAAAGAAATAAATTCATTATACTTCGGCCGGAATATACAAAATATTTTTATCATGTAAACGGAAAGGAACACTTTGGTACAACTGCGACTCTCACTCAAATAGAGGGGATGCCCTCGAAAGATAAACGCAACTAAGCTACACATATAGTGTAACTTCTTGCCTGCGTTATCCCCGAAGGAGTCACATGTGGCGCTTCGGGACCTATTTATTTTTACATGTAAGGGGGCCGGCCTCACACCAACCACTTTCAGTTGAAGTGGGGGTTTCGCAGCTCCTAGGGGGGCTGGTTCTCATTTCTTGTGAAGGCTAAGTAAACCTTTGAGATCGAACCCTTGCTCTCGGCATGGAATGCAAGCATTCTACCAATTGAGCTTTCGAACTTTTTACGAGATTGATCGTCGTCACTACAAAGCGCCAATTCTCAAGCAAGACCCAGTTGCTGTAAGGCTGGATGGACCTTTGGTGACCGGTCGTTAGTAAAGGTTTTATGAATTTTTCAACCCAGCGAAGAGCAAATTTGAAAATATAAATGTTTTTTTGTGCTCCGCCGGGAATCGAACCCACAACCTTCCCATTCAGAGTCCGAAGTAATACCACTGAGCTACGGACCGGTCAAGATAATCTGTCATAATCGTAAAAAGCTTGACCGACTCATAATAATTAAAAGATCTTATTATTCAAACGTAGGATAGGACCCGAAGGGTCATGACCAAATATCCCCATATTCCAAGACTTGCCCAATACAGCATCCACGCAAGAGCAAGAACTCCCCTCTCTTTACCTCTCTCGTCCCCCTACCGTACTTACTTAGTGAAGATTCGAGCCTTTAAATAATTCTATTTCTTGCACTGTATATTTAATCAAAGTAAAATAATTTAGACAATATTTTGGTTTCTATCTCAGATTCAAATAAACCGATATTAATTTATTTTTACCCTATTTCACCATGGGAATGATCCCCTGCATCCCCCAGTGATGCACCGCCATTGCTTTGGTAAGAAAATTGACGTAAAATATCTGCAGCAAAGCGTTGCAACACTTGAAATGCATTTTTACCAAAACACATTGTAAAATGCACGTAAGAAACTCAAGTAATATTATAATCTATAATCTAAGTTGCAAGGATATATTCATTTAAAGTTCTCAAATGCATGCCCACAAACAAACACATGTAGTTTGTGTAGTTGACCGGTCCGTAGCTCAGTGGTAACACTGCGGACTCTGAATGGGAAGGTTGTGGGTACGAATCCCGGCAGAGCACAAAAAATATACCATTTATATTTTCAAATTTGCTGTTCGCTGGGTTGAAAAATTCATAAACCTTTACCAATGACCGGTCACCAAAGGTCCATCCAGCCTTACAGCAACTGGGTCTTGCTTGAGTATTGGCGCTTTGTAGCGATGACCAAGCTCGTACACCTCTGCGGCACTACAACAAGTGTCATAGACCCCTAGAGTCTCTAGAATCTAGGGAGTCTCCCGCACAGGATTTCTTAAAAAAAAAAAAAAAAAAGTTTGCGCTTACAAATGCTGAATGTGTACTTATAAATAAAATCCAAACCTCAAATGAACATAAGCTCTACAACTTATGCCGACCTTCCCTGACACAGGGGTGACATTGGCAAAGTGAACCATTTTTTACAGTATGGGTGGTCAGCCTCATACCAACCAATAAATCAAGGAAAATATAATTGTAAATATTGCAATCTTATAAAAAATATCCACTTACCGTTTTTAAAATAAAAACCCCAACACGAGTTCACAAGGTAAAACAAATAATGGCGGTGCAGTCATGGGTATATAGAACTGGATGGGCTGAGAAGTCAATCCTTTGAGAATTAGAAATACGCTACCCCACTCATCACACAAAAATCCAAATTCAGTCTATCGGTAACCTTCCAACTGTGAACAGGTGTGTTACCTAATTGGAAAAAAATACATATAAATGCCAAACTGGGTATTTTCCAAACGTGTCAACAAATGAGAGTAAATGTGTTATAGAACATGGAATAATATTTCACTTTAATCACTATTCTATATGATTACGTTGATAAAATTTATTTTTCGTTTGTCCAAATATTTTGTTCGCAAAAGTGACAGCCATTTCTAGAACTAGTGATGTTCAAATATATAGGTACATGCTTATCCAAGTATGTAACTTCTATGCTCGCGGTAATAGATACTTGTGGAAATCATCCCGTACACAATGAGGTGGGAACATTTTCGAATTCGGAATTTATCAGATATCTTCATACTTGCAACAACACTACTAACAAATCCGTTACCATAGTGATTTCATGTGTTTCCTTGGTGATTTGTAAATAGATTGAAGACGGAGTAGAGACACGTTGCTTACATAGAAAATGAGAAAAGTATTTCATATGTCGTGAGCGAGACAGCATTAT